>CM041636.1:14538791-14727054 GCA_023333625.1 Bothriochloa decipiens
AGCGGCGTTTTTAGAGAACTCTGAAAGAACTCTGAGTCACAGAGAAGTGTTCCCTTCGGGTGGAACTGCCTGGGGAGACGATAGACGTCTTAGCGTTCGGCTTCACGACGTAAAATGGCTGTAGAGGGATAGGATTAGCTGCTTCTGCTTCTAAAAGAGCGAGCTAGTGATGCATACGGTGAGTACCGAGTAGGACACACACAAGCATAGTCGCACGACCGGCTGAAATAGTTTGGTCTCGCCAGCCTTGCAAAGATCCTGATAATCACGCGCATACATAATTCCGCATACGCAATCCACATCACGCATAATTAATCGCGCTCATCATAATCACGCGCGCTAATAATCACGCACGTCGCTTTCATTCACGCATATAATATTTGTGCACACAGTGCCTTTGAATATTTATATTGCTTGCATAGTCTCCAATAGTAGAGAATACTGTTGCTCTTGAATATTTAAATATCCTGCATAGTAGCAAGCATAGTGCCACGAATATTTTATAATTTGCGTGCACCCGCGTGCAAGCGCCCGTGCACTATTTATATTCCCGAATTTTATAATAATACGTACTCTGATGCCGTCTTCCAGTGGTGGTATGTCCTCATCCTGAGCGAGTTCTAGAACTTGTACATCGTCCCCGTCCCCGTATAATTCCCTGATAGTAGTTTCTGCATCACTTACATAGAGCCAATCAGCTCAGGCCATCTTTTTTTCATCTCAGCCTTGACTGCCTCCATCCAATCAGGTAGTATAACCCTTTGGTTTTCTCCCTTAATTTTGGAACTGTTATAAACACAGACATAATCAATACAAACAGAACGATTCTATACCATATGTTAGGCATGCGAGGACATGATATATATATGTTAGGCATCATTCTTTTGATTAGACTAAATGGATGCTATATATAATCGAATGCATTATTAACAATACGTAATATAGTAGTCAAGCAAGCAATAATCAAGCCACTAAAATATTTAAACGGAAAATTTATGTAAGCAACGACTAACAAAAAGTATTTAAAAGAACAATTTATGTAAGCAACAACTAGCAAAAAGTACATACCTACCTGCAGAGAAGAATACAGTAGAAGCGTGTAAGCGGAATTGGTTGGTGCTCGATCTATGTATGTCTATGAATATATATACACACTGGCTGTTTGTATGGCTTGCTTTTTCTCGCTGATTACATTGCACTCGCTCTGTTTTTTTAAATATTGTATTTTGTGGACCATTAGTTCGAAAACACCACCTTGTATGGCCTTTTTGCTGCGACTAATGATAGTTGCTGATGATAACGATGCAGCCATTCCTGTCATTTTGCTAATTAGTAAATTGCAATGGCACCTGCTGAGGGCAGTCCCAATGATGGAAATTATACACGACTGCTCCATCTACCTTAATTCACTCCCATCCTGCCAAGCCTCGGGTTCACATGGTGACCACGTCAAGAAACTACACTTAGAAACTATCAGTCCCAAATGGAGAAGTCTTCATGTAACAAAAGTGGTGTTTTATTTTCTCTTCCTTATCTCTTCCTCCTCCAATAATGCACTCTCTCTGTTTTGACCTAATCCTTATATATCCAAAATGACTTTATTTTTCAATATAGAATGAGTACAATGAACTAGCATACATTTATACATGTCATCATAAACTATAATGTATGCATATATAAGATGTATAAGCATTTGTCTATACTAATATACAAATGGTTTCTACCCGCACCATTTTCATCACCGCTTCAATGAAAACCAGACATAAAAATTTTCACCAAGGGCTTGTATATATTACCAGGCAACGGTGCTCCCCCGCACTCATGGCGGCTAGGCAGCGCACGCCTACGGCGTCGGGGCGGTGCTCCCGCGTGCTCGTGGCTCGCGCAGGCACGCGGTGGCCGGGCGGTGGTGTTTCCCCGTGCAGAGCAACCAAGAGGGGCTTATGGGGTGAGATGGGAGACGGGGAGGGGCGTTTTTGTTAAATTAAGTGGCAAAACCAGACTGATTTTAGCTTTTGGACCTGAAATAAACCGGTTTTAAAGTTTTCGGGATCAAATAACCGGTTTCGTAGTTGACGGACCTATTTGGGACAACGTAAGTTAATGGACCTACGGTGCATTTAACTCTTACATAGATGGTTGAGGGCAACAGATACCGTCTGTCAGTTCTTAAAGGTGAAAATATTTGACCTCACTAAAACTATATATCTATCCAGCATGAGCCCAAAAATCACCAGCATACAAAAACCACCCCTAAAAACCTATCCTTTGGTGACATCTCATTTCTTTCTCCCTAACAGGCTGCCTCCTCATCTCTTAGCCATCGGCTCACACTTGGCAACCCGACCGCCACTCCACCAAACCAACGGCTGCTGAGGCCTCTCTCGTGACGGGACAAAATTGGGTGCGTGACAGGCACAACGCTGCACGGGTGGCACGGTGCCGCTGCTTGAACACACGTGCCTAGCTGGACTCAGACCACGCCGGAGTTGCCAACGGCATCAGCTTGGCACCTGGCGGTGGCGCATGGCTGGCCTCGGGGAAGACTCTAAATTACTCCGGGGAATGTGGCCGGGTAGGTTCACAACTGAGGGGGTGAGCTGGGCAATGTCAAATATACCCAATCTGGTGGAGTTGCTCTCCCCACGATAAACATTGGATTCAACTGCAGGTTTCGATTCAATAAATACACGTCTTCCACATGTATCAGAATAAGCTGGTGATACGTCCATCATACATATAAAATAAATAGTATTACGAAACACTGTACATTATCACAGTACATACAACAGTTACTATTCATGCCGCAGTAAGGAGAAGAAAACAAATATGCAAGGGCAATGAAATTTTTACATTAAATTCGGTATTCTCGATTACACTCGGTCTAATACAAAGTACAGTATTTAAGGTGCAACGAATTGTGGGTGACACTGACACCCAAATTGGCCACAGGGAGCAGAAGCCAAGGCTTAACCTTTGTGAGTCAGTATGACGCAAGACCATCAACAAAACAAACCAGAGCAGTGTGGTCAGTAGTCGTGAGCAACTACTGGGGTTGTGTTGTTAGCCACTATTGCTGCTGCTGTGGCGCTGGCTCGTGCTGCGGGGTAGCGGGGGGGGTCTGGAGCGATGGCAAACTGGAGTGCACGGCCTCTGGCCGACTGTAGGATGAAGGCCACCTCTGCTGCTGCCAGTGCAGCCTCCTCCTGCAGACAAAGGAAGAATAAGCAGATGGAGAACTTAGATGGTGCGCCATATCAGCAACAAAAGTTTAAGACCACTAGCTATAGAATAGAATGGTTAATCTAACCACCAGCAGTTCAATGCTATGGTGATCTTCATATGCCAAAGAAATATTTGTTTGCAATGGGTTCCAAAGGATGTGTATATTATTACAATGATGATTTGGAACCATTTTTTCCATGACCAAACACATTATCACTTCAAGGTTACCTGTCTTTGCCGCCGGCGATGCAAAATACTGAATATCCATGCCATGATGTAGCACGGCAGCAGAAACCCAGCAGCTCGCAGCAGAAAAAGCTGCAAAGGATTGCATCAGCACAGAGCACTATCTGGACAGCTAACATCCTTGTAAAAATGGAAGATTACAACACTCACAGAGAACATGGTGGAAGCATCATCATCATTTCCTTCGTTGTCTGAGATAGACAATGCATGCCTTAGAAGCAACAGCGCCATTAACTGCAAAACCAAGTAGGATTTTACACTCGAAATCTGTTGACAATAGGTAAATACTGAAGGAGAGCTAAGGTTAGGAGCAGAGCAGAAGAGGGTTTGCTGTGAAAAACAACAATTTTTGTATTCTCTAAGCAATTAACCAACTAAAAAAGCACTGTTTTTCCATCCACAAACAAGTTGTGACTTGTGACATGACTTTAAAATATATAAAAGCATTGCCCTTCAATCCAAAAACAAAACTGTCCTGAAATAGCTACTCCCTTGGTTCCAAATTGCAACTGGTTTTAGCTTTTTCTGCACAAGGTTTTAACGTTTTTAGATATACACAATTTTTACCATGTATCTAGACATAAGGTATGTCTAGATGCATAGCAACAGCTATATACCTAGAAAAGCCAAAACTACTTATAATTTGCGATAGGAGTAATATTCATGCATTGGTTGAGCTAATAAAGGGCAATAAGATCAGGAATTTTAGGACAGTGCTTACAATAAGTGCAGCTGAACGGCAGAATGCAGCACCACTAGCATCTGTAGTACCATAACCATCATACTCTGCCTCAAGAAGACGACGTTGGGCAGCTGCTACAGTGAAAATTCTTGGGTCACGCAAATCCATAATCAAATCACCGCTGCAAAGTGATGCCATTTGCTTAGATATGTTCTAATTCTATCCACTCAAATTAAAATGGCACAAAATGTCAAAAATTCCAAAATAACTTACTCAACGTCTATGGTTGTCTCATCTGACTGAACACGAGGGGGCGCAGTGTAACCAGGCTTGTATTCCTACACATTATCAAGTCTGGATGGAATCAGTATAAAAGAAAGGAACATTAAATTGCACATAGGCAAGGGCCAAAGCATGTTCTACAAGTAGTGAGTAGAATCTTCCATAACAGTAAGTCCTTGAATATTTATATCATCACTCTATTTTTTGTGAGTACAATATTTATATTACCGATGTTAACGACAAAAGTGTGTGCGTGTTGAGAGGGGGTGGGGGGGGGCCGCCCCTAAAAAGGTTGCTAGAATCAATAATAGAACTTAGAAGCAATTCATACTTAAATAAGAATACTGAACATTCAAATCAGATTGACCAAAATTGGCAAAGTAGATAAATATCATTTAAAACACACACAAACTTATCATATGCTACTCATCAGTTTCTTAAAACACCATCCAAACTAAATCATTAGCCCATAAACAACTGAGGTCTAATCATGACATGGTACCAACCTTTCTAGTACAAACCCAGGTAGATAAGCAAATCAACTTCACATGGTATGACAGCACATGGGTCATGGACCATTTTAGTTCTAGTTGTTGGCAGTGCATATTACTAGTGCCGCGGTCATGACAACAACCCATCGAGTAGAAGAAACGTGGGCAACAAGATTTCAGAGATACACATATCAACATATGTATTATGCCAATTTTGTATCAGCACTAAAAAATTAGAACCAAAATGAAACATGAATCAGTGGAATGATGCTGAAAACAACTTAACCGACCTCATGGCAAATTTCACAAGTAGTGTCTCCTTTCTCATTGCACCAGCGTTGCACACAAGCTCTGTGAGCATACTGCACAAGAAAAGTAAAGCTATAAGTTCTTGATTGCATCACAGTTTCACGCAAAACAAAATATTTACCTATATCACTCAGGATGAATAGAAAAACTTTCCGATCACAAAAAGGTATAGAATAAATCCCAATATCTTTTTTAGGTAAAATTATATAAATAAAAAGTTGTACATTGACAATATTAGAAGGCTTGCTATATTTGTCGTAGAAGCTGAAAAATGTGCATGAATAAATCATTAGGAGCAAAGCAGCTAAATATAAAGAACATGAAAAAATTGCAGTGGGGATAGTCAGTCCAAAAATCTTAACTATACTCCATCAAAAGAACAGTCCAGATCACAAATTCATAGTGACCATGATGATAAACTTAAACTGATAGATCATAAAATCCAGACAGCTACTGCTACAAGACTGAAATGGAATCATTTTATTGCAAATAAATATGCAGTGATAACATGCCTAATTGCATAACATGGACCCACAGTAGTTGAATCTACTGGTTCATTCCTGTTAGCAATGTGGTAGAAATGTTGTGTAACTTTATTACATAGAAAACATACTAAAGTGAATAAATGCTTTGGAGCTCTCCCAACAGACAGGATATAAACAGGCAATATTACTGATATGGTGCACTAGTGATTGCCGATTGGAGACATGATTTAAGTAACCTTGTATATTCCCACAAGAGTGCCGGACATTATGAATGGTACCATATGATTGTTATATCCTCTGGTGCTCACCCAACAGAGACAATAAAAAGGGCGTACCCAGTGCCGTAGGCTCCCGCGCTGTGCGGGGTTTGGGGAAGGGATTTCAGCGCCAAGCCATACCCGCACATAATGTGCGGAGGCCGGGGCTCGAACCCTGGACCTTCCGGTAACAGACGGTAAGACACTACCGCTGCACCCAACAGAGACAATATAAGCATATAATGTTACAGGATATGGTACAGTAGCGATTGGGACAGATGATTTGAGTAACTTTGTTCCCACAAGGTGTCTAGCACTATGAATGTCACCATATGATTATTTTTTTTGCTTTTTAATCAAGAAAACATATCAATATCAATCGAAATGGCAGACACATGTTAATGCAAAATGAGAACTGGACAAAAAAAAACTTAGCGGTATGTGCAACTCACGAACACCAGTGAGGCTTAAAGCTGTATGCAAATAACAATGGCACACAATACTTCAATTAACAGAAGACACGATGCAGACCTTGAGGCTGCCGCTGCAAGCACACGGCTTCTCGAGATTCTTGACACTATCTTCCTCCTGGCATATGCGGCACTCTGCAGCCTGGATGAGCGGTTCCTCCTCCCCACCGCCCTCCTCCTCGTCGTGGACCAAGTCAACAACAGCTGACGGAGACGCAGCAGCCGCAGCTGAACCGTTGGCATCCTCTGACAGCTTCTTGGAAACCTCATCCTCCTTGGATTTCGCTAACCCGTCCACATCAACCACCACATGGTCATCGCCGGCCATCCCAAATCCCTCCTTTTCCGCAGCCCTTGTTATCGCCTCTGCTGCCAGGAACCAATCGATCTCCTGAAGGAACAGGTGCAGCAAGGGTAAGAACATTGAAAATAAGGTGTTACTCACAATCAACAATCAACGTGACAGTAGCACAGTCGAGAATAGCAGGGGCATGTGTAACTGTTGTGATGCAATACAGGGCGGCAGTGGTGGGTGACCTATATACATATGCCTAAAAATGGATAGCCCCCATTTGGAATTGGAATAGCACGGCAGCAGCGGAATCCCTCCCTCCCTCCCCTGATTACTGAAATTGGACTAGTATACTACTACTGGGAGTCGGGAGCCGACGCTCCGAACAGTAGCAACACCCCCCGCCTCCGGCTCCGTCGGCCGTCGCCCCCTAAACCTACTAAGCGGAAACTGGACCTCTACAGGCGAATCCCACGGGAGCGAGGCCGCGCCCCCGTCTCCGAGCCGGCGGTCGGTCGGTCCGTCGGGCGGCGAGAACGAGGCGCACCCCCCGTCCCCGACGCGAGAAGCGGCGGCAGCGAGACAGGACCCCGAAGGGGACGCGGCGCCGCCGGTGGCGGCGGATCTAGCGGCGGGGAACGGGTTAGGGGAACCGGGACGTACCTCGGCGGCGGTGGTCCGCCCTCCCTCTCTTCCCCCTTCCTTCCTTCCTTCCTTCCGGCCGCCGGGTCGTCGCGCAGGCAGGCAGTCGGGCGGAAATTCTGAGCTCTTTCTTTTTTTTTTTTTTCCCCCTCCCTCCCTCTTCGGTTTCTTCTTTCTCCCAACCGATTTCTATTTTTTTCCCCCTTCTTCTGCTTCTTGCAGTAGTTGTATAGGTGGGTTGGAAAGAAGGAGAAAAAAAAAATAGAAAAAGATAGAGGAGAAAGCGTCTGCGAGGTAACGGTCAAACTCGGCGCGCGTCTTCATTGCAGGCCCCTGGTCCCGGGCCCCACCAGCCTCCTCCTCGCCGTCAGCCACACGGCTTCTGGGCTGCCCTGCCGTTTGCCGCGTGATCCCCCGTCACCACACACGTCACACGCGCTCCTATCCCGTCGTCCACCAGCAGCAGCCGGCATAGCCGTTGCACCGTCGTCGCCGCGGTTCTTTTCTTTTCTTTTTTTACGCTGTTCTTTTTTTAATATAAATATAATTTAATCCTTTTTTCTTTTCATCTCGATTTCTTTTATTATTTTACTTATTACATATTTATGTATGCGTCCGTCTTGTTCTGCCGTACGTCTTTTCTATTGTGACAAGTGTACCTACGTGCATTCAAGTCCGGCCAGTGGGCACGACGAAAGCTGTACACAGCGTCATATTGTTCTGCTCTGCTCCCCTTGTGGAAGCAGCTGCACCACATTATTACAATGCAAGCTAATAAGAACTCGGAAAATGCTATGATATTGTTCTAGCAGGTGGCCGTCCTGGTGTTGTGAACCAATTCTTGCACGCAAGGGCACAAGCAAAAGCAAGCTAGCTAGCCAACTGACGGACATCATCGGACGCTACGCACCTAACAAACACATGCAAGCAACCGTCCCGGGCCAGCGCCGTAGAATCCATCAAAACCAATACTTATTTATTTATTTATTTATTTATTCACGTATGACAGGAATTATTAGCTGCCAATCAACGCCATCATCAGCTAACCTGAAACAAAATACTAGCTAGCGCACCAAATTGGAATTCAGTATTGTGATGACAGTGTATAGATCAGTAGCACAAACAACAGCCAAATATTAGGTCGGTACAAAACGGTGAAAAAAGAATATAATAACAGACGACTTTTCTGGTACCTGGCTGGTGGGGCTGGCGCCCTTTTGACAGAGAGGGATGGTGATACAAAGATGCTGAAAATAACGGCACACTACCACGGACACCGGCTGAAGCTAACGCTCCCGACCCCCAAGCGCCCCCGACACGGGCGACTCGGGGGGCGACCTCCCCGCCGCCGCCAAGCTCCCCTCACCGGCCCCCTCCGGCCGCCATCGCCGCCCTCCAACCCATGGCGGCGGCGGCGGCCAGCGACGGCTGCTCCCTCGAAGGGGCTCCGTTTGCATCTTCTCCCTCCACCCCCTTTTCCCCTCCACCACTTCCTCCGGCGACCACCTTCCGGCGGAATCGTACGCCAGCGTGCTGATTCGGTGCCTGGCGACCCCCGCCCTCCCTCCGCTCCCTGTCCTGTATGACAGCCATGGTGGCTGGCGGCCATGGCGGGAGGCGCCCTTCCGGCGACCGGGGGGGGGTGGCGGCTGGCCAGATCCGGTCGGCAGCGTGCAGATCCGACGCCTGGCGACCCCCCTCCCCCCCGTCTGGTTTGGCGACCATGGTGGCCGGCGGCCATGGCGGGAGGCGCCCTTGCCGGCGGCCGGTCGGGTGGCGGGCAACCTATCCGGTTGGCAGGGAGTTGATCTGGCGCTCGACGACCCCTCCTCCCTCCTCCTCCCTGTCTTGCTCGGTGGCCATGGTGGTTGGCGGCCATGGCAAGAGGCCTCTCTCTGCCGAATGCGACAGATGGGTGGCCGTGGAGGCAGTGGGGCTGTGGTCCGGGCTGCCGGCGCCTGGCTCCACGTGTACTGGTGTAGTGGCTTGGTTGCTTGGGTTTTGGGCGGAAGCCCAGCTCGGTTTGTCGGGCGGACGGCGGTGACGCCTTGGGCGCCACATCCCTCCTTGGAGGCGTTGTTTTCTTGAACCTCGTGCCTCCTCGCCTGCATCACCGGATTCTGGGTGAACGGCCCACGTTGGATGACTCTAAGGCCAGCAGTGATGGCGTCTTCGGCGTCACTTCCTTCCTGAAGGCTCTGCTGAAGAATCTTGTACTGCTCGTTGCTCCTCAAGTTATCGCGGTCGTTGTGCTGGACCTAATTGTGCTTCATGTTTCTCCACACTTTGGTTGTCCATATGGTGTATGTGTAGCCGTAGTCATGTTTGGGCGGATGCTTTGCCGCCGACATGGGTATTAAGTTGCCGTTGATGCGTATCTCGGAAGTCCTCCTCGTCCACGGTCTCAAGGCCTGTGGCCTATGTGACTCGGAGGATTGGTCTTCCTAGAGATCCTCCTCGCCCGTGGTCCTAAGGCCCTCAGCGACTCGGAGGAGTGTTGATGGTCTGTTTTGGCGGATGCTTTGCCGCCGGTGGTTGCCGCTGCGTGCGGGTTGTGGCGGATGCTTTGCCACCACGGTTGTCATTTCCGGTGGATGCTGAGTCGTCGAGGTATTTCCAGTGGACACTATGTCACCGAGATCATTTTCAGCTGATGCTTTTTGCTGCTGAGGTTGCTTGGACAGATGCTTTGCCGTCTGGAGTTCTAGCGGGTGCTTTGTCGCTGTTATCGTCTACGGCTTCTATCACCGATGGCTACCAATGTGTTGAGTTTCTTGTTTTATTAGGCTCAGTTTCTGGGGATGTTAGGTGGAGGGTTCCCCCTCATGTTCTTGCTTTTGTTTGTGTTGAGAATTTTGTTGGTAATCCATGGATTGCCTACGAATCCTTTTGTATTATCTATTTATAGGTCTATTGACCATTCTCACTTCTTTTAATAAAAAACGTGCAATGCACGGTTTCGAAAAAAAAACAGCACACTACCACAAATTCAAATTACCTTGCAGTACCAAAAACCATCAAAGAAACAGATTAAACCATCAAGTGATTAATAGAAACAAAGAAAATGAGATTCTTTCCTAGTTTTAGCACTCAAGGATAATTTTCTAAGAGGCTGGCTACTAAGAAAACTACGGTCTGACTTAATTTGCCAAAACGCTAAGGATTTTGCGACCATTAAGAAAAGTAGTTTTCCTATAGTGATATATCTGATTATCCACGCACATGTCTAAAGTTATATTATTCAAGCAAAGCACTGAGTATCTTTTTTTTCTCTCACATCTTTCATTTTATATAAGTTGTCAAGATAAGAATACTGAAACTACATGCAAAATAATGATTATTGTCATAGAACGGTAGGAGGTGGTCCTCGTAATTAGGCAACCCCCTCTCATGAGCGGATACGGATCACATGCAGTGGCTATTCACACTGCAAGCAGTGGCCACACATGAGCCATTGATCCCATCAGCAACGGCTAGATTGGACATCTTCTTTTCTCCCTCATTTCTTTATCTCACCTTATACTCAGACGCATGGAAAAATCATTCAAGACTCAAGAGCACTGACAGATCACATATGCAGATGAGCATATATACGGACATACATGCCCAAGTCTGAACATATTTAGAACATGAGTTTGCTGAATTGTCAGCCGTACAGAATAATGTCCACACACATATTAGATCTTTTTGATCCATATCACTAATTTAATGCTAAGTATAGTTAACCCCCATTTGGAATTGGAATAGCACGGCAATAGCGGAATCCCTCCCTCCCCTGATTACTGAAATTGGAATAGGGCTTACATAATTTATCGCATCGCCACATGGCGAGTCATCAGAGTACAATCATCTAGAACAACTGCGGAAGTAAGAGAACACTCGCGAAAGGATCTTCATAATCCATCTTGAGCGTAGGGACCTTCTAATCCATCTATCCTTAACTTCACTATAAAGCAGGTATATCTGCACACCGCCAGGTATGTACAGGTTATGGTCAGCACCGATGTGCTTTAGTGAAAAGAGCAAATAAAAGGACCTGGCGATCCTATAATTTGGCTGTGGTTTTCCTATGCATACAAGCAGTAATCAAGTTTATAAGTAAGTCAAGTTTTATCACCAACCCAAACCCATCCATACACATCCATCCACCATCCCATCCATACACATCCATCCACCATCCCATCCACTCTCGCACTTCAGTGACAGGGGCAACTCCCTCTCGCCCCTATCCTATCTAAACCCGAGGGAGGTAGAAGATTTCCTCTCCTAGTCCGGCGCAACAGCACAAAGGAAGGTCCATAGCCAATGAGTCGGTATATGTATTGATCAATCAACCATACACTCTGCAGAGGTTTCACTATTCCATAAGATAGCCATCATCGACGCTTGCAACCGCCTAGGCAGATGCTGACCGCCACAAGCCTATAATGGATACCATCGTGCGTCTCGACCCTGGCCACTGAGAATGTGAGATATTGTACCAGGCCAAGGGGTCACTATGTTGTCTCAGGAGGGTGTGGGTATACCGCCCGTACCTCCCTACATTATCCGCTTATAACCTAGCAGTAATGGCACCATTCTACCAAGGGTTAGGCCGTTTCCCCCCCCATTGGAGAGCGAGTGAAAAGCAAAGGATCCTATGGTCCGGGTACCAGCCCAACAGTTCCTAGGTTTGACCGAGCAGGAGTCTCCTCATAAGGTTTCAATTTTACGTGCCACCATAGCACCTCCTATCCGGGGCTCCACCCATAGAGCTCACACCCCAAGACCACCTCTCGTCACAATTACCCGCCACAGGTAGGTCCCGATGAAAACGGATCGGATACGGATGGATATCACTGATACCATATTTGTTTTCATATTTTTGCTCGGATTCGGATTCGAATACGGATAGTGTCAGCTATATCGGATAAGATATGTTGGATATTGACGTCATGAATAAGCGATTTTAATATTTGAATACGGATACGGTATCGGATGTTTAATGTCCGAACTCTGATACGGACAGATTAAAACCCCTCTAAACGAATTCGGTCTCGAATATGGTCGAAAAATATCCGTACCGTTTTCATCCATACAAGTAGGTGTCACAAGGTGGGGATGCCCAGGCCGCATCCCCTGGCAAGACTTGCTCCAAAACCTTGTCGTCATTCTTGCCCGATCGACTCAACCCTCACCCTACACCCTTCCGTAAGTTCCACCCCAAACCCAGATACATCACCACAGCGCACAAAACCCATCTGATCCAATGATCCATCGAGCCTGGCATCCCCGCCAGACCCTCCCGGGGCTCATCACTTCGCATCAAAATGTAAGTAAGTGAAGTGTATATATATATATAAACATAGCATATAAGCATGTGGCTAGCATAACAACGGGTAAGCAGGGGAAAGGTTATGACAAGGTAGGCTATCAAGTAATATTCTACCATGCAATCCTAGCATAGGTGAGCCGATTGTATTACATAAATATAAAGCACTAGCAATCTAGATATTAGCCATGTCTAATAGGATTTCTAAGAGAAGGTGCTGCCATGACACCTACGCTATCGAGGTAGTAGCGGTATGAGCCTTCTCTCATCAACGTAGTCATTCGGTGGGACCTCCTCCTTGGTGTTCGTAGCCTCCTCCCTCGGATCGCTCCTCCCTTGACTCTGAAATCGAGACATAATAGTCGCGTTAGCGACTCCTATAGAATAGCACAAAGAAAGAATGAATAGCAAAAAGATCCAAATGCACTCAAACATTAGCTCATGGCGTAGAGTTCGATTTATAGAAAATTTGGATACTTGGATCATAATTTTTGAGCTCGTATGACAAGTGGGACCATGCTGACATCATCAGCTGACGTCATCACTAACTGGTGGGGCCAAGCTGACATTACTGCTGACGTCACGCTGACGTCAGCGTTGACCACGGTCAACAGTCAAACCCTACTGGGCCTAAAATGGGACGTAGCGGGCCTGAATAGGGCCAAATATGGGCTTGACGAGCCGGACTGGGCCGGGCTCGGCCCTCCACGTGGCAACTAGCGGCGCTGCCACGTCCCAACTCTGGATCTCAAATGGGCCCGGTCCACAGTTTCGGTTCATGGTGCACAGACACACTAGGGCCCACTGTCATTTCCTCAGGTTCACGTGGTCCGCGTGCATGGTCCATGGTTCACGATCAACAGGTCGGAATGGCTCACTAGATCTCGGTCCACGGTGCACTGGTACTTGCGAGGCCCACTGCCAGTGACTTGGTTCACATGAGACTGGTCCATACACCAAGCCAAGTCCATCTCCAACTTATCCCCTTTCCCTTTCTTGCTCTGAACTCAAATGGAGATGGCTTCGTCAGCGACGGGTCAGTCCCGGTGGCGCTGTTGTGGTCCTCGGCTCACGCCAGCGAGCTCATCGGTTCCGCAGTGGCATGGCAAGCACATCAGTGGTTTCAAAGATGGCAGTTGGGCACTCAGCGGGGCTCGGCCGCGTCAATGGTGGCACTGCAGCAGCGGCGCACGGCGACAGCACGACGACAAGCCATCCCAAGTCCAATTCGGTGTTCACGTGCTCGATCCGCGTCACGAGTACACCACTTGGCCTGCCGTCGACGACCATGAGAGACGACGGTGCCCACCCACGGAGAAAGCTCGCAGCGACTCTGACGGGTATGGCTGCACTCAGGAAAAGCAGCAAGACGGAGTCCAAGGACACTTCGAATGGTCGCTTAGAGTCATGGGGTCTCCAACCAGCTCGCCGACGGCGACCAAATTCCATGGCGGCTTCCGCACGCGTGCAAGAGCTCATGGCGGCGCTCTGGCAAGCATGGCGGCCGCGGTGGCAGAGCCAAGAACTAGGTCTCGGGCATCATCAACTCATGGGCTAAGTGCAGTGAGTCGGGACGGAGCTCGACGGTCGGTCCTTGTGATGCCAGGCAGCCGGAGTTGAGCAAGGCTTCCACGCCACGGCGGCGCTCTGCGGAACATCGACGGCGGCATGGCTCCATGTCCAAGGGTTTCCAGCGGGCCTTCCAGGTGGCTAGCGTGCGTATGGTGTGCGCAACCCTGAGACGAGCACAAATCCGGGGTCCAAGAGGGGCATAGCTCGACGACGGGGTAGCAAGATGGCTTCGCCGCGGCGACGGCATGGCAGAGAAGTCCAGCCCAGCATCCTCCTGACGCCGTGGAACCCCTTTGGCTAGGTCAGTTATGTGTGTGTGAGTGCACGTGTGTCCAAGAGGCCGGCGATGGCCTTGGCCTTCGTGCTCCAGGTGTGTAGCGCCATGGCCGAGAGCATGGTCAAGGGTGGAAAAGGGGACGGCGGTGCTCACCGTCGCGGTAGAGGTGGGAGGTGTGGTTCAGCTTGGCGTTGAAAGCTCTGGTGTAGGCGAGGCAGAGGGAGACATTGTAGGCTTGTGGTACGACTTGTCTCCTCCGGCTCCGATGAGTCCTTCTCCTCCAACTCCAACAGTAGCGGCTCCTTCTTCTTCCACCCCCGGCCTTCTTCTCCTCCTTTCCTTCTCTTCTTCTCCAAATTAGCACTGGTTGGTGTCGAATTGGTGAGCCACCAATGAGGTGGCGCGGGCTAGTAACCCTAGCGCTCCTGGGGCTCCACTTATATACGAGAGTGGTGATCGGGAGGCCACGGCGTCGGCGTGATCCAAACGCGGGGCAAATCCATCCATGGAAGCTTCACGACTCGCTCTCAGGGCTCCTGTGGGCTCCAGGCATCAGCGGGCGTGGGAAGTTGCCTTCGCGGCCAAGGGAGAGAGGGAACATGCAGGCGACAGGCTCACACGTCGGACAGAGCATATGCGCACGGGAGAGAAAGATGCTTGCGCTGCGGGCATCTTGTGGCAGGGGGTTGTCGGTCCAGGTGGCTCCTACTCACGGCGTTGGCGAGGCGGGCGCGGGAGCAGGCGGTTGGGTGCTTCGCGTGGGGCGGACGCGGGCTCTCTGCTCGCGGGAAAAGCAAAGGGGAAAGAGGGGACCAGGGTGATGACATGTGGGTCCCAGTGTGGGTCCCAGCTGTCGAAGGCTGCGGGAGTCTTTTGGTGTGACGCAGGGAACGGCGGCCTCCATGTTGGGCCAGATGGGCCGGTGCGGATGCCGGGAAGGAAAAGAGAGGGAAGGGCGGGCTGGGCCAGATCAAGGTGCTGGGCCGAAATTGCCTTTGCCATTTCCTCTTATTTGTTAAAGGCTTTTCTTTTTCTGTTTTTCCCTTTTCCCATGTATATATGTATATTGTATATACATATGAAGTCTTGGGGTTTTTGCAAATAGTCCCATGGTAGATTTAAAGGTCATAGGCTATGTTAGGGTATAATTCCCTTATAGAACATACATATATTTATTTATTGGATAAATAAATATTGTTGGTCATTTAGTTACCATCACATAAATCCAAGGAGAAACCAAATCACATGTTTATTAGCAATGTAACCAGGATGCTTAACTTATACAACAACAAGATGGAACTAGAGTAATATTGAGATGTAACATGTGAAACATAGAGGGAAGCATGAAGTGCATTGGACACATGACTCCATTGAAAAGGGCTTGAGCAAGATGAGGGTAGTTAGTGGAGCATGTCAGGTGATTTAGATAAGAGGAAAGCTCTAGAGTCTAGCCCCATGTAACATGAGTATAAGAGTGCAATATAGGTGAATCACATGTGCAACGTAGGTACTTGACTCATAAAACATTAGATGCTAGGTTAAGAGGTGTTAATCACATGTGGCTTAAGATTATATTAAGACACATGTGATGGTTGTTTTGAAAAATTTTTGTTGGTTGTATTTTTCGGTGTTTATAATTTTTAGGGTTGTTACACCTAACAAACACAGCAGCAGCGTAGAACCTATCAAAACCAATATCTATTTATTTATTCACGTATAACAGGAATTATTAGCTGGCAATCAACACCATCATCAGCTAACCTGAAAAAAAAAATACTAGCTAGCGCACCAAATTGGAATTCAGTATTGTGACTGTGTATAGATCAGTAGCACAAACAGCCAAATGTTAGGTCGGTACAAAACGGTGAAAAAAAATAATTGAATAACAGACGGCTTTTCTGCTACTCGGCTGGAGCGACCGGCCCTTTTGAAAGAAAGGGGCGGTGATTAAAAGATGCTGAAAGTAACAGCACACATACTGAAACTGCCATGCAAAACAATTATTATTGTTGTAGACCTGAAGGAGGTGGGAGGCTGCGAGGTGGCTAGCTAGGTTCATAGAGGAGGTCCTCGTAACGAGGCAACCACCTCTCGTCAGCTGCTTTCCCAAGCAGAAGTCGATGCAAAGCGATCCTTTTGCTCCTTAGGAGCAGACGGATTGCTGCTCAGCAGATGGACCAAATCCTAGCACCAAACGCGGGGAAGTACTGATCATGAAGAGGATGGGGTCCCTGAAACCTTTAGCACCGCCTTCCTCTGTGGCCAAGCGTTCCTACTGACTCCTACTTCAAGGGCAACCTATGGATTGAAGATGTTGATGCAATCGACGAACTGTTCCCAACATCAAAGGTGATGCCTGGTGGAGCAGCCGGCCGGCCTCGGCTTCGGCCATGGCGCTATAGGCCACACGTAGCTTAGGTTGATCCAATATGGATCCCATGATTTTCGTAGCTAAAATGTAGCCCATTGAGGTTTCAGTTGGGACGGGAACGACCTATCTTGTATTTAAAACTTCTATCTTTTTAATTAATACAGTGATACACAATGCTCTTATGTTTTCGAGAAAAAAAATACGATAGGAGGTGTTTCGACACATTTGATTTACTCAGCTTATTTCAGTCCACTTGCAATCTAGAGTTTCAAGGTTTGTAGTCATCAATGATATAACATGACAAGGACGTGCGTAACGCCAACATCCATCACGCATAGAATTGATCAAAGCGAAACTATACATTGCAGTTCAATGCAAAACAAGGCATATTTACGTCACTTCCATCTACCTAATAACAAAATAACGGAAAAACAAAAAGTTGTTAAAAAAAACTGCTCATAGCTCATCAAGAAGCTGTCTGTGAAGAAGCTGAGCCAAACAGAGCTTAGCTAACTTGCACAACCCATCTCTCACACCCGTTTGGTGCTCACAACTAAATTATCCACCCCAGTCGAAAACAAAAAAAAGGTTATTAAAATCAATTCAACCCACCCGAGACCAGATCGATATTGCTGTATTCGCTCAACGGATGGTTCCGACACGGTCCTTGTGACCACAGTGTCAAAACCCCGGCCTTAATTCCCTCCATGAACCAACAAGGCCGGCCAAGCATGCAACAAACTGAATTCCACACGCACAGGCGATGATGTTTCACGCGTCAGCCAACAGTCATTGTAGAAATTATTTCCAAGGAAGAGTATACGACCGGCGTGCCTCTGCTTCAAGGACGCGTCTTGACAAAAATTCAAATTTTTATATGAAAGAAAAGAAGAGAAGAGAAAATTCCAGTCGAAATAAGTAGCTGAGCAGGCAGACGCTTGCTGTTGGCTCTCGGCTGGCCATGCTAGTATACTATACAGGACACACTATGACAGTGAGACAAGTATACCCCTGCTGGTATATGTGGTATGTAAAGACACCGCGTACAAATACAGTATAGTCATCGTACAGTAGTGGAACTCTGAACAAACTGCGGCTGCGCACGCAACAAAATGCAGATAGCTAGAGACTAGAGAGGTCGTCATGGATGTATGATCAGTTCCTTCCCTGCTGGGCCCAGGGCGAGTGGCGGTCGTTGGCGCCGGACCCAGGGTAGTCCTCCAGCTCCAGATCCATCCTCCCGCCGCCGGCGGCGGCCTCCTCCGCCTCTCCAGCTACGACGGCAGCGGCCTGAATAATACATACAAGAAGAATCTTTTCAGTCGGTCAGTAAACCAATTAGCACTGAAAAAGATCGAGTACGAGTTCATGACAGAGGAACTGAAACTGAAACCACTGGAGGATGAGAAAGATTGAGAGGGACAGAGACAATCGGTAATAAGAAGCCGGATCATGCCAACCACCTCCTGATCGTCTGCGCCGCACGACGACGATAGCGGCGCCACTCTAGTATCCTGCTGCTGCACCACCTCCAGTCCTGCTCTAACGCAAAGGTGCAAGAATGCATGAGAAAACAGAAATCTTCAGAGAAACGACTGAGAGTACAACGGTCGACAGAGGATTCAGAGAAGGGCTACACTCACCATGCATACCTGGAGGAAATGAAGCGTCAACTCTAGCACTTGCACTGCTTATCGGCGCGTGGATGAGGCAGGAGCAGCACAAGGCCAGGGCGACCACCGCCGCCAGGCGTAGCCTCCTCGCCATCTACCTGATCGATCAGCTCTTTCCTGCAGGCACACCGGCTTTCCTGAAACAAACAGTGTGGTCGTTGCTGCGCTAGTGCCACTCACTGCTCGGCTGCATCCATCGGCCGGGGCTTGTTTACATGTACTGAATGATGGAGCTCTGGATCGTCCTCTGCTGTTATATATTTTATAACGACTTTGCTCTCTGTGGACAAATGAAGAAGATGGGTCGATTGAGGCTTCTGAAGCAGCATCCATCCACGCACCATCATGGTGAGTAGCTGTAGCCCATCTTCGCGCTATATAACAACCGGCTTTTCCGCACTGCAAAAGTGCTTCATTAATTATATTAGCATTAGCATACGGGACTGGCCCGGATGATGAGCTAGCTTTTCTGTACCTACCTAGAAAAAGCTTGGTAATATAGTAGGTACTACACGGAGTATCCAATGACCAACCTGATCCAGCCGCATGTGTTGGGTTGTTTCTTTCTTGTGCATTTCCATTTGCACTGGGCAGGGACGCTCTGATGACTGACCCAAACGAGAAATTTCCTCAATGGGCATGCAAAAGGTAATTCAGAACGAAAAGGTTCATATCGTGTAAAAGATGACACAAGAGGAGACGAACACAAGGTTAGTAGCAGAGTCAAAAGAACACATGAAAAGAAAAGTACGGGAACATTGTGATCAAGAGGAGATCTTATCGGCGTGCAAGTGCAGTGCATATGCTATACTGCTATTGCTGCTTGCGTATTGGTTGCTGACATGGCCGGCTCAGATGATGATGCTGGGGCCTGGGAGTGCTGGTTGAGGACTGTGCCTCAGCTCAGCTATCCACCAATCCGGTCTGCACCGGCTTTTCAGTCATATCTTCAAGAGGAGCCAGCGTGGGCTTCCTGCAGACTTGTAGTATTAAAATAAACACGGTCCATTCCTTTAACCACATAGTGGACTCAGCACTCCAACATATATATAGTTTGTGATCCTCCACTGAACTTAGTTTACCTCATCTGAACAAGTAAAAACAGTCCTTGGCAGGTCTGAAGCCAGTTCTACCCAATTGGAGGTTGACACACAGCAAGCTATGCAAAAGATATTCTCCATTCCTAACATCTGTCTTCGGTGAAAACTGCGGCGACATTTCGGTAGAACTTTGGTCAAGTTTTGTATATGCCAGTGTGGTAGAGGCGGTTACCACTGAATTCCACAACTTTAATGAGTCACAGGAACTGACTAGAATATATCTTGTGTAGTTTAGGATACCTAAAAGCAGCAGCGGATTTTTTTTTTAAAATTCGTCAGACGTGAGACAGTCTTCCAGCTATGAGAGGTTGTCATTTCTCTGAAAAGGATGAGTTGGAAGCATGGAAAACCTTTTCGATGAAATATCCCCCAAATTTTCCAAATATCACCTTTTTCGGTGAGGACTGAAAAAAATTTATATCGATATTATCGTGAATTGACGTATTACCATGGCTTTGCTGGTGTAAGATATTGTGTTATTTCATTAATGTTGTATAAATTCATGATGTATGATGGATTAGAGAGTTTTTCTAGTGAAATGATGTCAAATTTTTTTAAAAAATTAATATAAATTTATTTAAATTGACCCGATATTTTGCAAAATATCCGAAATTTCGCATTATCGCTAGGGACCGATTTTTTTTACGATATAAAAAACCTTGGTTGGAAGACTTGGCCATGTTTTTTTTTTAACAAAAAAACTTGGCAAAGTTGACACGCGCTTCCTTTCCTCAAGTTGTAACAAGGCAGTCGGTAGACTCTCTCACTCTCAGGAGGGGGCCTGGCTGTAAAAATGAATGGGAAGCTGATGCTGATCCTAAAATTTTTTACTCTACCGTCTGCATCCAGATGTAAAAAATTGCAATAATGTAAGGATCAGGTCAATTTTTGCCCTTGCTTCGGCACTTGTTTTCAGGTCTCCAAGTCTTCTTAATTGGACAAAATACCATCGCAGGTCTTTAGTCTTGGTCCATGTCCATCTTATAACAAACAAATACTGGATTCTCTGAAATTTCTGGACAATTTATTTTTCCCAGGGTCGTCGTCGGTCGTTGCGTCTCACTCATCGTAGGATCGCCAGCTTAAGCAATTCTTTGTCCGCCGTGCATCAGTTCGTCTCTGCCTGTTTAGTATGCCTGCAAGCTAATGTTGGCCGATCCAAAGCTGCCTGGCCTTCTGCAGCCGTAAGCTGCGTGCTGCTTACCAGTGCCGGACTGGCGGACTGCTGCGCTTGGACAGTGGTTTCGATGGATTTATAGAGGGCCTAGCTTGCACTGCAGGTGGAATCAACTGTATTGTTGTAGTGGTAGATCTCTTTTGCAAATACAGTCACACTCAACCGAGTTTAGAATTTGGCTCATATTAGGCCATGTATTTGTTAATGAGATATACCAGGGGGAGGGGTTCAGTACTACCTTGGTTGTTGATGGTGGTTAGACAATATATAAGGCTTCTATAGTCTATCTTACCATCCCTGGTAAAAAGTTTTACGTGAAATGAAAACGAAAACGTAGGGTGCATTGTGGCTAGATGTGGTTCACTCAATACATCTCAGTATTGAATGGCATGCCCGGTGTAGGGACAGGAGACCCAAAACGCAATGCCTTGGATGATGTGCTCAGCCTTGTCCATGTAAGCCCACACCATAACTTGACGGTAGGGTGTGGTAGCAACGTGAGCCTCCGGGTGATCTGGATGCTAGATGATACAACTTACCACTGTTGTTACATTGAAGGCGGTCCATGTTGTTGGGAAGATCCTTGAACAACGGTGTCGGGCACGCGGAATGGTCGGCATCGGCCATGCCTAACCATGCCCATCTACGGCTTGCTGCTGGGAGTGCAACCACCTAGAACATGTGGTGTAGGAGCAAATGTGGAACCGCAGAGGTCCTAGAGTTGAGTGTGGGTGGTGGAACTACCGTCACCAGCTGATAGGCTGAGAACTACCTTGGCAAGAGGCCGGCATGGTGTATAGTGGTCTTGGTGTACTCTTTGTCATAATGCTCCTCTTGAAGCAGATAAGACCGCACTAAGAGGATGGTGTTCAGCGGCCGCTTCGTGGTGATCGCCGAGATTACATGGCGGTATTTGGAAATGAAGCCAGATAGCATGTGTTTTTTGAGGGAATCAGTGGGGGAACGCCCCACCTATGTTTTGTATTATTAATAAAAGGGAATGACATACAACAGAAATACAAGTGCTCGAGGAGTGAAAAAAGGCTTCCAAAGCCCCAGGACAAAAAGAAGATTAAACATTAGCTTATATTTTCTAACCAGGACTAAAGGAGGCCAGCAAGGCTATGTTTGGCTTTGATGCAAACCAAGATAGAATGTTCAATACCTAGCTCATCTCAAGAAAAGGCTACCCAACATCACGAGGGGCATCGGCAAGCTGTTTGAGATGGCCAAATGTACTAGATGATGTCCATGCACCTTGGACCAAGTTTTGGAAATCGCCCTCTAGATACATAGCTCGATGAAGCTCATTGTTGCAGAATTGGTCGTGGATGGTGTGGCAGATCCGATATGTGGTGGCCTTTGTAGCGCATGATGTCACGGATGTCTTAGGAAATAGAGTTGAGTAGAGCATGCTCATGATGCTTTGGTCCACAACTTGGCATTCTAGATCACGATGTTGTGTTGGAGTCGACAGAGATGATATGTGGGTGCCGAGGCCGTACTTGCTAAGGAAGGCATTGAAGAAGCAACTCTATTCATTGTAGTTAGGCTTGATGAGCTCGAGGACACCAAAATATGAAATTTGATGTTGACTTTTTGGGGAACAACACATCAAGAGGGTCAGTGGTGGCAGGAGGTGTATGATCAACATCACCGTCAAATGGAGAACTCTAGAGAAGAATCAACGGGGAGACATAGGTGCTGGAGAGTTTTTTTTTGATGGAACAGGAGGAGCAAAGAGCTCCTACTAGAATTTTATTAAAACATAAAAGTTACAACAAGCTGAACAAACAATCTCATGATACAAAAAAGGTCAAAAAGAAAATAGCTAGGATTACACAAAGTTGTATATCCATTGATCTATGTGGGGATGGAGGGAAGCTTTTGCTCTTAGTACAACTAAGGCAAATTCTTTTTTGAAGACTTCTCTGCATCTTAGAATAGAGTGATTTAGGCCTCTGAAGATCAAATCATTCTTCATCATCTAAATAGCCTAGCACATGGTAATAATTATTTCCATGAAGAATGGAACCAGAAGTTGAGAACAAATGCCTTCCAAAATAGAGAACATATCTTCTGAAGAAGGTATGATAACCTGAAGGCTATACCAACTTGCTGCAGCAAAGGACAGTGAAATAAAAGGTGGAGCAAGTCTTCTCCAACACCCAGAGTGCAGCACACACAAGATGTATCATCAAGCTGCATACCACGGTGACTTAGAAGATCACATGTGTTTAGCCTATCATGAAGAATTAACCAGAAGAAAAATTTCCTTTTGTTTTGGCAAGAAGAGAGCCATAACCATTTAAAAGCATGGTGGACGTGATGGTGGCCAATAAGACATTTATAAACCTGTTGAGATGAGTAATGTGCTGAACCCCATACATAACTCTAATTATCTGCATTATCATTAAGATTCAATTACTGCAAGGTAACATTGAGGTTATGAAATTGAGTATGAGCCTCAACTGATAGAGGCAAATGAAAGAGGTCCTCCAAGTTTTCAGAAGAAATTGTTGCCCTGTGGGAGGTGAACTGAGATATAGTAAAGAAAAAAAGTTGTGGGCTTGTTTCACTCAATAGATTATGGTCCCATTTGTCGAGTCAAAGAAAGCATGTGGAGCCATTTTGAACATTAACAGTAGCCAAGAGTTTAAGGATGTCTCTCCACCAAAAGCCTCCCCTGAAATGTCTGTCAGACACAGGTAAGTTGCTTCAGCTATAATAATGATCCCAAACCAACTGAACCCAGGGAATTGGGAGATGATTGAAGAACTTATGGAGATGCTTCATGAGTAAGCTTTCATTTTGAGTTTGTAGATCTAAGACCCCAAGACCACCCTCAGTTTTGGGTCTGCAAACTAAAGGCCAAGCAGCTTTGGAAGGCTTTTTGTTATTAAGATCAGACCCCCTCCATAAACAATGTCTTCTAAACTTGTCAATTTGATTAAGGATGGTTTTAGGAAGGAGAAAAGTACACACGGTAAAAGTGGAAAGAGCAGTGAGGACAACATTAACGAATTGAAATTTGCCAACTTCATTTAAGAGAGAGAAGAAATTGACCATTCTTCTTTTACACTTAGAGATAAGAGGCCAAAAGTGAGCAATTGTTGGTTTAGTGTGGCTAAGGCACGCCCCAGATAAGTGAAAGGCAGGCTTTGCTTGAGGCATCCTAGAGTAGAAGCAAGGATATCCAATCTTTCCTCAGAGATATTGATAGGAGCAATAAAGGATTTATCAAAATTAACTTTGAGACTAGTAGATTTAGCAAACCAATGGAGAATATCCTTGAGATGTTGAAGCTGGTTAACATCCCCTTCATAAAAATAAGGGTGTCATCAGCATATTGGAGGATGGGAAAATCATTATCAGATATCAAGGGAATATGTAGCTTGAGTAAATTGGAATCTTTGCCATTGTTTAAGACTGATTGAAGCAGATCAGCTTAAAGGACAAAAAGCAGAGGTGAAAGAGGATCACCCTATCTGACTCCTCTTCTACAATGGAAAACTTTGCCAGGTGTATGGTTCAACAAGATAGAGGAGGTACCAGAACTAAAAATAAGTTTCATCTAGTTAATCCATTTAGCTAGAAAACCCTTATGTTCCATTACCTTTAACATTAACTCATGCTCAACATTGTCAAAGGCTTTCTCAAAGTCTAACTAAAGAATGATAATCTCTTTTCTAGAATGATGGCATTGATGTAGATACTCTAGGGCCGAGGCCACACAGTCCTGAATGATTCTGTTCTTGAAAAAACCATATTGATTTTTGTGAATCAAAGATGGAAGGACAGTCAATCTGTTGGCCAGCAGCTTTGTGATGAGTTTAGCTGAGTTGTTTAGCAAGGATATTGGCCTAAAATCAGAGACTTTGAGAGGATCATCTTTCTTTTGGGATAAGTGTAGTATAGGAGCCATTAATACTTTGAAGACATACATTTTTTGAATGGAAATCATAGCACAAAGAATAGAAATCCTCTTTCACAATGTGCCAAAATTTCTTTCTTCAAAAAATTAGTGTTGAATCCATTTGGTCCTAGAGATTTATCAGAAGGCAAATGTTTTACCACATTATCAATTTCTTCCTGAGAGAAAGGATCAATCAAACTAGAAAGGTCAAGAGAAGAGGTAAAGAGGTTATCCAAATTAAAATGAATACCTGAGAAGCTACTAGAGCCAAGCCTCTCTTTGAAAGAATTCCAAATTAGATCTACTTTATCAGAATGATTAGAGAGATGTTCATCATTGTCATTGATGAGCTCAGTGATTAGGTTTCTCCTGAACTTAAAACTGGCATTGGCATGAAAAAACTTGGTATTTGCATCTCCCAGAGTGGCGCACTTAATGGCACCTCTTTGATTCCAGTAGGTTTTCTGCTGCTTCAGGAGAGAAATGAGTTTGTCCTCTAAAAGAGATATAAAGTTACACTCAATTAGAGTTAAATCTCTAAAGTCCTCTAAAAGATTAATAAAATGAAGGGTGAGTTTGACATTATTAATGTTGTGTTTGAGATTGGAAAGCTAGAGACTCCACTGTCTTAGAGTTTTCCTGAGGTTCTTAAATTTGGTAGTCACACGTTTAGCTGCATCTATGTGATTATAGTCAGAATGCCACCCCAAAGAAACCTGATCCAAAAAGCCCTCATGAAGCACCAATAATTTTCATATCTGAAGATGTGGGATTTGGGGATACTAGTAGAAATGGAAACCAAGTAAGGAGTGTGGTCAGAAGTTTCTATAGTTAAGGATGAGATAGTTGTGAAAGGGTATGACATGGTCCAGTTGGTGGAGCTGAAGAACCAATCTAGTCTTTCTAAAAGAGGAGGCTGCTGCTTATTGGTCCATGTAAACCTTTTCCCTTTGAGAGGTAGCTCAATGAGGCCAAGAGAACTAATAGCATTGTTAAAGGGGAGCATTTCTGCAACATCAGCACTTCTCTATTTTTATCTGATGGAATTCTATAAAGATTAAAATCTCCCACTACAAGCCAATCAATGGTATTAGGCATCTGAACATGTTTAAACCATGTGACAAAGTCTCTCTTCCCCTGAGGGGTGTAAGGAGCATAGATATTTGTTATGATCCATGTGGCATTATTATGAAGTGAAACAAGCTCAACAGAAGTGGCATAGAAGTTTTGAAAAACCATAGTACCCCTAAGAATAGAGCTTTTCTAGATTATGATTGTCCTCCTGAAGCACCAATGGAGGGTAGGAAAGAAAAAGCATCAAATGTAGGAGGACAAAAATTTTGAATATATGAAAGATCAAAGAGCTCTTTCTTAGTTTCTTGGAGACAAATGACATTGCAGGAAATAAAACTCAACCTGTCTCTTAGAACATTCCATTTTTTAGAGGAGTTTAACCATGAACATTCCAAGATAAAATATTCCAATGTTTTACATCCATTGGGAAACAAAAGATTGCAAAAGAGAAATGAACTGGAAAGACTTCAATTCGGAGCAACATCAGCTAAGAAAGAGGTCTTTGATCTTTCTTGGTACTTTCTTAGTTTTGAGCTTTCTTGGTACTTTTCATGGTACTTTGATTGGGGAAGAGAGGCTTCTTTAGAAGTAGAGCTTCCCTTGGATGTAGATGTACCAGGATCTTGAGGCCTATTTGATTTGCTTCTCTTGTTGTTAGGTTTGCTGATGGCTCCTTTCCTTGGCTTGGACCGTAGGTTCTCAAGAGAGAGCTTCTCCATGTCAAGCTTGCAGAATTTAGCACCCAAGTCCCTCACTACAGAAGGAGAGAGTGCATGTGGTTTAGTTGAACATTGTAGGCAACATTTTTCTTTAGGAAAAGATGATTTGAAGCCTTGATGCTGACTATGAATTCTATTACTCCTCCTCAAATCCACATTAGATATATGGGGTCTCTTACCTTTCTTTCCTTTTGCAGATGACTTGGGAACAGGAGGTGGTGAAGGAGTATGTTGGATATCCTGCTAAAGATTCAGGGTCTCATTCTCCTTATTGACCTGGGAAGACTCATGAGCTAAAGAGGACTCATCAGATCCTAGAGAAGAGCATGAAATTTTAGAAATAAGGACAGTAGGTCTTTGGTGAGGTAGAGTAAAGGAGAAAGATTTGGAGTTACCAAATTGTTGTTGAAGAAATGACCAAGCTGGAGAGGTCAGAAAGTTTGTAGCCCACTCATTTGAGCCCTGCTGAAGCAACTGGTAGGTAAAGAAATCCACCCAAGGGGTTCAAATAGTCATTGATGGTGTAAAGGAATCAATATCTAACAGATATTTAGCCCAGCATCTTATGGCCATTGGAGATGGGCCCTTGAACGAATTTAAATCAAGCTTATCTGTGGTCACTTGCTTGGTTGTAGAAAAAGGGTAACTGAACTCACTTGGGTCCAGTGGAGCAGTAAAGGTCTAAACAAAGCCCAATTGAATCTGCTCCTAGTTCTCAAAGGGTGGATTAACTGCATCAACCTCTTGTTGGTTGTGCATCTGGGCATTCTGAACATGTTGTACACCATGGATGTCCTAAAGCCCAACTGAGGAAGAAGAACTACCATTCTAAATGATCTGATCCAATCCATATCCTGAAGGCCCATCTGGACTGAAGATCATGATGGTACTCTATAGCAGATGCACTTGGTGGAATAGCAACATTAAGCTCAAGATGATTCTATTGGTCTGGGTCATTAGCTGGCATCTTAGGGAAGTCGATATGAAGATAATCAATAAGTTCATGCTCATGAACCTCTTCATGAATAACTGGCTGCAAGTTGTTGAAATCTAGGAAATCCACAATCTGAACCTGATGAATAGGCAGCAAGGCCTGAGGGTGCACATCAGAATCAGTGTCAGTATCTGCATCCATGGCAGGCACTCCCTTATCATCTTGATTATCTTCTTGAAGAGCTACAAAAGCCTCTGGGTTAGCAGCTTGGATAATCTCATCTATAGGATGTATTAGATGGTCTTCAGTAGCTTCAGGATTCTATAATGCAGGTTGAATAGGAATTAAGAGAGCAGCCTCATCATCAGCAATTGGACCAACCTCATTCTGAGCATTTTGAATAACCACATTATTCGCATTATCATTTTGGGGCCAGGGTGCCCATCCTTGATTATTGGGAGCCTCATGTTCGGCAATGGGATCTTCTAAAGAAGGAGGGGGCCCTGCCCAGGATATCCATATCCATGATAGTCATATTGGTGAGGATTTATATCATCAGGATCCTCAGGAGGAAAAGCTTCATCAGGGGCCTGAAATCCAAGCATGGTAGCAGAGATGATTTCACACTGAACTGTCCAGTTATCAGATTCCTGAGTTTCTCCTTTAGTGAAATTGAAGAACCAAGGAATTTCATCTAAAGATGAAACTCTAACTCTAACTAGAGCCCTAGTCATGTTCCCATGATCCTCTTCCCACACTATGGGTTTACCAAAGTTTGAAACTGCCTTTTCAACCAACTCATAGGACCAAACATCAATATCAGGACTGTAACACCCTAGTTTTCAGATCCCAAAAATATATATATATAAATAGTCAAAATGATTTTTTTTGGTGGATAAATAAATGGCAAAATAAATGTTTTATGAAAATGAGGTTGAATCATGGTAGAAACATGCTTGAGCATTCATGCTGGTGCATATTTTTCTTGTGTGATGTTTGATTTTGTTTTGGAATTCAAAAGTCATTTGAAATTGCTTTGAAAATGTTTCAAATAAATGGAAAACCCTTTCTTTTCTCTTTCCTGGCTTTCGGCCCAAACGGCCTGCTCCGGCCTGCCTCCTCTCCCCCTCAGCGCGCCGTCGCTTTCATCTTGGGCCGCATGCCACCGGCCCATCAAGGCGTTGCGTCCGCGTCCGCCCCTCTCTCTCTGTGTCGGTGACAGGTGGGCCCCGCGTCGCCTTCGTCCTCCTCCGACCCGGCCGCGACCGGGAGACCGAGTCGACTCCGCATCGACCCCGACCCGCGCCGCCTTCACGCTCGGTCGCACGCACCGCCCACGCCCTTCAGTCTTTATAAGCATTTATCCGCAACCCTAATTCAGCGCCGCCTCTGCCTTCGTCTCGCCAAAGTCGCCGCGCTGACGCCGAAACCCTAGCCGCCGCCGCTTCTTTCGCCGCCGGCCGCCAAAACTCAAAATTGGCCGCCGTCCTCGGGTCATCTTTGCCATTAGCCGGTCGGCAAGTCCTTCCTTGGACTCCTGAGCGCGTTGGTGTAATTCTTTTGGTTGAATTTTGCCTAACTCGAGCTCCGGTCGTGTGCAGCTCGTCGCCGTCCGCCGCTCCGAGCCATACGCCGTCCCCGCCTCGCCTCGGTCTCCATCTTCGTCTCAGGTGAGCGCGGTGTAAGCTCCTCTATCGAACGGTACTGGTCTTGTGTTCAATGGTGATCGGAGTCGTGGGTTTCCATGAACTCCGGCGAGTCCGTACGCCGACGGCCATGGACGCCGCCGCGATTGAAGTTTCGTCCGGGCCGCGATCGGACGTTGTCCGATCGGACAACATCAGACCTGGTCCGATCGGTTGTCCGTTTTGGCACCGTGAACCTGCGTCGTCCGTTTTGTTTCGGACGGTCAGAAATCCACCGTAACGCTTCGTGGGGCACTTTTGCAAATAAACCCCTGAA
Source organism: Bothriochloa decipiens (assembly GCA_023333625.1). Taxonomy (NCBI): domain Eukaryota; kingdom Viridiplantae; phylum Streptophyta; class Magnoliopsida; order Poales; family Poaceae; genus Bothriochloa; species Bothriochloa decipiens. The sequence continues at coordinate 14,568,259 of CM041636.1, forward strand.
CTTTGATCTATTCTGTTAAGAGTCCCTGGCGCCGTGGTCAGAATCCGTTTTCTCCACGAGAAAGCGTAAATTCTTCTTAACAGATCCATATTACGCTTCGTCCACTGGAAAGCGTATTTCCTTTATAACTGCGTCCAGAATACGTTTTCTTCTCGGAAAAACGTATTTTTCCGTTTCAGTTCAGAATACGTTTTCATCTATTTACAGTTTTGCCATTATCTTTAAAAGCTCATAACTTTCACGTTTTAACTCCGATTTGGTCCGTTCAAATTGCGTTAGATTCATAATGTCATAATCTACGCAGTGATACTATTCTTGAAGTATTTTGGAAAGTTTCTATTTTTAGTCTATATTTAAATTATTTATTTATATATAGGAAATTTTTGAAAATTCATATCTTCGCCGTTATAACTCCGATTTCGGTGAACTTGACGTCTGTGTGATCGTAGAAACGAGTAGAATAGTTTTATAACCTTTTTATTCTGTTTTGATGAGATTGATGTACTGTTCCTCTAATAGCTCTTTGTTTGCTTCATGTATGTATGCTCGATTGGATTGTCTGGTGTTGATTGTTAATGTCGAGTTTAGACGGTGAGGTTTTTGCTGAGCAAAGCTACTTTGAGGATCAGCAGGATCAGCAGGACTTCGTGAACCAAGGCAAGTATAGCATGGACCATCCTTGTTACCTATTCACCATAAATAATCATTCATTTGCATGTGTCTTTGATGACCTAGAGTTTATAACTAGCTTTGATATCCTGATTCCTTGAACCTTTTGGGTTGCATTGGGTAGTTATGATGCTAGTGCTCTAATGATCATGATCTTATAACTTGATGTGTGTTATGCTATCAACGAAAATGATGACTTTTAACAAACATGGACTTTTGTCTGTAAGTGATTTATCATGGAGAATCCGTACAGCTGTGAGGGCTATATGGCTCTGGCTCTAGTCACTTGTAGGCCCTTTTCTAGCTGGTTGGTGGTCTGGAAGTTGGGGTTTAGGACTGCCTCTGTCCTTATGAGTATAGCCGGGTAGGTGTGTGCCATATTGGAAGGGGAGTTCCTAACACAACGGTATTTCCGCATCTCTGATTGGTTGGGAGAACCTATAGGAGGCTTTATATGTTTTGTGGTGGTTTGGAAGTTATAAGTCCACTCAGTTGCAAAACATGACTCACAGTGAAAGTGTACACCTCTGATCAGAGTTTAAATCAATATATTGTCCGTGCCCTTCGGTTAGGGCGGCCTTGACACATTTACAAAAGATAATGGTTCTCAAATTGTTAATGTGTGCATCTTAATGTCGTTCTTGCTACACACTGGTTAATGTTATTTTGATCATGAGAATATGGGAATTATTACTACCTTGATGCTATGCTTTAATATGATTAAGTTATAAAAGCTAAATACAGTCAAACTGTGTCAGCTATTTGAGCCTCATTAACCCATGTTATGCTTGTTGAGTACGGTTGTGTACTTACGCTTGCTTTACTTTCAATTTTGGAAAATCCCGGATGGGTAACAGATGAAGGTTGGAATGAGAGCTATCGCGATGAGTACTAGGCTTGATGTTCACCAGTTGACTTGTCCCTGTGTGGAGCTTCCGCAATAAAGATATCTTGGTTATTTATTGTTTATGCGTAATACTCTGTAATGAATATTGGTTCGCTATGTAATAAACAAGGTGATGATACTCTTTGTAATTTGTCATCCTATATGTGCGACTGTTCCTGGGGCGCATATAAGGCTATTTATGCATTCTACTTTTGTCCTTAAAAGTGGAGTGTGACAAGGACCAAGCATCATTAACCAAACTTCATGAGTGAAAACAGAGGTAGTGTTGTTCCAAGCTTTGTCATGAGGGATGAAAGTGATGAAGGAGTTACCAAACTGATGAGGAGCATGATTGATTAGAGCATCCCTATGTGAAACCCTGGTTAAAGTAACATAGGCTTGTCCATATGGGCAAGGATGGATGGAGAAGTAGATCATACACATCTGCACATTGAGGAACTAAGCCAGAGTCACCCTGATCTCATCGAAGCTCATCTGAACATTTGGCAGGGGGTTGATGAAGGCAATGGAAACATCATTGGCACTCACCGAATCCTTCCAGTGACAACACGATGCATGATTGGCCTGCCAGGAACCAGGATCCTCTGTCCCCAATCTAGCATGAACGGCGTGGTGTCAACAAATCGGTACGCCATTGGTGAAGCACGGGGGTTTACTGTAGCTAATGAAATAGAGTTCAAGAACCAAGCAACGTGCTTTTCATGAGGTGGAGAAGGAATGCCAAGAACTCGTTGAGCGTACTCACAAAAAAAGAAGACGATCGGAGTCGGCGAAGAGACCTGCAGCACCGCCGGCGTCTCATCGTCGTTGTTGTCAGTGTACTCTAGAGCAAAAATGCGCCATGTCCGGCTCCACAGGATGGTAATAGGGGGCAATGGAAAATGATTTCCAGTAATTTCTAAGAGATAATCGCGCATTGTGCTATAAATATTGGTAGGTGGGTCGAATGTTGGCCCACACGTCATCAACTCAGGTGCACATTGCATTCGAGAAACTGAAACGCCGAATTCGGAGAGGGGGCATGAGGATCGAGGAGTAGCAGGGCACTTTTTCTGAATCATGCCCAAGGGAGAGACATTTTCAGAATGGGATGGGCCAGAACAACGAAAAATAGAATGGGCCAGGGAAAGGCAGATATGACACAAGTCAACAATCGGTCCATGAGCAAGTTTAAAAAATTTTGGATTTGGGAAAGGTCCCAGAAATCCAGCATCCCCAAATAAACGATATGACCCATTATAAGAAAATTAACAAGTTTAAGAGACTTATTATTAGCCCATTTATGGCCATTAAGAGCATGATTATGAGATTTGAAGACAGGATTTACAGGGATGGCATCGGCACCAGTGAGACGTGACCACCCTCAAGCCATAAATGGAAAAAGATCTTGAACTCTTGGCATTCAAAAGAGCAAAGGCCGATAATATGGAAGCATGCTTGCTTGCAAGAAACCAAGAATCTAAAAACTCTGTCAGCAAGTTGAATTGCACAAAATTCTCGAGGAGAACCACCAAGAATAGATTGACGCGCGAGCTCAACTCGGAGAGGGGAGAGACGAAATTTGCAGCGATCGAAAGAGACGACAAGAAGAAAATCCTTAGCTGAAGGGGATGGAGGTTGAGTGACTGGACAACCAAACCGGTGAAGAATTTCAGCTTCCACAACCTTCCCAGGGCAAAGATTGAAGATCGCCATGGCACCACCACCTCTACCACAGCGATCGTCGGTGCAGGGAGAGCATCAGCGGCTTAGGGGCAGGCATGCCGGCCGCACAGCGCGTCCCTGATATGCATATGCTGGAGAGGTTTGATGTTGAAGAGAGAGTTGTCGTCCATGTGATCCTTGGTAGCAGAGAGGAAGGGGAAGCATAATTGTGGCGGAGCATGGTAGAGGGTGAGCACTACCGGATTCTGCTTCTTTGTCGAGTGTCTACGGCATTCGGCAAAGCCTGATATACACTCGGCAAAGGCTTTGCCGAGTGCCGCACTCGGCAAAGAGCTGTCGGCAAAGAAAACAATGGCAAAGGCTTCTTTGCCGAGTGCCACGTATCAGGCACTTGGCATTGCCGAGTGCCGGGCACTCGGTAAAGATAAAAATTTAAAAAACCCAAAAATAATAGAATATTTTTTTAATTGGGGAAGGGACCCACTGGCCAGCCCCGACCCATAAATTTTTCCTATGATTTTTGCACACTTTGCAGTGATGGGATTCAAACTCACGACCTCTCTCTCACGCGGTTTCTGCCTTAACCACTGTACTACACTATCACATGTGACTATAAGTAGTTTTAGTTCCCCACGTATTATATCAAACCGAGTATAAATTGCTTTTTTGATGCCCTAAACAATTTCAAATCAAAAAGTTATCAACTACAAAGTTTCATAACTTTTTGAGATCTACACTTTTTGTTCAGGAAGTTTTTCCATCCGATGTCATTTATAAAATTTTAAATTTTAAATTTGAGAAATTCAAATATAGGTTTAGCATGGCAAGATAAACTCAAATGAATTGTCAACTACAACCTTTCATAACTTTTCGAGATTTACAAACCTTATTTTGGGTGTTTTTTCATCCAAGGTTATTTAATAAATTCATATTTTAAATTTTTAAAATTCAAACGTAGTTTAACATGGTAAAGGTGAATTCAAATGAAAAAGTTTTCAACTGCAGTATTTCATAACTTCTCAAGATTTTGGTTGTTTGATTATTTATTCATCCGACGTGGTAATTTTTACATAATTCATAATTGTCATATAATCCTCTCTATTAGTTTTCATGAAACTTTGTGAAGAGATATAGAATTTATGAACAACTTTATTATCAGTTTGTCAAATGAAGAAATGATCAATACAAACTTTATAGATCTTAAAATGTTATGAAAGTTTATAGTAGAAATTTTTTTTATTTGAGTTAATTTATTGCCTTAAAATGTATTTTTAAAAATCTCTTTACTGAGTACCATGAGCTTGGCACTCGATAAAGAGCTCTTTGCCGAGTGCCAGGAGCTTGGCACTCGACAAAGACCTCTTTGCCGAGTGCGAAGTCTGGCACTCGGCAAAGACTTTCTTTGCGAGTGTCCGAGATTTAGCACTCGACAAAGAATATACCCTCGGCAAAGTCACGATTTTAGGTAGTGGAGAGACGGTGAGCGTCTGAAAGGTAGAAGAGCAATAAAAGCCAACACACCTTTATTGATCTCAAAGAATGAATGTGTTACATCAATGGAGATTGCTATCGTCAGCTAGGAACAGTTTCTAGCATATGCACGATGTGTGCGTGTGGTGGACGTGGTGACCACGCACACTCTAGCGCCTGCGGGTTACCGATCCAGCTTGAGCCTATATGTCCTCAACAGGAAGGCCTGGGCGTGGTGGAGGCGTGGGTGCGCCAGGACAATGGCGGCATGGTCGTTGCGGGGGTGAGGTGCACGGTCATTGCCGAGCATATGGTGTCGATCCGGCCAAGCTAGCTAGGTTCTTCCTCCCCTGCTCCAATACTGCATGCTGATGAAAACGGTTGTCGAATTACATACATAGCAAAGACGGACACTCTGGTCACTGTTCTACAGTATAGAATGCCAGAAGCTTTGGCAACTGATAAACGAGTAATAGATTCTAATTTCTAAATCACCTTTCTCGAATGTTTAATCAGGCAGGGTGCTGTCAGATTTAACCATCAACATTAGTATGTAGTAGTTCGACCTTATTGTTCCGAAATAGCTAGCTAGCTATTGTTTTGGGGCTGCATCGTCATGCTGATGAAAATGGTTGTCGAATTACATACACAGGAAAGACGAGATGCCCTGTCACCGTTCCACAGTCGACAATGCAAGAAGTAAGCTTTGGCAACTGATGAACGAGTAATAAATTCTAAATTTAGTACAACCATCTTCCTAGAACGTCTAATCAGGCAGGGTGCTGTCAGATTTAACAATCAACACTAGTAAGCAGTAGTAGTTCGACCTTATTGTTCCGAAATAGCTAGCTAGCTATTGTTTCGGGGCGGCATCATCATGCACGTGTCAGAAGTCAGTCCATCGCGCGAGAACCCGTAGCCGTAGTGTAGCTACGCCTCGGGCGCGGTCATCGCCACTTACCTCTGCAACGACGACGACGCTGAGGACGGCGACGAGTTTACCAGGTTCATTATGAACACCCAGTACTTCTTCTCCACCTCCGTCTGCTCCTGGTGCAAGGACTCGTCGAGGAGCACGCCCGCGAACGCCGCCGCGGCGTTGTCCGCGTCAGCGACGTCGACGACGTGATCTCCCCACCGCTACCGCTGAACCTGACCATCCTTGATGCGCCGCGCCGCCCCCTCGTGCGCCGGCACGACGGGCTGCAACTGCGTGGCGGCGCGCGCGGCCAGAGCCGCGAAGCCCGAGTGCGCCTCCTGCAGGACCGAGGCGAGCGCTGTCGCGCTCTCGGAGACCAAGCTCAACGTGGACGTCGTCGGCGAGTAGACCCGGAGTGCCGCGACGGGTCCGGAGGTGGGCATCTGAGGCGGCGGCGGGGCCGAGACGGACGCGGAGGCGGCGGAGGTCACGAGCGCGCGCAGCTGGTTGGCCTGGCGGCGGCGCTCGCGTGCCTCGGCCTCGAGCCTGGCGCTCTCCCACTGCGTAGTGTGGTGGCTGCTGCTGAGCTGCGGCGCGGGATGCCTGGCGTGCTGCTGCGCGCCCATAGCGGCACCGCCACTGCCGCCGGCACCTCCTCCGCCGCCTGTCCCGCCGGGCGCGTCGTCGTCGGAGCCGCGCGGCTTGTCCATGACCGGGTCGATGCCCTTCTTGGCCAGCCGCTTCTTGAGGTTTGTGTTCCAGTGGTTCTTGATCTCGCTGTCGGTGCGCTTCGGGAGGTGCGTCGTGCACGGTTTTGGGATTCGGCCCGAAAAATACGAAATTTGTTGGTTTTCACCCATTTCGGCCCGGCCCCAAAAGAAATTGACTCAGACAAATTAATTCGGCCCAGTTTAAATTTGCGGCTTGGTCCAAGACCCATAACAGCCTGGGAATACTCCCTGTTAGTATAAAAGCACGAATCCCTCCAGGAAACCATAGGGTTTCATTTTTTCTCATCCCCTTCCTCTCTTGTTGGCGGCGGCTCGCCAAGCGCGGCGGCGCGGGCGAGTGCCCAGCGCTCGGTGTAGGCGGCGGCAGATCTCCCGTTCCAGCCCACTCTTCAGTCTCCACTCCTCTCCCATCTCTCCCCTTCCACTCATGTACTCTCTACTGGTGAGTTCGTCCGTCCTTATGTGAGATTTCTGCTGTATGGCGCATCAACCAGTTGGTGTTTTTGAAGCTCGTCACTTTGGGTGCAGGTCCTGCTCATGGAGAGTAGCCTTCTTCGTCATGGGGCGGGTACCAGTAACAGCGACGTCATCCAGATGAGGGCCAGGAGCGGTGCAAGCGTTGGCCTTGGTGGTGCCACCGATGGCTATGTAAGGGCTGTAGCACCACTGACGACACCACCAGCACCTGGAGCATCATTGCCGGTAGCAGGTTCTCAAGGTATAAGTAAAACAGAGTACCCTATTTTGTAGGTTGTATCTTTGTGATGAGCTAATGACTGATGGTCCAATGTAATAAATCTTTTACGAAGTCAGTTTGCATCTTTGTGATGAAATGATGAAGTCAAGTTGTGTCTGTGATGAGCTAATGACTGATGATCCATTAATGGACCAGTTGTTTTGTCAAATAATAATTCTTTATGAAGTTAGGTTGTGTCTGTGATGAAATGATGAAGTCAGGTTGTGTCTTTGTGTCTTTATCAAGTAATAATTCTTTTATGAAGTGATGGCTGATGGTTTGATGAATTAGTGAAGTTTATTTTTATTTTGTTCTTTTTTTCATTTTTTGCAAAAATTGCTAGGTGACTTAGCTGCCTATTTAGTATACTCATGGTATAAAATTATGTTCTTTAGGCTTAATTTATTACTTAAATTTTCATGTTTTTTATTGCTGATATTTTGCTTATGGAATGTATGTAGACCATAATGATGGAAACATTAACAAGGTGTGGATGCATGGCACAAAGCTTACTGGCCAAGGTTTCAAATGTGGGTACTGTGGGACTATAAACAAAGGTGGAGGTGCAACAAGGTTTAGGGACCATCTTGGTTGTATAGTTGGTGAAGTGAAGTCTTGCACCAGTTGTGCCTAGAGCTGTGCGGGATGCAATGAGGGAGCTACGGAACAAAATAATGGAGAACAAAAAAGAAAAAAGGGAGCGCATGCTCAAGTTGGAGAGAGATCTCTTGCAAGGGCTGCAAGGACAGGAAGTGATTGACCTTGCAAGTGATGAAGAAGACCAAGTCCATTTGGATATCAGGAGGCAATTGGAAGATAAGAACCTTTCTCGTGCAATAGAGAGGAGGTGTGGGAGTGGCAAAGGTGTCCGTGTTTCAGTTGGTAAAAGGAGTGTCACTGCCTACTTTGACAAGGATTTGGCACGCAACAAAGCACCTGTGCAGCCTAGAATTGACACTGCACTTCAAGTGGGATCTAGAGAGAAGCTTGGACAAGCATGGGCAAAGTTTTTCCATGCAAATGGCATTCCTGGGCTGAAAGTTGATTGCCCGTACTTCCGTAGTGCAATTAGGCTTACTCAGCAGCTAGGGGCTACCACACATATTCCTACAGCACTTGAAATTGATGGGGAATTCTTGGAAGCAAACTTTGAGGAAGCTGAAAAATCTCTTGAACAATTCAAGCAAGGATGGAAGCAATATGGTGTGACTATCATGTGTGACTCATGGACAGGACCTACTGGCATGGCCATCATCAACTTCATGGTGTACTGTAATGCACGCATGTTCTTCGTGAAGTCAATTGATGTATCTGGCTACAAACAAAGTGCCGGTAAGTTGTTAATACCTACTACTAAGTTGTTTTCTTGCTGCTGTTAATTTCTACTACTAAGTTGTTTACTTATTGCTGTTAATACCTACTAAATGTGTTTACTTACTGTTAGTACCATGTAATTTATTTCAATTATGTATTATGGTGCTTTGCAGATTTTATACATCGGGAAATTAGAAAGGTGGTCGATGATATTAACCCTGAATTGGTAGTTCAAATTGTCACAGTCAACGGGTCAAATTACAAGAAAGCATGTGAGAAGCTAATAGCTGAAGAGAAATACAAGCATATTTTTTGGCAGCCATGTGTAGCTCACACTATCAATCTAATGTTGAAGCACATTGGCAAGTTCTGAAAGGTTGCTAATGTTGTTGCAAGTGCCAAGACTGCACTGAAGCATGCCTCACAAGTTCTACATGGTGGTCAGCACTCAAGTGGGTAGTAGATGCACTAAAACCACTCTACTTGGTGCTGCGATATGCAGATACACAAAAGTCATGTACACTTTCTGGGTTCAAACCTAGAATGATGGCAGCCATAGAAGCAATGGAAGTTCAGCTTGGCATAGGATCAAGACAGTTTGATCGGTTTATGAGTAAGGTGACAAGAAGGGTTAACAGTATGGAAAAAACACATTAGTGGTTGCAGGTATGGATACTACTACTGAATTTCATTAATAGATATGTAGTATTACCATAAAAGCTAACTCTCCTCACCTTCTTATGTAGCTACTGTTCTTGATCCTAAGATCCATTACAAGCACAACTTTTGCAGCAAACCAGAATATTCTTTAGCACTAACAGATGCAATAGAGAAGATGGCACAAACTTCTGATGAAGCTATTCAGGCAATCAAGGAAATATCATTCTTTCGGGAGTGTCTTGGGAGGTTCAATCGCCCCACAGCACGTGCTGGAGCATCATCTATGTCCCCATGTAAGTTTCATTTGGCCTAATAAGGTGCATCTCGTGCGTGTCTCAAAATTCTAAAACAATAAGGTGTTGTTACTTGTTGCTGCAGCCGCTTAATCCTACAATTAAACATGCCAATACTAATTCACTATTTTAGTTATATGTCCATTAGATTATTCAATCTGTGTTTTTTCTTGTGGCTGACTTCCATTCTCATTTTGGTAGCTGATTGGTGGTTCCAATTTGGAGGAGAAGTGCCTACTTTGCAGAAGTATGCATTACGCATTGTTTCACAATGTGTGTCATCTAGTGGTTGTGAGAGAAATTGGAGCACTTTTGCACTAGTGCATACAAAAATTAGGAACAAGATTAGCTATGACAAGTTGCATAAGCTTGTCTGTGTGCATTATAACTTGAAGGACCGGATCCGAGAGGACAGTGGATACCAGTAGAAGGACAAGGAAGTTGATCCATATTCTATGATGTTAGATGCTGCAATTCTTGATGAGAACAATCCAATATGGGACTGGTTAGATAGATCTATGAGTGATGTAGGCCCTAGTTTGGATGATCTGTGTGGAAGCCATCTAGGCAATTCATCTCATAGAAAGAGGGCTAGGGTGGAGGTGGATGAGGAGGAGGTTGAGTTTGAGTTGGGGGAGAGTGATGAAGAACAGATTGGGGATGACATTGAGGATGACTTAGCTGAAGATGATGACATTGATGATGACAATGGTGATGATGATGATGAGGCTGCAGTAACGAAGGTGGTAACTGCCCCAAGAGTTGAAGAAACAGAAGGTGAGGAAGATGATAATCCTAATGGCCGTAGATCTGGAAGACTGTAGCAAAAATGGATGAAGACTCAAAGCCTCTCTACTCTCTATGAGAGAGAGTAGCATGACTCTTCTGTCAAGGTAATATGCTTTGGTACATATATATAATAATTGCTGCTTCTTCTATACTTGATTGTTGTGTATTTCCATGGTGAATTAAAAAAAGCTTAAAAATGTTGTTTCATGCATGTTTTTAGTAGGTACAGTCCAGCAGCAGTTCTGGAAGTAACTATTTTGGTGTGTACATGGTGATGGATGGATGACTGCCATGAAACACAAAGGTGTGGCAATTGACATTGACAATTTGCTAGCTGACATGTTCTTTTGCGTTGCTTACTTTTGGGTGACTTGATTCTGTTAGTGTACGTATAGCTGGCTGGGCTGTAACTAATGTTCTCTGTTAGACTATTTAAGAAGTGAGAACTCGACTTCCAAGTGGCGTCTAATTTGGCTGATGTGTGTACTCTATTTGGACTTTTATTTGGACTCTGAACTATTCATGGAGTTATATGAGCAAACTCCTAGAACTGTTATCTAAATATTGGTTCTGGGCTATTGTGGAATTAAATCTGTGATGGTTGTAGCCTTTATAATTTATTTATGTGTGGTTGTGTGTTTTGCAAAAAAAATTCGGGTTGAATTTGTCAAAATTCGGTCAAAATTCAGACAAATATGAAAAATTTGACTAGTCAACTTAATTGAAAACCTGTCCGAAATTTTTGAAATTTCCGAATTTCGTCAAATTCGGTGGAGACCGAAAAAATTTGCATTTTGAATCGCAAAATGTTGGCCTCGTGATCGCCGACCATCTGCAATTGCAGTGCAAGCACGGCAAGCGGACGCCGCCGTGCCATGAGAAAACTCTCAGCAATCTCGCGCTATAAAAAATTTCCATCGGCCGTAGTATTCTACTATTATTACTGATTGAAGTCAGGCTTCAAATTGATCCACAGAAACACTAAGAAAAAAATAAATACAAGAAACTATCACAATAGTTAGAAACATCTCAACTTTAATTTAATAGAACCTAATCACCGTCATAAATAATTACTGTTGGATTCATTATTAATTAAAAAAAATACCCACCTCATCATTATAAAGTATATAATAAATTAACTCCTAATGTTGCATATTAATTTCCTGACCTACCATTATGAAACATAGTTAAAAATAATCCCCCAAATTTTTATTTAAATTAACCACTTTTGTTATTATAAAATAAAATTCAAAATGACCCCTCAAATTACCATCTAAATTCCCCAAATCTAACATTGTGCTAGATAATTAAAAGTAACTAAAAGTAACACCCTAATATTTTTTAAGTTAATTTTCTTTGCTATTATAAAATATATTTTTGGTGTAAAGCTATTTAATTTTGAGCCAAGTTGTTTTTCGAGAGTATTTTAACTAAATTGTTATGCATATTAGTTTTATATAAAATAAAAAATATTTGTTAGTTAAACATGTAAATCTATTTTAAGCTATTAAGAAAACTAATTTAATATCCAAAAAGTATGCTACATATATTTCTATAGTTAAAAGTAGACGTAATGATTTATACCACTACGTAAACCAAGTAAACATGCATATATTTGGATACATGTTTGTTTTAATAGCTTATCTATGAAAAATATTCCTTAATAAACTATTAAAGAACAATGGCACCAAAAAGATCAATTTAAGTTATAATAATACTTCATGATGATATATATTTAAGTTGTTATCTTAAATAAATTTATACATTTTCCAAAAGTATTTCATGTCAATATTAGCCATTTAATTTGAAGTGCTATATATTCTGTAAAATAACAAAACTACATATATAATTATGTGATCTAAAAAAATAACATCTTGAGGGTTGTTGTGCAAGCATAGATGATTCATAGATACAATAAGCAATAGATTTGCAACTTAATACATTAGTACAAAAATTAACATCAGTAACGCCACCAATTTATATCAGAATCGGCTGACATAGCAAGGTGCCTCTAAACTCGTGGGACAGCACTATAGCTTCATGACCGCCTCTAAAGATTTATTTTCAGGGGCCGTTTCACTAATAAAACAGCCTCTAAAAATAGCCAATTTTTAGAGGTGGCTAGGTTAAGAGAACCACATCTAAATATCTATTTTTAGAAGCGGATACATTAAGAGAAGTGCCTCTGAAGATATATCTATTTTTAAAAATGGATCTTTTAAGAGCACAAGCTCTGAAAATATCTACGCGTGCATGCAATTGAAAAATTTCATAGTCTTTAGATTCCCTCCCTTCCTGTTCGCGTCCAAGCATTTTGAACATGTAATCTCTCCAACTTTGTATCTTTATATACCCACGACCCATTCACCTCTCGACATCTGTATCCTTATATACCCACACAGAGCACAGCCACCATATCCCTTTCATTCTCATCTCCTGAAATCTCTCCAACTTTGTATGTTCTCTATCTTCCTTTGTTGTTTGTTCTTTGGGTGGAGGTGCGATAGCCATGGCGATGGTGTGGTGGTCGCGCGCGGCAGAGCAGTGACGATGACTTGGTGTGTGGTGTCTCTGGCTTCGTCTTTCCTGAGGTGAGTGTGGGCTACGATGACCATGCATGCCAGCTAATAATAGTAAACTCACTGGATTCCAAATTGCAAGCGATGGAGTGGTGCTACCTAGTAATAGTAATCTCACATCCTATTCTCATGTAGGCATACAACCGGGGCTTCATGGTGAGTTCCCACCAGATCCGGCCATGGAGTTGACCCGCCAGCGCGGATGGAGAGGAAGTGTCAATGGCCATTCGATAGGGGTTGGGCCAATTTTGGAGATCCTCGGTGGCAGCGGTTTCAAAGAGCTCCCAGTGGTCGTGTACTTCCCCGGCAGTAGCTTCGTCTTCAGCTTCGTCTTCCCCAATGGCTAGGCCGGCCGCAGCAGTGCGGCCGCTGGCAATTTTTTTAATTTGCCAAAAACATTTTTAGAAACGATTCGCATAGTGTAACCGCCCCTGAAGATGGAACTTCAGATGTGGCTGTCTTAATTTGACCGCCTCTGAAGATCTATCTTTAGAGACGACTGTCTTAATTTAGCCGCCTCTAAAAATCTATCTTTAGAGGCGGTTAAAAGCCCGTTTCTAGAGTTGTTGCATCTTTACGATCGGTTGGTTAGTAGCGGCCATGCAAACCGCCCCTGAACATCTGATTTAACAACTGCTATAGTAACTTTCTATACTAGTGATACTCGGATAAAAATTTCGTTCAAATAGATAAAAAATTTGAAGCCTAAAATATAGACTCACGAAGTGAAAAATGGATGCAACAAGATCTTATAAGTTTAGAATAAGGTAAATACATGTGACACTAAAAAATAAATCTAAGAAATTCTAACTATATATAGGTTCCTAATGGATGTACAATAAGCAATACATTTGCAATTTAACATGTGTGTAAAATGTTATAACAAATAGATAAAAATTTGAAAGTAAAAATATAGACCCATGAAGTTTAAAAAAAAGCATGCTACAAGATCTTATATAATGTCTGTGTAGGTATGCATTGATGGATCAACTTACGCAACCTCAGTAGTAGGTGTTGGACAGCTAAAAGATGAACAATGCAGTGCGATACTCAACTCCTGCTACTCCTACTATACTATACTTTACATGGCTCCTTTTGTACGGATATACTAGCTACTACTTCCAAGGTGCTTCACATTTATTTTTGGTTCGTCTAAAACCCCTGCGAAAAACATGTGTACACGGTACACCCTTCGTCTCAAATTATAAGTCCTTTCGAGAATCTTAGGATCAAAGCAATTCAAGTTTGATTAAATTTATATGATAAAATAAGAACAATTAGATGCCAACTAAATATCAATGGATTCTTCGCTAACTTTATTTTCATACTATGCCTATTTGATATCACAAATTTTTGTAGATTTCTCTATAACTTTGGTCGAACTTGAGATGTTTTGACTCTCTAAAATTTTTATAATGACTTACAATTTGAGATAGAGGGAGTATGAAACTAGCTGGAGTCTACTCCCACAAAAATCTTTGAACATGCATATGTTCCCCATCACATGGTGCTCTTGGCCGTGGCATCATAGTTCTTGCCTAATCGTCATCATCATAGTAAAATGTGCTTGGGACGGATATATGCTAGTGAGTTCTTCACCTGCCGGCCGGACATATGGCCAGCTGCTCGATCCAGCAACCAGTAGCCATTACCTGTTGCCGAGCAGCGCGTGGAACTGGATGATGGTCATCTCCTCCGCCAGGCTGAACTTGCCCTGCTTGATGTCCGGCTGGAGGTAGTTGGTCCACCGGAGGCGGCAGGCCTTGCCGGACCGCTGCAGCCCTGCCACACGGCCATGACCATTCGCAAACGCATATACATGTTAGTGTCAGTGTCAGTTACGACCATTCGCAAACGCATAGATATATATAGCGTAACGTAGCCCAATGCTCGCATCCATCACAGGATTATATATGCATATATGATTGATTACTACATATACATACAGTCTACAATAGCTTTGCTAGCTAGCTAGCTCACCAGCTTTGGCGGGTAGCGAGCGCCAGATGCCAATGCCGTGCTGCTCAATGTAGGTGCGCAGCTTCTCGTCCTCTTCCAGCGCCACCGCCGGCGCCCCTTGTTCAGCCCGCCGGCCTCCATCGCCGCTGCACTGTGCAGCAACACAAACGCCTGATCCTCCGATCCTCACTCACAGAAATTCACCCTGCCCCTTCTCTTAAATAATGGTAATAATACACCGGGGGATCAGAGCACTTTACTGCTCGGCATCCCCCTTTAGTTTCCTTCTCTCTGGCAGCAGGCTTAACTCGCAAATAATGAATTGTAATATTCGTTTTGATGGATAGTTTGTATCCTCCTTGTGCTATGAGCCAGATGTAGCTTTCACTCTTAATTCATCACCATCTATTGTGAAACTAGTACATGCACATGGGGACACGCACGTGCAAAAAACAAAAAACAAAACAAATCTCAATCTCTTTTGTAGTGTAGAATCAAAAATAATTTTTTAAGACTCATTTTAAATCAACATCTAGTGATTCTTAGTCTCTTATAACTCATGTATCTCTATTGAAATGTCTACTAAATAACCGTGTCATGATTTTCTTCATGGCTAAGCCATCAATATTAATAATAGTTTCACCTACCACTTATGGTTCGTAGTCTTGTACTCCCTCCGTCCCAAAATAAATGTCTTTTTAGGTTTTCGTCCATAAGTTTGTTAAATAAATTTATTAAAAACTAGATAAATTTTTTTTCTAATGATACTAATTACTTAGCATAAATATTTATATATTTTAATATATAATTATCGATAATTATTTCTCAGGAAGTGAGAACAACACTTATTTTGGACGAATGTAGTACAATGCTACATAATTGGCTTTCAATGCTGGCACCATTAATGCCAGATTTGATTGAACTAATAGTGATAACTCTTCGGTGTCCGTTTTTGTCTTCAAAAACTAGAAAATAATTGGACTTGGAAGAGAACCGGCACTGAAAGTGCATATCCTTGCCGGGTAAGCCACCAACCGGCATCTATTTGACGTAGACCTATCAGTGCCGGTTGAAGGCAAAAACTGACAGTGATATGATTCTACTACTGTTGGTCCATGGCTTCACCCAACATCTTGGATGTATCACTATCGGTTTGTGTTTTCACCTACTAGTCATCACTACTGGTACATAAAGCTGTCGTCCTCTCCTCCCTCATCTCTTCGATTCAGAGCAAACAACAAGGCAGGGCTCGCATTTTCTCCATCCCTCCATTGTTGTGGCCGATCTTCCCCCGTGAAGCTTTTGGATATGGAAGCACCGGCATGGCCTTCTTGCTTTAAGGTTTCTAGCAACTAACAATGCACCAACTACTTCGAATTTGTAGCTTAATTACCATTGTTATGATGGCTACATTTCTTCATCATCATTGTTGCTTGTTTCTCTATTTTAGGCATCAAGCACTTACCAATTTCATTTTGAGAATGGTATTCCAAGCAAATTATGGTGAACAAATCTTCCAAAGTTCGTTTTCTATGAACCGATTCAAATCTGTAGCTCATTACATGGTGGATTTGATGATAATTAGTTCTTCTACGAGGAGAGTAGGTTCATTTACAATCTTGATGAGTAAATTGTTCCTTTTTTCACCTACCATAACATTGTTTAGAGCTACATTGTTGTTCATGATTAAATCTACAATTTTAGAATTTTGATAAATTAGTTTCAGCAATTTTACGTGGCATAGAGTAGAATAATTTCCCTTGATTAATGTATGTACAATAAAAGTGGATTTAATGGGATATGATTTTCAATTTATATGTGCCTACTAATTTAAATTTTCCAATAAGTAGTTAGACTTTTTTTTTCTAAAGTGGGGCGGCTGAATAAAATTTGTGTAGAATAAACTGTGCATTCGAGCTACAATTATTGTTCATGAAGGACCAGTATATTTATTATTTTCTTTGTAATTATTGTCCCCAATTTAATGTGGCTTGAAGTCTAAATAATATTTATGTACATAAATGGATCGTCGGTGGATGTATGCTGCACCTCGATCGGACGGGCAGTACATGGTTGGTGTCAGCAATTTCATCACCGCTGCCAAAGCCAATGCTGAATCATAGGAAATGGTCAACCGTAGTCTATACGTTTTCTCTTGCTTTGTAAGGGGGTCGTGCCAAACTATACGATATGGACTTTGCTTGGGGAGATTAGTGAAAATGCGTCGCGAGAAAATATTGATCATTTGACCATGCCTAACATAGCCCTCCAAGTGGCTGTTAGGAACGAGGAAATCGTTAATGATATGTGTTTGTGAAAACGTTAGCTGACGACACTACCCATTTGCTACCCAATAGTGTTCTTTTAAAGAACACTGCCGGCTTATGCTACAAACCGGCAGTGTTATTCCTGAAAACAGTGCCGACTTCACTCCCAAAACAACAGTGTTCTTCTAGATAGCAATGCTAGATCGAATACAGCCAGGTGGAGCCACGAGCCGGTAGCAGAGTTTGACACCACTCACTGTCGGGTCAGAAGAAATAACGCTGATGCCAACCCCCATCACTGCTGTTTTGGTGCTGTTTTGGTTGTGCTAGTTTAAAATCCAGCGGCAATGGGGGGTTTTGAACTGACACAGATCTGCAATTCTGCAGTAGTGATATGTTTCTTAGAAACGACAACCAAATCACCTTATATTGCTTCACGTCATTTGTAGTGATAGTTTTCATAAGAAAATAGCCAGTTCGTAGTGGCAATTTTTTTTTTATAAAACAGCTAGTGTAAATCATTTGTAGTGACAGTACTTCAGAATGAACAACCGGTGTAAACCTGGCGGTTCTTTAGAAGACGTCTGTGAAGTTCTCCACTACAAATATTTTTACTGGAAGTCCATGAAAACACCGGTAAAAGTAGGTTTTGAACCGCTTCTACTAATGTTAGTGTATTAGTGTTCAACACACTTTTTGCACCCTTTGAACCATATCCAAAGACACTGGCAGCTGATGTTATTCCCAAATGGTCATGTTGATCATTAAACACCAAAATAAGAACTAAATGGGTCAAGGCTATTTTCCTTACACAAGTTATGAGAGAATGAAAGCTTATATAAATCCTGTATATGTCAGTGGTAGAGGTTACCACTGAATTGCATGTGCGTGCAACTTTGATGAGGGACAGCCTAACAAGCACTAGCTAGCATCTTGTTTAGTAGTACTAGTGCATCTAAAAGCAGCAACAGATTGTTTTAATTGCGTTCAGACTTCAGACTTGAGACAGTCTCCCTGCTATGAGGTTGTCATTTCTCTGAAAAGGAAGACTTAGCCAAGTTGGCACGCGCTTCCTTCGTTGAAGTTATAATAACAAGGCAGTCGGCAGTCGGCAGACTCTCACTCTCACAAGGGGGATGAAATGAATGAGAAGCTGACCCAACAATTTGTTGGTCCACACAAGACGACAGGCATCCAACAGTAAGGATCAGTCCTATTTTTGCCTTTGCTTCCACACTTATTTTCAGGTCTCCAAGTCATCCAGGGACAAAATGCCATCTCAGTTTCTCAGGCAATCTTGACAAACCAATACCGGCTTCCCTGAAATTTCTCGACAATTTATTTCCCAGGGTCGTCGTCGCTGGTCGTCAGACTCAGTGTACTTCGTTTTCTTCAATTTGCAGTTCAAACACGGACTGCCGGCTGGTTTTGATTTAATTTCTTTATTTCTTTCATAATGACAGACACCGCATGGATTCTATACTGCGAAAATGTAAGAATATTCATACACGTATTTACAATTAGGATATCTGGGAAAGCATAGATAGAGGAAGGAAAATATATATACATTAAGAACATCACCAAGTGCCTGATGAAACTATTGGAATGCCACCCAGGCTTGCCTGCTGGTTTGGACTGGTTTCAACAACCAGGTCTGATTATCTGGGGTCAAATTGTTTTGTTGCCATTCCAGCCCACACTTGGTTTTGTTTTTTCTTCTTGACCTATGCAAGAAAAGACATAAAAATCTAATTATTTGAACATCACCAATGATACTAAGTTTGTTGTTCTGATTTTAGTTAAGATGGCATTTCACATATGCTTGGTTGCAATCAATTGTAAGATAATGGTTGAAATTCTTACTCCCTTGTTCCAAATTATATGAGTTCTGTTTTTTAGACACATTACTCTAACTATGTATCAGACATAGTGTATATATGTAAGGCCCCGTTTGACACACCTTCTCTAGTAACTTCACGAGCTGTTGAAATAGCTACATGTCCTAGTTTCAACTCGTTCCGTGGGTCCTATGCGGTATTATGTGAGGTCATATTTTAATAAGCTCTGTATGTATAGCTGTTTTGCCAATTGATTCATCAAATAAGTTTTAATTCTATCAGTAGAGCTGCTCATAGACCTGGAAAAAAACTCGCATAGCAAAAGCTAGGAGTACATAGGGTTGAAGTAAAGGGTTCAAAGGTACACATAATCAAAAAAATTTTGCCCAATAAAAAATATTTTCGTCTAAAACAACAGAAACTGAAACAACATTTATTTGCAGCCGAAGAATGCAATTTTGTGCATTTTTTCTAGAACATTGTGGTCCAGCCTGTCAAGAAAAAAATAGTTGATACTCCATGAGCCTTCCGCAACATCAACGCACAGCCCACGTCTAATAATCTCCTCATCAAACTAGAACAACATAGTTAACATCAGTGCTTATTCTAAAGGACTCTCAAAATTAAAACAAATTGAGAGAGAGAGAGCGAGAGAGAGAGAGAGAGAGACGGGAGAGCTGTTCACTCTTCACTTTCCAGGAAGTTTCCGTGCTCAGCGTGAAGGAGGTTACAAGAAAGAATAGATACCAAGACCAAGACTCTGAATCTGTCAATCACCAACACCTTGCAGTCCACACGTATTTTCAAAGAGGAAACATCTTGTCACCTGCTTCGATGTTTCAGATTAATTCTGCTGAAACAACGAAACAACAACAGCCCAACATAACCTTTACTTCGATTCACAAAATTAAAAAAAAGGACATGACGACTAAGTTCCTATATAACCACCCGTGATATGTTTCCCTTCTCCCATTCAATTTTCTGACCTTTACATCCATTTTCTGACAAATTAGTCTGACCAGAAGAACAAGAACCTTCAGGTCGAGCCCAGAAGCTTACGAAGTAACAGCAATGGAGAATTCATCGTCCGCTGCAGGATGCCATTTTCTGTTCCTGCAAGAAGCATGTGGTATCTACCTCTTCCTCAAATTCCTCACTTGGTCCATCTCAGTGTTCCAGATTCTCCTCCCCTGCTCATGCAACTGCAACTGCAACCGCAACCAAAGCTCCGCTGAGAAGGTGACACAGACAGCGGTTATTACCACAGACAAACATGTAATAGAGAGAAGGAATAAAGATCAAGGCGATGAGACGGCGCTGACACAAGAAGATATCAAAACGGTAATGAGTAACATAGGTATTAATCTGGACCAAGATACGAACAGCATGGTCAGCATGGCCATTGGCAGTGATTCTATCGCTCAGATTTTCGATGATGAAGAACCAAGCCTGCAGGAGGTACGGAAGGCATTCCTGATGTTTGATCACAACAATGATGGGTACTTCGACGCATTGGATTTGCAGCGAGTGCTCCAGAGTCTAGGACTAGGGGATAGTATTGGGGTGCATGAGTGTGAGCAGATGATCGCCAAATATGACACGAACAAGGACAGGAGAATAGATGCTGCAGAGTTTACCAAGGTTTTGGAGTCTGGCTTTTGCTAAGCTAATTTGTTTTTTTGTGTGTATTTGCATTCCCATGATTGAGCACACAAGAGATTGATGATAACAGGATCCTGTTATTTGGTCTTGAACAGAATTAGAAAAAGATACATCTCTCTTGAATCTTGATTAAAAAGTTCTATATGCTGTCCAAGGAAGATTTTTTTTTTGTTCAATCGTATGTGCCATGTTAAGATTGCGTATGATTGACTTCATTATACTGACATTTGGCGGTGCATGCTGCCGTAATGGTGACAAAAAAAAAAGATAATATTGGCACAATAGAACAGAAAATGTTTAACCAGCATTGACAATATTTTTCTTGCTGTTTGATCCTAAAATTTGTCCTTTTGGCACTCTAGTAGATAAAAGTAAATAGACAGGGGTTTTAAAATTAGGTAATGAACTAGGCAAGGTCCTGAATACTCGCATACTCGCATGTAGTTCTTTTGGATGGTGGCTATTTATAGTTTAGGGAGAATTGGCTGTGGGACATCTGGAAAGGTGCAAATTGGCTGGCGCACACATCCACTTTCAATATTTGCCAAAAGATGCTGCAGTTCCGTGTAATTTAGCCGACAGACACCATGCTTCGGATGATTAGAGAGGAAGGTGAGGAAATGACATTCTTGCCGTTGCCTCTTTATTCTTCCTCTCTCATTTTCATTTTTTTCCACACCCTTTATTCTTTCGCCGAGAGTAGGCTGGGAGACAATAGAACGATGGAGGTGTGCTACTGTTCATCCTCATCGGCGTTGTGACAGATGTGGCCTTCCATCGCCGCCGCATCGGTGAGAGGAAATGGGGCACGAGAATGTCGCGCCGCCCCAACTACTACAGGGCCTCCTCGCTGAGGATCGGACCCTCATGGGCTGTCCTCGCGCTACCCAACCACCACCACGAGCCTAGCCGGCACCTGTGCGAACACCTCTAGCCTCTGCAATGCCTCGCCGTAACCTTAGTTGCCGCCACGTACGATTGGTCCACACCTCGATCACGGTGGACGTGACCATCTTCGAGACCAGGTTTTTGGCTTGGGCAGGCGTGGGGTGAACGAACTCGCTGCCTAGGCAAGCACAAGTGGCTCTGCGGCCTTGCTGGAGCCAATCATGGTGGGCGTGGCCATCTTTGTGGGTTAGGCTCATGGCCAAGGCACGTGTGGCACATGTCTTGCAGCCGCCTCATGGGCCGCTGCACGTGTCCACGTGCCCCCCGGCCATCTCGTTGGCGTGCCCCTGCCAGTCGTTTGTGCCCTGCTGGAGCTGCCCCTGCCTGCTCGCAACAGGGAGAAAAAAGGGAGAAAAAAAGAAACGATGAGAGGAAGAAGAAAGTGGCAAGGGCAAGAATGTCATTTCCCCACCTTCCTCTCTCCTCATCTGGGGTGGTGTCCATTGGCCAAATTACAAAAATCCACAGTGTCATCTGACAAATAATGAAAGTGGATGTGTGCGCCAGCCAATTTGCTCATTTCAGGATGTCCCACTGCCAATTATCCATATAGTTTAATACTCCAAAAGTTCCAAAAGTTACACATATAAGATACTTAACTGTTAGGTGTCAAAGGTGTTATGTTTCAGTTTAGTTGGTGATTCATGTCGAGGTGGTCTCTGCAGCTTCTCTTGTATATGAAGTAATAATAGATTTTTACATATAAATAAGCAGATGGGAACTGTTCTCCCAAACATAGTACACAGTGGAGTAGTTCTAAATCTTTTGTATTACTTTAATTTCCACTGTCTTCCCTCTGGCCGCATGGGAAACAAGAAAATCGACCAAATCAGGAGATAGTCCTATGGAATGGAGAGGAAAATACAAATGGAGGACAATGTCTGGTTAATTGGTAACAGTCACTTCGACTTTGCTGATTGTTGCAGGATTCGACTGAAGATTCCAAACCATGGGTGGGAATGGATTTTCCTTCTAATGACATTGACCATCTCTTGTTCAACTCCTCAACCAGTCTCCCTAGGTGATGGTGCAAAGGCTCGCTTCTGGCCTTATAATTGGCTTGATGGAAAGGCTCTTAAATACCTAGCCCCAAATCTCTTCCAACTAGTTTCCATGAAAAACATTACATTGCAGCTCGCAACAACAATTGGATTCGATCACTGACAAGACTCATTACCATTGCAACCCGCATCAAGGAGTTCGTCTCTCTTTTGACCAGGATCCAAGACGTGCACTTGGTCCAAGGCGTCAAGGATTTCATAACCTTGAGATGGACTCCGGATAGTAATTATTCCACCCACTCAGCTTACTGGTTCCATTTCATAGGTTCCTTTGCAAAATTTCCATGGGACCACATTTGGAAAAGCACAAATGGAAAACAAATGCAAGGTGTTCGCCTGGATCCTAATTAATGGAAAAATCCTAATGGCGTACAATTTGCAAAAAAAAAGGAGGATGGCTACAGCAGGAACACTATGTTTTATGCAATGGGCCCCTGGAGACCGGTCTTGAGGTTTGGAACCATGTTCTCACTTGGGAGCACTTTGACGGCATATTGGGCCAACAATAGGAAGACCCACTACAGATTATGTCATGGTGGCAGAAGGCCGCTAGCAAAGTGCCTCTGGCTAATTGAAAGAGGTTCAATGGTCTAGTAATATACACATTTTGGGACTTATGGAAAGAGAGGAACAAGCACATTTTTAACAACACTATAGAAAACAGTGTGGCAGGTAGCTGCGAGGATCGAAGACCACATTGAACAAAGGAAGAGTGAGTTCGGCTTGGAGGGGTTTCCTTTATCTGAGTGGGCTTCCACCATTCTGTTGTGCCCATGGGGGGCGTGTATTATTCCCTCAACCTGCTGACTTTAATTTCTATTCACTTCGCTGGCGTAGCAGAGTTTCAGAGGGCATGTGCTGCACTGAAGCCACTGTACAATTTTTGTTTGTTTATTAAAAATTACTGTCAGAATGGAAAGAATCTACAACAAAACTAAAAAAGAAATGGTACACAGACGCATTGATATATATGAGTTGATGCTTCGTCCATTTTCTAAAAAACATGACTTGTTGCTTGCCATGTACTTATAGAGTTCTGCTTCTTTGTATTCTGAAAATACAACCGTAGAATGTGTATAGTTCCTAATAACATATTCATCCAGCAAAATTGTTACCCATCTGGACAGTAATAGTGGCTTTGGGAGGTGTCAGGTAAATTGATCTGTTTTAGTAACATGTTGCTGATGTAAATGAACTCTGTTGGCACTCTGTTGTTCACAATGAAAATTCATCACTCAGGCGTTGTCTCCAACAATTTTTTTGATAAACTCTGCACTATCGATGGTTCCACGCTCAACTTTTTCAGGTGGCAACACTGTGTAGCAAATAGTAAATCTCTGATGCGCACATGGTGAACCTTCAGGTGTTCCTGCCTTATTTTCAGGATATGATTCCAAAAAGAACTAAAAACCTTATTAATAGTGATAAACATGAACTAAAAACAAATCGTGTCATGTGTTCCAACTTGTAGATTATACAACAATTTTCAGTGCATTCCATAATTCGTACACACAGTTGTTTGAAATGCCTTCTGAAAACGCCATTATGCTCCTTCTATTGCCGGATCAATTTGTGTTGAATGCAGCTCTAAGCAGAGGAAGGTATTGATCTTGTTCACTTCCTATCAAAATAGAAGGTTTGAATTTGGCTAAGATGTGTCGTCCTGCTCTCAGCAAACACAATGCATGGCCCAGCAAACCACTTTGTGCCCGACCTGTCTGGTCAATAAAATGACTCAAGAGGCAGAGCCATGGATATCTCTGCCGGCAGAAACACTTCAAGTGTAACTCGTGCTTCGGTTGTGTTGAATACTATTTATCCTGCTGCAGAGTCCCTAGCGAATAGTTATGGTTCTCTATCCTTGTTTTATAAGTGGTTAGTCTAAGCTGACCATGCTTGAAAAGACTTTTACGAACGTGCTTCGCAGAGTCGAGTACACAACAGCAGCCGGAAGGTGTTAATAATGGAGCTTGTACAAGCACATTTAACATTTCTGGTATTGTAGCAAAGTTGAATAGTGGAGCCACGTGGTGCATTGAAGGTCCCTGTTTTGTAACACAACACTAGCTAGCCAGGAAGAACATTTCAGCCATATATAAAGAGACAGGTTGCTAGTTGATTTCATTCTGCCACCGAAGTTCTTAGCAGTATCCAAACTGACTACCTTACAATAACGTTCAAAAATCCCTGGCACTGCATAGTTTTTAGGATGTACTATCTACATAGACCAGTGGGCTTAGGAGGTATCAAGAAACTTGACTGGTTAGCATTATAGATGCCCTTCAAAACTTCCGACCATCAAGGCACAGACCGTTCTCTACCCCGCCGTAAGCCATGCACATTGCGGGCGATGGGGGATAGCCGCTCAAGCTGCAGCCAGTCAGTACGTGGATCATGGTGGGCGTGCTTGTGATGGTTATCATCAGCTGGAAGCTCATGTCCTTGATCTTGTCTTCATCAGTCTTCCGAGCGCACAAGAGCAGAAGAACGTCCGGGTTGGGGATCAGATCCTCCAATGCAAAATGATAAACACAGCGTTGCTTATCTTCTTTGCTTTCTTTCCATACGTATGTGCTCTAATTGAATCTTGCTTTCTATTTCACCCATTTGGGTGAAGTTTAAATCAACATTTTGGAGTCTGGCAACTATGGTCAGGCAACCAATGTCAATTGTTCACTAATTATTCAGGCTTGTTTTGGCTGTATCTGGACCAAGAGATGAACAGCATCGTCAGCATGGCCATTGGCAGTCATTCTGTCACTCGGATTTTTCAACGACAAAGAGCCGAGCTTGCAGGAGGTACGGCAGGCATTCTTGGTGTTTGATCACAACAATGATGGGTACTTCACATCAGATCTGCAGCGAGTGCTCAATGGTCTAGGACTAGGGGACGGTTTAGGAGTGGATGAGTGCAAGCAGATGATCGCCAAATATGACACGAACAAGGATGGGAGAATAAATGTTGAAGAATTTACCAACTCTTTGGAGTCTGGTATTTTCGAAACTATTTTTTTTTTGTGTATGTTTGCTGTTCCATCTTTGACCAGAAAAGTGATTGATGATAAGTGGATCCTAAGATTTGGTCTTGTACAGTAACAGAAAAAGTACTGTGTTAAGGTTAAGTTTTGCATGCCAGTCGTCTACGTAATATAAAGCAAAAACTGATTCCACAAAATATCAATAATTAAAATAAATTATAAAATATTAAAATACAAACGAGACATCCCTTCTGGCTAGCAAACACCGGCAGTGATGATAAAAACAACACATTGATGGCTTGAGCCATGAGCCGGCAGTGTTAGTTTGAGCCTTAAACCGGCAGTGTTACTATGAGTTACATTGCCGGCTTGACCCTTAAACTGACAATGTTGGCTTGAGCAACACTGTCGTCTTGAGCCTCCAACTGAAATCGTTGTCTTAAGCAACACAGTTGGCTCGAACCTTAAACTGACAGTGGCTTGAGCTACGTTGTCGGTGGTAGTGTTGGCTTGAGCAACACTGTCGGCTTGAGTCACAAACAGGCAGTGTTGAGGTCAGACTACACTGACGGCTTGAGCCAAAAACCGGCAGTCAGTCTAGAAATCACTATTGGAACCGGCAGTGATGTGAACCTCATATCACTTGGTATGGTTCTACCGGTTCAAAATCCTGCAGTAATGTGATGAACTGGGGTAGTGGGACATGCACTGAGAGACCTAAAAGTCAGCTAGGCTCTAAATCGAGTGATCTAGGTCCTTACCAGTGTGCCCAACTCGGCATCAACAAACTCACTCTTTTGCGGTCTGCATTATTTCATATATCTTAGATGAAGATGGTCAATATTTCACAATGAAAAATTCACCATTTAGGAGTTCTCTTGTAAAATTCGTCACAATATTTCACTATGGATGGTTCCATGCTCAACTTTCTCATGTATTCCTGTTGTAGGTGGCAACACTGTTTAGCAAATCCCTGACGCGCTACATGGTCAACTCCACTTTCAGGTGCCCCTGCTTGATTTTTTTTCTAGAGCTGAAGAAATGATTCCAAAGAACGGAAAACCTTCTAAAAACAAATCGTGTGATAATCAATGGCTGCATTCAAACGTGTATATCATATAGTGTTTTTCAGTCAATTCCATAATTCGTGCAGACAATTGTTTGAAATGCCACCTGAAAACATCAATATCTCCTTGTATTGCTGGATAAATTTGTGTTTATTATCTGAATGCAGCTCTAAGGAGAGCAAAGGTATTGATCTTGTTCACTTCCCATAAAAATAAAAGATTTGAATTTGTCTAAGATGTGTCGTGTCCTGCTCTCGGCAAACACAATGCATGCCCCACCACACCACTTTGTGCCCGACGTCTCTGGTCAATCAAGTCACTTAAGAGGGAGAGCCATGGATATTGGCCGGCACAAACACTTCAAGTGTAACTCGTGCTTTAGTAGTATTGCAAACTATCTATCCAGCAGCAGAGTCTCTAATCAATAGTTCTGGTTTATATTTAACATTTCTGCTAGTGTAGTATGGAGCCACGTGGTGCATAACAGAGCACTAGCAAGGATTGGCGACATTTCAGCCATATATAGAGACAGGTTGCTAGTTGTTTTCATTCTGGCATCATAGTTGTTAGTAGTATCAAAACCAACGACCTTACAATAATGTTCAAAACTCTGTGGAACTCGATAGCTTTTAGGATGTTAGTACTATCTACATAGATCAATGGGCTTGGGAGGTATCAAGAAATTTGATTGGTTAGCATTATAGATGCCCTTCTAAAATACCCTCCATGAGTTCTCTAATGTTTTCGATAGTTTAATATATTTTGAACAAAGTTGTCAATGCTTTCAGTCCCAGAAGATTTCAGTTTCGTGTGGCAGATCCCGATGCAATATGTAGCAGCATACAGAGAGGGCGGATTACAGAACCAGCGACACAGAACAAGGTGGATTTCAGTACCGGTTTGAGAAGAACAAGGATTACTGGCAGGTAATTGTTAGATGCCTATCATCGTAATATTTTCCTCTCTAGTATTTCTCAAGTTTTGAATTGTTGGAGGTTAAATCAATAGTTAAGATTGCACCTTTATCTGAATGCTTGGAATGCAGGAGTGGACGAATAGACATAGTTCTTCGGGCTTCAATGTGACACAGATGAAGAAACTTTGGTTTGACAGCTCCCACCTGCCTCCCTCACAGGATCTTTTTGCCTAGAATGGGTAACAGCTTTCGAATCAGTATTGGAAGCAAGTGATAAAACCAAAGTTTAGCCATGACACGGAGTGTGGTTGAGTTGGATGGGACCTCTTTACATTCATAGTAAAGTCAGGAAATTAGGTGTCGAATGATTGTGAATGGTAATTGATACATTTTTTTTTGCAAGGATTAAAAAAATTGAACACTTCATCTAATTCACAAAACATTAATTAAAATCAACTGGAAACTACCAAACCTAGTCAACATGAATCATGTCAATGCGAGATCGTTAACTTGGGACACTAAAACAAGCCTGTTGTGTTATCTGTGACACAAGTTAATGAACCTTGTTCGTGCCAACTTGATGCCCTAGGAAGGTTTTAGAAGAAAGCAAGTCTAATAAATCAGTTTAAATTTATAACTGGGCATGCAAAACGACAGAGAAGATGAATAAGGTTACACACACATAACCCTGTTTACATGCATCCATATGAGTTTCTTCACAAATCTCAAAACCTTAGATTCTGTTATTTCCTAAAAAACAAGAGATCCTCTTAAAACACACAAGCACATAAACACGCACACACATAAACAAAGGAGCAGCCGAATCTGCCTCTGCCGCTGGTTGCAGTGCTCAACCAAACCAAATTTGCTAACCAGTCCCCTCTTCTTCCTTTTTCCGAGCAACTCCTCTTCCTACTAATTATTATTCTCAGATCGACAACAGAGCATGGGCCTTCTGATTTTTTAAGTGGGCTTTCACGCAGCACAACAAATGAATCCACACACTGACTAAAACAATGCGTGCAAGCGGCTCTTTTGTTTTTTTTTTTTTGTGAAAAGTGCAGGATGCTCTGTGGTGGACCTGCATATGGCGGCACCAAGGCTCACATGCACCCCAGCTAACCGAGGTGGCTTCACAAGGTTTGAGGTCTATGGTCTATAGTTTTAAATAGCCTGCTAAGGCTGTCGCTATAGCCCGCTATAGCCTTTTGAGGCCCGGTGCTGCTATTTGTATTCATGTATAACTTAACCGCTATATCCTGATATAGCTCTGCTAATAGCTCTTTTAGAGACAAACCGCTAAATAGCTTAGCTCGCTATTTAAAACATTGCTATGGTCAGACCGATAGTGATCTCTGTCATGTGTAAATCTCACGCACCACTACCACTGCTGTACATCCGAACCAACAATTTTTCAGTTCCTGTTTGAACTTCCTCTCGAAATTTGAGTACAAACATCTAGTTTTAGCACATGCATTTGAACCAAGGGACAACCCTGAGCATAAGTCTACAGCTTGACACAAGATCGGTCCATGCAACATCCAAATATTGCATCAATACACATTGAATCACATAATCGATGATGCCTTGAGGCTAGTTTCACTAAGCATAACCACACATGTGTGAAATTCAACAAGACCCAACATGGTAGCAAAACTTAAATAGTTCTCTATGTCAAGGTGGTGTCTGTAGCTTCTGCTGTAATGGAATAATATTAGCTTTTCATGAACGTGCTTTGCAGGGTCACAAAAAATGTTTTGCCTCTCTGGAGTCGAGTAGAAAACAGCAGCCGGAAAATATAAATGGAGCTTGTACATGTGCAAATTTAACATTCCTGCTAGTATAGCAAAGTTGCATAAATAGAGCTACATGGTGCATTCAAACCCTCTGTTTCATAACACAGCACTAGCCAGGATGGACATTTCATACATATATTTATAGAGAGAGAGGGATTGCTAGTTGTCTTTCATTCTGCCACCAGAGTTGTTAGTAGTATCAAAACCGACCTTACAATAATGTTAAAAAATGCCTAGCACTCTATAATTTTTAGGATGTACTATCTACATACATCTGCGGGCTTCGGAGGTATCAAGAAATTTGACTGGTTAGCATTATATAAATGCCCTTCAAAAATTCCCATCATTCCAATGTTTTTGAGAGTTTAAAATATTTCTGAACAAACTTGCCGATGCTTTCAGTTGCACAAGGTTCCACGTTCGGACATCGAAACCCAGTGCAATCTGTAGGAGCAGACACAGTGGGAGGATTACAGCACCAGTGGCACAGAGCAGGTCTCAGTTTTTGTGGATACTGGTCTATGGCCTCAGACATTCATGCCACAGGCCTGGGAAGAACAAGGATAAGTGGCAGGTAATTGTTATACACCTATCATCGACACATTTTCATTGGTAGTACTTCTGAAGTTTTGAAGTGTTGGAGGTTAAATCATTAATTAAGATTGCACCTTTCTCTGAATGCTTGGAATGCAGGAGTGGAACAATAGACACAATTCTCTGGGCTTCAGTGCGGCGCAGATGAAACAACTCTGGTGCTCCCACCTGCCTCCCTCAAAAGCTGTGGTGTAACCGGTTGAGTTGGATGGCAACTTCCATAGTAAAGTTAGGCAACTTGAGGTTGAATGATTGTGAAAGCTAAAATGAACCATGTCAATCTGAGGTCGTTAGCTTGAGATACTAATAAAACTAGCCTGGTGTGTTAGCTAGTGACAAAAGCAGATGAAACTTGTTGCTGCCAACTTGATGCCTTAGCATGGTTTTAGAAGAAAGTATAGTCTAATACGTTCAACAAAAAAAAAAACATTTTAGATGGAAAACCATAGAAGATTGATAAGATTACACACACAGTTTACAGGCAGCTGTATGAGTTTCTTCATAGATCTCAAAACCATATTCGAAAAAAATGGAGATCCTCAGAAAAAAAGGATTGCCTCTGTCGTGGGTTGCAGTGCTCACCCAAGCCAAGTAGCCAACCTGTCCCCCCCTCTTCTTCCTTTTTTTCTTTGAGCCAGTCGTCTTCCTATTATTTCCCAGATCGACTCCAGCACATGTGCCTTCTCATTTTTTAATTGGCTTTTCATGCAGCACAACGAATGAGTCTATGAATTGACTAATAACAATGCGGGCAATCGAGAGGCTCTTTGGTGGACCTGCATATGGTGGAACCAGGTGGCTTCACAAACTTGGACGTCCCCGGTCAGATCAATAGTAATCATCATCATGAATATGTTGCATCAATACATAATTAATCATATATTGATGATGCCATGAGCCTATTTTCACCACGCACGGCCACCCACATGTGGAATACAACAAGACCCAACATGGAAGCAACATAACTTAACTGGTACTGTATGTTGAAGTGGTGTCTGTAGCATCTCTTGTAATGGACATCTTACAAAAGCAGATCGAAACTGTTCTCTTAGAAATAGTACAGTAGAGTAGCTCAAAACCTTCAGTGTTACCTTGTAATCAAAGTCACTGGCATAGCAGAATTTCACAGACCCATGTGTGGTGTTGAAGGTAGCGTACAAGCTT
This sequence comes from Bothriochloa decipiens, assembly GCA_023333625.1. NCBI lineage: Eukaryota > Viridiplantae > Streptophyta > Magnoliopsida > Poales > Poaceae > Bothriochloa > Bothriochloa decipiens. Next base: position 14,599,241 of record CM041636.1, read on the forward strand.
TATTTATTCATTGAAAATTGTAGTTAAAATAGAGAACCTAAAACAAAACTGACAAGTAAATATTAGATGGCTACATTGGTATATATGAGTTGTTTATCTTGGACCAGCAGAGTTCTGCTTCTTTGTATTCTGAAGCTACAATTTGGCAATGTCAAAAGTTCCTAAGGGCAGTCCCAATGCATAGTTTCCAGAGTTGTTTCCAAGAGTAATAATTTATACTATAGACTCTAACTCTTCCAATGCACAGTTTTAGTGAGTAGTTTCTATGCTAAAAAAAAAATTAATGACCCAGCTTGATCAGTTGTGGCACAAACAGGGGTATGTGGTTCTCGAGCAGAACAGAGAACATTGTGGACCATGGAGTTGCTGACGCTTTGCGCCTCACTGCTGCTGCACCTGGCAATGCCTCCTCTCAAGACTCCAGGCAGCAGTGCACCAAGTCTGCTCGTGCCACGGCCTCTGCCACGTCCACCTTCAGCGAGCTGGATCTCTCGGTAGGCATGGACGAGCTGAGGATCGAGGGCCTTCGATGAGGATTACAAGCGAGGGGATGCAGCAGGAGGACGCGAACGAGGGATGATGAAAGTTACGAGCGAGAAGTCAGTGAGGGCAGGAGGATGCGCGCGGGGGAGCATGTGCAGCTGCAGCAGGAGATCCTGGGCGAGAAGAAAGGAAACTACCATTTTGTCCCCAACGCAGTTCTGCTCGTTTCTATAAGCATCGGCATCAGCAGAGACTTCGTATGGTTGATAGGAAACGGTTTCTCTAATTTCTCTTATCTCTGCATAATAAATCTATTGCCACATTAGCAATTTGCTTAGTCGGCAGGATATATAGTCAATAGAGATGAAAACTATCATAAATACATCATTAGGACTGCCCTAACTACTACTATCTTTTTTCTTGAACTATTGCAGTAGATCTGCATATCATTTCATTAAGCTAGAAAATAGCAGTACACGAATATAGAAGGACCCAAACTTGAGTACAGAGAACAAAAGCACACACACCACACCTCACGAACTAATCTAGAAACTCGCATCACAGAACCATAAAAATGATTGGCCAGTAACCAAAGGGATTAAGCACAAAGGGCCAGCAACCTAGGCATGATCTTTTCATTGACCTAACTACTACTATCACTTAGCATGGTTTGAAGTGGCGCTCTTCACCAAACAAATTTGTCACACACTAGTACAGAAATGAACTTCCGTGGCGTTGTCCAAAGCCACTCTATGGCGGACCTTTTTTTGCCCGTCACGGTAAATCCAATGATTTATCGTGGCGGGCAATTTTTATTAACCACAGCGGGTATTTTTACCCGTCACGGTTAATCCATTTACCATGGCGGGCCTTTTAAGATGCCCGCTGCGAAAAATAGATATTTACTGCAGCGGACGCCTTAAGATGCCCGCTGCGGTAAATCAATTTACTGCAGCGGGCGTGCTTTAAGGCCCGTCACGGTAAATGTTGGCCCAATCCACGAAGCCCAACAGGCCCAAATCTAACACAAGTATATATATAACGCTTACTAGGGTTTCAGCCTCAACTCAGTCCACCGCAGCACCACTCCTCCCGTGTTCTCGCAATCCACTGCGCAACTGTGACAGAACCGACCAATTTATTAGAGCACAAGCACATAATTCACCATTAGGACGGCAAACTATATGATTGAGACCTAATAAACCCGGTAGTCATACCGAAATCTCGAAGGATTTCGAACTTTTCCGGCACGACCAAGATCGTAATAGTTTAGCGTTCCCATTCACAAGTACATAGTTCGCACATAGTTTAAATCATCGGAGTACGAATAAAGTTATTACAAATCAAGTTCAAATTCAAAATGAAGCAGAAGCGATTAAGTTCAAATACCACACACACACTTAGTTTATTATGAATTATTTATCATCACATAGAAATAGGCACCATAACTAGACAGAGCAAACTTTCCACAGGACATAGTCTCACAACATTTTTTATATATAGAGCATGACATAAGAAGACTAACAAACTTGGTCTCACATTTTTATGAGCAGCAGAGAATTACTTATGCATTTTCTAAGATAAAAGCTATTAATAGAGATAAATAAAGCTATACAGAAAAGTATTCCACATTTCATATTTTTCATGCATAGATCATCTCATAAAAAAATACTGCAAGTTGAACCAACTCATTTGGATGAAAAATGAGCAAGTTATAAATTTTTAAAGGTTTAATCAAAATCTGGAAACATTTCTGGAAAAGAAAAAGGAAAAACACTTTGCACCGGAGACCCTGAGGTTTTTAGAAATCCGCCAAGCCCTAAAAAGAATTACTCTGTATCTGACCGTTATTCATGAAGAACCCTAGGGTTTCCTATATTCTAACACGATGGCCCTTGACTGCGGCGAGGCTCGGCCGGCCGTCCTGGCGACGCTCCGGCGACACCAACCAGCGGGGTGGAAAGAGGAGAGCCGTGCGCGTCGATTAAGGGTATTAAAGAGGGAGGGGAGCGGCTACGGCGAGGTCAGGACACGAGCACAGCGGAGCGGCGGTCTTCCCCGACTCCGGCGAGCTCGATGTCCGGCGAAGGAGGGCTCGACCGGCGGCAAAGGCTAGGGCTTTAACTTGAGTGGACCATGGCGCACCCTATCGGCTCCTCAAAGCGTCTAGAGCTCGGCTACGGCGGCTCGGCCATGTGCGCGCGGCGGACCGGCGTCAATCCGCATGGTGGTCCGACGAAATCCGGCCCTACGGAACCCTAATCGACCCCATTGACTAGCGTCCTAGCATCTACACATCACGGCGCGTCTGAGGCACACCAAAATGGCGAGAGATGATGGCCAGAGCGGCAGGACCATGGTGCGGTCAAGGTGCGGCCATGGCGGCCGGGGAGAAAACGAGTCGATTCATGCAAACCTTGACGCGACGGGTTGAGACGAGGGTGGAGGATGATGGAGCAAACTCAGGCGCGCTCGATTGCGGGGTCAATCGAGAGGATGCACGGCTGACGGCGGTGGATTTCGAATGGCGGCGAGGTGAGCACGGTGCTGCGTGGTGGCGGCGGCGGGTTCGCGGAGCTGCGGGAGTGGGCAGGGAGAGTCGAAATTGAGAGGGGGACAGAGAGGAGGGAGCAGCCGCGCTCGGTTTAACGCTGTCAGGAGGGTCGCTGCCACCCCGGACCGCCGGTGGACGCGCGCCACGTGGAGCGCGCGGGCTGGGCGACATGGGCGGTGGCCGGCCATTTCCCTGACGTCTTTGACCAGCCGTCACTGAAAAACTATTTCCATGATCTCTAATACAAACTTTTCTATCCTATAACTCCCAAACCAAGCCGAATTAGCCAAAACTTATATTGAAGAAAATGTAGCTCTAGAAGAGTAGAACATTTCATCTATACAAAGTTTGGCCAGATTCTACATAGATTTTGAAATACAATAATCCAAAAAAAATACCCCTTAAAATTCCCTAAAATAGAAAAACAGCCCCCAAACCTGCCTTTTTCAACTTTTTTGAACATCTTCCAAGCATTTTCATGAAAAGTGGTAATTACAACTTTTGTTCCTTATGAAATTCTCTACAAACTTTATTTAGGGTGCACACACATGAAAGCAATCTAGCTACCACTTTCAAATCAGTCAAACAAAACTACTTTCATGGTCCACCTTGGTCAACCATGACAACAAAGCTTAATTAACCAAAATCTTGAACATAAACCTAGGTCCATTTGGTGTCCTAATCATGTCTAGGTTACCTTAGGGGTCATCAAACACCAAACACTCATACCACTTATCCAGTTCATGTGAAAGGCAAGCATAATTTGAATAATCAAGCATGATACATGAAATGGCAATCAATCTTTTCATTAATGCCAAGCATAATGATGCTTATGCTTAAGAATGCAAGTGATTATGCATGCTTAACACCAGAGTGTTACAGCAACGCTCCTCCACTCTGCGCGACGCTCCTCCCTCTCCCTCCGTGCGATGCTCCTCACTCTCCTCCGCGCGCCCCCACTCTCCTTCTCCCCGGGCGTCACACTCTCGCCCTCTCCACTCTCCCTCCCAAAGCCGGCGAAGGTGGTGGCACGACAGCTCTCCCTCTCATGATTTCCCCATCCTCTCTCCCTCTCCCTCCCTTCAACGTAGGCGAAGGTGGAGGTGCAGGTCCGCAGCACCGCTCATCGAGAGTGGCTTAGCGCACGGCGACGTGAGGCACGAGGCCCGCTGTCGGCACGGTGGTGCGAGCTGAGTGGCTCGGCGGGCGCGACGCGGTAGCACTAGGGTGGAGGCGGAGCTCCTCCTTCTAGAGGAGGCGCAACGGCGGTGGAGGTGGAGCTCCTCCTTCTTGTGGAGGCGCTGCGGTGGCGGTCCTAGCCAGATCCGGCCTGTGGAGGTGTGGCGACAGTCATGGCAGCCTAATTCGGCGCCCCTCCATCTTCCTCCAGCAGCAGGGCAGTCATAGGTCTGTGAATCCGGCGCCCCTCCACCCTCTGACCTCCATCCCTCCTCTCTCTGCCTCCATCCCATCTCCCATGGCAGGCCCAGCTGCGATGACAGGCGCGCTATGGAAAGGAGGACAGGCAACTCCAGATCTGGCCTTGGTGGCTCCAGATCCGGCCATCCTGTCCGGCGGCGGCGCTGCAAACCCTAGATGGGCTCCAGTGGCAGAGGGCGCCGTTCGAGCTCTACGGCGGCGGATCTAGGAGCCACGGTGGGGATCCAGGGCACAAGCGGTGTGGCATCGACGTGGGCTGCCGGGCTCGGTGGGCCTTTTTTTTAAACTCTAAAATTCTTTACCGCAGCGGCCAACATAAAGTGTCCGCTGCGGTTAATAAGTATTAACCACAGTGGGCACCTTATGTTGCCCGCTATGGTAAATCAATTTACCGTAGCAGGCAAAGGCATCCACCACGGTTGAGGCCACGATTAACCGTGACCTTCCATTCGTGGCGGACGCCTTTGTCCGCTGCAAAAAATGGTTTTCGTCCGCCACAGAAAAGATTTGTGTAGCAGTGACATATCTGCACATTGTGTAGTGGCCTTGGAAGGTATGAGGTACTTCGATTCACTAGGACACAAGTGGCCTTTAGTCCCGGATTCCCAGCTGGGACTACGGCTTTTGGACTAAAGGTGTCTCGGCCTTTAGTCCCGGGTCATGCAGCCGGGAGTGAATTGTATCCTCAAGACAAAATAATAATCTAATTCCCAAGACCATTCTTGTCTCAACTGCAGACCACATATGACATAGTTCAGGGCGCTCTTCTTTTGAATTTACCCTTGGGAGACCTTTACTCTGGGTTGGTGACACTCTTTAGTCCCAATTGGTGTTACCAACTGTGAAAAAAGATTGGAGGACCTTTAGTCTTAAAACACCAACATGGATTGAAGGTCCTTTGGTGCCTGTGAAATTTAGACTCGGGACTAATGCTGCCTTTAGTCCCAGATTCCAACACAACAAATACTAAATGTGTGAAAAAAAGTTGCTTTCATACTAGTGATTGTTTGAAATGACACCTGAAAACACCAATGTGCTCCTTGTTGCCAGATAAATACTAGGGATTGATCTTGTTGTCTTCCTGTAAAATTGAAGGATTGAATTTGGCTAAGTTGTGTTGTCTTGCGCTTGGCAAACACAATGCATGGCCAAGCACACCACTTTGTCCCCGACATCTCTGGTCAATGAAATCACTCAAGACAGATGATAGCCATGGATCTTGGCCAGCACAAATACTTCATGTGTAACTCGTGCTTCAGTCATATTGCAAACTATCTATGCTGGTGTAGAGTCTATAATTAATAGTTCTGGTGCTCTGTCCTTGTTTTTAATTATAAATGGTTAGTCTAGGCTGACCTTGCTTGCCAAACAGCAGCCGGTAGATGTAAATGGAGCTTGTACAAGTTCACATTCACATTTAACATTCCTGCTAGTGCGTCAAAGTTCCATAAATGGAGCCACATGGTGCATTCAAACCCTCTGTTTCGTAACACAACACTAGCCAGGATGGACATTTCATACATATATATATAGAGAGCGGGATTGCTAGTTGCTTTCATTCTGCCACCGGAGTTTTTAGTATTGTCAAAACCGACGACCTTACAATAATATTTAAAAATCCCCGGCACTCCATAATTTTTAGAATGTATCTACATACATCAGTGGGCTCGGGAGGTATCAAGAAATTTGACTGGTTAGAATTATAGACGCCCATCAAAAATTCCCACCATGAGCTCCAATGTTTTAGATATAGGTTTGCAGGCGGGGCCTGCAATTACCGCAACCCACTAGAGCTGCTCCGCCAGATCATCTTCGTTGGTGCCTGCGGATCTGCCTTCATTATATTGTGGGCTGGCTTGCCAAAACCATGAGCGTCTCTTGTGCCCGCAAAAGACCCAAGGCATTGACCATTCACTACCCCGCCCGAAGCCATGCACAATGCGGCCAATGGGGCATCGCCGCTTGAGCTTGAGCCATACAAAATGTGGATCATGGTGGGCGTGCTAATGACGGTTATCATCAGCTGGACGCTCGGGGCCTTGATCGCGTCTTCATCTGCCTTCCCCACACTCTAGAGCACGAGAAATTTCGGGTGGAGGATCAGCTCCTCCGATGCAAATTGATAAGCATAGCGTTGCTGATCTTCTTCTCTGCATTCCATCCGTACGTATGTGTTCTAATTGGATCTTTCTTTTCTATCTTTCCTCTGTTCTGGTGAATTATTGTTTGAATCAACATTTTGGAGTCTGGCAACTATGGCAAGGAAACCAACGTCAACTGTTTGTTGTTTTGCATGCATCTGCACAGACGGTGCTGACACGACATGTATTAATCTGCACTAAGAGATGAACAGCATGGTCAGCGTGGCCATTGGCAGCTATTCTTTCAGTCGGATTTCCGACGACGATGAGCCGACCTTGCAGGAGGTACGGCAGGCATTCTTGGTGTTTGATCACAAAAACAGTGGGTACTTCGACGCGTTAAATTTGCAGCAAGTGCTCAAGAGTCTCGGACTAAGGGAAGGTAGGGATGGATGTGCGATCACCAAATTTGACACGAACAGGATCGGAGTGTTCACCATGGTTTTGAAGTTTGGGATTTGCTAAACTAAATTTTTCTTGTTTGTTTGCTTTCTCATGTTTGAGCAGAAAAGGGATTGGTGGCAACAGAATGCTGAGATTCGGTCTTGAATAGTAGCAGAACAAAGATATTTCTCTCTTGATTAGGCTGTTCTTCTGTCCAAGGGAATAATTTATTTTCTACTATCACATTTACCGTGCTAAATTTAGTTACGGTTGACAAGAAAACATTTGTTAAATTCTTTTTTGCACTGTATAATTGTGACCAAAAAAACAACAGAACAAAGAATCTTTAACCAAAATAACAGTATTTAGTTTTTAAATATCATCCCAAATTTTGTCATTTTGCTACTCTAGTAGGTGAAAGTAAACAGATGTGGTTTTAAATTATTACGTACTGAACCGAGTTACAAGGTCCTGGATAGTCGCTTGTATTGTGTGGTGGCTATTTATCTCCAGAAGTTCTATTTCGGATGCTTTATCTGTAAGATACATAACTATTAATTGTTAGGATGTCACAGGTGTATTGATTGAGTTTAGTTGGTGCTTCATGTTGAGGTGCTATCTACAACTTCTCTTTTAATAGCGACTATATATGGAATTTTTATATATAAAAAAATTTGAAAATTGTTCTCCAAAATATAGTACATCACATTGGGTGGAAGAATTCAATTTTATTGTTCTCTAAAAATTTGCAGTTAGAATCGAGAGCCTACAAAAAAAAAGAAGTAAATATTAGATGGCTGCATTGATATATGAAAATTGTTCTCTGAAATATAGTATATTACATTAGGTCGAAGACTTCAGTGTTACTGTGTAATCACGTCGCTGGCGTAGCCATCCTTCAGAGAGCCATGTGCTGCATTGAAGGTAGCGTACAACCTTTTGTTTATTCATTGAAAATTACAGTGAGAATGAAGAGCCCGCAAAAAAAAAACTAAGAAGTAAATATTAGACGGCCACATTGATACATATGAGTTGTTGCTTGCCTTGTACCGAAAGAGTTCTAGTACTTCTTAGTATTCTGTCCATTCAGAATCTGGCAATGTCAAAATTCTAGCTACTACTGTCACATAGAATGGATTGGAAATGTCAGTCTTCACTGAGCAAATTGGTTACCTACTATCACATAGTGGTCTTGGAAGGTATCAGGTAAGTTGATTGGTTTAGTAATGTGTTGCTGATTTAAATTAACTTTTTCTTTCGCAATCTCCATAATTTCATATATGATACATCTTATATTGTGAATATTTGCCAATGAAAATTCACCACTCAGGAGTTATCTCCAACAAGACGTTTTGTTATAAGTTCTGCACTGTCGATGGTTCCATGCTAAACTTTCACCTGTACTCCTGTTGTAGGTGGAAACAAAGTTCAGTATATTTCTGATGGGCTGCATGGTCAACGACTCAGCATACTAAACTTTCCATTGTCACTGCCTGATTTTCTTCTAGAGCCGAATATATAATTCCAAAGAACGGTGCGATGGCGGGCCAAGTGTACCAGCACCGGAATCGCTCGCGTGGCTGAAGCGCATGGTCGACGTGCATGGGCGAGGTGCAGGACGTGGCTTCAGCATGGTGACCACGGACACCACTGAAACTTAGGATCTTGATTTGGCTTTGCAGTTCAGTTTGTATTCCTTGGTCTATTCAGTTAGGATTTGTGCATAAAGCCTAAACGCTTGGTAATGACAAGATTAATCTGGATATAGAATGAACCTTTTTTTGAACAGAACGGAAGTTCGCTACCTGTTTTTTTTTGTATTTTGTATTAAATAAAAGAGTGGGTTTATGTACAAAAGAGCAAGAAGAAAAAATTACAAGACAACCAGGCCCAAAGGAAAAAAATCATGGCCGGAAAAGGCTATCCCTCCAAACACTAAGAAGGTGTCATTTACTAGGTTTGGCTATGTCACAGACATACCCAAATTCTTTCTTGAACCTGGATTTCCACGCAGCAATGCTGAATCTCTCCTGCTTCTGTCACATCTGGTTCTAAGGACAAAACCAGATATACACTATATGTTAGTCTTAAAGGACAAATCTCACATATAGCTACAAATAGTATCAATTACAATGCCTTAAATATAATGTACACAATATATAAAAGATCACCTAATGAACAATCAGCGGAAAGACGACTTCAAACTCCGGGTGTAGACTTCACTCCACTGAATCCAACTGACTGGTTGATCACAAGCCTAAAACTTCTCCTGAGGTGTGGGGGAAATAACAAGAGTGAGTCTATGTCGAACTCAACAAGTATAGCAAAAGTATAGGTCCCATAACACATGATCTATGTAACATAAATAATATAAAGCATAACGATAATGTCATGCCCAAAAATTTGCATGGTTTCCAATTAGTCAAATTGATTTATTTATGCAATTATTCATGCATTCATGCTGCTGCATAAGTTTTGGTTGACTTGTTTAAACTTGTTGTCTAACCTTTGCTCCCTAGTGGACCCTGGCCAACCCCAGCCCCTATTGGCCAAGTACGGCCAGCCCTGGCCACCAGTGGCCACCCCCAGCCAGCCATGGCCAGCACTGGCCAGCCATGGCCAAGGCAGCTGCAGCAGCGGCCGGCCACAGCGGCCAGCTCTGGCCATCAGCGCCTGCGGCCAGCCAGGCCACCGCGCCAGCAGCCAGGCCGCGCCAAGCGCGCGCGCCTGCCTTCGTGGGCCGAGCGGCCGAGCGGCCCAGCAAGCCGCTGCAGCTCCGCCCGCGCCCGGTCGTCGACAGGTGGGCCCCACCCTTTGGTCCCACTCGTCAGCCGCCACCCGATGCCTCCGCTCCGAGTCACGTCCGCCGCCGCCCGAGTCCGCCTTGGGTGCGCACCCCAAGGATGGCCGGCCTATAATGGGCTTTGCCCTGTGCCGCGCCCCTTTGGAAACCCTAGCAGAGCCGCCGCCATCTCGGTTTCATGAGTCCACAAAACCCTAGCCGCAACCCTAGCCGCGCGCCGCCATAGCCGCCACCTCCGAGCTCGCACCACCGTCGATCTCCACCATCGTCACAACCTCGCCAACGTGATCCCACCGACGAGCTCCACATCACGGTGAGGACCACGTCGGTTACCCACTCTCCCATCCTCTCCATCTCTTGCGCCCGCGCATCCTCTTCGAGGTAGCGCCGCCGCCACCGTGCACCACCGCCGCACTGTCTCACGCCCCCGGCCTCCATCTGCCGCACCCTTCTCTTGCGTCGCGTGCGCGCGTACGTGCGTGTCGCGCCCGTGCGTTCGGCCCACGTCCTCACGCCTAGCAACGTCACCATGCCGAGCTCTGGCCATGCCTATGGAGCCGCCGTCACCTAGGCCCATCTTCGGCCATTCCCTGCCGCCTAGGACCCCGCGGTTACGTCCGCAAGACCAAGCCCTACTTCCCCGTGCCCTCCGTTTTGACAGCCACACACCGGAGCGCCGTTCCGGCGAACTCCGGCGAGCTCCCCTGCGGCGCCAACGTTCCGGCCGCCGTCGTCGGCGACCCAAAATCCGTCGGCCAACCCCAGCCGCCCGATCCGATCTAGACGGCTCAGATTAGATCGGGCGTACCGGTCAACCGGAAGTCAACTCGGGCCCGCTCCGACTGACGTGTCAGCCGACGTGGCATCGCAAACGCCACGTGTACGCCACGTAAGCAATGACCAGGTCAATCTGGTCAACAAGTCGGTCAGCTCTGGCTATTTTGCAGAAAAGCCCCTAAGTTTTTTGATATTTGTGATTTAGTCCATCGCAGTTCAAAACAGGCTGTTGATTTTACAATTTGAACCCTAAAGTCATTGATATTTATGCTTTAGGTCCAAAATGAGTTTTATTTTAGTTTTTAAATTATTTTTTAATACAAAATTAGTTCTATTTATTTACGGTTATGCCCTAACCTTGGTTTAGCCATAAGTTTCATGTTTTAACTCTGTTTTTAGCAAACTTATAATTTTTGGAATCGTACCGACGTAAGCTACGCGATCGTAGTGACATTTACCATATTCTAGGCTTTTCAAAATGTGATGTATTTATGGGTTAGAATAATGATCTACCAACGTCTTTTTCTAACATGTGAATAGCCTAGATCAACCTCGTTAGTTGTGCCACCCCAACGATAGCTCCTTTGTTGGTCACTCTTACGCTCTTGTGATCGTAGTAATGAGATCTACCATGTAGACCGCTCTTTCTTCAGTGTTTCTTTTGATTGATGTTTGTTCTTAGCTTTGTCTGTTTGTGTTGTTGTTTGCTACGAATGGACGAAGAGCAGTTAATGAGTGCTGAAGATCGGGAGCTGAGGACCGACAAGCGCAATAGGAATTGGAGACCAAGAGTTCTTCGAAACCAGGATTAGCAGGTTCGTCAGGAGGGCTTTGAACGAGGAAAGTATACTTTGGGTTTTTCCTTCTGTGACCATGATCTTGTGATTTAATTAATGTTTAAGCAATAAACGTTAAAAGATGACTTTTTAACAAATTAAGATCTTATCTGTACGTGATCATCCAGGATTTACAATACAGCTGTGAGGGCTATATGGCTCTGGCTTTAACTCAGTATGAGGACCTTTTCTAGCTTATTCGTGGTTCCCTTTTTGGCGCAAGAGGGGTGTGTCCGGGTTAGGTGTAGTTGGACCCCTGTCTATGTGTATAGGCTGCAGTTGTGTGCCATCTAGAAGGAGGGATACTATATTCATAGGCATAGAAACTTTAGCGGCCCTAACATGTTAGACGGACCTTTGAAAGAATTCATAGTGAACTCTGCCAGATTTCCTTGGTAGAGAGCTAAGAGGTCGACAGACCTCGAGCGAAAGTGTAAATCACGGCTCACAGTGAAAGTGTACACCCCTGCGCAGAGTTTATTCAACTGGTATACTAGCCTTGCTCAAGGACACGAGCGGCCTCAGAGACATTTACATTAGATGATGATTCTGGTTATGTTAAGATGCTCATTATTTATAATTTAAGCTTTATATTATTTATGTTACATAGATCATGTGTTATGGGACCTATACTTTTGCTATACTTGTTGAGTTCGACATGGACTCACTCTTGTTATTTCCCCCACACCTCAGGAGAAGTTATAGGCTTATGATCAACCAGTCAGTTGGATCCAGTGGAGTGAAGTCTACACCTAGAGTTTGAAGTCGTCTTTCCGCTGATTGTTCATTAGGTGATCTTTTATTTATTGTGTATGTTATATTTAAAGCATTGTAATTGATACTATTTATAGCTATATGTGAGATTTTATCCTTTAAGACTCACATATAGTGTATATCTGGTTTTGTTCTTAGAACCGGGTGTGACAACTTCCTTGTGCCCTTGCCCCTGTCTCGACGCCGACCAACAGGACTGCGTTGCATCCTTGACGCCGCCGTGAACCCAAGCCCCGCCCACCTACCTTCCACAACTACTACCTTCAGGGAAGTACCCGCGATCCTAAGAAATGGAAAACCTTATTAACAGTGGTAAACATGAACTGAAAAATCATGTCAGACTCAATGGCTGTACCATGTAAGGCATGTTATAATGTATCTGCATGTGGTTGTAGTATTCCTTAATTTATGGTAATCCTGTAGGCAATTGTAAGGATAAATAAATAATTATATTTGAAACTGTAACATGAAGGAACCAAGATACTCGCTCCAATTTAAGAAATGCTGGAGAGCCATAACATGATTTCAAATCATCACATACTTTTGCAGGATGGATAAAAAACTGAAGTCTAGAATTATGCACACCTATTCTGAAGCTCATAGCACAATTTACTATGATGAGACACAGATTTGTATTGATCTGTTATTCACATAGTGTTTTTCAGTCCATGACATTCACACTGACAGTTCTTTGAATTGCTGCTTGAAAACACCAATATGCTCCTCCACTGCCGTATAACTTCATATTTCCAACCATTATAAAAGAGCTTCCCTTTAAATACAGCTCCTAGAAAAGGTATTGAGCTCATTAACTTCTTATAGAAATGATATATTTGAATTTGACTATGGTTCGTCATCTTGCTCTCAGCCTTGTATCCACTTGATGTAGATCATTCAATAAGCAGAGCAATGGATCTTCAAGTGTAACTTGTGCTTCAGTCCTGTTGCAAAGCATAGTCTCTAATTAATAGTTCTAGTGCTCTGTCCTTGTTTTGTCCTCTTGATCATGCAAAAGATTTGTGCATCTTTGTATTAAGATAGAGAAAAAGTTTGATATAATACGCCTTAGTGGCGTCCTAAGGTGTTAGAAGTGTTGTATATGGACACTCAGAACTGTTGAATATGTTCCAAATTCATTCCCCAAGATAAAGGCCGAACTTCTGACGGAGCGAAGCGGAGGCCCGTGGAAGCCGAAGGCCGTTGCTAGGATTTCACCAAGATTTATTCTCTTGTAAGCCACCGCTACGGCGTTGTAACCTAGACTCTTGATTATAGTAAGGAGTGTTTGCTGGCTGGCGCCCATGGTTTTTTCTCCTTCGCATTGGAGGGGTTTTCCACGTTAAATCTTGTGTCTCCCTGTGGTTTGATCTTGTGTTCTTCATCATTTATTCGTCCTAATCATAACAAGTGGTATCGGAGCAATCATTTTTCTGATTAGGGTTCCATGGCGACGTCGATGAAGTTTGATCTACCGCTGCTGGACTACAAGACACGGTTCTCGCTATGGCAAGTCAAGATGCGGGCTATTCTGGCACAGAAGGATGACTATGATGAGTGGCTGGAAGGTTTTGGAAAGGCGAACAAGGCCGATTGGACTCCTGAGGAAAAATGCAGGGATCATAAGGCCATGTCTCTTATTCAGCTTCATTTGCATAATGATATTTTGCAAGAGGTGCTGCAGGAAAAGAGTGCTGCAGAACTCTGGTTGAAACTAGAATCGATCTGTATATCCAAGGATCTGACCAGTAAGATACATATGAAGATGAAGTTGTTCACTCTCAAGATGAAGGAGAGTGATTCAGTGATGAGTCATTTGTCTGTGTTCAAGGAGATCGTTGCCGACCTTGTGCCGATGGAGGTTAAGTACGATGATGAGGATTTAGAGCTTTTACTATTATGTTCTTTGCCCAGTTCATATGCTAATTTCCGTGACACCATACTCTTAAGCCGTGATGAACTAACCCTTGCGGAAGTTAATGAGGCCCTCCAGTCTAGGGAGAAGATGAAGAGCATGGTGCAGACCGACGGATCATCATCCTCCAAGGGCGAAGCACTACATGTGAGGGGCAGATCTGAGCATAGATCCTTCAATGATGGCAACAGTCGTGACAAGAGTCACAACGGCAGAGGTCGTTCAAAGTCCAAACCGCCCAAGATGTTCTGTAAGTATTACAAAAATAAAAACCATTTTATTGAGGATTGTCTGAAACTTAAGAATAAGGAGAAGAGAAAAGGCAATCATGATGGTAATGCTTTCGTTGTCTCTGGTGTTGAAAATTCTGATTCTGGAGATTGCTTGGTAGTTTTTTGCTGGCTGTGTTTCTGGTCATGATGAATGGATACTTGATTCTGCATGTTCATTTCATATCTGCAGTAATAGAAATTGGTTTAGTACATATAAGCCTTTACAGAAAGGAGATATGGTGCGGATGGGAGATGACAACCCGTGTGACATTGTGGGGATCGGCTCTGTTCAGATCAGGACACATGATGGCATGACACGCACGCTGAAGAATGTCAGGTACATACCAGGGATGTCTAGGAATCTGATTTCACTCAGCACGCTTGATGCAGAAGATTTTCATTATTCCGGTTCATATGGCACTCTTGGTATCAAATGGTTCTCTTGTTTGCTTGAAAGGTGATCTTAATTCTGCAAAGTTATATGTTCTTAGAGGAAGTACTTTGCATGGTTCTGTCTCCACTGCTGCTGCTGTTAGTAATAGTGAAACTAGTAAAACTAACCTTTGGCATATGCGTTTGGGACATATGAGTCAACTTGGTATGGTAGAATTGATAAAGAGAAACTTGCTTGATGGCTGTACTTTGAGTAACATGAAGTTCTGTGAGCATTGTATTTTTGGTAAGCACAAGAGGGTAAAGTTCAACACCTCAATTCATACCACCAAAGGTACTCTTGAGTATGTACATGCTGATTTATGGGGTCCTTCCCGTAAGCCTTCTCTTGGTGGTGCTCATTACATGCTTACAATTATTGATGATTACTCTAGAAAAGTTTGGCCTTATTTTCTAAAAAATAAAGATGATACCTTTACTGCTTTTAAGAACTAAAAAGTTATGATAGAAAGACAAACTGAAAGAAAGGTGAAATTGCTTCGTACTGATAATGGTGGAGAGTTCTGTTCGGATGCTTTTAATGATTATTGCAGGCAAGAAGGTATTGTTAGGCATCATACCATACCACATACTCCGCAGCAAAATAGTGTGGCTGAGCGTATGAACAGGACCATCATTTCAAAGGCTCGTTGCATGCTATCCAATGCCAGGATGAGCAAGCATTTTGGGGCTGAAGCTGCAAACACCGCATGTTATTTGATAAATAGGTTGCCTTCTATTTCACTAAATAAGAAAACTCCTATTGAGGTATGGTCTGGTACACCTATAGATTATTCACAGTTGAAAGTTTTTGGCTGCACTGCTTATGCTAATGTTGATAATAGAAAATTAGAGCCTAGAGCTATTAAATGTCTTTTTTTTGGTTATGGTTCGGGAGTTAAAGGATATAAATTGTGGAATCCTAAAATAGGAAAGACTTTTATGAGCAGGAGTGTTGTTTTCAATGAATCTGTGATGTTTAATGATAGTTTGTCCTCAGATCATGTTTTAGATAATTCTAAAAAGGAGCTGCAGTATATTAGTGTGTAGGTGGAGCGTGATGATGGTGAGGCAGGTGTGCAGGTGGAGCCAGTTGATGGTAATGATGATGAAGTTGCTGCTGATAGTGCTCATGATGTTGTTCAGCAAAACTCACCTCCTGAGTTGCAGCTAGAGGAGGATGCTTCTATTGCTCATCGCAAATCCAAGAGGAATTGTGGCGCTCCAAAGTGTCTAATTGAGGAATGTAATTTGACTTATTATGCTTTGAGTTGTGCTGAACAGGTGGAGAATGCTCATGAGCCTGAAACTTATAAAGATGCTATTGCTTCTGCTGATCGTGAGAAGTGGATTTCAGCTATGCATGATGAGATGCAGTCTCTAGAGAAGAACTACACTTGGGAGATTGTTCCTTTGCCTAAGAAAAAGAAGACTGTTCGCTGCAAGTGGATCTTCAAAAGAAAGGAGGGTTTAACTCCAGGAGAGCCTCCAAAGTATAAGGCAAGGTTAGTAGCAAAAGCCTACAGTCAAGTTTCTGGTGTGGACTATAATGATGTGTTTTCTTCCGTTGTAAAGCATAGCACTATCCGTACTTTCTTTAGTATTGTTGCCTCACATGATCTTGAGCTTGAGCAGTTAGATGTGAAGACTGTATTTTTGCATGGTGTTCTTGAGGAGGATATATACATGGACCAACCAGAAGGGTTCATAGTGTCAGGCAATGAAAAATTTATGTGCAAGTTGAAGAGGTCCTTGTATGGTTTGAAGCAGTCCCCTCGTCTGTGGAATAAAAGGTTTGATTCATTTATGCTGTTGTATGGATTTAAGAGGTCAAAATTTAATAGTTGTGTTTACATTAAGCATGTTAATGGATCACCTATATATCTGCTGTTATATGTTGATGATATGTTGATTGCTGCCAAGAGTACTGTTG
The DNA here is from genome assembly GCA_023333625.1 of Bothriochloa decipiens. Taxonomy (NCBI): domain Eukaryota; kingdom Viridiplantae; phylum Streptophyta; class Magnoliopsida; order Poales; family Poaceae; genus Bothriochloa; species Bothriochloa decipiens. The sequence goes on from CM041636.1 coordinate 14,615,982, forward strand.
AAATCACTAAATTAAAGAAATTATTGAGTAGTGAGTTTGACATAAAAGATCTTGGTGCTGCTAAGAAGATACTCGGTATGGAAATTACTAGAGACAGAGAATCTAGTTTGTTATTTCTTAGTCAGCAAAATTACATTAAAAAGGTTCTTCAGCGTTTCAACATGCATCATGCTAACGCTGTTAGTACTCCTATTGCACCTCATTTTAAATTGTCAGCTGATCAGTGTTCTAGTACAGATCAAGAGATTGAATACATGTCAAAGATTCCTTATTCTAGTGTTGTTGGGTCTTTGATGTATGCCATGGTTTGCTCTCGTCCAGATTTATCATATGCTATAAGTTTGGTTAGCAGGTATATGTCTAATCCTGGTAAAGAACATTGGGGGGCAGTTCAGTGGATTCTCAGGTACCTCAAAGGCACAGCGGATTATTGTTTGAAATTTGGCAGAACTGATAAGGGACTTATTGGTTATGTGGATTCAGATTATGCTACTGATCTGGACAGACGAAGATCTCTCACTGGTTATTTGTTCAATATTGGCAGTTGTGCTGTAAGTTGGAGGGCCACTTTGCAGTCTGTTGTTGCATTGTCTACTACTGAAGCAGAATACATGGCTGTTTGTGAAGCGTCCAAGGAATTAATTTGGCTAAAAGGTTTATACGCTGAGCTGTGTGAAGATGATTCTTGCATTAATTTATTTTGTGACAGTCAAAGTGCCATTTATCTTACTAAAGATCAGATGTTCCATGAGAGGACTAAACATATTGACATCAAGTATCATTTTGTTCGTGATGTGATCGAAGATGGTAAACTAAAGGTATGCAAGATCAGTACTCATGATAATCCTGCTGATATGATGTCTAAGCCTGTTCCTGTTGCTAAGTTTGAGCTGTGCTCAAGCTTAGTTGGCTTAGTAGAATAGTCCAAGAGACTATTTGGCGTCAGTGGTATTTGTCCTGTTGCTATGTTGAGGATGCAGGTGTTGATTCATGCTACAAGATAAATTTGTCTCAAGGTGGAGTTTGTTGAATATGTTCCAAATTCATTCCTCAAGATAAAGGCCGAACTTCTGACGGAGCGAAGCGGAGGCCCGTAGAAGCCGAAGGCCGGGCCTACCCTTGCTAGGGTTTCACCAAGATTTATTCTCTTGTAAGTCGCCGCTACGGCGTTATAACCCAGACTCTTGATTATAGTAAGGAGTATTTGCTGGCTGGCGCCCGTGGTTTTTTCCTCCTTCGTATTAGAGGGGTTTTCCACGTTAAATCTTGTGTCTCCCTGTGGTTTGATCTTATGTTCTTCATCGTTTATTCGTCCTAATCATAACAAGAACCACCTACTGTACTGAAATATATGGTGTTACGTTGGACAATGATCAACCCGACTTGTGGCACCGGCTAGGAGGCTTATGCCCAGGCAGCCGAGCAGCGACGGCGCTGCTTGGCCATGCACACCCACATTGCCATCCGGCGATAACAACTCGCAAAGCGCCTTCATAGCCAATGTGGATTGAGACAACATCCCACTGGTTTCGTCCTAGGCACTTCAAGACAAGGTACTCACTCCGTCCTTGTTTTTATAAATGGTTAGTCTAAGATGACCATGCTCGCAAAAACTTTTATGAATGTGTTTTGCAAGGTCAGGAATTTTTTTTTTTCCATTGTGCAGTAGTGTACAAAACAGCAGCTCGAAGATGTAAATAATGGAGCGTGTACAAGTTGACATTTAACATTTCTGCTAGTGTAGCAAAGTTGAATAATGGAGCCACGTGGTGCATTGAAGGCCCCTGTCTCGTAACACAACAATAGCAAGGATGGACATCTCATACATATATATAGATAGGGATCGCTAGTTGTTTTCATTCTGCCACCGGAGTTGTTAGTAGTATCGAAATGGATGACCTTACACTAATCTCCAAAAATCCCTGGCACTCCATAGTTTGTAGGATGTACTATCTACATAGATCAGTACGCTTGGGAGGTATCAGGGAATTTGACTGGTTAGCATTATAGATGCCATTGAAAAATTCCCACCATTCTAATGTTTTAGATAATTTAAGATATTTCTAAACAAACATGTCCATGCTTTCAGCTGGAGAAGGTTCTATCTTCAGACAGCGCATCCCGTTGGAGCAGCCCATATAGAGGGCGGATTAAAGAACCAGTGGCACAGACCAGGCATACATATGGTGGATACAGTTCTAAGGCATGGGACATTCATGCCTCAGGCTTAAGATGAAGAAGAATATCTGGCAGGTTACCAATACATGCCTATCATCGAAACATTTTACTTGCTAATACTTCTGAAGTTTGGAATTGTTGGAGGTTAAATCATTAATTAAGATTGCACCTTTCTCTGAATGCTTGGCATGCAGGAGTAGAAGAATAGACACAGTTCGGACGCTGGTTCAGGAACTCTCGTGAGACTGCTCCCACCCGCCTCTCTTACATGATATTTTTGCCTTGAATGGATAAGAGCCTTAGGATCAATATATTGAAGCACGTGATGAAACCAAATTTGAGCCATGGCACAGAATCTTAGTGTGTCTGAGTTGGATAGGACCTCTTTACTTTCATAGTAAAGTTAGACAATTAGGGGTTGAATGATGTGAAAGTTAAATTATACAGTTTTGAAAGGAAATAAAAATAAATTAAATATTTCATCTTAAACACAAAACATTAAAATAAACTGGAAACTCCCAAACCTAGTCAACAAGAATCATGTCAATCCGAGGTTGTTAACTTGAGATACCCGCGCAAACACACACAAAGGAAAAGTTGCCTCTTCGGCCGCCTCTTCCTCTGCCGTTATTTGCAGTGCTCACCCAAGCCTGGTCATCAAGTCTCTGAAAAGCTACATGGTCACAGGTGTTCGTCCTTTTATTTCTTCACAAGCTGAATATATGAACTTCAAAGATCAGAAAACCTTATTATTTATTAACAGTGGTAAACATGAACTAAAAACATACCCTCCCAGTCTCAATGGCTGTGCCATAAAAGGCATGTAATAATATATCTGCATGAATGTGTATAGCATACTACTATTCCCCAATTTATTGAAATCTTGGTCAATCAATGGTATGGATAACTAAAGTAATTGTGTTGTAAACTCTAACATGAAGAACCAAGATATTTAAGAAAGTCCAAAAGCCCAAGAATCATAAAACCGAATCAAATATCATAAAACAAACTCAATTCATCAGATACTTTTGCCTAATGGATGATAAAGATGATGTCTAGAAATATGAACACCTATTCGACCGAATGAGCAATTATGTACATCACACAATTTATTAGGTTGCAACATGGATTTACTATGATATGACATGGACTTTTATTGATCTATTATCCTAGAAGTTATTCATTCCAAGGTGCATAGTGTTCTTTAGTCCATGTCATTACTACACACAGTTTTTTTTGGAAATGCGGCTTGAAAACACCAATTTGCTCCTTGCATTGCTAGATAACTTCATGTTTCCCTAAATGCCTCTAAGAATGCAAAGATAATGAGCTAGTTAAACACCAATATGTGCCTAAGATGTGTCGTCCTGCTCTTGCACTAGTCTATCAAATCCCTCAAGAAGCAGAACAAGGGATCTTGCACGGCAACAAACACTGAGCCAATATATAGCTGCGATCATTTGATCTCTTGGAAAGGCCTTTTGAGGGTAACTCGTGCTTCGGTCAATATCTATGACTTACCGTTGATGCTACTGGGCAGGAAGATTTCATAATGTTTTTTCGGTCGTTGGGCACGCTGCCGCCATGCTGCCACCGCGCCTGCTCCTGCTTCGTGGGGTTCAGGGGGCACAGGCAGCGCATGCAGGAGTTCTTGGGTATTGTATTTGTTTGTGTCAAGGGCGTTGTCTGCATTTTCTGTCTATTGTTTGAATGATCATGCTACAGTCAGGACTGGATGCCAACTTTTTCTGCTGATATGTATACAGTCAGGACTGGCAAAATAAAAGCTTTAATAAGATTGTATACTTACACACATATGCAAAGCTTTAATAAGATTCTGTTCATTCCCAAGTGCTTTATGCTATCTATCTCGGATTTTTCTGAAGGGATTTTTTTCGTCTGCTGTCAGAGAGCGTAGCCAGTTTCTGGCGTTGTGTTGCCATATTGATCCTGTTTCTTTTCTCGTTGGTCTGACTGTCTAGACCAATCTTTTTGTTTTCTGAATTTCTCTTTTAAACTCATTTGTATTTCCGTTATGTCGTTAATGGAAATAGGGACCCCCCTTTCTCGAAAAAAAAAATTGTAGGCATAATAGTAGGCATTATGGATAAGCTATATGGCCTCAGTATGGCACCTGAGGTGATAGCAGAGTGGCTGGTGTTGCTGCTCTCTGTAGCGTCTCTGTTTTCTGGGAAAACAATTCGTTAGGAGTAGGAAATGTATATTTGTACAGACAATTGTTTGTAATACCAGCTGAGCTGAAAACATCAATATGCTCCTTGTATTACCGGATAATTTTGTGTTTATTATCTGAATGCAGCTCTAAGGAGAACAAAGGTATTGATCTTGTTCACTTCCTATAAATAGAAGGTTTGAATTTGTCTAAAATGTGTGTCCTGCTCTCCGTAAAAACAATGCATGCCCCATCACACCACTTTGTGCCGACGTCTCTGGTTAATCAAATCACTTAAGAGGGAGAGCCATGGATCTTGGCCAGCACAAAGACTTCAAGTGTAACTCGTGCTTTGGTAGTATTGCAAACTATCTATGCAGCAACAGAGTCTCTAATCAATAGTTCTGGTGCTCTGTCCTTGTTTCATAAATGGTTAATCCTGACCATGCCTGCATTTGCGGAGTCATAAAAAAAATGTTGAGCCTTTCTGGAGTCGAGTACAAAATAACAGCAGGTAGATGTAAATGGAGCTTGTACTGGTTTATATTTAACATTTCTGCTAGTGTAGTATGGAGCCACGTGGTGCATTTGAGGCCTTTGTTTCATAACAGAGCGCTAGCAAGGATGGACGACATTTCAGCCATATATAGAGACAGGATGCTAGTTGTTTTCATTCTGGCTCCATAGTTGTTAGTAGTATCAAAACCAACGACCTTACAATAATGTTCAAAAATCCCTGGAATTTGATAGTTTTTGGGAATCAAGAATTTTTTCTGGCTAGCATTATAGATGCCCTTTTAAAATTCCCTCCCTGATCTCTAATATTTTTGATATTTTAAGATATTTTGAACAAACTTGTTGATTCTTTCACTACCATAAGGTTTTACTACTGCACAGCGAATCCGAGTGCAATGTGCATCAGCCTACACAGAGGGCTGATTACAGAACAGGCGGCACGGAACAGGCTGGATTTCTGCACCTAAGGCTGGGAAGAACATGGGTAAATGGCAGGTAATTGTTACTTGACTATCATCGTAATATTTTCTTCTCAAGTATTTCTGAAGTTTGGAATTGTTGGAGGTTAAATCATAAATTAAGATTGCACCTTTATCTGAATGATTGGAATGCAACAGTGGAAGAATAGACAGTTCTCCGGGCTTCAGTGTGACGCAGATGAGTCAACTTTGGTTCCACTGCTCCTACCTGCCTCCCTCACAGGATGTTTCTGCCTTGAATTGGTAGCAGCTTTCGCATCAGTATTGGAAGCATGTGATGAAACCAAAGTTTAGCCATGCCACGTAGCGTGGTTGAGTTGGATGGTACCTCATCACATTCATAGGAAAGTGAATGTGTATGGTAAGTGATACATTTTTTGCAAGGATTAAAAGTAAATAAAGTTAACACTTGATCTAAATCACAAGACATTGATTAAAATCAACTGGAAACTCCCAAACATAGTCAACGTACGTGAACCATGTCAATTGTGTTAGTTGCGACAAAAGTTGATGAAACTTGTTCGTGCCTACTTGATGCCCTAGCAAGGTTTTAGAAGAAAGTAAGTCTAATAAATCAGCCTTACTAATCTCAAAACCTTAGATACTACTTTGTCCTAAAAAACAAGAGATCCTCGCAACACATAAAGGAGCAGCCGAATCTGCCTCTGCCGCTGGTTGCGTGCTCACCCGAACCAAATTAGCTAACCAGTCTCCTCGTCTTCCTTTTTCCGAGCAAGTCCTCTTCCTACTAATTATTTCCCAGATCGACAAAGAATGAGTTCACACACTGACTAAAACAATATGCATGCAAGAGGCTCTTTTTTTTTTTTTGCGAAAAGTGTGTGGTGGGCCTGCATATGGCGGCACCAAGGCTTCACATGCGTGCTAGCTAACCGAGGTGGCTTCACAAGGTTTGAGGTCTCTGGTCAGACCAATAGTGATCCTTGTCATGTGTAACTCTCACGCATGACAACAATATTTCAGTTCCTGTTTGACCATGCTCTCGAAATTTGAGTATAAACATTTCGTTTTAGTACTCCACTTACGAAACTATTTGTCTCAAACAGCACCTGAACTAAGGGATAACCCGGAGCATAAGTCTACACCTTGACTCAAGATCGGTCCATGCAACAACATCCAAATGTTGCATCACTAGACATTTAATCACACAATTGATGATGCGTTGAGGCTAGTGTCAATAAGCATGGCCACCCAAGTGCGAAACTCAACTAGACCCAACATGGTACGCTAACTTAAATGGTTCTCTATGTCGAGGAGGTGTCTGTAGCTTCTATTGTAATGGAATGATATTAGCTTTTTATGGACGCGCTTCACTGGGTCACAATTTTCCCCCTTCTGGTGTCGAGTACAAAACAGCAGCCGGAAGATGTAATTGGCGCTTGTACATGTGCACATTTAACATTACTGCTAGTTTAGCAATAATGCATAAATGGAGCTACATGGTGCATTTAAGCCCTCTGTTTCGTAACATAACACTAGCCAGAATTGATATTTCTTACATATATAGAGAAAGAGGGATTGCTAGAAGATCTTTCATTCTCCCACCGGAGTTGTTATCACTACTACAGAATTTTTTTTACCGTGGCGGGCGTTTTGGCTTTCTCGCAGCGGGCAAGCGCGCCCGCCACGAAGCCAAGGTCATCGAAAATATAGAGCACCGCAACGGGCATTTTTGTCCGCTGCGGTAAATGAATCAAGAAAAATAAAAAAAAAGAAAAACCCAGGATGAGCCCACCGAGCCCATATGCAGGCCCGACGAGCCCACCCACGGGTCGCTGCCGCCGCCGCTCACTGGATCTCCCATCCGCCGCCACCGGAGACCCGTTCGAGGCCCCTCCGCCGGATCCGCCGCGGACGAACGCCAGCACCGCCACGCCCACCGCTGGACGATCCACCACCAGATCCGCAAAGAGGAGGCCGCCCGAACGCCGCTGTGGCCGGATCTGCACCCGTGGTGGCCGGATCTGAAGCCGCCTGGCTGGATACTCGCGTGAAGCCTCCACCGGATCCTCGCGCATGGCCTCCACCGCCGGAGATGGGGGAGGGACCTGTGTAGGGGAGAGAGTGAGGGGAGAGAGTGAGGTTGATGAAGAGTGGATGAGAAGGAGATGGGGAGTGAGAGGAAAACCATACCTATGCACCGTCGGCGGCGGCGAACCTGTGCCACCCCGCGCGAGCCTCACGCGCGCCATGCACCACCAGCCAACGCGGCCTCCCCGTTGCACTGCCGACGTGACCTCCTCGCCGGTTGCGGCCATGTCACCCTAGATCCGCGCCCCGCCATCGCCGGATGGGCGGCACCGAGGGCGGCCCTCGTCTGGACCTTCACTGGAAGAGAGAGGGAGGTGAGTGAGGAGAGGTGGTGGGTGAGAAGGGGAGGTGAGTGAGAAGGAGAGGCGTCCGTGGTGGGCGCGGCGTCGGGCGGCACTGAGAGGAGGTTCGCGCACGATTTCGGGTGGCGTTGAGAGAAGGGAGGCGGAGGGAGGGAGGCGGTGAGCGGTTGAGAGAGAAGGGAGGCGGAGAGAGAGTGAGATGACAGCCCCAAACCTTAACTCTAGATTTTATAGTCCAGAGCAGATTTCGGGCCTTACTAGGCCTATTGGGCCTCACATATTTCCATGGCGGGCCATAAATTAAAGGATGCCCGCTGCGGTAAATCGATTTACCGCAGCGAGCATTTTAAGACGTCCGCCACAGTAAATAGCTATTTTCTATAGCGGGCATATTAAGATGCCCGTTGCGATAAATTGATTTACCGTGGCGGGCAAATATGCCCGTCACGGTAAATAAAAAATGTCCGCTGTAATAAATCATGGGATTTTCCACAGCGGACACAAATTGGAGCCCGTCACGGAGGGCTTATTACAAGACTGCGGAAGTTCTTGTTTGTAGTAGTGTATTCATATGAAAAGCGACGACCTTACAATAATGTTCAACAATCCCTGGCACTCCATTGTTTTTAGGATGTACTATCTACATACATCGGTGGGCTTGGGAGGTATCAAGAAATTTGACTGGTTAGCAATAGAGATGCCCTTCACAAATTCCCGCAATCAAGGCACTGGCCATCATCCTCTACCCGGCGTAAGCCATGCACATTGCGGGCAATGGGGCATCACCGGTCGAGATACAGCCAGATGCTTTGCCGATCATGGTTGGCGTGCTAGTGATGGTTATCATCAGCTGGAAGATCGTGGCCTTGATCGTGTCTTTGTCTGTCTTCCACGCACATCCTTGGGCACTAAAGTTCAGTTTTGAGATCAAGTCCTCCGATGCAAAATTATAATTATAAACATAGCATCGCTGATCTTCTTCTCTGCTTTCTTTCCACGCGTACGTGTTCTAATTGGATCTTGCTTTTCTATTTTTCCTAGTCTTGGTGAATTGTTTACATGAAGGTTTTGGAGTCTGGCAACTATGGCCAGGAAACCAAAGTCAACCGTTCGCTAATTATTCAGACTTGTTTTGCATGCATCTATTCGCTGACACAAGAAAATGAGAAAAATAGGTATTAATCTGGACCAAGAGATGAACAGCATGGTCGGCATGGCCATTGGCAGTGATTCTATCACTCGGATTTTCGACAACGATGAGTTGAGCTTGCAGGAGGTACGGCCGGCATTATTGGTGTTTGATCACAGCGAGTGCTCAAGGGTCTAGGACTAGTGGGAAGGTTTAGGTATGGATGAGTGTGTCAGCAGGTGATCACAAAATATGACACGAGCAGGGATGGGAGAACAGATGTTGCAGAGTTTACCAAGGTTTCTGAGGCTCGCATTTGCTAAAACTAATTCATTTTTCCTGAGTGTTTGTTTTCCCATGTTTGAGCAGAAAGAGATTGATGATAATAGGATGCTAAGATTTGGTCTTGAATAGTAGCAGAAGAAAGATATTTCTCTGTTGATTATTATTCTCTACTGTCACATTTACCATGTTAAGTTACGATTGACAAGAAAAACACTTGTTAAGTTCTTTTTTGAATAAAAACCTTCATTATACTTGGACATTTGTAACTGTATAATGGTGACAAAAAGCAACAGAACACAAAGGATCGCTAACCAAGATATCAGTATTTAGTTTTGTAATATGATCCTAGATTTCGTCATTTTGCTACTCTAGTAGGTGAAAGTAAACAGATGTGGTTTTAAATTTACGTACTGAACCGGAGAGACAAGGTCCTGAATTTGTCGCATGTAGTTCTTGTGTGGTGGCTATTTAGGCTCCAGAAGTTCCATTTTGGATGCTTTATCAGTAAGATACATAATTGTTAGGATGTCAGCCTCAGGCGTTTCGTTTGAATTTAGTTGGTGCCTCATGCCGAGTTGGTCTCCATGAGACTATTTATGAATTTTTTATATATCAAGAAAGCAGATGAAAATTGTTCTCTGAAAAATAGTACATTACATTAGCTAGAAAACTTCAGACTTTCGGAGAGCCATGTGCTGCATTCAAAGCCTACAATCTTTGTTTTTTCATGATTAATTACAGTGAGAATCCAGATCTACGAAAAGACTGAAAAGTAAATATTAGACGGCCACATTGACATATATGTGTTGTTGCTTGCCTTGTACCGACAATTGACAATCTTTGTTGATTATATAGTGTTTTTCAGTCCATTTCATAATTCGTACAGACAATTGTTTGAAGTGACAACTGAAAACACCAGTATGCTTCTTGTATTGCCAGATAAATTCGTGTTTCTCTGAATGCGGCTCTAAGCGGAGCAAAGGAAGATCCTGTTGACTTCCGACAAAAATATGAGGGTGGAATTTGTCTAAGATGAGTCATCCTGCTCTTGGCAAACGCAGTGTGTGGCCCATCGCACCACTTTGTCCCCAACCTCCAGTCAAGCAGAGCCATGAATCTTGGCCGGCATAAACACTTCAAGTGTAACTCGTCCTTCGGTCATGTTTGTTAGAGGCACTGAGGAATTTGGAGAATTGGAGGAAGGGAAGCAGCAATGTGGTGGGTCTGAGACGAGGTCTGCTTAGCGAGGGAATAATAGTTTGTTACAAGTATATATTCGTGATGCTTCACTTCAATTGTAACACCGGACTGACGTACACCACTTTACTTCTATAGCCCAACACATTTTCAGGGCCCGCAGTCGATGTTTTTGTCGGAGGAACGTCAGGAGAAACATATGCAGAGTCTGATGCAGAAGTTGTAGTTGTAATAGCAGACCTGACAGTGTTGCAAACTATCCAGCCACAAAGTCTCTAATCAATAGCTCTGGTGCTGTGTCCTTGTTTTTGTGAATGCTTAGCCTAAGCTGACCATGCTTGTAGAACCTTTACGAACGTGATTCCCAGGGTCACGAAACATGTTTTGCCTTTATGCAGTCGGGTACCAAACAATAGCCGGAGGATGTAAATGGAGCTTGTACAAGTTCACATTTAACATTTCTGATAGTGTAGCAACCACATGGTGCATTGAAGGCCTCTATTTCTTAACATAACAATAAGCAAGATCGACATTTCATCCATATATATAGAGACAGGTTGCTAGTTGATTTCATTCTGCCACGGGGAGTTTTTAGTAGTATCAAAAATGGCGACCTTACAATAGTGTTCAAAAATACCTGGCACTCCATAGTTTTTAGGTTGTACTATCTACATACATCAGTTGGCTTGGGAGGTATCAAGAAATTTGACTGGTTAGCATTATAGATGCTCTTCAAAAATTACCACCATTCTAGATAGTTTAAAATATTTCTTAACAAACTTGTGAATGCTTTCAGTTGCAGAAGGTTCCATGTTTGGACAGTGAAATCCAGTGCAATCTGTAGCAGCGGACAGAGAGGTCGGATTACAGAAACAGTGGCACAGACCCGACATACATATTGTAGATGCAGCTCTATGGCATCAGGCATTCATGCCTCAGGCTTAAGATGAAGAAGAATATCTGGCAGGTAACCATTACATGACAATCATCGAAACATTTTACTTGCTAGTACTTCTGAAGTGCTGAAGTGTTGGAGGATAAATCATTAATTTAGTTTGCACCTTTCTCTGAATGCTTGGCATGCAGGAGTTGATGATTAGACATAGTTCTACGGATTGATTCAGGAACCTTCGTGAGACTGCTCCCACCTGCATCTCTTACATGATATTTTTGCCTTGAATGGGTAAGAGCCTTCGGATCAGAATTGGAAGCAGGTGGTGAAACTAAAGTTCAGCCATAACATTGCATCGCAGAACATGAATAAGATTGCACACACAGAACTGAGGCTACATGCAAACTGTATGAGCTTCTTCATATATCTCAAAACCTTCCATGGAAAAAAAAAAAGAAACAGGTGCCTCTGACTCTGTCATCGGTTCCAGTGCTTACCAAGGCCAAGTAGCCAACCTCTCCCCTCTTTTTCCTTCTTTTTTGAGCAAGTCATCTTCTTCCTATTATTTCCCATATCGACACCACACCACCAGGACATGGGCCATGTGATTTTATAATCGGGGTTTCATGCTGCACAACGAATGAGTCTACACACTAACTAAAACTGTGTGGGCAAGATGCTCTTTGGTGGACCTGCATATGGTGGTACCAAGGCTTCCCATGCACGCCGGCTAACCGAGGTGGCTTCACGAGCTTGGAGGTCTCGGTCAAACCAATAGTGATCGTCGTCATGTGTAACTCATGCATCACTGCTCTATATCCAAATCAACAAGATTTCAGTTCCTATTTGAACTAGCGCTTGAAATTTTAGAACAAATATTTAGTTTCAGTTTCCACTTCCAAAACCATATTGTCTCAAACAGCACCCGCACTTGAAGTCTTGAACTAAGGGATAACCCTGAGCATAAGTCATCTACAGCTTGATTCAAGATCAGTCCATACAACAACATTCAAATGAATATGTTGCATTAATACACATTTTGCCTGTGGAGTCGAGTACAAGATAAAAAGTACAATATAGCAGCTAGATGATGTAAATGGAACTAGTATATGTTCACATTTAATATTTGTACTAGCGTGGAAAAGTTCAATAATGGAGCCACATGGTGCATTATTGAAGCCCTCAGTTTCATAACACAACACTAGCCAAGATGGACATTTCATCCATATATATGTATAGAGAGAGAGATTTCTAGTTGCTTTCATTCTAGTTAGTAGTATCATAACCGAAGACCTTACAATGTTTAGAAATCCTTGGCTCTCTACAGTTGGTAGGATGTACTATCCTTGGCTCTCCATAGATCTTAGGTTTGATGTACCATATATCGACATAGAGCAGTAGGCTTGGGAGGTATCTGGAAATTTTACTGGTTAGTATTGTACATGGCCCTTCCAAAATTTCCATCATTCAAATGTTCTATATAGTACACATATTTCTCAACAAACTCTCAATGCTTTCAGTTGCAGAAGCAGAAGGTTGTATCTGTGGACTGCCTACCTCAGAGCATTCTGCGCTGAAGAAGCTACACACTAGTGGAACGTGCAATTAGGAGGGCGGATTATCAGAACCAGAGGGACAAATCAGTCCTACATAGTCCGAGGCTTGGGAAGTTTAAGCATATTAGCTGGTGAGTTACATTGCCATGCATATATCATCAAAATATTTTCCTTGCTACTACTACTTCCAGAGTTTTGACACGTCACCAATTAAATCCTTAACTAAGACTGTACCCCTTTCTCTGAATGTTTGGCATGCAGGATTGGAATCTTTGGTCCATAAAGTCACGCATGACTCCCCACTCCACATCCATCCTGTCTTCGGTTTCGGGTTGGACTATCTGCGTTCTTAAGCAAGTGTCGTTAGCTTGCTGAATACAAAGCCAAAGCAACAAGTCTTATAGAAGCGAAAAACACCAATGAAACTTGTCTCAAACAACACTTTAGTGGGGAAGAGAACATGGCGTGAATCCCTCTGCTCCCACCTGCCTGTCCCTCACATTGCTCCCAAACAAAAATGCCTCCGTGACAGGATGATATGTTTTTTCCCAGCATTGGAATTGAAACACGTGATGAAGCCAAATTAAGTTGAGCGATGCATGACACCAAATCTCAGCTTGATTGATTTGGACGGGACCTCGTTACTTTCATAGTACATTAGGCAATCAGGGGGGCAAATAATTGTTAAAGTTGAAAGTATAGTTCTGCGAGTGTCCAAAAAATAAAAATTTAACACTGGATCCTAATCAATCTAAACATTAAACGCGTGTTCCTTGCTACTGCTATTTTAGCAGCCACAGTGCTGCAGGCTGAAAATTCGTGATTAAAAAATTCTGGGTATGCAAAACGACAGACGAAGGAAAGGAGGTTTTATGTCCCAGATCCGCGTCCTGGGAACTTTTGTTCCGGATTGGGAACGGGAACGACTTGGTATGCAAGGCGGAACGATGGATGTGTTCCTGTGGTCAAGGGATGATTGGGGATGTAGGTGAGCGGGTGGCGGCATGGTGGCATTTCAGGCTTGCCTTCTGTTATCGTAGTTGCTACCTAGGCCATGTGTATTATTGGATGGTAAATGGAAGATCAAGATATTATTGGCCAAATGGGTCTTAAGTGGGTCATATTTGAGATCTTAGGAGTTTGACCACATCAATTGATTCTTGAGTTAGTTTTATATCTAGACACCATATGTATGCAACGAATTACATGATTATTGTAACTATAGTTCATGTAAGAACGAGGATCGTCCCAAGCTATCGTACCAAAAATAGTTGGTTCAGGTTCTAAGTTTACGATCTAGCGTTCTAAAGAAGTATACCCCCCTATGAACCGGGAATTCAAAATTAGCATTCCACGTTCCTCATACCTACATATCGGGAACTTTTGTGACTGTGAGTGTGGTGCACATGTGCACAGCCACATAGTTAAGTTCAGGGGATCTGCAAACTTTTACTCAGCAATTGCGTAGCATGCATGAGGACAGAAAATAAAGATTGCAGTATAAAAGCAGATTGAGGGAAGAATGTGACGATTAATACTAGTAGTTTTGGTGCTCCTAATGCAGAGATAATTGTATGCTGTCCTAAAATATTTTGCCACTGGACTCTACATACAAAAAAGTTAGGGTCAAAAAAGTCGAACGAACTATAATTTAGAATGGATGTACTTATTAAACAAGCTCGTTCTGTCCTGTTTTCATGAAATTTAGTGAACATTGATTTCATGATTAAACAAGACCAGTGTAGATGAACCAATGGAACTATAGGCCAGCCCATCTTGATGCCCTTGCAAAGGTTCTACAAGAAAGAAAAAATGGAGGTCGTTAACTTCTTCCTTTTTTTGAGCAAGTCGTTATAAGTTCCCAGATGAACAAAAGGGCGTGGGCCTTCTGATCTATATCCGAACCAACAGGATTTCTGTTCTTGTTTGAACAAGTTGAATTGAGTTTCCATACTCCACTGATGAAACTGACCGTGAGCACAATTCTGCAGCTTGATTCAATATCAGATCACGCAACTAAATTAAAATGAATATGTTGCATGCATACACATTTAATCATATAATCATTGATGCCATCAACCTGGTTTCACTAAGCATGACCAACCGTATCTGAAATTCAACAATACTCAGCATGATAGCAAAAGAACTTAACTGGTCCTCTATGTGGCAGTTCTGTAGCTTCTCTTGCAATGGGCAAATGTTCATATAGGAGCAAAGCAGATGAAAACAGTTCTCCTAAAAATAGTATAAAGGGATGCTGTTGTTGGACGACCGTCAGGCAAAGCACTTGCAGAGTCCGACGCTGGAGCTGTAGTTGTAATAGCAGGCCTGACAGTGTTGCAAACTGTCCAGCTGCAGAGTCTCTAATCAATAATTCTGTTGCTGCTTGTTTTATAAATGGTTAGTCTAAGCTGCACATGTTTGCAAAAAACTTTTACCAATGTGCTTCGCAGGGCCACGAAAAATGTTTTGCCTTACTGGAGCCGAGTACAGAACAGCAGCCGGAAGGTAAATAATGGAGCTTGTACAAGTTCACATTTAACATTTATGTTAGTGTAGCAAAGATGAGTAACGGAGTCACATGGTGCATTGAAGGCCTCTGTTTCGTAACACAACACTAGTCATTTCATCCATATATATAGATACAGACTGCTAGTTGATTTCATTCTGCCAACAGAGGTCTTAGTATTATCGAAACTGATGACCTTACGGTAATGTTATGTTAAAAAATCCCTGGCACTCCATTGTTTTTAGGATGTTAGTACTATCTACATAGATCAGTGGGCTTGGGAGGTATCAAGAAATTTCACTGGTTAGCACTAATAGATGCCCTTCTAAAATTTTCTCCATGAGCTTTAATGTTTTAGACAGTTTATGTCACTTTTGAACAAACCAGTCGATGTTTTCAGTACCCGAAGATTCTATTTTGGTACGAAGGATCCTGGTGCAATCTGTAGCAGCTTACACTGAGGGCAGATTACAGAACCAGTGGCACAGAGCACGCAAAGATACTGTGGACACAGGTCTGAGGCCACAGACATTCATGCCTCAGGCTTTGGATGATCAAGATTATCCTACAGGTAATTGTTACACGCCTACCATCAGCACATTTTCATCAACAGGAGAGGAAGAATATGACAACGTTCTGCGGGTTCAGTGCCACACATATGATACTGCTCCCACCTGGCTCCCTCACAGGATGTTTTTGCCTTGAATGGGTAGCAACCTTCGCATCAGCATTGGAAGCACGTGATGAAACCAAAGTTTAGCCGTGACATGGAGTGTGGTTAAGTTGGATGGGACCTCATTACATTCATAATAAAGTTAGGCAATAAGGGGTCGAATGATTATGAATGTAAGTGCTACATTTTTGCAAGAATTCAAAATTAAATTTAACACTTCATCTAAATCATAAACATTAATTAAAATCATCTGGAAACTCCAAATCTAGTCAACATGAATCATGTCAATGCGATGTTGTTAACTTGGGATACTAATAAAATAAGCTTGTTGTGTTAGCTGTGACAAAAGTTGATGAAACTTGTTCGTGCCAACTTGATGCCCTAGCACGGATTTATAAGAAAGTAAGTCTAATAAATCAGTTTAAATATAGATATTATTAATCTGGACCAAGGGATGAACAGCATGGTCAGCTTGGCCATTGGCAGTGATTTTGTCACTCACATTTTTTAAAGATGATGAGCCGAACTTTCAGGAGGTAGGGCAGGCATTCATGGTGTTTGATCGAAACAACAATGGGTATTTTGACATGTCTGATTTGCAGCTAGTGCTCAAGAGTCCCTAGGACTAGGCGAAGGTTTAGGGTTGGATGAGTGTGAGTAGATGTTCACCTAATATGACAAGAACGGGGACTGGAGAACAGATGTTGCAGAGTTTACCAAGGTCTGGCAATTGCTAAACTATTTTTTTTTTTTGTGCATGTTTGCTTTACCATGTTTGAGCAGAAAAGAGATTGATGATTACATCATCCTGAGATTTGGTCTTGAATACTACCAGAAAAAGATACTGCTCTCTTGAATCTTGATTAAGATGTTCTATATACTACCCAAGGAAAAATTTATTTTATACAATCTATTGTACCGTGTTAAGATTAGTTACGATTGACAAGAAAAACATTTGTCAGGTTCTACAAATGAAAAACATCCTTATACCCAGACATTTGGCATTGTATAATGCCATAATCGTGACAAAAGAAAAAAAGACAACTTTAGTGCAATAGAACAGAAAATGTTTGACCAAGATATCAGTATTTAGTTTTGGAATATGATCCTAAAATCTGTCATTTTGGCACTCCAGTAAACAGATGCGATTTTAAAATTAGGCAAGCTCCTGAAGAGCAGCAAGTAGTTCTTTCGGATGGTGGCCATTTAGAGTTTAGACTCCAAATGTTCCATTTAATTTGGATTGGAACAAGGTTCCAGTCTCTACATCGTTTGACAAAATACACATATAAGATACATAAATGTTAGGATGTCAGAGGTGTCATGTTTTAGTTCAGTTGGTGATTCATGTCAAGGTTCTCTCTGCAGCTTCTCTTGTATATGGACTAATATTGGTTGTTTACATATAAAAAAGCAACTGAAAACTGTTCCCCCAAAAAAATAGTACACAGTAGGGTCGCTCGAAAACTTTTGTGCAACTTTTGTAGCAGAGTTTCAGAGAGCCGTATGTTGCATTGAAGGTGGTAAAAAATCTTGCTTTACTCATTGAAAATTGCAGTCAGAATGGAGAACCTAAAAAAAACTGAAAATTAAATATTAGAGGCCACATTGGTATATAGGAGTTGTTGCTTCTTCCATTACTTCAAAAAAATGAATTTTCGCTTGACTTGGAACAATAGAGTTGTCCTGCTTTGTATTCTGAAGATGCAACCTTAGAATGTCTATAGCCCCTAATAACTGATCCATCCAGCGAATTTCTTTCCTATCTACACGATAATAGTGGCCTTGGGAGGTATCAAGTAATTTGATATGTTTTATAATAAATTCTTGATGTAAATGAGATCCATTGACACTCAAAAGTGTCCAGAGTGCATAATGGACTCCTCCATCATGTTTCTTTCACCACGAAGACCTGGAAACCTACTTGGATCATCGAATTGAAGCCGGGACTTTTGGAGGGCTGAACCAGCCGAAATCAACTTAGCTGACTATCAAATTTCTCAAATAGAAGAATGGATTGCTGCATATATGGATCATCTCATTTGGAGTCCATATATATTAGTAATGAATTTTAGAATATAAGGGGTAATGGCCCATTGAGTTGCCCAACAAAAATAAATCTACAACCTTTCTTTTACTTCTTTTCCAATCTACTTCCCCTCGCTCTTGGTCAGTGCTGCATTGACGGTGTATCTATGACGCCTAAGCTCTAGAGAGGCCAGTCTGGCTAGGGGAGCCCATAGGCATTGCATGCCTTGTCAGGGTCCTTCCCGGACATTTGGGCCAGGGTTTCATGTTTGAAGACACCACATCAGCTTATCTTGCGTATCACACTCCCATGGGCTCCTCCGGCGACATGTCGTGTACCTTGCTTATCGCTGCAGGTATAAGGTCCGAGTGCAGACATACCCTAGGCACCGACTGACCTTAAAGTCGCCTAGGTCCTACATTGAGTGATCTAGCTCCTTACAGTTGTGGTGACCCAACTTGGCCTCTACAAACCCATTCTTTCGTGGTCATATATCTTAGAATATCAATAGTTCACAAGGAAAATTCATCATTCAGGATTTCTATCCGACAAGATTCTGTTATAAACTCTGTACTATCGATGGTTCCACGCTCAAGTTTCTCATGTACACCTATTGTAGGTGGCAACACTATTTAGCAAATCCCTCATGCTTACGTGGTGAACTCCATTTTTAGGTGTTCCCGCTTGATTTTCTTCTAGAGCTGAGGATATGATTCCAAAGAACCAAAAACCTTATTAGTAGTAGTAAACATGAACTAAAAACAAATCATGTCATACTGAATGCCTGCATTCTAACGTGTATTATATAGTTTCTTTCAGTCTATTACATAATTCATACATAAAGTTGTTTAAATTGCCACCTGAAAACATCAATATTCTTCTTGTATTGCCAGATAAAAAATTATGTCTATAATCTGAATGCAGCTCCAAGCAGAGCAATGGTATTATCTTTTTCGGTTCCTATAAAATTAAAAGTTTTGAATTTGGCTAAGATGTGTTGTGTCATGCACTTGGCAAACACAATGCAAGGCCTAGCACACCACTTTATTCCCGACCTCTCTTGTCAGTCAAATCAGTCAAGAGGGAGAGCCATGGATCTTGGCCAGCACAAACACTTCTAGGGTAACTGTGGTTTGGCCATGTTGCAAACTATATATCCTGCTGCAGAGTCTGTAATCAATAGTTCTGGTGCTCTATCCATGTTTCTGTAAATGGTTAGTCTAAGCTGACAATGCTAGCCAAAACTTTTATGAACATGATTCGCAGAGTCAAGCACACAACAGAACACAAAATGATGTTAATATAATGGAGCTTGTCTTCTACTGTACCAAAGTTGAATAATGGAGCCACGCCAAGTGGTGCATTGAAGGCCTCTATTTGGTAACATAACACTAGCCAGGATGGTCATGCCATCCATATATATAGTGACAGAATGCTAGTTGATTCCATTCTGTGACCGAGTTCCTAGTAGTTTCAAAACCACGACCTTTCAATAGTGTTCAAAAATCCTGACACTGCATAGTTTTCAAGATGTACTATCCACATAGATCAGCAGGCATGGGAGGTATCAAGAAATTTGACTGTTTAGCATTATAGATGTTCTTCAAAAATTCCCACCATTCTAATATTTTAGAGAGTTAATTTAAAATATTTCTGAAATAACTTTTCGATGCTTTCAGCTTTGGATAGTTCTACTTTCGGACAGTGAAACAAAGTGCAATCTGTAGAAGCAGACAAAGTGGGCGGATTACAGCACCAGTGGCACAGAGCGCATCAGTTTTGTGGATACAGGTGTAAGGCCTCAGACATTCATCCCTCAGGCTTGGGAAGAACAAGGATGACTGGCAGGTAATTGTTACATGCCTATCATTGATATATTTTCCTTGATAGTACTTCTGATGTTTTAAAGTGTCGTAGGTTCAATTATTAAGATTGCACCTTTGTCTGAACGCTTGGAATGCAGGAGTGGAACAATAGACACAATTCTGCGGGCTTCGATGCGACGCAGATGAATCAACTTTGGTGGTCCCACCTGCCTGCCTCAGATGATGTTTTTCCTTGAATAGTAAGAAACTTTAAATCTGTATGGAAACACGTGACGAAACCAAAGTTGAGCCATTATATTGTATCTCAATATGATTGAGTCGGATGGGAACATAACTGGTTGTCTATGTCAAGACCCAATAAATTTCCAGCCTCTGCAGAGCAAAGGTATTGAATCCATGTCATTTGTACAGACAATTGTTTGGAGTGGCACTTGAAATCACGAATATGCTCCTTGCATCACCAGATAACTTCATATTTCTGTAAATGCAACTCTGCAGCTGGAAAAGTAACTAGCTAGGTTCTTCTAGCTTGGCTATATATTCAATATTGGGATATCTATATTTTTGATAAATGAACAGTCAAAAACAGTAGCTATGTTGCTTGCCTTGGACCAACAGAGTTCTGCTCCTTTCTATTTTCAAGTTGGAATCTGGCAATGTCAAAAGTTGCTGACTACGTAGAACTATATGTGACCGAGCATGGATTGTAAATACCGGTCAGAATTGAGCAAATTTGCTACCTACCTGCATTTTATAGTGGCCTTGGGAGGTATCAGGTAATTTGATTGGTTTTAATAACTTCATTAGTAAATGAACTCTTTCTTTCGCTATCTGTATAATGACATATATGATATATTTTAGGTGGTCAATATTTCCCAACGAGAATTAGCTGTTTGGAGCGTGAGCATCCCACTTGTTCTAAGCAGCAAGATGTGGCTTTTCGTCTTACTCACCCTACTCTAGAGACTTTGGGACTGCAGAAACGGCATCATTTTCAGAAACAAATCTGCTCACAGCTGAGTGGTCATTTCTAGAGTTTGTGACGAGCTTGTAATCTGGAGTAAGCGAGCACGAAATAGTGACGATTTAAATAGTCTGTACGACTGCCGAGCCTATCTGCCTTCTTCTAGCAATGCTAAGTTCGCTGGATGATTAATGGAATTGGTGAGGAAGCACAGTTCAGCAAGTATCTGATAGTTCCATGCTCTGCACTGTCGATGGTTCCATGCTCAACTTTCTCCTGTACTTCTGTTGTAGGTGGCAACACAGTTCAGCAAGTATCTGATGTTCTACAAGGTGAACTCCACTTTCAGTTGTTCCTGCTTGATTTTCTTATAGAGCTCAAGAGTTCTCGGATGTTCCAACGCACGATTTCATCCCCGACCTGTCTGGTCAATCAAATCACTATGGATCTTGGCTGGCTACAAACACTTGGAGTCCATATCTGCAATCACTGGGCCTTTATGTGTAACTCGTGCTTCAGTGTTGTTGCAAGCATAGTCTCTAATGCATAGTTTCGGTGCCCTGTTCTTGTTTTATACTTTTTATAAATGGTAAACCCAGAAGAAATGCTGTGCTTCTAAGAACTTTAATTGCGTCCCTCTTAATATAAATTACCACAAAAAAAGTTTACTAGCTTTAGGTTCTTCTGCGTTAATGCTATCACTCTATCAACACGATTAACAATATTCTACTAGAACACAGAAATGGAGTAATTATTATTTCAATATTTTCCAATATTTGAAGGGTGAAATAGTAATTATCAAGAAATACTTTTTTTGTGAGTGTTATCAAGAAATACTTATGGCTTGCCGTTTAAGATTTTTGGCAGGAACAATGTTTCAGTAATTGTTTTTTCGCATGCATGGGTAAAAGTACAGCTATGCACCAACATAATTTGTCATCCTCCATTTCTGGGCACAGGCATATGGTGAAATTCAAGGGAGCCACAAGCTTTTACTCAATAGCATACGTGAAGACACATGGTAGGATTGCAAAATTAAAACGGAGGACGCAATGACGATTAATAGCAGTAGGTTTTGGACAGATATAATCGTATCCAGTCCACGTATGTTTTACCGTTGTTGACTTTCAGTACAAAAAGTACAAAATAGGAGGTGGAAGGTGTAAATGGAACATGTACTAGTTCACATTTATCATTTGTACTAATAATATAAAAATTTTGAATAGTGAAGCAATTTAATTTGGTGCATTGAGGAACTCCATATAGTAACACAACACTAGCCAGATGACGCACGTTTTATAGAGGCGCATACTATTTAGATATTATGGAGAGATATTGCTTCCTAGTTGCTTCCATTCTACCACTGCAGTTCTTAGTAGTATAAAAACTGAGACCTTACAATGTTCAGAAACCCCTGGCTCTCCATATATAGTTCATAGGATGTATCTAGATATAGAGCAGTGGGTTTGGGAGGTGTGAAGAAATTTGACTTGTTAGTAACTATACGTGGCCTTCCAAAATCTCAATCATTCAAATGTTTTAGATGGGTCAAAATATTTCTCACTAACTCTTGGATGCTTTCAGTTGCAGAAGGTTGTATCTGTGGACTGCGAACCCCAGTGCAATCTACACTTCTGTTGCACCCTACATAAATGGTGGATTTCCAGAACTAGTGACGCTTAGAGGTCATACATGGTGTGGATAAATAGCTATGGCCTCAGACATTCATATCTCCGTCTCACCACACATTGCAACAATGCCCCAAACTGCTGCCAGCAGTAATGTTCTCTTCATGGTAGCCTTCGTAAAAAAAATCATTTCTTTTGACAAACAACATTATTCTATGTACAATAGACGGGGAGAACATTACACTAGATGTGTACCCACAAAGATTAGCTTTCGCTGACTATCCGCAGCGCCAGTTAACCAATTCCGAAACATATGAGGTATTGACAAAGGTGGGGTTAACCCAGTAGCTCTGAATCCTTGCCAGATAACTTCATATTTCTCGAAATGCAGCAGCTCCATGAGAGCAAAGATGTTTGGTTCTGCTCTTGGCCTAGATGATCCGGATTCAGGAAGGAGAGAAATAACTGCATGTTCCCACACACGATTTTTTCAATCTCAAGAAGCAGAGAAATGGATCTCGGTCGGCAACAGACACTTGGAGTACATACTGTGATCGTTAGGTCGTCTCTACGGAACCAGATACGGTCCATACGAAGATGCTTCTAACACATTTTTGCAAAGCGTGTCTACATTCCTGTAAAGACGAATAAAACCATGTCTAGTGTCTAAAAAATAACGTAGCTATAGGGGCGGTTTTTTTAGTAGTGTTACTCGTGCTTCGGTCAATACCTATGGCCTGGCATTTAGGCTGTTGGGCCTGAATGATTCTGTCATAATTTTTCTTAATATACATTCCGAAAACGTCAAAGAATACGTAAGTAAAAGTGGAGTAACTCATCAAGATAGTGTGTCCTCCATTTGTGGTGCAAACTGCGATATGGTGCAATTCAAGGGAGCTGCAAGCTTCTACTCAGCAGTAGCATCCGTGACCATGACGGCAGAAAATAGAGATTGCACTGTAAAAGTAGAGCACACTGTGACTATTAATGGAGTTGTTTTCTTGCTTGTAGAACGGAGATAATTGTATCCTGTCTTAAAATCGTTTGCCTTTGTGGACTCGAGTTCAAAACCAGTACAAATTAAAATACCCGGAGGAAGATGTAAATGGAACTTCAAGTTCAAATTTAACATTTGTACTAGTGGTAGAATTGTTGGATACTGGAGCCACATGGTTGCATTGACGCCCTCTTTGTGTAACTTATATAGCACTAGCCAGGATGGATATTCATCCGTATATATAGAGGGAGATTGCATGTTTCTATTATTCTGCCACTGGAGTTGTTAGTGTAGTATCGAAACAAGTCGCAAAAAATGTGTAGTATCAGAAATCCCTGGCTCTCTATAGTTTCTAGGATGTGCTATCTATAAAAGTCTCTGCCGCTCCATAGTTCTTAGGATGTGCCATCTACATAGAGCAGTGGGCTTGGGAAGTATCAAGAAATTTGACCGGTTAGTATTACCAAAGCCCCTTCCAAAATTTACATCAGTCAAATGTTTTAGATAGTACAAACATTTGTCAACAAACTCGTGGATGCTTTCAGCTGCAGAAGGTTCTTTGAGAGGACTACGTACTACCGTGGACAAATCTGCATGGAAGAAATCATACGCGTGTGTAGGAGTCTGCACACAAGACAGAGACAGGTCTATTTCTTGGGGAGAGTAAGGATCTTTAGCTGGTAAGTTACATTACCATGCATATATCATCAAAAATATTTTCCTTATTACTACTACTACTTCGGAAGTATTGACATGTCAACAGTTGAATCCTAAACTAACATTGCAAGTTTTGCTGTACGTTTGGCATGCAGGACTGGAAACGTGGCGCTAATCCCCTCTCTTCTCCCACTTGCCTTCATAAGATATGCATCATGTTGTTTTTGCTTTGAATGGATAAGAGCCCTGGGATCGGTATTTTACTAAGATCCTTCATCACATTTCATCTATGACACCAAATCTCAGCCTGCTTGAGTAGGTCGGGACCTCTTTACTTCTGTAAAAACTGAAATTATAGTTTTTGCGAGTATCTAAACATAAAAAACTAACACTTCATCCTAATCGGTATAGATCGCTGCTATTTTAGCAGCCAAGGTGATGCCGCTGCTGGTTTCTGAGGATGACTGAACAGTACATGTAGGAGGAGAGCACAGTAGCAACACCTGCATCACTGCCGCAGCTAGCTCGATCTTGAGAGAAGGCTGAAAAATAATAGCAGTCTACATGAACAAGCTCTTTGTTTTTTGGGCTCTATTCCCTATTGAGTTTCTCCATATATCTGATATAGGCTCTGGTTTTTTTTAATGCTTCTCTCATACCTTCAAGAAAGCAGGAGCGGCTTTTACTATGAACAACAGTACTGCACATCGCACATTTTACTATGAAGCAACATGGATTTACTATGATACGACATGTATTAGGTCCATTTGATTGGTACAGACAATTTTTGGAAACGCCGCTTGAAGATGCCTATGCTCCTTACATTGCCAGATAACTTCTTTTTTCTCTAAATGTAGTTCTAAGAGAAAAAAGAGCTTGTTGATTTGTTATAATCATAAAAAAATGAATTCAGTGCCAAGATGCATCATCCTTCTCTCAAGCTGGATGATCAGGAAGGAGGGAAACAATTGCATGTTCCAAGACACGACTTCATCAATCAAATCACTCAGCAATTTTTGCCTTAAAAATCACTCAGCAATTGAGTAACATCCGTGAACATGATGACAGACAACAGAGATGGCACTGTAACAATGTAAAAACAGAGGACACACTGTGATTATTAATAAGAGTAGTTTTCATGCTCTTACCACAGAGATAATTATATCCCTCCCTAAAATCATTTGCATATAGAATCGAGTACAAAATAGCAGCTGAAAGATGTATATGGAACTTCAAGTTCATATTTAACACTTGCACTAATGTAGCAAAGATGGATAATGCAGCCATGGTGCATTGAAGCCCTCTGTTACCTAACACAACACTAGACAACATTTCATCCATATATACATGGTGCATTGAAGCCCTCTGTTTTGTAACACAATACTAGCCTACATTTCATCCATATATACCGAGAGAGATCACTAGTTGCTTTCATTCTGCCTCAATAGTTCAGAAGTAGTTAGTAATATCGAAAGCTACAATGTTCAGAAATTCCTGGCTCTCAATAGTTCTTAGGATGTGATATCTTTAGAAACCCTGGTTCTCCATAGTTCCTAGGATGTACTATCTACATAGAGCAGTGGGATTGGGAGGTCTCAGGAAATTTGACTGGTTAGTTTTATACACGCCCCTTCCAAAATTTGTAGTTCTCAAATGTTTTAGATAGTTTAAAATATTTCTCAGCAAACTCCCACTGCTTTCAGTTGCAGAGGTTGCTATCTCGGTGCAGTCCACGCGGAAGAACTTCCACGCTTGTGTATGAGTATGCACACAGGACATATATGTATAACAAGTGGCACAGATCAGTGATACTTGGTCGACGTAGATAGAAGTCTGAGGGTTCGGAAGAGTGACAATATTTGTGTCATCAAACTTGCCAATGCTTTCAGTTGTACAAGATGCTATCTGAGGACTGGCTACCTCAATGAAATCCTGGCTGAAGAAGTGCTTCGATTGTGTGTGAGTCTGCACCCTGGACATATATGCAATACGTACAAGTGGCACTGATCAGTGATGCATGGTGTGGAAGAGCGATGATATTTGGCATTATGATGTTTTGACATGCCAGTGGTTAAATTAATCCTCAACTAAGATTGGACCTTTTTTGCTGAATGTTTGGCATGCAGGAGTGGGATAATATATTATCTATGGGCTTAAGTGGGTTGAAGATGAAGATGTGGAGGCTTCCGTCCATAAAGTAACGCCATGACTTCCCCCTCCACATCCACCGTCTTCACTTTTGAGTTTGACTATCCATGATTAAAGGAAAATTAGAAATTGGCTTTTCGAGAAGGTAGCAGAGAAAAACACAAGTGTCATTAGCGCAGACATAAAACTGAAGAAAATGCTAGAAGAAAAAACAATAATTAAACATGTCTCAAACAACACTTCATCCCTCTACTCCCAACCTGTGCTTTGAATGGCTAGGAGAATTTTATGCTTCGTCCAGATAATCAATATAAACTTACAATAAACTAAAGAAATCCGCAAGGTGAGTCAACATGAAAATTGGGTGAACCTTGATTCTGTGGCTAAACAAAACCTGTGGTGAAATTATGGAATGTCCGAGCGCTGGCCGGGCCAACCCTTGCAAGGTTGTAAGTCGTTTTAATTTTTTTAATACATCTATTTTGCTATGCATGTAGATATAACAAATGTCCAAGATACATTGCATTATATGTACCAAAAATGTGAAAGAAACTTATAATTTTAAACGGAGAGTATGAACTAATTTCTAAGATTGATCTCATTAGGACGTGGGCCTTGTGTGTTTTCCTTTTTAAAAAATTGGGGTTTCTACTTCACGAAGCATGATGATGAATGCCTGAGTACATGCCTACACCGACGAACACAATAGAAAATGGGCCTGCATCTGTCCCAGCGACGCAGATGCACCTCGCTTCAATTTCTCAAAAAAAAAAAAAAACTTGGTCCAGACAGCTG
Source organism: Bothriochloa decipiens (assembly GCA_023333625.1). Classification (NCBI taxonomy): domain Eukaryota; kingdom Viridiplantae; phylum Streptophyta; class Magnoliopsida; order Poales; family Poaceae; genus Bothriochloa; species Bothriochloa decipiens. The sequence goes on from CM041636.1 coordinate 14,642,967, forward strand.
CAGCAGCCTTTTCATTCATGAGTACGGATCGTTGCTCTCATGGTCCTGCTCTGAGCCTACGTGGAACATGCCTTCCTGAAGATTAAGCGAATCACAGAGCCTATCACACATCCGTCACACACGGAGGCTGATATGACGGCGCGGATTGCACGGGGTTCCTATGTATCACACATGCATATTAAAAAAAAAGTTCTCCAAGGGCTGCTCACTCAGGCCGGGGAAGGCCACGTTCGGTTAGGGTGGAATACAAATTCTGGATAACTGACCGTTCCGGCTAAACATAAGTCAGGTCGAGGGCTTTTGCTGTGGTACTCCGAAATGATTATGAATCGTTCATTTATTCCGATCTAACAGTCACGGTCATCTATTACCTCCTAAGAGGTAATAATATTTATTGTATTTTTATTTTATAAAAATAGGGCAAATAAGGAAGGTAAATCTTTTTAAAGATTTGGTTGTTAAGATTTGGTTGATGCATTAGGTAAATAATATAGAAAATCTTTTCTATTTTCTATTTTTATACTTATAATTTTGTAAGTGACTTAATTTTTTACGTACATGTATGTGTGTTAGCGGTAAATATATTCTATACATACATTTATGTGTGTTTGCGATACATATATTGCGGTAAATAATTTTGTATGTGTGTTACCGTGTTAGCATGCCAATGTGTCATGTGCACACAAGGTCGACATTGTTGAAGGCTGCCAAATTCACGACATGCAAGATGTGATTTTTGCGCGGACGATTTTTCCTTAGACGTTTGTTACGTGAATATTTAATGTGTGTATACGTGGTCGTGCATGTTAGCGTGTGTATGTTTTTTTTTTTTGAGGGAATGTGTACGTGGTGTGTCCATGCATGTTAGCGTGTCTTCTTGTGTGTGTGGTTAGGCTGTATAAATTTAATCAAATTTGAAATTATAGAGCAACAAAAAAGGTACTATTTATTGATTTTAATTTGAATTCATACACATTTTATTTTTTTTTAGTGGAATATAAATTTTATGTTCGCAACGGGCCTAAGTTAATAGGTCAAATTTTCATTTATAAAAGACACAAATTAAGAAAAAGGCGCAAGGAACAGCTTTTGCCATGATTAGGGGAACGGGATCCTGCGAGGCTCTCTAGTGATCAGGGGCATGCGAGATTTCCCCTCTGGTTATTAGGGGATGCAGAGGTTTTACTTTGTTTTCCTGAATTATTAATTTATTTAATAATTTACTTTACCTGAGCATTGCCCTTGGTTGAGATCCTTGATCTACTGTGCCTGGAAAGTGCCTGGAACTCAAAGAGTAATAGGCATCGTGGTAGTTCATAGGGATGGATCATTGGACGCTAAATAATTTTATACCCTCAAACCATTGGTCGCTAAAACATGTGACAAGTCATCGGTCGTTATAGATTTTGCATCCAACTATTAGTTGCTATAGACCCGATTGAATGCTATATACTTATCGCGACGCCACTTATGACGACCTATACATTGGTCGCTATAATGTTATAGCGACCGATTAACGGTCGCTATAGAGACTTATAGAGACCTTTTTTCTGACGCTATAGATTGGCTGTGGTATAGTGATACTTTTGCTTAACCGATGATAGGGATGAAGTCTAAAAACATGAACAGATGAAGTCTAGAAACATGGGCATATGAAGTATAGAAACATGAACAATACTGCATCGCACAATTTACTAGGGTTCATATTGATTTGTTATCCTAGAAGTTATTCATTCCAATGTGCCTAGTGTTTTTCAGTCCATGTCATTCGTACATAATTTTTTTCTCGAATACGCAAAAGACTTGCGCATCTTTATATTTAAGAAGAAGAGTTCGTACGTCGCGCACGGCGCGTTTCGGGAGGCCAATGATTTACAATAACCTCCCCCCCTGCCCCCTTACAGTTTTACACATGGCGATTACTCGTGAACTAATTCACCTAGGTGGCGCGCCCCCCCGCCTCTATCCAAAGGTCAAGGATTTGCTGATCTTGGCGAGTAGCTGCGCAATGGTGGCCGCTTCGCTCGTGAAGAATCTTGCGTTTCTTTCTTTCCAAAGCTCCCATGCCACCAGCGCGAATAGGGTATCCGCGCCCTTCCTCTTCTCCCCATGCCACCTCCTTCTCCATTTCTCCTACCAGTCGATGATGCTTCTCCCCATGCCACATCTTTCTCCAGTTCTCCCACCAGTCGATGATGGAGCCTCCCCCCACCTGTGAGGTGTCCACCCCGACCACCGCCAGTATGGTCCTCCACATGTGTATGGAGAATGAGCATGAGGTGGTGATGTGGTCGATGGTTTTTCAGTCTTGGTCGCACAGGTAGCATTCATTGCGTGCCTCGAGCCCGTGTTAATGCCTCATATCTGTGGTCCAGTGCCTTTTTCTGATAGCCAGCCAAAGGAATATTCTGAAGCGTAAAAACACTGATATGGTCCATGCATTGCTGGATAACTTTATATTTCTCTAAATGCAACTCTAAAAGCAATGATGTTGAGCTAGTTAGACACCAACATGGGCCAAGATGCATCGTTCTGCTCTCAACCGGATGATCAGGAACGACAGAAAACATAGCAGGTTCCAGCACACGACTTCGTTCCCGACTTCTCTAGTCTATCAAATCACTCAAGAAGCAGAGCAATGGATCTTGCCGGAAACAAACACTCCGAGTTCATAGTTGCGATCGCTAGGTCTTTGGGTCAATTCTAATGGATCGTCATTATAATCTGTCCTACACTTGTGGCACACAGGTGAACAGCCGTGGTGAAATTAATGGGACCTGCAAACTTTCACTCTGCAATTCTGTAGCTTCTGTGAGGACAGACAGTAGAGATTGCAGTATAAAAACAGATGGCACACTGTGCTGATTAATAGCAGTAATTTTGGTGCTCCTAATTCAGAGAAAATTATATCCCGTCCTAAAACCTTTTGCCTATCCTCTTGTGTACGAGAAATTAGAAAATATCAACTGGAAGATGCAAATGGAATCTGTACAACTTCACATCTAACATTTGCACAAGCTAGTGTAGCAAAGTTGAATAATGGAGGCATGTGGTGCACTGGAGGCCTCTGTTTCATATCAGGACACTACCCTGGATGGACATCTCATACATATATAAAGAGAGTAATTGCTAGTTGCTTTCATTGCACCACACTAGTCCCGGCTCTCTATAGTTCTTACGATGTGCTATTTGTTAAAAAATCTGTCTCATCATAGTTCTTAGGATGTACTATCTACATAGAGCAGTGGGCTTGGGAGGTGTCAAGAATTTTGATTGGTTAATATTATACATGCCTGCATAAAATTTCCATAATTCAAATGTTTGATTTAGTACGGATATTTCTTATCAAATATGTCGATGCTTTCAGGTGCCCAAGGATTCAATCAAGTGCATTCCACACTGAAGAAGTTCCACACTTGTGTAGGAGTCTGCACTCAAGATAGATATTCAGGACCCATGTAAGAGATCAGTCGTACATGGTGTGCATACATCTCTGAGACTTCGGAATAGATGGAGTAGCCATATTTGGCAGGTAGACTACGTTACACGCCTATCATCAAAATATTTTTCCTTGCTCGTACTACTTCTGGAGTTTTGATATGTCAGCGGTTAAATCCTTAACTACGATTACACGTTTCTATGAATGTTTGTCATGCAGGAGTGGAAAAATTAACACTCTGTGGGCTTGAGTGGGATGTGAACTTTTGTCCATAAAGTCCCACCATGACTTCCCTCTCCACGTCCATAAACACCATGTATGTGTTTTTGAGTGGGACTGTTTGCGTTCTCAAGCAAACTCGCCATTCAAGAAGAACTTTTCTCCTCCTGCATGCTGCTGTTAAAGTAGCTAACAAATTGATTAGTATATATCAACAACCGATTTATTCTACCAAGACATTCAATCGGCCTGACAGAAATACTTGCAGTACGTACCCCAGGAACACGACACTGCCAACTTATGCTATCAACAAATCCCTCTGCTCCCACGCGTGCCTCCCTCACATGCATGATCGGTGTTGTAATTGAAGCACATTTTTTTTATAAGTCATTGGAGGCCTGAGAGTCGAAATACATTTCCAGCGTGGTTACACATTCGAACAACAGTTTGTGTTTTACAAGGCGTTTGCAATAGCTTGCTTGAGTTGGACGGGACCTTTTTACTTTCATTGTAAAGTAGGCAATCACGGTCGAATGACTGTGAAAGCTGAAACTATAGTTTTTGCGAGTATCTAAAATATAAATGTAACACTTGATCCAAACCAATCAATAAAAATGTTAAACGGTCTCCTCACTCGCTGCTACTATTTTAGTAACCACAGCACTGCCAACTGCCGCAGCGCTGCTCTGAAGGTTGAGCAAGCTGATAAAAAACTAAGCAGTACATGTAGGAGGTCTGTACCTTTGAGATGTTAATTAAACATGTTTGTTGTATCCTGTGGTTATGAAAATTGACTGAACATTAATTTCGTGATTAACCAAAACCTGAGGGAGATGAACTAATGGAACGTCCTGAGTGCCGGCCGGTCCAACTTGATGCCCTTGCAACAAGGTTTTATATACAAAGAAATACTGAAGAATTTGACACATTCAACAATATATCGGTTAATTTGAATAAAAAAACAGGGCATGCAAAACAACAGAAGAAAAAACCGAGATTTTATTTCCAGATTTTCTTATCCAGACATTTTTATTGATTGGTTTGGATCAAGTCATCATCAAGACATGGGCCTTGTTTTTTTTTTTTAATTAGGCTTTCTCTTTCACGAAGCACAATTTTTTTTAGCAAAACCAAGCACAATGAATGAATGAGTGCATGCCTTCACCGACCAACACAATAGGAAACGGACAACACGCTCTCTGATGGGCCTGCCTGATGTTGCAAAAAAAAAAAAAAAAATCTATTGAAGCTTGATGCACATCAGGGCAGGCAAGTGCAGCACCCTTCAATACTGCGCCTTCATTTTTGGTGCACTACCATATTGGAAAAACTCAAGGGAGCTACATGATTTTACTCAGCAATTGAGTAGCATCCATGACCGTGGATACAGATAACAGAGATTGCACTGTAAAAATAGGGGCACACTGTGGATATTAGTAGCAGTAATTTTTGTGCTACTACTACCGAGATCAATGTATACCGTGCTAAACCATATCCCTGTGGACTCGAGTACAAAATAGTACAAAACTGCAGCTGGAAGTGTATATCAAACTTCAAGTTTACATTTAACATTTGTACTAGTGTGGGAAAGTTGGATAATGGAGCCACATTGTTGCATTGAAGCCCTCTTTTTTGTAACACAACACTAGCCATGATGGACATTTCATACATATATATATATATAGAGGGGCATTGCTACGTGCTTTCATTCTGCCACTGAAATTGTTAGTAGTTTAGAAACTGAAGATCTTACAATGTTCCAAAATCCCCGGAGAGTTCTTAGGATGTGCTATGTGTAAAAATTCCTAGCTCTTCATAGTTCTTAGGATTTACTATCTACATAGAGCAGTGGGCTTGGGAGGTGTCATGAAATTTTGCTAGTGCCGAACTGAGTGCGGAAGAGGCATTCATGGTGTTTGATGACAAAACTGATGGGTACTTTGACGCATCAGATTTGCATCAAGTGCTCCATAGTCTATGACTAGGGGATATAGTGTAGTGTTGGATGAGTGTGAGCGCAGATGATCACCAATTGTGACACAAACAAGGACAGGAGAATAGATGTTTCAGAGTTTACCAAGGTTTTGGAGTCTGCCATTTCCTGAGCTAATTTGTTTTTTTGTGTGTTTGCTTTCCCATTTTTGATCATCGATTGATGATAACAGGATCTTGAGATTTGCTTATGAACAGTAGCAGAAAAAGATACTTCTCTGTTGAATATTGATTAGGCAGTTACAATTGACTCCATTATACTCAGACATTTGGCACTGTAATGGTGAAAAAAATGGAAAACTTTGGCTAAAATGTTTAACAAAGTTATCAGTTCTTAGTTTTGGAGTACGATCCTAAAATTTGACCATTTGGCACTCCAGCAGATAAAAGTAAACAGATGCAGTTTTAAAACTAGGTACTGAACAGATAGGCATGGTACTGAATAGTCGACGTAGTTCTTTTGGGTGGTAGCTTTTTATAGTTTTATACTCCCGAAGTTCCATTTAATTTGGATGGTTTATCTAATTTTTTTTTAGATAACGGAATGAGGTTCTAGCCTCCACTATGTCAGACAAGTTATGTTTTAAATTAGTTGGTGATTATATCGAGGTGGTCTCCGCAGCTTCACTTGCATATGGACTAATATTAGCTGTTTACATATTAAGCAGATGAATACTGTTCTCCCAAAAATATTGCACAGTAGAGTAGCTCGAAAACTTTTGCGCAACTCTGTAATCGCTTTGCTGGCATAGGAGAATTTCAGAGAGCCATGTGCTGTATTGAAGTCAGCATCCAATCTTTGTTTATTCATTGAAAATTACACTAAGACGGGACAACCTAGAACAAAACTGAAAAGTTAATATTAGATGGCCACATTGATATATAGGAGCTGTTGCTTCTTCCATTATCTAAAAACAAATGAGTTATTGCTTTCCTTGTACGAATAGAGTTACTTTTTTCTATTCTGAAGATACAACCTTAGAATGTCTATAATTCCTAGGAACTGATCCATCCGGCAAATTTGTTTCCTATCTGCACTGTAATAGTGGCCTTGGGAAGTATCATATATTAATTTGATCTATTTTAGTAAGACGCTGATAATGTAAATGGACTCTATTGACGCTCAAAAGTGTCTATAGTGCATAATGGACTCCTCCATCATGTTTCTCTCATCACAAAGACCAGGAAACCTACCTTGATCATCACATTTGGAGCCTGGACAAAGAAAATAGCTTTTGGAGGTCTGACCCAGCTGAAATAGGCATAGCTGACTCCCAACTTTCTCAAATGCAAGAATGGACTGCACCATTGTACGTGTTTCTCTTGTTGAGATGATCAAAAACATATATGGATCATCTCGTTTGGAGTCCGAATAAATTAGTTATGATTTTCATAAAGTTTTTCCCCGGAACCCACAGAAGTCGGCTTAACCGAATTGAATTTGGCAAGTCCAGAACGAATCTGAAATGCGTTTTGATGTGATTTTGAAGTGGTTTTGACCCCTTGAGGGATAAGGCCACCCCCACCTTATAAATATAAGGGCCATGGCCGATTAAGGTGCCCAACACACACAATTTCACAGAAATCAATCTTCAACCTCTCTTTTACTTCTCTTCTCATCTACTTCTCGTCGCTCTTCTACGGTGTTGCATCGACGGTGGATCAATGAAGGTGAAGCTGTAGAGTGTCCAGTCTGGCTAGGGCAGCCCATAGCCACTACACGCCAAGACACCTCATCAGCGTATGTTGCCAATTGCACTCCTGACAGGCACCTCCAGTGACATGTCTTGTGTACCATGCTCGTTGCTAGAGGCATAAGGTCCGAGTATGGACATACCCTAGGAAATGACCAACCTTAAATTCGGCTAGGTCGTAGATCGAGTGATCTAGCTCCTTACCGGTGTGGTGACCCAACATGGCGTCAACAAAATCATTATTGTGTGCTCATATATCTTAGATTGTCAATATTTCACAATGAGAATCATTGAGGATTTCTCTCCAACAAGATTCTGTTATATGTTCCATGCTATGGATGGTTCCATGCTCAAGTTTCTCATGTACTCCTATTGTATGTGGCAACACTGCTTAGCATCCCTGATGCGTACATATGGTGAACTCCACTTTCTGGTCTCCCTGCACGATTTTCTTCTAGGCTAAAGATATGATTGCAAATAATGGAAAACCTTATTAGTAGTGGTAAATATGAACTAAAAACAAATCGTGTCTTACTCAATTGCTGCATTCTAACGTGTAGATTGTATAGTGTTTTTCAGTCTATTGCATGATTCGTACATACAGTTGTTTGAAATGCCACCTGAAAACATCAATATGCTCCTTGTGTTGCCGGGTAAATTTGCTTTTATTATCTGAATGCAGCTCTAAGCAAAGCAAATGTATTTATCTTGCTCACTTCCTATAAAAATAGAAGGTTTGAATTTAGCTAAGTTGTGTCGTGTCCTGCTCTTGGCAAACACAATGCATGCCCCCAGCACACCACTTTGTCCCCGACCTCTCTGGCTAGTACAAACACTTCAAGTGTAACTCATGCTTTGGTCGTGTTGCATACTGTTTATCCAGCTCCACAGTCTCTAATCTAAGCTGACCATACATGCAAAAACTTTTATGAACATGGTTTGCAGAGTCGAGTACACAACAGCAGCCGGAAGATGTTAATAATGGAATTTGTACAAGCAAATTTAACATTTTTGCTACTGTATCAAAGTTAAATAATGGAGCCAAGTGGTGCATTGAAGTCCTCTGTTTCGTAACATAACACTAGCCAGGGTGGACATTTCATCCAAATATATAGAGACAGATTGCTAGTAGTATTGAAACTGACGACCTTACAATAATGTTCAAAAATCCCTGGCACTACACAGTTTGAGGACGTACTATGTACATAGATGCCCTTCAAAAGTTGACGCCATCCTAATATTTTATATAGTTAAGTGAAAATATTTCTGAAAAACTTGCCAATGCTTTCAACTGCAGAAGGTTCCAACATCGCACAGTAGATCCCTATGCAATCTGTAGCAGCCAACACGGTGGGCAGATTACAGCACCAGTGGCGCAGAGCAGGGACACATTTTATGGATACAGGTCTAAGGCCTCACACATTCAATCCTCATGCCTAGAAAGAACAAGGATTAGTGGCAGGTTATTGTTACATGCCTATCGTCAACACATGCTTGGAATGCAGGAGTGGAAGAATAGACAGAGTTCTGCAGGCTTCAGTGCGATGCAGATTCAGGAACATTGGCGCGACACCTCCCTTTTTCTTCCCTCGCTTGATGTTTTTTTCCTTGAATGGTTCAAACCAAATTTGAGCCAATGACACAGAATTTGAGTGTGATGGAATTGGATGGGACCTCTTTACATTCATGGTAAAGTTAGGCCGTTAGGGGTTGAATGATTGTGAAAGGTTAATGATACAGTTTTTTGTGAGGATTTAAAAATAAATTAAACATTTTATCATAATCACAAAAAGTAAAATAATCTGGAAACTTCCAAACCTAGTGAACATGAATAATATCAATCCAATGTCATCAACGTGAGATACCAATAAACAAGCCTATTGTGTCAACTAGTGACAAAAGCTGATGAAGCTTGTTCGTGCGAAGTTGATGCCATAGCAAGGTTTTAGAACAAAGAAAGTCTAATAATAAATTTAATTTATAACTGGGCATGCTAAAAGACAGAGGATGAATAAGATTACACATAACTGAGTTTGCACGCGCATCCATATGAGTTTCTTCATAAATCTCAAAACCTTAGAATTGTGTTTTTTCCTTTTCCCCCTAAAAAATAGGCAAGCAGCTGCCTCTGCTGTCGGTTGTAGCTGACCCAAGCCAAATTAGATAACCAGTCCCCTCTTCTTCCTTTTTCTAAGCAAGTCCTCTTCCTACTAATAATTTCCCAGATTGACACCATAGATTATGGGCCTTCTGATTTTTTTTAAGTGGGCTTTCACGTAGAGTGTACGTGCATGTATGAGCGTTTGCGTTGTACTGTGCAATTTTCAAAAAATACGTAGCACAACGAATGAGTCCACACACTGAATAAAACAATGCTTGCAAGAGGCTCTTTTTTTTTGCGAAAAGTGCGGCTCTTTGGTGGACCTTCATATGGCGGCACCAAGGCTTCACATGCACGCCAGCTCACCGAGGTGGCTTCACAAGCTTGGAGGTCCCCGGTCAGACCAATAGTAATCATCATCGTGCGTAACTCTTGGATTTAATGTGTGGAGCGAGTGACACTTTGTAGTTATTTAGACTGATCCCTCCATTTCTAAAAAAATCAAGCATCACTGCCCTACATCTGGATTCCAGTTCCTGCTTGAACTAGCTCTCCAAATTTTAGAACAAATATTTAGTTTCAGTACTCCACTGACCAAACTATGGTATCAAAGAGCACTTTAGCTGGCCGAGATCCAAGGATAACCATGAGCACAAGTCTACAGCTTGATTCAAGATGGTTCCATGCAACAACATTCAAATGATGCCATGAGCTTAGTTTCACTAAGCATGGCCACCCGTGTGTGAAATTCAATAATACCCAACATGGTAGCAACAGAACATAACTGGTTCTCTATGTCGTGGTGGTCTGTAGCTTCTCATGTAATGCACTGATGTTAGTTTTTTATTTAGGACAAAATCACATGGAAACTCTACTCTGACAGATAGTACAATAGAGTAGCTCAGAAACTTCACACTGTTACTTTGCAATCAAAATCACTGGCATAGCAGAGTTCTGAGAGGCATTAGTTAGCCAGGACGCACATTTTATATATTATGGGCACATACATATATAGTAGGAGAAAGAGAAAGAGAGGGAGAGAGATTGCTAATTCCTTTCATTCTGCCGCCAGTCTTTAATAGTATCCAAACTGATGGTCCTACAATGTTTAGAAATGCCTGCATCTCCATACTTCTCAGGATGAACATACTATCCACATAGAGCTGTGTGCTTGAGAGGTATCAAGAAATTTGATTGGTTAGCATTATGCAGGGCATTCCCAGCTCAGTACCATTCACGCATGGTAGATGCTGGAACTTTGTTCTCTTATCTAAAATAATGCACGGTATGACAGTATTCCAAAACTTCCATTATTCAATTGTGTTAGATAGTTTAAGATATTTCCAGACAAACTTGTCAATGCTTTCAGTTGCAGAAGGTCTGTCAGTGGACTGCCTACCTCATGGCAATCCACACCGAAGAAGTTCCAGACTCGGTGGCAGGTGTGGATACAGGTCTAAGGCCCCAGACATTCATGTCTCAGGCTTGGATGAGCAACGATATTTGACAGGTAAATTCATGCCCATCACTGAAATATATATTTTCGTTGCTAGTACTTCCGAAGTTTTGGTATGTCGGAGGTTGAATCTTTAACTAAGCACCAATCACTGAATGCTTAGCATGCAGAAGAAAACAGGCATAGTTCAGCGTGCTTGAGCAAATTCCCCAACTTCCATTCAACAGAGTTCTGCAAGGACGTTTGAGTGTAACTCGTGCTTCGGTCAATTCTCGGGGCTTCTTTAGGCCGTTGGGCAAGAATCATGCTTTCGTATTTTTTTTTCTTATATATACCAGAAACATCCAAGCATAGATGAGTAAAAGTGGAGTAATTAGTCGATATAATTTGGCCTCCATTTGTGGCGCATGGGTGCACAGCCATACGGTGAAATTCAACGGAGCTGAAAATTTTTACTCATCAATTGTGTAGCATCCGTGAGGACAGGAGGGTAGAGATTGCATACAAAAACAGAGGGCACAATGACGATTAATAGCAGTAGTTTTGGTTGGTTCTCCAAACGTAGAGATAATTGTATCCCATCCTAAAATGTTTCCTCAATGGACTAGTGTACACAAAAGTACAAAATAGCAGCTAGAAGATGTAAATGGAACCAGTACATGTTGACATAATCACATTTAACATTTGTACAAGACAGTGTGGCAATGTGGAATAATAATGGAGACACGTGGTGCATTGAATTGAAGCCCTCTGTTTCGTAATACAACACTAGCTGTTGGGGAACAACTTTGATACGTAAACGCCCATCTCAAACTTTTGGGTTGTCAAAAACTTTTTGCCACGAATATTTGGAAGAAGATATTATTTAGCGAAGATGATGTGAACACTTCGTTATAGCTATTTTGAACTTTGCGTATATGATTCCACATGTTTCAGGTTATTAGGCGAAGATGGCTTTGCTAGACTGTAGGCGTCAAGCGAAGCTGACGTGGCAGCTTCGCATAAAGAATCGACAAGGCGGACTGCAAAGTTGAAAATATGATCAAGGCCAAAGTTGCTGGGAGAATCAAGAAGAAGAAGGCGAAGTGTGTCTCACCACTTCGCCAATGAACTCTTTAGTCAAATGAATAGGAAATATTTTGATCAGTTTTGTAAGTTTTCGTGGGTAGTGAAGCCAGGGGGTCCTATAAATACCCCCTGGGGTGTAAATTTTTAGGCAGAATAAAATACAGTTGCAACTCGCACATTGTTTTCACCTCATAGTTCACTTCTGTGATTCTACCACCCAACATCTATAGTTTTTCTGTCAATTTTCATTGCATCTATAGTTGATGTGAATATGATGTCGGCGGAGCTACCACCATCTACTAGAATCTTTGAGACTGCCATCCTTCAATGTTTGCTTCGATTACCATTGCATCCATGTGAGGGTAATCTTTCAATTTGAGATCTTGTTCTAAAAATATGATTGGTAGGTGAGACCATCTTGTTTTTTTGAATGTGCCTTCGATTGTGATGGAGTTTACTCTTCTGAAATAGTTTCTTCTTTCATTTCTTGTGTCAAGCTCCATGTTATTTCCTCCGAAGATTATCATAATTCTGCCTTTGCTCGAAATGATTGCATTCTCATTGTTTGTTGATGCTTCGGGGGTATTGTTGGTGTGTTGAATTTGTTGACTGCTGTTTGCTACTGAATTTTCGTGATGAAAACTTTGCTGTCGACTTTGGCCCCGTTGGTTTTGCGGGCACATTGCTAGTGGCTGGCAATTGTAGATTGGCGGAGGTGGTGGCAACATGTGCTGAGGATAAGTTTTTGGCATGTAATTTGTCCCTTGGGGGGCTAGATGATTGACAACTTTTAACTGCGAAGTTGCCCTGTTTTCTTCTTGCATTTCTTCAATGCTTTTCTTTACTCTCGGACATACTTTGGACGTGTGGCCAGCCCTTCTGCCATGTATGATGCAATACATTTCCTCAGTCCTCAATATCTTTCTTTCGAAATTTCTACCTTGATTGTTGTAGTTTGCCCTTTGCTGAAAGTTTTTTTTGTAATTCTGTTGTTTTGAAAATTTCTTTGATTGCTTGAGCTTGGGCCTTGACTGGCGGCTTCGCTCGTGTTGTTGATGTGATTTATCCTCTGAAATGGTCTTCGCTCAGCATTTGTCATTCTTGAGTGTTGAAAATTGTTATTTGATCTTGATATGTTTCTTTCTCCGTTTTCTTCTTCTATTCTTTTTTCTGTAGTCTTCGTCGGACTCACAGTACTTTCTCATTTCTTCATATAACTTTTCCACTGTGGTTGGTCTTTCCCTTTTGAAGTAAGAAGAGAGTTGGCCTGCCCGCAGTTATTTGATTGCTGCAATGATGACAACTTCATCTGGTATATTTGGTATTTGAGCTTTTGCTTGTATAAATCTTTTGTAATACTGGTTCAGTGGTTCCTTTGGTTGCTGCTTGATGTTGAAAAGATCATCGCTTGTGACCTCAACTCTTTGTAAGCCTTGAAAACCTAAGAGCAGAGTTGTACGAAGTTGGTTCTAAGATTTGATTGACCTTGGCTTTAGCGAAGAGTACCAATGCTATGCTGGTCCTCTTACTGCCATGATGAGCGACTTCGCTAAGGTGTTTGCATCTCCCTGGCTTGATGCAACTGCTGCTTCGAAGCTCATGAGAAATTGTCTTGGGTGGGACATGCCGTTGTAAGTTGGGATGATGTTGAATTTGAATCCTGCTGGCCACTTCGCTAGCTGAATGTCGATTGACAGAAGCGACTCTGTGTCAATTGTTGCTATTTAACTTTGGTTCTCTTTGCTGTTGTTGGTTTTGCTTGCTAAGTTTGGGTCTTGGATCGTGACTTCGCTTTCATTTTCTATCTCTTCATTGAGCTTTTCTATTTCGGCTTCTGCTTCTGTGATTCTTTACTTTAGATACTTTTCCCTTGTCTTCGCTCTTGCTTGTTCTAGTTGTTTTTTTTATAATGAGTTGAACTTCGAGTTCCTTGAGTCTTCTTTCTTCGTTCTGAGTTTCTTCTTCTTCTTGAACACATCTGGTTTTAGTTTCTATTGCATCTTCTATAATGGGTCTTGTACGGCGTTAATGTCAGCCGGAGCTGTCCTTTTATTGGATCTTCCCATTTTAGTGGTCGTGAGTGTCTTCGATCACACAAACGGATGGCACCAGATGTTGGTGGTAGAATCACAGAAGTGAACTATAAAGTGAAAACAATATGCGAGTTGTAACTGTATTTTATTCTGCCCAAAAATTTACACCCCAGGGGGTATTTATAGACCCCCTGGCTTCGCTACCCATGAAAACTTACAAAACTGATTAAAATATTTCCTATATATTTGACTAAAGAGTTCATCGGCGAAGTGGTGAGACACACTTCGCCTTTTTCTTCTTGATTCTCCTAGCAACTTTGGCCTTGATCATATTTTCAACTTTGCAGTCCGCGTTGTCGATTCTTTATGCGAAGCTGCCACGTCAACTTCGCTGGACGCCTACAGTCTAGCGAAGCCATCTTCGCCTGATAATCTGAAACATGTAAAATCATATACGCGAAGTTCAAAATAGCTATAACGAAATGTTCACATCATCTTCGCAGAATAATATCTTATCTCAAATATTCGTGGCAAAAAGTTTGTTAACAACCCTAAAGTTTGAGATAGACGTTTATGTATCAAAGTTGTTCCCCAACACTAGCCAGGATGGACATTTCATACATATATATAGAGAGACCTTGCTAGATGCTTTCGTTCTACCACCGCAGGAGTTGTGTTACGAAAGCATGATTCTTGCCCAACGTTCAAAATCCCTAGCTCTCTATAATCAGGGTGTGCTCTCCGCAGAATCTCTTGCTCTCCAAAGTTCTACATAGAGTAGTGGGATTGGGAGGTATCATGAAATTTGATCGATTAGTATTTTACACGCCCCATCCAAAATTTTCATCATTCGAATGTTTAAGACAGTACAAATACTTCTGAACAAATTCGTCGATGCTCTTTCAGTTCCAGGAGGTTCTGTCAGAGGACTGCGTACCTCGGTGCAGTCTGCATAGAAGAAATTGCACGCGTGTGTAGGAGTCTGCACCCAAGACGGAGACAGGGCTGTGGCTTGGCAAGACCAAGGATCCTTAGCTGGTAAGTTACGTTACCATGCCGATGATCTAAAATATTCTCCTTGCTGCTACTACTACTTCCGAAGTTTTGACACATCAGCAGTTAAATCATTGAACTAAGATTGCACCTTTCGCTGAATGTTTGACATTCAGGACAGGGATCTTTGGTCCATAAACGCAGGCCGTGACTCCCACATCCATATTCATCCTGTCTGCGAACTAGCTGAACTTGGCAAGTCTTATAGGGAAAAACAATAACAAGTGTCATTAGCTCCAATAGAAAACCAAAGCAAGTCTTAGAAGTGAAAACTATAATGAAGCATATCTCAAACAAGACATCACATGCATATTGTTTTTGCTTTGAACGGATAAGAGCCTTGGGATATCGGTACTGTAATTGAAGCACGTGGTGAAGCCAAAGTTGTGGTATGCATGCATGACACCGAATTTCAACCTCTCTGAGTAGGACTGGATGGACCTCTTTACTTCCATAGTAAGTTAGGCAATCAGGGGTGGAATGATCGTAAAAGATGAAATTATAGTTTCTGTGAGTATCTAAAAATAAAAACATAATATTTCATCCTAACAATCAATATGTATACGTTAAAACGGCCTAGTTGCTCACTACTACCGTAGTGATTGTAGGGACGGCTCCCAGGCCTCTGTAAGGGCGGTTGACCCTGCCGCCCCTCCCAGGGGTGTTCTTACAAATGAACACACTGTAGGAGCGGTTGGCCGAACCTGCCTTACAAATGGTATTTGTAAGGGCAGTTGGTGCATTTATAAGGGCGGATGGATCACCAACCGCCCTTATAATTGATTTTCTAGTAAAAAATTAAAATTCAAATCCAAATATGACCATAGCATGTAATATATAATTCAAATTCAAATTTAAATCTGAGCACCACATATATGCATATATTCATCCACAAACACACGAGCACAATATAAACCACAATTACAATACAAAATTCACAAGTATTACAAGTATAATTAATGAAGTCCATCATTACAAAGTGTCTGATTGTTTAAGTGGAAATCATGCATATGAAATCTACAAGCAATTCAAATCTCAGTTGCCATACAGATATCAGCTAAAATTCAAGGTGTATATGCTATCATGTGCTATCTGTTAAGTTCCTAGCTAGAAGAACACCACCGGAAGAGGCCCACACTAATTTGACTAAGCATACACATCAAGATGACAATAAAGTTGCGCAGAGTGAATATATCAGTACGTACAGCAGATGGTGTCACTCACAAACAGGATTTGCCTCACCTTACAAAGTGGGCATCTAACTGAAGACAAAGGTTCTGTGTGCATCAGTCCTCGCCGTCGAGGTAGGCCTCGTCTTTGAAGGCTTCGAGGCAAACGGGGCACGGGCGTGCAGCAGTCCTCGTCGTCGCTGCTCCAATTCACAAAATCCATCATTACGACATTACATAGCCATAATTCATAAGTTCAAATAGTCCACAAGTCCAAACCATCAAAAGTTCAAAATTTCCACATGTCCAAACCATTCCAGATTGTTCTCAAGAGCCTAGAGACAATCACAATTATTGGAGCCAAACTAAATCTTGGACACACATAAAAATTATCAACCAATCTGGATATATTCTTAGCAAGTCATGAGCATATATTCTTAGCATTAGCTTATATTAACATCAACCTAGAGGCTTGTAAGGTTACCATGTCTCAGGTGCATGTGTATGTCAGAAATATCAGCAACTATCATCCAGCATGCAGCAGCGACAACAGTCAGTATAGTTCTTCATCCTCATTGGACAAAACCTGCACTTGATGAATATACCATTAGAAGTACTGCACATAATGTTGATAAGGTTTCTGCTGGCAGTACACCAGACTAAATTTCCTGCTAGCAATGACTCCGATATAATCTAATCAAATGCAGCATGTGCAAGCTCCACATCCTCTTGAAGCTTCAATTCACTAGGATCTAGAGCGTGTACAGTTGCCAGAAAGAAACAATAGTCAATGAAATTATCCCCCAGCTCCTGCAGTCCAAACATTGTTTAGTAGAGATTGGTCTAGCTAGAAACATCTTGCAGCACATCCAGTACACAAAAAAACAGAAAGCAGTAAATTTTGGTCTAGGCAATAGCTGGATAACCTAGATGATAGACAAGACAAAAAATGAGATAGATGGCAATTTCTGCTTTTGTCGAGTGTGCACTACATTTTGGATGTACCAGAAATTATCATAGATACTCCTTTTTTTTTTTTTTGGATAAATACGCTTTGGCATTCGGAGACTAAGGAGTCTAGTACGGCGCCAGCAATTTAGTGAAATTTTTTTATGCAACACTGTGTATAAGGCTAATGGGCTGGAAATCTATCACACGCGTGGCATCCGTTTTTTTCTGGAGCAGGGTAATGTTTGCTGAATTTAATCTTGTAAAAAAATCGAAATGTTCTGAGATAGTTCTGTACTGCAGAACTACATGTCCCTACCGCCGAAATTTCAATGATGTCATGTATGTAACAGTGGGGAAAAAATAATTCTGGAAATGTGAACAGTATGCTGCAGGTAGAACTAGGATGAAGATGTAGCCTAACAAAATATTCATGTTCACCCTGATGCTCAATTAGTTTGATATAGAAGGAGCTATCAGATTTCAAGTTGTAGATGTGTGAGAGAGATGATTATTGACACTCACACAGACTAGAA
This sequence comes from Bothriochloa decipiens, assembly GCA_023333625.1. NCBI lineage: Eukaryota > Viridiplantae > Streptophyta > Magnoliopsida > Poales > Poaceae > Bothriochloa > Bothriochloa decipiens. The sequence continues at coordinate 14,660,675 of CM041636.1, forward strand.
TTCAGTACATGCAAAAAACAGCAGTGGAAAAACAACACATGTACATTCAATTCATGTGAAATGAACAGAAACTTAACAATACTTCAGGTAGCATTTAGGTAACAAGTATCAGGTATTAGCACGAGTAACTAGAATTTAAATGAAACTAAGACAAATCAATGCAGTAAACTAGAAGCATTCAGGTACAAGTACATCACAACAACAGCTAGATCGCAACATCAAAAGTGGTCCATAAAAATCAGAAAAATACATTACTTTTAAACTGAAATGAGCACAAAAACTAAACTGAAAAATGAACACATAACTACTAGCAATTAGTTAAGCAATTTAATATTATCGTTTAAGCAATTTAATATCCTTATTCAGGCAAGTTATTAGTAATCCAGTAGCAATTGCAGCGATGAGAATTGTGTAGGTATCTTCTATGTGCTCATGTTCATCTTCTGCGTCTAATTGTGAGCTGAGGGGATAAATGTTGTGATCAGGTATCATACAGTAGCATTGAGGTATGAAATCTAAGCAAGAAATTTATTCTCAGCGTTAGTTGTCTTATTGAATAATAAGAGCGCATTCACTAAAGAACTCACTTCAATGGAACCTAAGATAGATGGATGCACTAACAGCACACCACATGCAGGGGATATCCACTTGCTAAATCTGAATGTGTACCCTTCTTGTGAGCACATGAAGCAATAAAACAAAGTTTATTTACATAAAAAATGCCTTGGCTACTGCTACCTATCTAAAAAACCAAAACAAAATTCAGTTGTTTTGCATCACCTGAAATCAACTAGCACTGTAGTTCCTATTACATTAGCAAATCTGACATATTGATAAGAAATTTAGTTCTTTTGCATAAGCAATTCAGTTGTTTTGCATAATCAATTTAGTTTTTCAAAATAGTATTGTAGTTCCTACTTTATATAGTAACATGTTCTTCCTCTACATGTACATGGTTACTCCATAGAAGGGGGAGGAAGCCAGGAGCAGACAAACCTGGTAGGTGCACGTTGCCGGCAAGCGGCTAAGGGTCCGACAAAGCCCTCAGCACCTGGCGTAGGGTGGGGGTGGCGGGTCGCTAGTCATCGTGCGACGAGGGAGTGAGAGAGTGCACACGGGCCAAACCACTTCTCTCGTGTGTCCAATTGTTCTCTCTCGATCTCTCTTCAGTGAGGAGGTTGGGGAGGTGACTGGCTGATTGCTTCTGTACATGGTTCTCTTTTGTTCACTAGATCCCATGTTGATGCTTGAGACCATCACCCCTCCAATTAAAAAATGTTACAAATATTTAGGGTTGCGGCAATTAGATGACATATAGCATATATAAGCACTAAAAGTTAGTCAGTGTAAATGCATTGAAACATGAGGCACACCACCGCAAAAACTAGCGATTCAACTGCACAGATTACCTAAAAGTCCTCAACTATTGTTGGACATCCGATGCTGCTGCCTTCTTAGCTTTATTTCATCTATTAGGCAAAATAGTGTTATGCAGTAAGCAATAATGTTGTTATAAATTAGGCAAGAAAAAGTGTGGACAAAGCAATTATACTGAGATAACTAGAAATGAAGTTTGATAGCTCAGACATTAGGAGAAATGGACCAGCAAACCATATGAACAAAATACAAGAGTGATACAAAAAATGAACAGGCTAGGTTATCTGAATGATCTTAGCCCTCTCATATCAATCAGACATTATCAGAAGCAAAATGATAGCCATTTGAAACCTAAAACATGTAGGGGTAACAGTAGCTGCAAAAAAAAGATGACCACTAGTATTCGTAGCCATAATAAATTTGTCCAGTTCGGAGGCAATACATCTGTTTTTCAGCCGTGAATACTGAGGCATCAAAAGCACTGCCCTTGCCATGATGACTGATTGCAGTGTGCTATCAAACATGGCTGTGTGTATCGTCGTGCGCCACTTGAACCATCATTCCAATTTCTTACAGCTGGATCATGTTGATCTACTGACCTTAGCCACAAGTGCAACCCCACCACAAGCGCATGGGGTGGAAAGTCTATTTATTATATTTATATGCACTTAACCCTGGACCAGACATGCACCACTGCGCATGGATTCACCCTTCTAGTTTAACAAGTACCCTATTTTAGAAAAAAAGTGTAGAATGCAGTGCTAGTACAACACGTACATGCATCCATGTTCTCTGTTTTGGAGTCAAACAAAAAAACAACCTTATACGCAGTCGTATGGCAGACAAGTGGGCAAACAATAACCAAAAGGATAATTCATCAAGCAAGTTGTCTATAATTTATCATGCACGCAGAGCTGTACATATCACTTGGTTTTGCGCCAAATCCGATAATAAGAACATCCACCGAGATGGCATCAATTGTGCAGTACGCCTGCAAAACCATACAAATTCAAATATTTACCACACAGTTGCAAGGGAAACCGTAAAATATTAGTAATCACATCATGGAGCCGTGCTTGCCTAATTTTAGCCTGAACTTCCCCACGAACGCATGCCCTATCTGACTCTAGGTAACCTTGTTCAGTTACATGTCTAAAAAAAGTTATCACGACCATTTGTTTTTGGATAATCTCTACTGCTGTCATTTCTCTCATTTAATTACTTACTTATGGTCTAGGCTTATTATCCCTTTTTCAATCTGCAGAACCCTGGTTATGGTTCACAGGGTGAAGTGAGGCTTCCTTTTGCAAAAAAAAAAAAAAAAGAAAAAGAAAAAGAAAAAGAAAAACGAATCCTCAAAAGTTGGAGTCAGATTTGATAAACATGTCCCTAGGGGCATTGATCTTAGAGGCAATTATGAGATTGACAATGGCATATTCTGTTCAGATAGGCCTCTCACTCTCTATCATATAATCGTATTACGTAAGTATCAACAGAAATAAATAGGAGCAGCAGACAAGCACTTATGTCTTTTTTCATAGGTGACTTCTCAGCATAGCATTTCTTAGCACGCAATCATCAACAACAGGGGCACAAGGACAACAAAACCAAAAGGGAGTAAACTCATGAGATCGGACCACTGCACCTTCCGGGCATCCTGCGAGCGCTTGTGCACAAGCCTCCTCCTCGTGGTCCAGGCGGCGGCCATGGCGCTTCTGGTACAGCTCAATGTGGTCTCCCTGCGGCTGCAACCAAACTCGTGCACGGGGCCAAAAATCAGCATGGAATGTGTAGAAATAAACAGAATCACTAAAAAATGATGAGTAAATGGAAAGAAATGGGAGGACTAAGACAGATCGGGAGCTAGCTAGGGGCAAAAGAGAGGTCTCAGATTCTCTGAGGCAGCGTAGAGAAGAGTCGAGGAGCTTACGTCGAGTTTTAGTTCCATACAGCTGCCTCGGTAACATAGTGGCTGGTCCCTGGCGCAGCCACAGAGACGGCCTCGAAAGTCCGCGCTCCGCGGCACAGGAGCGCCGATCTAGGCCGCCAGGTCGTGGATCCAGGCTGCTTGGTCGTGGATCCAGGTTTCCCCACCGGACCCTGGATCTAGGCCGCTCGTCCATGGACGCGGCGGCGCCCACAGCGCTATCCAGCGGACTCAGCGCCAGGAAGCGGGAAAGGGGTCCTCCGCCTCCAGGAGGTGGAGGCCTACCTCGCCATGGGCACCGGTTGCGGGCGGGGAGAGGGAGGAGCCGCGTGGGGAGGCGCAGGCTCGCCGTAGGATGGCGCGGGGAGGTGGGCGGGCGGAGGAAGGGAGAAGCTTGTGGATGGGGAGACGCGTGCGTGTGTGGATGTGAGGAGTTTCCGCGTAATGTGCGTGTGTCTGGCTGGCTCTGGGGAGTTTCCCTGTGCCGGGCGGGGCCACGGGAAGGGAACGTGCGGTGAAAAAAGGAGCGTGGGTGCGCGCGCGCTCGCTGTCAAACGCGCCAACGGTGAAAAATACTAGCAGTCATTACCTACTTCGAAAGCATTTTTGCTTCTTCCACTAATCTGGTTGACCGATGCAGAAGTCTGCCTTCAGTGGTTTTCAAAAGACCAACGGAGATCAGGGGTGCAAGGACGTACCCAATGTCGTAGACTCTCGCACTGCGGGATCTGGGGAAGAAAAAATAGCCAGCAGTCATCCCTGCATAAATATACTGAAAACTATAAAAATAAATAAATAAATAAATGACAAGAGCTATAAAAGGGAAAACAGCCTGGAATACACGGAAGTTCACTTCCGACTGTCTAACCTGATCTTTGCCACAATCTTAGCTTGTTGCTCATTATATATGTTTTTTTTGATCATGTATAACCGTATGATGAAGCAGAGTTCTGCAAGGCAAGCATGATGTTCGTATCAGATCATCAACAAGGCATATATATATGCTACATGATCTAGGAAGTAAGGAGGAACTAAGCAATCCACAGCAATTCGTGATATGCCACAAAAATAACGAACCAAGTACTAAAGGCATGGTCTTTGTTCGTTGAAACATTTCTCTCTTTCTTCCTAAAAGTACCAATTCACGATATGAGATTTAATGCAATAATGCAATATTCAGGAAATATGCTAGAATGTGATATGATCCAGAAATTGAAAAAATATAGGAGAGACTGAATTTGTTGGATAAAGAAATAAATAGTTGGACATGGATTGTGAATGGTGGCTCCAATTGCAACACAGAAGAGCTTGGGTCATATCTATATGCAAAACATAAATAAAACAGTTTGGTTTGCACAGTCAATGAAACCACAAATCCAAGAGCGTAAGCTGTTCTTTTATCTGGGACTAACCTGCAGATCGAAGTGAAGAGTGCCTGAAAGGCAGGGAGAAGCAGAGATTCAGCTTCCCGCATCAGGACTGAAGGCAATTGTACGATCTGATATTTTGAGTTGCAACGATATGTAATTCCTGGAGAGAGGGGAGGTGCAGAGCCCTGCAGTCTTCAAATGACAGGCTTTGGGGAGATGTCAGGAGCTCAAATTATAGATCGTAAATTCAGTCTACAACAAAAAAAAAAACAAAAAAACAATTCAGTTTGCACAGTTAATGAAATCATAAATCGAGGAGCAAAAGGTGTTTTTGTTTTAATTTGGAACTAACCTGCAGATCGATGTACACTGAACAATTGAGTGCGTGAAAGGCATGCTGAAGTAGGGATTCAGCTTTCCGCCTCAGCAATGTATGCATATATATCTATATCTGGCCTTGTTCCCCTTAATTTCTGGCATTCCTCATAAATCTCGGGACAGCAAGATATCCATAGCATTCGCAGTGAATCAGGGAGGCCCCCCTTGGGCAGCGATCCGATTTTTTGAGCCCCCTGGATATGTAATTCCTGGAGAGAAGGAAGGCGATGCAACCCTTTGGGGAGGGACTGCAGAGCCCTGCAGTCATTGAACCACAGGAATTGGAGAGACGTGAGGAGCTGAAGCGCCTCGTCCTGCTCTTCCGTAAAGTTTTCCGTCCGCCAATCATAGCTGAAGTATAAGCTCTGGAGGCTAGCGGAGAGGCGGCTGCAGATGGGAGCAACAAGCACCGCAGAGATGCTGTCCACCGCAAGGTGCACCAGTTGGAAGGAACCGGCGGGCATTGTTTTTGTCCTTGTCACTGCTGCAAGTAGATCTGCTGCTATAGAATGGGGCTCAGCCTCACCAAATCTCCAATTGTACACAACCAACCTCTCGAGGTTGAATGTGATGCGAGGATTGAACCCATCCGCTGTGATATCCTTGCAATCAACTAGTTCTAGACTGTTAAGAGATGTGAGATTCGCGAGCAGAGCCATTGGAAGCATGCTTTGCTTACCCTCAAATCTGAGTTGCTTGAGGCAAGGGGGCAGAGGGTAGATGATGCGTTGAGTCTGAGCCGCTGCTCCTCCCGTGGACCACCGAGAGAATAGCTTTTCACAATTTTCTATGATCACGGACTCTAGCGACGTGAGGCCACAGAATCCAGCTTCTTCCTCTTCCTCCACAGGCAGGATCAGATTCTTACAATCAACGAAGCAGACATTTCTCAGCGGGCTGCAGGGTGGAAACTGCAGCACCACTTGTTCATGATCCTCATCTGCTGATGCACACACATCCAAACGAGAAAGAGCTGGGAAACACTTGAACAAATCTGACAACGATTTTCTGGTGAGAGAAAATCCATAGACCTCGAGAGATTGGACTGTGTGGAGCACAACACCATCATCCAGTGCTCTCAAAAATATTTCCTCGCATCTCCAGACTTCTATATGTCTTAGGGAACGTAGCTTTTGGAGATCTATAAATGACAAGAGTGATGCATTCTCAATTGTCAACCTTTCTACATCACTAAGATTTTGGAAGGCCAATTCAGAGGGCTTTTTAATGTGCAAGCTAGTACGATCATAAGACAAGCACTCCGTGTCGACACAGGATACAATAGAAGTGTGAGGCAAGGGAGGAAGGCACAGCCTTGGGCATCCATTAATTTGAAGACTACCAAGACTAGGGAACCATGTGGTGTTGTTGTCTTGTGTAGAAGAAATACGCACCGTGAGTCTGGGACAATCAATGCACCTCATTATTTCAAGTCTTGAGAACAGATGACAGTTGGCTCCACCAACCCACTCCACAAGGTCTGGCATATCACGAAACTCAACTTCCTTCAAGTGTGTGAAACTTTTTTCTGTAGTGCCACCAAAGAAGTCAGGTCCAATTTGAGATATCCCAACAATATTTCTCAGCGTCAGCTTTTTTAAATGATAAAGCTGCCCAATATGTGGAAGGTTGGTCCACGAAATGCTCTCTAGATGTAAGGTCTCCAATTTTTTTATGTGTAAAGTGTTGCTGGACAGCCAACTAGGACCAACGGAGCCACCATGATTCACAATACGAAGTCTTCTAATATAAGAGTGTGGTTGCATACTACCTAGAATATCATCTCCAATGGACTTTTGCTTCTCATTCCAAACTAAACCCAACTCAACTAAATTCTTCTTCGCCATCAGTTTGGCTTCTTCAGCTTCTTGCCCGGTTCTCACATTTTCCAGCCCACATATATTGAGTTCTCCTCCAAGTTCTTCTAGTTTCCCCAACTCTCTGAGCTCAAATCCAACCCTCTCTTTCTTAACATGGAATTCTTTCAATTCTTGTAAACACTTCATTTTTCCCACCTCAGGAACATTGGAATGAAATTCTTCGTCAGCAATTAAATGGCGTAGATTTTCTAGGCGGCAAATGTCTTTAGGCAAGGAATGATCACTTCCCCATTGTTTAAGATCTAGAAATTTCAAGTGATAAAACATGGATACTGTGTTTGGCAAAGATACCTTCGAGTAATAAGGCGAAATAAGTTTTAAGTACCGAAGGTGGACAAGGTTTGAAAAGTTGTGTGGCAAGGAACTATGGGAGTACATGAATATAGATAGAACACGAAGAGCTGTTATTTCCTTAAATGTATCCCTTAAAATATTGACCAAGTGTAACCTACTGTATTCTCCAAAAATCATCAAACTACGCAAATTTTTAATGTCTATCCTTTCCTTCAATTTACCCATCTCTTCCTTAAGACTTTGAATATGATGAGTATCATGCATGAAAACGGATAGGTAACGAATAGATTGTGGGATGTTATTTACCTCAAAACTAGAACAATTGATATATGCACATTCTTCTAATGAAACAATCCGTGAAAGATCAAGGAGTAAATCATGCATTACATAATAATTATCATCTCCTTTTGTAAGAAAACCATTATCTAATAGTTCATCCAAATAATCTGATCCTATGTCCTCAACCTTTTCATCTAGTTTGCTGGAACCTATGATGCCTACTGAATCCCAAAAGCGAACAATCTCAAACTTATCAAACTTATAGTCCTCAGGGAAAAGGGCAAAAGATGAAAAGCATTTTTTTAGATGGAAGGGAAGGTAGTCATAGCTAATTTTCAAGGCTGGGATGATATCATTGGAGTCATGATTTTGTTTTAGCCACTCTTTGTTTTTAAGAATTTTCATCCAATGTTCCTGAAATGGTTTCTTAATCAATAACCGACCAACTGTTTTGGCTGCAAGTGGGGAGCATTTCAGCTTATCTGCTATTTGCCTTGCAATACCAATTAACTCTTTATCATCATGCTCATCTTGGATTCTACCAAATGCACATATCTGGAAGAAGTTCCAAAACTCATCAGGATCCAAACCAGGTAGGTCAATTGGATTAGTTTCTTTTTTCACCATTTCTACAATTTTTGGGAACCGAGTTGTGACAAGAATCATGTTGCCACTGGTTTTGTCCTTGCCGAATGGAGCCAATAGTTTTTCCCACTCATCAGTACTGTTGCATTTCCATATGTCATCCAAGACAATTAGAAACCTTTGGGATTTTAACCTCTCTGAGATGGATTTCTGAAGCAGGTCTAAATTGGTAGTTTCATTTGTTATTTTGTTTGTTTCATTTTCAGTGGGAGGTAGGCAGCTCCAGATCTCTTTAGTGAGCTTGAGCACATCAAAATTAGTCGATACACATGTCCAGACCCTAACACTGAAATGTTTCTCAATCCTTGTATCATTGTATAGTTGCTGGGTGAAGGTAGTCTTTCCAATGCCCCCTGGACCAACTATAGGAAGAACAGACAAGGTTTTACCACTCTGTGTCACACTGATGATGTCCTTTATAGTTTTCCTAAGAATGGCATCCCTCCCAAACAATTTCTTCTGTGTGATTTCAGAGCTTGTGTTGGGCCGTATATTGGAGGCAGGCATGTGTGGCTGTGGGTTAGTGCCTGACACTATCTTGAGCAAGTCAGAGACAGGAGTACAGTTAGAGTGCAGTTCCTCTACGAGCTGCTTGATTTTGTTGGACATGGCCACCCTGTCGAATGGCAACTTTCCAACATGGCCACTGTGGTCAACAGAGCGGGTATTGTTTCTTGTGCTATGAGTGTTATGGGCATCATCCACAGCAACAACATCATCTTGTGAACAGCAACAAGAGAAGCATGAGAGCCAGTTACCAGCAGTGTTGCGAGCAGCATGGCCAGCATGCTGAGCTTTGGTGCCGAGGCCGTCGCCCAAGTCCGGAGTGGCCTCTCGAGTCCCATCCAGCTTGTCCTGGATTATGAAGTAGTGGAGCTCGTCCAGGGCATCCTCAGCTTCATCGGCCTTCTTGCTGAGCTTCTCAAGCAGCCCCTTCAGGCCAGAGTTACCGCCGGCGACGTCCCTGCCCTGGGCCGCCTCCAGCAGTGCTCTTGTGTAGAGCATCTCCCTTTCGATGTTGTCAATGTTGAGGCCGAGCTCGGTGCTGGACACGTAGGCTTTCACCAAGTCGTCGGAGAGCTTGTTGAGGACTTGGCCGAGGAGCCAGTTCGCCGCTCCGAGAGCCGTCTCCATCTCCTCCTCCGGCTGAGATGAACTTGGCCGGCCGCAGGGGAAATTGGTTTGAGTGTTTGGTGGACGCTTGAGTGGGTGAGGAGAACAGGGCCGATGTTTGAGTGCTGGAATGGCTGAATGTGTGCGCCCAGCACCCAGGACCGACGTCTGCTTATAATGGCGGGTCAGGTAATTGATTGGTCGCTTCCCGTATCAGATACTAATCATACTTTCATTTGGTCACTTGGTCCTTAAGCAACTTGAAATGCCAAAGTTGACAGCATTTGGTCAATGCGTGATTAGCAGCACCGCACCATGTCGATACGATACGTTGCCCATCTGAATGAACAAACAACAAAGTACCATGCGAAGATTACATACGAAGGAAAGCATCTGAATAAGAAACATTTTTTTTTTGAAAAAGGAAAAGTTCCAACCTATGTCGACGCACATGTACAGCCAAAACGTCCTTGCAACGTTTTCAGCTCATCAGGTAATTACACAATGCAACCGATAAGAGAATGCCAAAGTATAGGGAGAATAAAAAAAGAAACTATTATTGCGTATGCATCTTTTCTTGGCGAAAATATGTAAAGCAACGACCTGCAAAGTTTTGCTCGCCAATCGGATGGTCTCGCTTGCATCCTCAGCTATAGCACTACCCAAAGACGAAGTCAATAGAGATGGATTCGGCCGGCCACAGGGGAAATTGGTTTTGGTCCGGGTCAATGGTGGAGTTTAGCGCTGGAAAAAAAATGGCACGTTCAAAAAAAATGAAGACTTCGGTTTTATAAATGCATGTTTAGAGTCGATTCATCATAAATGCAGTAGAAAATAAATAAATTTGCCTCACATCACATGCCAGGACGATGTCGGGGTGCGGCCGGAGAAGCGCTACACACAAGCAACGGCGGAGGAGCTCCGACTCGACAGGCACGCCCGGGGCAGAGATGAGATCGACAGGCATGGGCGGAGAAGCGCTCCACACAATGCAAGCACGGGCGGCCTGACGCGACGCCGAACCTCCGGCAAGGAGGCCTGCATCTGAAGCAGGCGGCGACGGCGGCCATGGCGGCCTGATGGATGAGAAGCAAGGGGCGGCGGTGGCCTGGATTGGAAACGTTGAGAAGAGTCTAATTATTTAATTTTGCACGTGGGACCCACGTTTCCGTTCCGTTCTGATCAAAATAACGAAAACAGAGGACTTGTAGGGTACCTGATTTTCCCTGTTTAATTCTTTAAATCGACTGTAAATTGATAAATGCGTAGTAATTCGTAGAAACCACCAAACATTACAAATACAGGTTTGTTAAGCTCTACATATGTAGATCCAAGCAGTAAACACATAATATCACATATTTTAGTACAAATGCTTGCCTATGTTGTTTAGTGTAAAATTCATATTTTTAGTTATCTTGCTCCAATTACTATGACAATTTATGGTAGTATATTCATGTGATGCTTGATCTATGGTAAAAATTTCAGCTTCATTGGTGCATGTTTGGATAAGTTATTAATTTATCTAGGTTTATGCTTGTTAAATTTCATAATTAATTTAAGTATGTAAAAATGAAAATATGCTTCCACTACCTTTGTATGATGTTGTTATGTCATATAAAACACTTGATATGTTCATTTATTTATTATTTACACACATTTAAGTGATATATCCTTCATTTTATGCGTACTCAAATTATAGATTGGAAAAAATGTACTAGGCAAGAAATCATAAATTGTTCAATATGAAAAAAAGTATAAGGTACCTAAATATTCATAAGATACAAAGGGTTTTGATGAAAATAAAAATTTATTCCTCAATCAGAGAATTATTTAGAAATCTTTGTTTACAATTGCCAGTTTCTAATTGACATAATAATGTGACTTGTACCGTCATATAAGCTCACTATTCAAGAGTTCAATATTCATATTGCAATATAATTGTGAGGCTCTTGCAGGTTAACCAAGTTGTATAGCCTCTTAATGTCATAAAGAGAAGAAAAGTCTTAGATCACAAGACTATTTTACATGGTGTTGCGGTAGCATAAATATCACTTAATGCTTAGATAATAACTATACATCGTGATGCCAAATAATACTACAAAGTCAACTAGGTAGAGATCGACAACTTGGTATATACATCAAGTACTTTATAATACATACAATTTTTTTAGTGACCACTTTTGGAATTTGAGCAATTCGTCTCACTACACAATGTAAGCCATGCCAACAATCTTCTTCCGCTAACAGAATAACTATAATACATAGACGCTATATTTGCAACAAAAACATTATGAAAACATTCATATATTTGTATTATATTCAATTGCGATGTATGTCTCATATGTTTTACTATGATATAGAGTATATAACACTATGGACCGGCAGACTTGTGGTAGGCACAGCAATGTCGCGCCCTGGATTTCTAGTTAGTTTTAGGAATGAATTGGAGACTAATGGGTTTCAAAGACAAACCAGATCACTAGACCAGGAGTCGTGATAGCTTCCACCTTGGTCAGATAGCAGCCGCTGACCGACAAGGTGAACCACTGAGCCACAACCGACAAAAAGTACACCTCCTGTGCCAGGCGACTAAATGGCTTCTTTCTTAGATATCTTCTCATCAAAGTCAACTACATGTTGACTAGGGTTGATTCCTAGTTGACTTGGGTTGATTAGGGAGAACTTATAAGGTTAATTAGCAATTTTGGAGTCCTTGTCCTAGTATAGAGTACTAGGAACTCTTAATTTAGAAATGATGATTAAGAAGAACTGATAAGGTTAATTAGCCAATTTGGAGTCCTTATCCTAGTAGAGATTACTAGGAACTCTTTAGACTAGATGATAAAGCGATTTGTGGGTTCAGAGGAGGGACTGTGCAAGGTCATCAAGGTGGTTCTCAAGGAGGGTTTCATTTGGGATGACTTTGGGTTGTGACATCTGAGGTGTTGTGGTTAGAATAACAAGGGTTATACGTTGAACCCCCACCGACCTAAACATGTAATGTGGGACTAATGCCACAACTTCACTTGAATATTAGTCACATGGGCCAAAACTTCAACAACATAGGCTACTAATGGGTTTGGAAATTTAAAATATACATATCATTTCTCAATCTATCACCTCCTAGAGAAAATGGAAGGACATAAGTGAAAGATATGATACATGATGGCTCTTAGCTAGAGTGACACATTAGATCGTGTCATTTGTAGGTGTCTTTTGAAGAAGGTTAATGCGAATTTCCTTTAAATGCCATGATAAATGCTCACTGGCCTAGTTTGGTAGGTGGCATCACCAAATAAATAAACACAAAAGAATCTAGCGATCTATTCAAAATTATAGTAATACATTTAAAGAAAATCTTTTAAAAGAACTCATTCAAAATTATAGTAATACATTTGAAGCAAATCTTTTAAAAGAACTCATTAATCAGATCATTGTGACAACTGTGATCATTATTACCACAAGATTATGAACTACCTTGTCATAACCCATACAAGAACATAAAAAATTACAACATATAGGAATCTAAGCATAGACTCTACCAAATGACCATCCACATGAGCATTACTAGGGAGAAGGACATCTAGCATGCTTGTCTTCCCTTTACTTGCTTTAGCAATGCTTCTCGTTACTACTGAAGCTACTAATAAGGCAGGGTTGCTTGTAGTTGATGCAGGTGGGGAACTCCTTCTTGCTTACCATGAAGTACCTCCAACACCATCTACAGCCACCAAGCACTAACACCAAGCTTTCATCCAGTGATATAGAGCTACATGATGACAAGTCACTGCCACTACCACGATCGCCCTCTATCCTCCATGTGGGTAGTTTCAGGCATAGTTGTAGGTCCAACAGTGCGCTCCTCACACTACTGTCACTAGAGTCACCATTTTTATCATTCCTCCACGAGCTCATGGCTAAGCACACACAACAAGAACAAAGATCAATAGGCGCCATCAGATACATCATGTTTGATGAAACAATGCATGCAACTATGTAGGAGAAAGAACACAAAATGATATTAATCACATTAGGTTATATGGGAGATCATATGTTAATCAATTACCTGAAGATTTAAGAGAAGGAATACTTATGCCTTGTCCCTTTGATAATTTTTTGGTTGTTGGTCTTTGAGGGGTGTCAAGGCATCTTATATAGGAGGTCAAGGAGGGAGAAGTCAATGAAGTTATTCACTACCAACTTACATGTCATCATCAAAATCAATGCTTGCATGGTGGTGGTTACATCTCTTGGTTGGAAGTTTAGTAAGGCATCATCTTAATTTTACTCAAAGAAATATTTTTATATTATCAACCTTGAGCAGACATTGTAGACCACCATTATCATTTTAGTCAAAACTAGACAAGTTTGACAACACAATTTTTGGGATCCCAATACATTTTTTTCATAGACAAAAAATCTCGACTGTAAAGAAATCAATGACTGATGAGATTTTTTAGCACAAGAAAACCTTGGTTTTATAAAGCAGCACAAAACATTAAGTATGCTGGGGATGCTAATAACCACATAATTAACTTGGTTCAACCACACTATTGCGAAGCAATTATAGTCAAAACAATTCAAACAACTATAAAACTATATTGCAGACGCATTAAAAAGAAATATTTAATCCCTGATTTTTGGAGTGTTGGATCTTGATCAAAGCCCCTCTCATGAATGATACTGTTGTGCAACTTGACCTAAGGAACAATTTATGTCCAACATAAAAGAGAAAGAGGAACTATTTGTGGCAGGAACTCAAAGAAAGATTGGGAGTTTCAGAGTTTTCTAGTTTCTCAATCAACCCTTTGTTGAGGTGATTCAAAGAAGTAATGTCCATGGTCACTTAGAGGACCCCCTTCAACCAAGAAGAAATTGATAGCACAATAATTGCTCTTCCAAACAACAAGTCGCCAGGTCATGATGGATTCAACAACAAGTTCATAAAAACATCTTGGCCCATGATTAAATAGAATTTCTATGATCTTTCTAATAGATTCTACAACAATAGTTGATGCCTACAAAGCATCAATGCTTCCTTCATTACTCCGATTCCAAAAGTCCAAGTGCCTAAATTTGTCATTGATTTTAGGCCAATATGATAGCTAAATTCTTCAATAAAGCTCCTAACTAAACTTCCGGCAAATAGACTGCAATACTCCATAATACCTCTAGGACACAAAAATCAGTATGGTTTCCTTAAATCAAGAACAATTCAAGATTGTCTTGCTTGGGCCTTTGAATACATACACTTCTGTCATCAATCAAAAAAAAAGAATTGGCTAACTTAAAGATGGATTTTGAAAAAGCTTTTGACAAAATGGAGTATCAAACCATTATAATAATACTAGAGGCTCATGGTTTTGGAGAAAAATGGATTTCTTGGAGGAAGGCAATTTTGGGCTCAGGGACTTTATCAGTGCTACTAAATGGAGTACCTAGAAAGAGATTTCATTGTAAAAGAGGGTCAGGTAAGGAGATCCCCTCTCCCCTCTCTTGTTTGTATTGGCAGCTGACTTCCTCCAAGTTCTTATCAATAGAGCAAAAACATGGGGCTTCTTAACCTGCCCATCCTAATGCAAAATGATCAGGACTTCCCAGTTGTGCAATATGGTGATGACACTTTAATTATCATGGAAGGTGATCCTAGACATCTTGTTTTTTAAAACAATACTTCAAAACTTCTTTGACTCAACTAGACTCAAAGTGCACTATAACAAGTCAATGATGTTGCCAATCAACATCAATGAAGAAAGGCTGGATCTGTTAGCAAGAAACTTTCGATGTTCAAAACGCTCCTTAATATTCACATACTTAGGTCTACCTCTGGGACTGCTAAGCCAAGAATCTCTGATTTTCTGCCCCTAGTCAACAAATGTGAAATGAAGGCTTGGTGGAGTCTCTTCTATGCTTAATCAAGCAGGAAGACTCCAAACTACAAATACAGTCCTCACTACTCTACCAACCTATTACACGTGTACTGGAGCTTTATTAGGTTGTGATTCAGCACATAGATAAATTCAGGAAAAGTTGTGTCTTTGGAGAGGGAATGATGTCAATGGTAGAAACAAACCAAAAGTTGTATTGAAAATGGTTTGCAAATCTAAAGATGAGGATGGATTAGGCATAATAAACCATGAGTTGCAAAACCAAGCCTTGTTGATGAAAAACCTGGACAAATTCTTCAACAAAAGAAATATTCATAGGTCAAACTAGTATGGGAGAAACATTACAAGAATGATAAACTACCAGGAACTATGAAGAAATGATCCTTGTGGTGGAGGGACATCTTGAAGTTATTGCAACCCTACAAAGAAATGGCAATCATTCAAGTCAACAATGGAGCTCCTTGCCTCTTCTGGAAAGACAAATGGAATTCGTCTATTCTGGATCATCAATTTCGATAGGCTCACTCTTTTGCTCAGAGCAAATTCATGTCAGTTCAAAAAGCTCTCAGTCGTGTTAAAATCACTGAGTTTTTCTCCCTTCCACTTTCACAAGTGGCCTTCGAACAAGTGCTATGCATCCAGCAAAAAATAGAGGTGCAATAGGTTTCAATAAAAATGTTGAAGATCTTTGGACTTATCCTGGTGGCACCTCTTCTTATAAATCTGCCTCTGCATACAAAAGATTGCTTGGGCATCAGTTCATTGATCTAGGTTTAAAATGGATGCGGAAGTCTTACTGTCAACCAAAGCACAAAGTTTTTTTTGGCTATTATTAGAAGACAGATTGAACACAAGAAACATTCTTAGAAGAAAGCATATGGCTCTTCAAACTTAGAATTGTGAAATCTGCTTCCTCAATCAAGAATAAACTATAGAGCATCTTTTCTAGCAAGTAACAAACATTAAAGACCAATTACAGAGCTATTTTTTTATTTCAAAATCAAACAGAGCCAATTTTTTGTGATAGCAGCAATACTATGAGTTGGACAATCTGGAGAGCAAGAAACGAGCTCATCTTCAATAATAATCAAGTCTCCATTCAAGTTGGTAAAGCCTTTTTCTTCAAGGAAACGAAGCTGGTCTCCCTAACTGTCAAACTGGACTCTCTCTCCCATTTGATCAATGGATTCAAAATCTATAATTGACAGTAGTTTCTGTTCTATTTTCTTTGTATCTTTCTTTGTTTCTTAAAGCTTGGGAGTTGCTCCTTATCTGTTTGTTGTAAATTTTTTTATTCAATAAAATTCCTGCAGGGACCAAGGCCCCTCTAGTTCCCTCAAAAAAAAACCATGCCTACAACCGACCATATTTGACGGTGTCTCCATCGCTGGATCTGCTTAATCTGAATTGGGGGGTTGCATATGTGTGTTAATACTGATTAGCATCACAAAGGTTTGGGTTGAATTACCAGCATGGGTGACTGACAAGTAACAACAGACACTTGTACACTCATCTATATGAGAGGAAGGTATCGGCACACCAGAACTAAAAGATAGGTGCAATGCAATTATGCAAGTAACAACCTCATTCTTCAATGTGTTCTTTCAGGCCTATAATAAAAGTCAAATTCACAGGTAATTACATGTGAACCAAACCATATTATACACAATAAACCCCCACGGACCGCACGAGTTAGTTTTCCATCACAACACCCCATGGAGAGAAAAAAACAAACTATACACGCTCTGTAAAAAGGAAAAAACCTCTAAATATGTTACAACTTCCAACCACAAACTAGTGTGTGTTGTACAAAAAGAACCCTACAAAGCATTGTGGAAACAGAATGGACAAAATTTTATGGACAAGACGCAACTCACAGCCAAAGCCAGCTGGAATCCCAAACAAGATGGCCAAGTTACCAAACTTGCATGCATCATGCTACATGAGATGCGTCAGCATCTGGCTTTGAAGCATTATGAGAATTTCTGGATTTGGGTGATGATGGATCTCCTGGGCTGACCACTGGAGATTCTCGCCTTGAGGGGACAGGGGAGTGTTCTTCATCTTCTGAATTTTCTTCAATCACGGGCAACACATTTTCAGCACATATGAGGTTGTTGTCTTCTTCTGGTTCACTGTCTTCGATGTCACCGTCATCCAATGAGACAACATCATGGGTGGTGAATTGATGAAAATCCACTATCTCACGCAGGAAGCGGTTTTCACGGGCATATGTCGAATTTTCCTGTGCTAGCCTTGATTTCTCTGCCAGCAATGTCTCCAGTTGTAGACGAATCTGATTCAACGATGGTAGTTCAGAGGGTCTATTTTAGAAGATATGGAGAAAAAAGGTTGCACTTATTGGTTCACAAGTATGTTTTATATACCACATTTCAGAGGATGCAGTGATACTCTTTAGATGTTCTTAAAGAACTAGTGACAGTACCAACAGTTCAAGGCTAATATGAAACAAGATACTGGACTCAAACTTCGCATGACCATGTAATATTGTTTCATACGAATCCAACTTTATGTAATGCTGAATTTTCAGAAGGGGGACAATACTGTAAATTCAAACCTTTCAAGCAAGTTCAAAAATGGGATGAACATTAACATCAACTTATATAATTTAATTTCAAGATTCCCATGTAGTAATATTCTTTTATCAGTTTGGTGACGAACTATCACTTGTTCCTGAAATCAAGATGTATGCAATTGACCAAGAGACATTCAACATTATAACAGATAGGTTTGATCAGAAAAAAAGATTACCAAGTCATCATCTTCTTCTGTTTTGCTCCCTTTCTGCTTTGTTTCTCGCAAGGCCTGGTTTTCTTCTTCTAGCTGAGCCCATCTCTGCTTCGCAAAAGCTAGATCTGCTTTAACAGATTTTAGTTCACGGAGTAGAAGTTTTGCTTTAGCAGCCATTGCATTAGCAACCTGAAACAATTTATAGTGATGAAGATAAAGGGATCAATCCTTGTAGACACTACAGAAGAATCATCCATTTACTTATCTTTAGAATTCATCTAACGACGGAAGAAAGTACAAAATTGCTTATTCTCACCACAGTTTTATGTTTTAAATTAAAAAAAGTTATGCTAATTGAGTTTAAGCAGATAAAAGAGCTTATATGCTAATCAGATGGTCCCAATGCTTATGTTTAGATATACAAATCGTAAGAAAACATTAGGAGACTTAAGAAGGTAGATCCTGTCAATTCTCGAGTCTCGCCGAACTACTAACAACCATAAGTATCATAATCAAGAACAACTCAGTAGATGGACAAAGAAACCATAAATCTTTCTCAGCAGAAAATACAAATATATGCATGCTTTCATGTGTATTTATACCAAAAATAATGTTGTCCCTCATTTCATAAGGCAAGATTAAAAAACATAGATTTTTCACAATAGAAGGACCATTACATGTTGATGAGGTTTTCTCATGCATGTAAAAGAAAATTCGGGTTTTTCGAAGATGTAAGATAACATATATATTGGTCATCAATCAAGATATAAGCAATGGCACCTTACGTCGCGAGAAGCTTTCAGTCCAGTCTCCTGGGCAGCAGATTCAGGTTGACGAAGTGAAAGATTAGGAGTGCTGATCAACAGCTGAATTCGGCACATAAGAACTTGAACCGGCAGGTTTCCTTGTAATTTGAATTTTCTTTGTTTCCTCAATAATGCTGGAAGTCTTATTATCCACAATTGTGAGCCCTTCCGGTTAAACAAAGGAAACGACAGGTGATCAATTTAGAAAATGGATCCAGAAGTTCATGACTGAAGGTGAGAAAAAACAACAGAGATGCAGAGAGTTCAGTAAAGCACATTACTTACTTGGAAAGCATTTTTTTTTTATTTTTCCACCAAGCTGGTTGACAGAAGCAGAAAGAGCCTCTGGTTTGATCCGTGATGCACCTTCTCCAGCCTTCCAGTGCGCTACTGAAGAAAGAGAGAGAACAATGCCATAGGAGCACGACAAGTCCACTTGTGACTGTCACTCAAAAACCTTGGGAGTTCAGCGAGGGCATGCTGTTGATTGCAGCTGTGATGTCATCCTTGATTATTTGCAAACAGGTTTTTGAAAAAGAGTCCTGTGAATCTCAGCCTTGCGATATCGGTACTGATGAAGCCAAAGTTGAGCCATCCATGCATGACACCGAATCTCAGCCTGCTGGAGTTGGATTGGATGAATACCAGGGGTCGAATGATTGTGAAAGCTGAATTGTAGTTTCTGCGAGTATCCACAAATAAAAACATAAAAATTCATCCTAACAGTCAATAAAAACATAAACTATTTTAGTCGCAGCAGCGCTGCTGCTGTTGGTTTTTCGTACATGTAGCAAAAGAAAAAAAAAACAAATAAATTAAAGCAACTAAAAGGTGGTGGCGGCATACGAGGTTGTGCAGCGCGCTCGTTCATGCTTGCACTTGAGACTTGGCGCGGCCTCCTGCCTAGGCGGCTGGAGTTTCGATGCGTGTGCAATGACATCTCCCTTCCACTGTAGCAGCGACCCAAAAATGTTGCACGAACCTTGCCACCACCATGGATACATATTGATCGGTTATCCTAGAAGTTGATTCTATTCTAACGTGTACATTATCCTAGAAGTTATTCGTGCAGATTATAGTGTTTTTCAGTCCATGCCATTCTCTTAATGCAGCTCAAACACTAATAGTCTAATATAATATGCTCTCTGGTCAATCAAATCGCTAAAGAAGCAGAGCAATGGATCTTGGCCGGCTACGAACACTTGGTTCATAGCTGGCATAGCTAGGTCATTGTGGGCAGGCATTTTGCGTGTAAGTGTGTAACTCATTCTTCGGTCGATTCTTATGACTTGCTATTTACGACGTTAGGCAAGATCGATGCTTTCATGATTTTCTTCTCATATATACAGAAAACATCAAAGCCTAGATGAGTAAAAGTGGAGTAATTCGTCCTCCATTTGTGGCGCACAGGCGCACAGCCATAATGGTGAAATTCAAGGGAGGGGCAAACTTTTACTCAGCAATTGTGTAGCGTCTGTAAGGATAGGTGGCAGAGATTGCAGTATAAAAACAGATCGATGGCACACTGACGATTAATAGTAGCAATCTTGGTTCTCTTAACACAGAGATAATTGTATCCCATCCTAAAATGCTTCGCCAATGGACTAGTGTACAGAAAAGTACAAAATAGCAGATAGAAGATGTAAATGGAACCAGTACAAGTTCACATAAGCACATTTAACATCTGCACAAGCTAGTGTAGCCAAGTGGAATAATATTGGAGCCACGTGGTGCATTGAAGCCCACTATTTTGTAACACAAAACTAGCCATGATGGGTTTTTCATACATATATATAGAGAGACAATGCTAGATGCTTTCGTTCTACCACTGGAGGAGTTGTTACTAGTATGGAAACCGAAGACCTTACAATGTTAAAAAAAATCCCTAGCTCTCTATAGTCCCTAGGGTGTGCTGTCCGTAAAAAATCTCTGGCTCTCCACTGTTCTTAGGATGTACTATATACATAGAGTAGTGGGCTTGGGAAGTATCAAGAAATTTGACTGGTTAGTATTTTACACGCCCTATCCAAAATTTTCATCATTCAAATGTTTTAGAATGTACAGATACTTCTGAGCAAACTCGTCGACGCTCTTTCAGTTGCAGAAAGTTCTTTCCGAGGACTGCGTAACTCGGTGCAGTCCGCACAGAAGAAATTGGACACGTGTGTAGGAGGCTGCACCCGAGATGGAGACAGGCCGCGTGTGGCTTGGGAAGAGTAAAGGATACTTAGCTGGTAAGTTAAATTACCATGCCTATCATCTAAAATATTCTCCTTGCTGCTGCTACTACTTCGGAAGTTTTGAGACGTCAGCAGTTAAATCCTTCAACTAAGATTGCACCTTTGGCTCAATGTTTGGCATGCAGGACTGGAAATTTTTGGTCCATAAACTCAGGCCGTGACTCCCCCGTGCAAACTAGCTCCTACAACTTTGCTTTTTGAGAAGGTAGCAGAGAAAATGACAAGTGTCATAAGCTCGAATACAAAACCATAGCATGTCTTAGAAGCAAAAACAATAACGAAGGATGTCTCAAACAAGACTTCACTGGGGACAGAGAACTTGGCGTGGATCCTCTCTTCTCCCACCTGCCTCCCTCACATGCATGATGTGTTTTTTTGGACAAGAATCATGTGCATCATGTTGTTTTTGTTTTCAATGGACAAGAACCTTGGGATATCAGAATTAGAACTGAAGCACATGAATACGCGTTGAAGCGATGCATATGCATGACTTTGACACCGAATCTGATCTTTATTATAAAGATGCAGTATCTCAAAAAAAAAATTAACACTGCATCCTTATAGTCAATATAAACATTAAAAAATAAATTAAAGGAATCCCCAAGCTCAGTGAACATGAACCACACATCAATCAATCAGAGCTCTCTCTACCTTTGATTGAGATTAGTTAAACAAGCTCATCATTGTGTCATGTGGTGATGGAACCAAATCGACTGAACCTAGACATAGGATGGGTAACCCAATAGCTCTGAGTCCTTGCATTGCCAGAAAAATTAATATTTCTCTAATTGCAGCTCTAAGAGATGTGTTTGGTTCTGCTCTTGGCCTATATGTTCAGTGTTGGAACACGGTTCCAGCAGGTTTAGAATACTATGTAATGGTGAGACCAACGTCCACTCTCAGTAGAATACTGTGTAGGTGGCACTACTGCTGCCAGAGGACAACTGCCCTTATTACACAGAGGGTCATTGCCTTTTATAGTGACCATGTATCCCGAAACTAAAAGTACAAGTGTGCCCCTGAGGGGAGTTCCGAAACCCTAGCGCACAACTCTATTACACGTGGACCTCTTGAGGGCAATGATGTCCGTGCGATCTCTGTCGGGGCCCATGGGCCGCAGCCCATCAGTCGTTGCTTCGGCGGCCCAGGCCGCCTTACCGCCGTTGCTGCGCCTCTGCCACACCCAACTCGGCGGCTTGGTGGGCCTTCTTCATGTGTGACCGATACCTCCGCTTCGACCTCTGACAGTGGCAGAGTCCTCGTCGGAGGTCGCCACCTCCGCTCAGCTTTGGAAGACCTCCGCCTGAAGCGAGGCATCCTCGCCGGGCCTCCGCGCCTTGATCCCCCCCGCGGTCACCGGCGAAGCCTTATCAACAGAGGTCGTACCTCTGGGACTTCGCTGCTTCACCGTATCCTGCGCACGGAGATAGAAGTCATCTGAGATATTGGTTGGAAAATTAGTTGGAGGTGAGAACACTCAGCGGCTCTGGGGTCAATCCCCAACATTCAGGATTTGGGAAGGAGAGAAACAATTGCATGTTCTAGGACACGACTTTGTCAATCTAATCACTCAAGAAGCTTAGAAATGGATCTTGGCCGTCTACAAACACTTGTGAGTGTAACTCGTGCTTTGGTCAATACCTATGGCTTGCCGTTTGGGCTGTTGGGAAACAATGATGCTTTCATTTTTTTTTCTTTATATATATCGAAAACGTTTGTATACATGAGTAAAAGTGGAGTATCTCATCAAGATAATGTGTCCGTCCATTTGTTGTGCACTGTGATATGGTGCAATTCAAGGGAGCTGCAAGATTTTACTCACCACTTGAGTAGCATCCGTGACCGCTGCTGTGATTGTGACGGCAGATAACGGAGATTGCATGTAACAACCCAAAAATTCGAACTACAAAATTTTTCGACAAAACCCTGAGTGATGTGGTGCGACATGTCATCATCTACCCCCTTACATATGCATCAACCCTAGCATGTCATACATGGCATTCACATGTTGCAAATTATTTAACATCTCATAACCATGCTCTATGTTCACATGTTACATTTTAATGTTTCAATAGTTCAATCATCATGTTGCATTAAAAGAGTGAGTTGGATTTTTATTTGGTTTATGTGTTGATTATTAAAAATGACAACATAATATTTATTTTCACAAATAAATATTAAGGGCATAATACCCTAGCATTATTTGGGCCATGTATGCTCACTATTCTGTTGCACAAAATAAGCACACCATATATATATATATAGGTATATATAAAATATATTTGAAAATGAAAAAGGTTAAGAAAAGGAAAAAGAGAAGGAGGAGACAGGCCCGAGCAGCCCCGTCGACCCGGCCTGCGCGCGTTCGCCCGCACTCGCCGCTCGACCCTGCGCTCGCCGCTCGAACCCCCCTGCTCGCCGCTCGAACCCCCTGCTCGCCGCTCGACCCCGCGCTGCGCGGCCCAACCAGGCCGACGGCCCAGCAAGAGCCGCGCGCGTCCGCGCGCCGCACCGAGCCTCCGTTGCCGATGATTCGCTGACGATGGGGCCTCGAAGTGGAACCCACGTGTCATCGCGCCCGCTGAGGTCACCCGACCGGCCGTGTGTGCTCGCGTCAGCACTGTTCCCCGGCGTCGCTCCTAAGCAACCTCCCTCGACCGCTCGATCCAGTGTCGCCCCGCATCGACGCGCGCCCGCAGGCCACCTGGACCGACCAGCCCGCGTAAAGTTCCCACGGCCGCAGGCAACATTCTCCGCGCGCGCGCGCACCTGCGCTGTCGCCGCAGTGGAACGCTGCTGCCATAAAGAACTTCGACACCCAGCGTTACCTAGCCCCCTCTCGCTGTTCTCTGGACCCAATTCGAACCCCAGCTGCTGACTTGGACATCCCTTGACCGCTCGATCAAGCAAAGCTGTGATCGGCCATCCGTCTGCTACCTACCACCGTGTCCGTCCTATAAAGCAAGCACCCCGGCACCCTAGGGTTCCCAGATCGCCGCCACCGCTCCGGTGAAGCCCCATTCCACCTTACCAGCCTCGTTTGGAGAAGAGCTGAAGGGGAAGGAAGGAGTCGGGGAAGAAGAAGACGCCGCCGCCGGAGCTGAGGAGGGAGACCGTCGACTCGGAGCCGCTGCTGCGTCGAGGGCAGGAAGGAGGAGCAGTACCGCGAGCCGGAGCCGCTTGACTTGTACCGCACCTCCATCCTCTTCGACCGTCGGTGAGCACCGGCATCGCCGCCCTCTCGAACCCTCCGCCGTGCTGTTGGCCATGGCGCTCCGCCGTGAGCGCGTAGGCCCAGGTCACTACCGACCTCACTGGACACTCCCGCACACACACACGAGACTAGCCGAGCCCCTCGGACCACGGCATCGGGAGGATGCCGGAATGGAAGCCGCCCAGTTCATCGCCGCGCGCCAAGCTCCGCTGTGGCGAGATCACCCAGTCGCCTTTTGTTGAGCCTCGACCTCCGTTGTTTCCGGATCCGCGCTCGCCTTGATGAGACGGACCCCGTGCATACCCTAGCTCTGCGTTTGCCTCACCAGAGCATCGACCCGAACCACCTTGTCGTCGATGTGTCAGTACGTTGCCGCTCCAGAACGCCGTCGTTCACCGTCGTTCCTGCCACCATCGACCACCCTCGAGGAGCAGGAAGAAGCCGGGAAGCTCCGCCGTGATGAGCTGCATCGAGTGGGCAAGATGGAGACCGTGGACCTTCTCGGAGTGCCGTTGCCGTGCGCCGAGGACCTGCCGAAGCTCTGCCGTGGGAGTTGCTGCCCGCGCGGACTCCGCCGTGTGTTTTGGTCACCGCTGGCACCTCGAGCAGATGTTGCGAGACTCCAACCGTCCATCTACGCCACCAATTGGAGCTGTAGTGACCTGGTGTGAAGTGTACATCGGGCACCGTCGCCATCGAGCCACCGTCTGCCGTCGAACTCGACACAGAAGTGAAGCTGTCGCCCTGAAGCCCATCGACGTGACCGTCGTGAAGTCCCGAAACCGAGGCGGGTTAATGGCACCGGAGATCCTTTGTAGCACCAGGAATCGAGGGTTCTTCCGCCGTCGATCGCCGAGGAGGAACTCCGCGTTCGAGCCGATCTCGTCCGAGACGGATCACGCGCTCGAGCTGAACCTCGAGTTCGACCCTTCGACAACCGACCCTCGAGTTTGACACCTCGAGCACCGTCACCCTCGAGTTTGACCCTTCGAAGAACCGACCCTCGAGTTTGACCCGTCGGAGGACAGACCCTCGAGTTTGACACCTCGACGCGTCGACCCTCGAGTTCTACACCTCGAGCACCGTCACCCTCGAGCCGCTGTCCGCCATAAAGCACGTCGCCGGAACCAAGCTCCTGACTTGATGACCACCTTCGTGTTCGCCTTGGTGGCCCGAGGACGATGCACGAGTTAGCGAAGTCTTGGAGCAGCCCTCGCCGGATGTTTAACCTCGCCATCACCGGCCGAGCACCGCTGTCGAAGCAGAGCAGTTTTCCGTCTTCGAGCATGCCCTCGAAAGCATACCCCCTCGAGACAGTACCCCTTGAGACCGTAACCTGAGACAGTGTCCTCGAGATAGTACCCCTCGAGACCGTAACCTGAGACAGTGTCCTCGAGACAGTACCCCTCGAGACCGTAACCTGAGACAGTGTCCTCGAGACAGTACCCCTCGAGACCGTAACCTGAGACCATGCCCTCGAGACCGTAACCCCCTCGAGTTCCAACCCTCGAGACAGTATCCTCGAGACAGTGTCCTCGAGACAGTACCCCTCGAGACCGTAACCTGAGACCGTGCCCTCGAGACCGTAACCCCCTCGAGTTCCAACCCTCGAGACAGTACCCTCGAGAGCATACCCCTCGAGAGCATAACCTTGAGACCGTAACCCCTCGAGCCCTTTCTCTTTTCAGAAAATGGTTAAATCTTTGAAAATTCATAACTAATTCATACGAGCTCAGAAAATTATGATCCACATATCCAAATTTTCTATAAATCGAGCCCTATCTATCTAGGCTATGTTTGAGTGTATTTGGATCTTCTATTTTGCATTCGTTCTTTGTGCTAATCTATAGGGGTCGCTTCCGCGACCGTTAAATCTCGTTACAGGCTTGAGCGAGGACAAGTCTGACGACAGTGACTACCAGGAGAAGTCCGACAGCTACGTCAGTGAAGGTGCCACACACCATCCAACCTCGTAGATCCCATTACGCATGACAATTATAGTATGGCTAGTGCTTTAAATTCATTTTGCTATAATGCTATGCCTGTGCTAGGACTGCATGATAGAGTATTTATTTGATGAGCCCTACCTTGTTGTAAACTATCGCCTGCTTACCCGCTGTTATGATAGCCACCTGCTTATCTGCTATACTTATAATTTCTATACTTCACTCGCTTATATTTTGATGCGACGTGATGAACCCGGGGAAGGCCTGGAGGGTGCCAGGCTGGATGTGTGAGTTGAGGTTTCAGATGAGCATGTGAGCTGAAGATGTTATATCCGGGTTGGGGTGGAGCTTACGGCAGGGAGTAGGGTGAGGGTTGAGTCGATCGAGCCGGGATCTACGACGAGCTTTTGGAGCAAGTCTTGCCAGGGAATGGTTCTGGACATTCCCATGAGAGGAGCCTGTGGCGGGCCAACTGAGATGTGATGGTGGTCCTTGGGTGTGATCCTCGGAAAGGTGGAGCCCGAGATGAAGGTGTCGTGGTAGCACGTTAAAGATAAACCCTGATGAAGATATCCCGGTTTGGTCAAATCTAGGAACTGTTGCGCTGGTATCCGGACCTAGGAATCTCTTGCTTTCCACTCGCTCTCCATGGGGGGGAGACGGCCGAACCGCTGGATAGGTCGATGCCACTACTGCTAGGCGAGAAGTGATAGGAAGGTATATGCATGGGATGGAGCTAACACCCTACCGAGACGATCATGGCACCCCCTTCGGGAGTGGGTACATGGCATGGCATCCTCTTCGGGAGCGGATACATGCTCTCTTCACAGTTCCAGTGATCCAGTGCTGGATGGTAGAGTGGCATCGCCTATGGCAGTAGGCGCCCGGAATCTGCCTAGGTGCGTGCGTGCATCGATGATGGTTATCTGGTGGATTAGTGAAACCTCTGTAGAGTGTATGGTTGATCGATTGATACATATGCCGAATCTACGGCTATGGACCTTTCCTATGTTTCGCATGCACCGGACTAGTGAGTGGAGTGTTCTACCTTCCTCTGAGTGTGTTTTCCGGCCGTAAGCCAGTTTGAGGGCTGCGGGCCGCTGAGGCAAGCCAAGAGGGAGTTGGCTTGTCGACCAGAGTCTGAGAGGGTGTTGGAGATGAGATGAGATGATGCTACAGATATGGATGGAGATAGATGAAGGGAATGGGTTTGTGTTTAAAACTTGTTTATTATACTTTTGTTTTATATACTTGAACATTGCATAGGAAAACCCAGCCTTTATAGGTTCCTTTTGAGATACCCTTATTTTTTTTGCATCCACTTCCACAAAGCAATGCATAGGGTGGGAGTGTGGCCACTACAAATCGTACTGAAAATTTGGTTTCAGGTTCAAGGAGTGAGTACTCATCTGGGGAGTACAGCGATTGAGGGTTTCGTGCCTACGCTCAAGTTGGAGAGAAGAAGATAGCTTCCGCACCTCAAGCTTTTATTGTTATGCTGCATGAACTCTGATTCCGCCATGTGGCGATGTAATAAGTTATTATAACTCCCTCTATTTGCACTCTTTTGTTCGATGTATGGATTATGGATTCAACTGTTATCGGGTAATGTGATTTAAATGGTCATATTACACTCCGACACTGTGGATTTCCCTTCGCGGAAATCAAGGTCGTTTCATTGCACTCTAAAACTAGATTGCAAACTGTGAGTATTAATAACATCCTGTAGTTTTCATGCTCATAGCGTAGAGATAATTGTATCCCATCCCAAAATCATATGCCTGTGGAATCCAGTACAATAGCAGATGGAAGATGTAAATGGAACATTTGTGCTAATGTAGCAAAGCTGGATAATGGAGGCACATGGCATATTGAAGCCCTATGTTTCGTAACACAACCATAGCCAGGATGGATATTTCATCTATATATATTGAGGCATTGCTAGTTGCTTTCATTCTGCAACGTAGTTCTTCATAGTATCGAAACCGACGACCTTACAACATTCAGCCATGGCTCTCTATAGTTCTTAGGATGTGCTATGTCTAAAAATCCCTAGCCCTCCATAGTTCATAGGATGTACTATCTACATAGAGCAGTGGGTTTGGGAGTTATCAAGAATTTTGTATGGTTAGATATTTTAAAATATTTCTCAATAAACTCGTGATGCTTTCAGTCCCGGAGCGTTCTATCTGAGGACTGCTGAGTTCAGCGAGCTATATGTTTGTGTGTGAGTCTGCACCTGGCCAGGACATCGATGTGGGAAGAGTAACGATCTTTGGCTGGTAAGTTACATTACATGCCTATCATAAAAACATTTTTCCTTGCTAGTAATACTTCCGAAGTTTTGGTTTAACTAAGTGGCATAGTTTTGTACTAATGCTTGATGAAGTTTTTCGCTGAATGTTTGGCATGCAGGAGTGGAAGAATACACACTCCGTGGGTCTGAGAGGGATGAAGATGTGAAGACTTTGGTGCATAAAGTCATTGCCTTGACTTCCCCCACCACATCTACCCTACGCGTGTCGGCACTTTTGTGTAGGATAAGACTGTCTGCGTTTTCAAGCAAACCAGCTAGCTCTTGGACTTTTGAGAAGGTAGCTCTTAGCTCGAAAATAAAACCAAGGAAAATATTAATGAAACATGTCTCAAACAACACTTCTATGGGACAGAGATCACGTCAATGAATCAGAGGTCTGTAGCTTTGAGATACAATATTAATTAAACAAGCTTGCATTGTCCAGTGGTGATGAAAATTGACTGGATCCTAATTTTGTGATTAAACAAAACCTGTGGTGATGAGCCAATGGAACGTCTGAGCGTGTGCCGCGTCCAACTTGATACCCTTGCAACATGGTTTCAAAAAGAAATAAAAGTTCCATGCCTTTTGAAGTTGCATTCAGATTATATAGTGTTTTTCAGTCCATGCCATTCATACAGAATTATTTCAAATGCCACCTGAATACACTAAAATGCCTTGCATTGCCGGATAACTTCATATCTCTCTAAATGCAGCTCAAACACCAATATTCTCTCTGGTCAATCAAATCGCTAAAGAGGCAGTGGTGACCAAAGAACTCATTACACTGAAAATATTGCTGTTTAGGACGTTGGGCAAGCACAATGATTTCGTAATTTTTTCCGTATATATAAAGAAAACATAGAGGATAGATGATTAAAAGTGGAGAATTCATCAATATAATTCGTCCTCCATTTATGGCGCATAGGCGCACACCCATATGGTGAAATTCAAGGAAGCTGCAAACTTTTTACTCTGCAATTGAGTAGCATCCATGAAGACAGACGGTAGAGATTGCACTACAAAAACAGAGGGCACACTATGACGATTAATAGCAGTAGTTTTGGTGCTCCTAACACAGATAATTGTATCCCGTCCTAAAATGTTTCGCCAATGGACTAGTGTACAAAAAAGTACAAAATAGGAGCTAGAAGATGTAAATGGATCCAGTACAAGTTGACATAATCACATTTAACATTTGCACAAGCTACTAGTTTAGCAAAAGTGGAGTAATAATGGAGACACGTGGTGCATTGAAGTCCTCTATTTCGTAACACAACACTAGCCTGGATGGACATTTCATACATATATATAGAGAGACATTGCTAGATGCTTTCGTTCTACCACCAGAGGTTTGAATCCCTAGCTCTCTATAGTCCTTAGGGTGTGCTAGCCGTAAAAATCTCTGGCTCCCCATAGTTCTTAGGATGTACTGTCTACATAGAGTAGTGGGCTTGGAAGATATCAAGAAATTTGAGTGGTTAGTGCTTTACTTGCCCCTTCCAAAATTTTCAAAATTCAAATGTTTTAGACAGTACAAATACTTCTGAACAAATTCGTCGACGCTCTTTCAGTTGCAGAAGGTTTATCTGAGGACTGCAGAAGAAATTGGACGCGTGTGTAGGAGTCTGCACCCAAGCCAGATAGAGGGCACACGTGGTTTGGGAAGAGTAAGGATCCTTAGCTGGTAAGTTACATTACCATGCCTATCATAAAAAATATTCTCCTTGCTGCTACTACTACTTCCGAAGTTTTGACACGTCAGCAGTTAAATCCTTAGCTAAGACTGCACCTTTCGTTGAATGTTTGGCATGCAGGACTGAAAACTTTTGGTCCATAAATCCAGGTCGTGACTGCACTTTTCGCTGAATGTCTGGAATTTCGGGTGGGACTATCTGCGTCCTTAACCAAACTAGCTCCTAGAACAAGCAGGACTTCACTGAGACAGAGAACATAGCGTGAATCCCCTCTTCTCCCACCTGCCTCAGTTGATAAACTTGATGAAGCCTTCGGATATTACTTGATGAAGCCAAAGTTGAGAATCTCAGCCTGCTTGAGTTGCACTGGATGGACCGCTTTACTTCCATATTAAGTTAGGCAATCAGGGGTCGAATGATTGTGAAAGCTGAATTATAGTTTCTGTGAGTATCTACAAATGAAAACATAACACTTCATCCTAACAATCAATAAATACGTTAATGCGGCCTGGTCGCTGCTGCTATTTTAGTCGCCACCGTGCTGCCGCTGGTGATTTTTGTTGATGACTGACCAGTACATGTAGGAGGAGAGCACAGCTAGCAGCAACAGCCGCAGCGTTGCTATGGCTTGAGCAGGCTGAAATGGAATCGCCAAGCTCAGTCAACATGAACCACGTCAATTAAACAAGCTCGTTGTGTCCTGTGGTGATGGAAATTGACTGAACCATAATTTCGTGATGATTAAACAAAACATGTGTTATTGAACCACTGGAACGTCTGAATGCCGGTCGGTCTAACTTGATGCCCTTGTATGTTTTCGAAACCGTGCATTAGCACGTTTTTCATTAAGAGAAGTTAGAAGTTTACACCCGATTCCCCGATAAGCGAGATGTCAAAGGGGTCACGGCAACACTTACATAAAGCACCGGCTCTAACGGTGGAGCTGTGAACTGTTGTGCTTCTTAGGAAACTCATTTTGCGACAGGGTAAGACAGAAGAGAGTGAACACTACGAAGCAAACAGCGGAGCGATGCTCCTGAATCCAGCTGCGATCCTGGCGTCTGCCTCCTCCTTGATGGCGTCGATGATCTGTAGCTCCATCCTGCTTATGTTGTCAAATGTGTCTGTTGCGTTCTTTCCATGGGATGTTTACCCGTGTTGGTCCTCCAGACCTTTGCCCGGAGACGGACTCTAGACTTATCGACTGGTGGCTGGTGGCCAACACGGGTAAACATCCGATGCCAGATGGTCCGCGAGAGGACGCACCCAACCAGCAGGTGATCGGCGCCCTTGGGTGATTCATCACAAAAGGCACAGTCATCGGTCTGCTGCAGCCCGTGGCGTTTCCTTCGTTTGGCCGTCCATAGGTCACCATGGAGCGCAAGCCAGAAAAAGAACTTGACCTTGGGCGGCGCCGATGCCCTCCACAGCTCCTCCGCACCTGCCATGGTGGTTCTCCCGGAGAAAAAAGCCTGGTAGGCCGAGGCGCTGGAGTATACCCCGTCTTGCATCCATCTCCAGATCATCTGGTCGTGGTGCGTAGGCTGCAGGAGTACAGAAGCCGTCAAGTTCCAGACCATGGCGAACTGGCTGATGAAGATGGTCGTGGTCGCTCCAGCCACGTGTCTTGTCCATCGCCGATTGTGCAGCGCATCCTTAACCGTTCGTCTGCGCCGTCTCGCACCCATGGAGCCAAAGACAGCCGGTGCGGCGTCACAGAGCGGTCCGCATGGGAGCCAGCAGTCTGTCCAGAATAGTGTGGACTCGCCGTTGCCCACAATGAAGTGAACTGATGCTGCGAACATCCGCCGCACCACTAGCTCTCTGTTCTGTGGCATCGTGGCCCATGCCAAATCCGGCCTCGAGCGCCGCAGCCATTCCCAACATAGGCGCAGCGCGAAGCCTTGTAGTCTGAGGTCTGGTAGTCCGATTCCTCCCT
The DNA here is from genome assembly GCA_023333625.1 of Bothriochloa decipiens. Classification (NCBI taxonomy): domain Eukaryota; kingdom Viridiplantae; phylum Streptophyta; class Magnoliopsida; order Poales; family Poaceae; genus Bothriochloa; species Bothriochloa decipiens. Next base: position 14,692,715 of record CM041636.1, read on the forward strand.
GGTCCCTTGGTGCACAAACCGTCGGCCAGGCCACCTTGCATTTGCCACCAGCTGCCACCTCTTTGCCTGCCCAAAGGAAGCCCCTCTGACGCTTGTCGATCGCATCGACGGCCCAAGCTGATAGGGAGCACGAAATCGACACGTGCACCGGAATGGCAGATAATGTAGACTGTACTAGGTTCTTGCGTCCCGCCGCGTTCATGAGGTTGGCTTTCCAGTTTGGTATCCTTGCCGCGACTGCGTCCACAATCGGCTGCTCATGTTCGCGGCGGAGATGGGAAATGGAAAGCGGTGCACCGAGGTAGCGCCATGGAAACTGTTGCACAGCGCATGGGAACGTCAGTAGCACGTCCTGGACCTCCTGCTCTGAGCATCTAATTGGGGTTATAGAACATTTGTGCAAATTAGTTGCCAAGTCGGAGGCACCAGCAAAAAGTTCGAGCAGCTGCCTGATACACTGGAAGTCCGATGCCACCGGGGAGAGGAATACAACCAGGTCGTCAGCGTAAATGGACGCCCTGTATCGTGCCGCCTCCCCTGGCAGTGGCAGCAGCTGTCCGTGATGGTCCGCCTCCAGGATGAGGGCGTTCAACGCCTCCATGACAATGACGAAGAGTGACAGCGAGAATGGGTCGCCTTGCCACAGGCCGCGAGCATGGCAAATGCGCTTCCCGGAGCGACCGTTAAGCATCACCCTGGTGCTTGCTGTAGAGAGCATGGCGGATATCCAGTCGCGCCATCGCAGCGGGAAGCCAACGTGCTCCAAGGCCTCTAGGAGGAAGGGCCATGCGACCGTATCAAACGCCTTTGCTAAATCGACTTTGAGCAACACGGTCGGGCGGCGCTGGGCATGCAGCCACGGCAGGCCAGTTGTACTGTCCGGAAGTTTTCATGGATCATCCTCCTACGAATAAACGCCGTTTGGTTGTGCCTGATGAGCTCGGTCATCCTTGGTGAGAGACGCATGGCCAGAGTCTTGGAGAAGAGCTTGCCAATACAATGGATGAGGCTGATCGGCCTGTAATCACTGAGGCCCTCCTGGTTTTGATTTTTGTGCAGCAGGATCATAACAGCCTCATTGACATGATAGAAGCTTCGGAAGTCGACCTCCCAAAGCGCGTGGAAGACCCTCAAGATGTCCGGTCCCACTATCTCCCATGCGGCCTTGAAGAACCCACCGCAGAAGCCGTCCGAACCCGGTGCAACTTGATGCCCTTGTAACAACATGGTTGTACAAAGAATGTAAATTTTCACACATTCAACAATAAATCAGTTTGAATGAATAAATAATTGGGCATGCCAAACAACAGAAGAAAGAATCAAGGTTTTATCTCTCCGATTTGCTAATAAAATACAACTGCCCACAACTACAATGTTCGCTATAAGTTTCACCATAAATCTGGAAACTTTAGACTCTGTTTTGTTTTAATGCTTGTCTCAGGCCCTCAACAAAACAGGCTCGGAGCTAATGTTTGCCTCTGTCCCGCGTCCGTCGCAGCCCTCCTCACCCAAGCTATTGATCCATTATTTCCAAGATCGACATCATCGTGACATTGGCCTTGTGTTTTTAAATTGGGCTTTCCCTTTCACGAAGCACAATGAATAGTACGGAAAAAATTGGATGGATGGAAGCTACGTGTCTCACAACATCCATCCTATGAGGTATAGGTCTAGGAGGATGCCCCAGTAGCTCTGAATCCTTGCATTGCCAGATAACTTTATATTTCTCTAAATGCAGCTACGAGAGAACAACTGCATGTTCCAGCACACAGTTTCGTCAGTCAAATCACTCAAGAAACCGAGAAACGGATCTTGGCAGGCTACCAACAATTGGGGTCCATAGTTGTGATCGCTAGGTCGCTCGGGGGAGTCCTTTTGAGTGTAACTCATGCTTCGGTCCATACCTATGACTTGGCGTTTGAGCTGTTGGGCAGTATACCGAAAACGTCAAAGCATACATGAGTAAAAATGGAATAACTCGTCAAAAAAATGTATCCTCCATCTGCGATGGAGTGCGATATGGTCAAATTCAAGGGAGCTGCATGCTTTTACTCTCAGCAATTGAGTAGCCTCCTTGACCATGACAGCAGACAATAGAGATTACACTGTAAAGCTAGAGGGCACACTGTCACTACTAATGCAGTAGTTTTCTTGCTTGTAGCATGGAAGATAATGTATCCCATCTTAAAATTATTTGCCTGCGTGGACTCGAGTTCAAAAAAGTACAAAATAGCAGCTGGAAGATGTAAATGGAACTATTTCAAATTTAACATTTGTAATAGTGTAGCAAAGTTGGATAATGGAGCCACGTGGTGCATTGAAGCCTTCTGTTTCGTAACTTAACACCAGCCAGGATGGGTATTTCATCCGTATATATAGATAGGGATTGCAAGTTGCTTTCATTCTGCCACTAGAGTTGTTAGTGTAGTATCGAAACCAAGGACCTTACAATGTTCAGAAATCACTGGCTCTCTGTAGTTCCTGATGTGCTATCTGTAGAAATCTCTGGAGCTCCAATGCTCCATAGTTCTTAGGATGTACTATCTTCATAGAACAGTGGGCTTGGGAGGTATCATGAAATTTGACTGGTTAGTATCACAAGCCCCTTCCTACATCATTCAACAGTTTTAGATAGTACAAACATTTTGGGTTATAAGTCACTTTGATATTTTTAATACATCCATTTTGGTATGTATCTTGAGATACCAAATATCCTAGATACATAGAAAATTATATATACCAAAAATATGAAAAAACAACTTATAATTTGAAACGGATAGCATTAACTAATTTCCAAGATTGATGTGTGTTTCCTTTAAATAAAATGGGGTTTCTCTTTTAGGAAGCATGATGAATGCCTGAGTACATGCCTCCACCGTCCAACACAACAAAAAACGGTAACACCCTCTTTGGTGGGCCTGTATCTCTCCCAACGCAGCAGTGCTGGTACCAAGGCTAGCTGTTGGGGACAGGAACAAAATATGTCACTACCACGAACTTGAATTGCCTTGAGTGCCATACACCGCCAAAGAAAGGGATAAAATCGCCAAGGAAATGATCCTTGACCACAAACCATCAAGCAAGCACACTCAAGGATAGAAGCTAAGGGGAATTAGTTTCTTTACGGTTTTGGCACTCAAGGATGATTTCCTTGGAGGCTAACCACGAAGGAAACTATGGCCAGACTTAATTTGTCAAAGGGTCAAGAAAATGTTGCAACCGCTAAGGAAAGTAGTTTTCTTAAGGGTCGACAACCGCCAAGTAAATAAATTTCCTTGAAGGTCGAAAACCGCCAAGTTAATTCTATTTCCCTGAGGGCCAAGGAAATCTATACAGACAATAAAAAATAATGGTGGTACTCAATATATTCTAATATTTAGTTACTATATTCAATTGACACATGATGACATGCACATAGACATTACAAAGCCCAACCATTATAAGAATGTTACAAGGCTAATAATAATTCAACATGAAGTCATACATCATAACACACAAAGTCACTAATAGTTTCCTAAGTGGTAGGGAGAACTCCTGTGCCAAGCCCTCCCACCACACTATCTTTTGGCCCAAGTCATGCACTCAGTGGTTGCATACCTACAATAGAAAATAGAACAAAGAATCAATTAATAAGCCTCTATGAAATCAGCATTGCTAGTGTAAAAATACAATCAGCAAGGTTGTAACTATGTAAAAATACAATCAGCATGGCAAAGTGAGACTATACGTTGTTTACAAATGAACAAATCTATCACATAGTTACATAACATCAGACTATATGTGAGAGATTTACTCATTTGTGAATGACATCCTACTTTGTTAATATAGTTACGGCAATATAATATAACCATGTTATGATCTCATCCCAAATTTTAGATTTTTAGGCACCTTTAACATATATTGTTTTTTCCAGTGGCACAACTAAAATACTTATAAGCATTTCCTTAGCTGCCAACTCTCAAGAAAATTCAATATCCCTCAAGGTAATAGGTAATTGTTTTAGCAGTTAAGAAAAACAATCAAGGAAATAGTATTTTCTTTGTCCATTTAATTGGTTTTAAACTGCCAAGGAAACACCCATATACCTTGGCGGTTTACGTCAACCTCCAAGGAATATATGTTTCCGTGAGAGTTGATTAATCCCACCAAGGAAACTACACTTTCCTTGGCAGTTTTATTTTGGCACTCAAGGAAATTGTTGGCCGCCAAGGACCAAGGTAATTCCGGATTCTCGTAGTGTATGCATGCACCTCAGTCCAGGCAAGTGCAGCAAACCTCATTGTTGTTCATTCATCCGTACTTATCATTTCTCTGCTTGTCTTCGGAGCCTACCTATACCATGCCTTCCTGATGACCATGCAAATCACAGATCCATATTACACATAGAGGTTGATCTGACGGCATGGATTGCACGGGGTTCATGAGTACCACACATGCATATTCAAATTTGTTTCTCCATGTACAAGATACTCACGCATGCCAGCGAAGTCCTCGTTCGGTTAGGGTGGAATCTACCTAGGAACCATTCTAGTTAGTAAGGTTATACAAATTAGTAAACCATTTCGGCCGAGAATCGTTCCAGACAACGTTTCTGGATAGCCGACCTAGGCCTAAGGATATATTTGGTTGAGACCCTCAATCTCGTTTGGCTAGCCAGCAGGTGGCCTGGAAAAGTGCCTGGAACTAACTTGAGAAAGTCATCGTTGTCATGAGTAACTCATACATCACTCCTCTATATCTGAACCAATAGGATTTCAGTTCCTGGTTGAACTTGCTCTCAAAACTTTAGAACAATTTGAATTTAGTTTGAGTACTCAATTAATGAAACTACCTTCTCAAACTACACATGTACTTTAACTAAGGGATAATTGACCGTGAGCACAAGTTACAGCTTGATTCTAGATCAATCCATTCAAAAAAAAAAAAGAAACATTCAAATGAATATGTTTCATCCATTCACATATATAATCAATGATGCCATCAGTCTTGTTTCACTAAGCATGACCAGCCCTGGTGTGAAATTGAACAAAACCCAACATGATAGTAATAGAACTTAACTGGTTCAATGTCGAGGTAGTGTCTGTTGCTTCTCTTGTAATGGACTAATATTAGCTTTCTTATATAGGACAAAAGTAGATGAAAACTGTTCTCACATTAGAGTAGCTCGAAAACTTCATTGCTACCGTGTAATCAAAGTCACTAGCTTAACAGAGTTTCAGAGATCCATGTGTTGCATTAAAGGTAGTCCGCGTTTATGCATCCAAATTTACTCAGCAATTGAGTGAAATTCAAGGGAGCTGCAAGATTTTACTCAGCAATTGAATAGCATCCATGACCGTGACAGACAGAGAACATATATTGCACAGCAAAAATAGAGACCACACTGCGACTATTAATAGTAGTTTCTGTGCTTGTAGGACAGAGATAATTATATCCTGTCATAAAACTATTTGCCTGTGGGCTCGATTAACAAAATAACAGCTTGAAGATGTAAATGGAATCTGTACAAGTTCACATTTAACATTTGCATTAGCTAGTGTAACATAACAACAGCCAGAATGTACATTTCAACCATATACAAAATAGACGACCTTACAATGTTTAGAAATTATTGGCTCTCTACAGTTCTTATGTTGTGCAATCTGTAGAAATCCTTGGCTCTCCAAGTTGTTAGGATATACTATCTACATAGAGCAGTGGGCTTTGGGAGGTCTCAAGAATTTTGTCAGGTTAGTATTATACACGCCCCCTTCAAAAATTTCCATCATTCAAATGTTTTAGATAGCACAATTATTTCTCAGCAAACTCGTCGACACTTTCAGTTACAGAAGACTCTATGAATGGACTACTTCCTACCTCAGTGCCAACACATGTTTTGTCTACAAACTTTGGACACTGATCAACCCGAATTGTGGCACTGGCTAGGAGGCTTATGCCTAGGCAACCGAGCGGCGATGGTGCCACTCGGGCACACCCAAATTGCCATCCGGCGATAACAACTCGCAAATCACCTTATGTTACCGGAGTCACAGCTGAAGGTTTATTGTACACCTTCATAGCTGACATGGATGGAGATGACATTCCATTGGTTAGTCCAAGGCGCTTCAAGACAAGGTGTTCACTCCATCCTTGCAATTGTTTTTATAAATGGTTAGTCTAACATGACCACGATTGCAAAACTTTATTGAATGTGCTTTGCGGGGTAACAAAAAATGTTTTGCCATTCTTGAGTCGAGTACAAAACAGCAGCCAGAAGATGTAAATCGTGGAGCTTGGACAAGTTCACTTTTTACATTTCTGCTAGAGTAGCAAAGCTAAATAATGGAGCCACGTGGTGCATTGAAGGCCTCTGTTTCGCAACACAACACTAGCTAGGACGGACATTTCAAACATACATAGAGAGTGAGAGATTTCTAGTGGCTTTCATTCTGCCCCGGAGTTGTTATTATTATCAAAACCAACGGCCTTACATAATGTCCAAAAATCCTGGTATTCCAAGGATGTACTATCCAGTGGCAGAGGACTCAGTAGGGCAAGGTGTGGCAGCTGCCATAGCTCAAATTTGTTTATCTCTCTTTGTTCAAGTTGCTTCGTGTGTTGTTTTTTAATTTTTGTGCCAGTAATTAAGCTCTGTCAACTCTTTGCCTCACCTTGATTTTTACCTTTCCTACGTCACTAACCCCTGGTGTGAAATTCTACAGAACTTAACTGGTTCTCTATGTCGAGGTGGTATCTGTAGCTTCTCTTGTAATGGTCTAATGTTAGTTTTCTTATATAGGACAAAAGCAGATGAAAATTGTTCTTTGAGAAACAGTACAGTACTAGTAGCTCAAAAACTTCAGTGTTACCTTGCAATCAAAGTCACTGGCATAGCAGAGTTTCAGAGAGCCATGATGGTAGTCTTTGTTAAGTGCAAGGCAGATAGATTTTGGTCACCAATTGAATAGCATCCATGACCGTGACAGACAGACAACAGAGATTGCACTGCAAAAATAGAGAGCACACTGTGACTAATAGCAGTAGTTTGCGTGCTTGTAGGACGGAGATAATTGAATCCTGTCGCAAAATCATTTTGCTGTGGACTCGAGTACAAAAGTACAAAAATAACAGCTTGAAGATGTAAATGGAACCTGCACAACTTCACATTTAACATTTGCATTAGCTAGTGTAGCAAAGTTGAATTATGGAGCCATGTGGTGCATTGAAACCCTCTGTTTCATCCATATATAAATAGAGGCATTGCTAGTTGCTTTCATTGTGCCACCGTAGTTCTGTAGTATCAAAATCGACGACCTTACAATGTTCAGAAATTCTTGGCTCGCTATAGTTCTTAGGGTGTGCAATATGTAGAAATGGGCTTGGGAGGTGTCAAGAAATTTGTCAGGTTAGTATTATACACGCCCCTTGCAAAATTTTCATCATTCAAATGTTCGAGACGTTGGAAATAAAAGCAATTTAGCGATGCATAAATTAATTCTAACAATGAGGAAAAGACCAACAGCATGTACCACAGGTATGTGATTTGATACTAGCAACAGAGAGAATCGACATTCTTACAGACTGAGATCCGGATCAGCGGTGTAAAGGGAAGAAGATGTCCAGCGAGCAGTCGCGACGGCGCTTCCCAAAAACCTGATACGCCCCCTACCCCTGCAGGGACGCGAGGAGACGTAGGCTTCGGAGCCTGCTCTCCCGACACCGATGGCACGTCGGCGATAGGATGGGGAAGACGGCGGCAGTGCAGCACTGTGGCGAGGAAGAGATGAATCTTACGGTACTGAGGACGACGTCTCGCCTCATATTTATACACGCGTCGCAGCTAAGGAAAGTAATTAGCCGCTCAATCATAGTATTACGGTAATTGACCTGCCGTTTGTACACTTACCATAATACGAGAATAATTGCTTACCAAATAGGCCAGCGTAATTTTCTCCATACATGCAAAAATTCAAAGTGGCAAAAGGAGGTTGATCTCCCACAAGGGTCGGAGCGGGAAATCGGCGGACCATTCACGCGCATGCGCGGCCATTAGTCCCGCCCCACCCCGGCCCGCCCTGCCAGGCCCGGCCCGGCCCGGCGAGGCAAGGCGAGCGAGCGCGCATGCGTGTGGTTCTTCCTTTTCCTCTCCCTAATAGCTCCAACAAGATAGAGATAGCTCAATTATTTAAGTTGGTCTCACTCCTCTTGAAGTAGCAAGGTGGGACTAAAGTCCCTCACCTTTCTATATATACATGCATGTGTGAGTGGGCCTTTAGGATTTATTTGGAATGGTTTGGCTTATGGCCCAAAACATCTAACAATCCCCCACCACATCCCAAGGGCACGCGAGTCATACTCACTGTACCACAGTACTGTTAATATACCAGCTATTCAGTGGACACCAGTTAAGGTTGAACATCCACCTAGAACAACAAGATAGGCCCATCCACAACTGCACAATGGACTAGGTCTTGAATTGGCAGTTTGGTGCGAATAGGCTTCACTTGAGGTCTTGACTGATACTAGGCTATCATAGCCAACCCCGCGAATGGAGCGTATGAGTCATACTCCTAACTCACTTCATGAGCTTATTAAAGAATACCCAATTCTTATAAACTGCGACTAACAGTTGGGCTCACATAGGTGTGTTCTTACAGGGATACTCTGTAGGACAGTATCTTGCTATAAAACCTCAGAACACATTAAGACAAAGTCAACGTGCCTTACAGAGATGAGAGTACTGCATGTCCAACGGAGTGGGTCAAAATAAAAGATTGTACTCTCCAATTAACCAATAGCTTATTCTTCCCAGGTCCTAATTCATGGGATCTCCGATCACATAGGTTGGGTTACTAGTGAGGTTAACTCACATGGATCTCAATCCCATCTCCTTCGATGCATTATCAATCACAGTGAGTGATAGTCCCTTTGTAAAGGGATCTACCAGGTTCTTAGCTGTCTGGATGTAGTCCACAGCTATTACTCCGGAGCTTCTTAATTTCCTGATAAACTTCAGTCTACGTTTTATATGTTTGCTGGACTTCTTTCTGTTGTCCTGACTATTCTTCACCTTCGTGATCACCGTTTGATTATTACAGTTTATGAGAATAGCAGGAATTGGTTTCTCAACCATAGGCAAGTCCATCAACATCTCTCTTAACCATTCAGCCTCAGTAGAGGTTGTATCCAGAGTTGTAAGCTCTGCCTCCATTGTGGACTTTGTATGTATTGTCTGCTTATAAGACCTCCAAGAGACAGCACCACCACCCAAAGTGAATATATATCCACTAGTGGCTTTTAGCTCATCAGCTTCTGTAATCCAGTTTGAATCACTATATCCTTCGAGTACTCCTGGGTACCCTGAATAGTGAATTGCATAACTCATTGTGCCTTTTAGATAGCGCATTACTCGATCAATACCACGCCAATGATCAGTTCCTGGATTAGAGGAAAATCTACTCAATTTGCTTAGAGCAAATGAGATATCAGGGCATGTTACGCTAGCTAAGTACATCAAAGATCCAATAATTTGGGAATATCTCAAATGATCCTTTCCTAGCCTTTTATTCTTTCGAAGTATTAGGCTAGGATCATAGGGTGTTGGAGAAGGTTTGCAATCCATATAACCAAAGTGGTTTAAAACCTTTTCCACATAATGAGACTACAAAAGAGTAAACCCATTCTCACCCTTATTAAGTTTAATATTGAGGATCACATCGGCTTCTCCCAAATCTTTTATGTCAAAATTTTAGGATAAGAATGATTTTACATCATTAATCTCTTTGATACTTGTCCCAAAAATTAGTATGTCGTCAATATACAAACACAGGATTACTCCTTTGCCCCACCATAACGGTAATACACACAAGTGTCTGCTTCATTTATTGCAAACCCAGCAGAGGTCAAAGTCTTTTCAAACTTCTCATGTCACTGCTTTGGTGCCTACTTTAGGACGTACAAGGATTTAAGTAACCTACACACCTTGCCCTCTTGTCCTTGTGCTATAAATCCATAGGCTGATTCATATAAATTTCTTCCTCTAACTCTCCATTAAGGAAAGTCGTCTTCACGTCCATCTGATGGACAAGAAGCTTATGGGAAGCAGCCAAGGATAATAACACTCGAATTGTAGTTAATCTGGCAACAGGTGAGTAGGTATTAAAGAAATTCTCATCTTCTTTTTGTGTAAAACCTTTAGCAACAAGCCTAGCCTTGTACTTTTTAATAGTACCGTCAGGCCTAACCTTCTTCTTAAATACCCATTTACAGCCAATCGGTCTGCAACCCACTGGCTTATCTACTACTTCTCATGTGCCATTTGCAGTGATGGAGTCCATCTCACTATGGACAGCATCCTTCCAATAATCTGCATCTGGTGATGCATATGCCTCTGCAATGGTCGTGGGAGTATCATCTATGAGATACACAATGAAGTCATCACCAACGGATTTTTCAACCCTTTGTCTCTTACTCCTTCTAGGAGCTACAACATTGTCATCATCTTCAATACCAGGTGGGTCTATAATTGGCTCTATCGAGGGTGTAGGCTCAGGAATAAATTCACTAGACGAACTCGGTAAAGAATAAGCAACTTTCATGGAAAATATTCTCAAAGAAAGTAACATCCCTGACTCCAAAAGTGAATCAACTAAAACATCAGGTGCTTTAGATTTTATCACTAAGAACTTATAAGCCGTGCTGTGATACGCATAACCCAAAAAGATACAATCAACGGTCTTTGGTCCGAGCTTGCGTTTCTTATTAATGGGTACACTAACCATGGCCAAACAGCCCCATGTACGCAAGTAATAGAGTGATGGTTTCCTTCCTTTCCATCCTGCATACGGAGTAACTTCACTGTTTTTAGTTGGAACTCTATTTAGAATATGACATGTTGTTAAAACAGTCTCCCCCCACCATGCTTTAGCCATACCGGATGTTCCTAACATGGCATTCACCAAGTCCATTAACGTTCGGTTCTTTCTTTCAGCAACCCCATTAGATTGGGGCGAATATGGTGGTGTCCATTCATGAATTATTCTATTCTCCGCACAGAAGAGATTGAACTCATTGAAAAAATACTCTCCACCGCGATCAGACCTAACACGCTTGATTTTCGTTTCTAATTAGTTTTCTACCTCAGCTTTATAAGTCTTAAAACATTCAAACGCCTCATCTTTAGTTTTTATAAGAAACACATAACAATATTTAGTTGCATCATCAATTAAAGTCATGAAGTATCTTTTCCCTCCTTTTGTCAACATACCATTCATTTCACAAATATCTGAATGTATGAGCTCTAATAATGTCGTGCATCTCTCGTCGAGCTCTAATAATGTCGTGCATCTCTCGTCTACAGCCTTGTGAGGCTTATGAGGTTGCTTTGCTTGCACACATGCTTGACATTTAGAGCCTTTGACAGTAGAAAAATTTGGAATTAAATTCATACTGGATAGACGCGACATACAACCAAAATTAATGTGACACAAACATGAATGCCATATATCAGCCACCGAATTGTTTGAATCACACACATGGTTCACAACTTTATTACAGAAATCAGAGAGAGAAAAGCGGAACAATCCTCTGCTCTCATAACCTTTGTCAATGAATTGGCCATACCTCGAGACGACTACTTTATTAGACTCAAATACCAGCTTGAATCCATCTCGACACAAGAGGGATCCACTAACGAGGTTCTTCTTTATTGAGGGAGCATACTGCACGTTCTTGAGCCGTACAATCTTTCCCAAAGTGAACTTCAGATCAACCGAACCAACACCAAGAACAGAAGCATGCGAGCCGTTCCCCATCATGATGGTTGAACCTCATGTGACCTGGTAAGATGAAAACATAGAGATATCAGTACAAACATAAATATTGGCTCCTGTATCGATCCACCAATCATTAGATTGACATACAAAAAATACACTAGGTAAATAATTACCATACCCAGATCCGCTAGGATCACCAATAGTCACGTTGGCAGATTTCTGCCCCTGTTGATTCTTCTTTCCCTTGCGGTTCTTGTATTTCTTGGCGAAGTGTCCATTCTCACTGCAAATGAAGCACACAACTTTATCCATGTTCATCTTCTTCTTCTTGAACTGAGTAGTCTGAACAGGCTTTTGCTTGTTCTTGCTAGCATGCTGCATCACATTAGCACTGGACTGTTCTAGGGCTTTTGGTGGACCATCCTTTGCCCGAGCCTTCTCTTCAACAGCAAGACCAACCAACAGATCCTCGACTGAGATCTTTTGTCTTTTATGTTTCATAGCTGTGGCAAAGTATCTCCATGACGGAGGCAACTTGGTAATCATACCACCAGCCATAAACTTGTCAGGCAAGACGTGTCCGAGTTGTTCAAGTTCCCTCACAATAAGTTGGAACTCATGAGCTTGTTCCACGACTGAACTGTTTTCAACCATTTTAAAGGCGTGGTACTTCTCCATCACATACAATTCATGCCCAGCGTCTGCAGCACCGAACTTGTGTTCAAGTGCCTCCTACAGTTCATCAGCACTTTTGGTGTTCATATAAACATCACACAGTTGGTTAGGGAGCACGCTAAGAACGCATTCGACAAAAATCATCATAGCCGCAGTAAACTCCTGCACCTCTTTCTCAGACACGAGAGGTAGCGCGGGAGGATTACCCATGACCCAGAACACGCCCATAGCCGTGAGCCACAACTGGGCCCTCGTCTGCCATCTCTTAAAATTCACACCAGTGAACTTCTCCAGTTTTATCGCATCAGTATATCCCTTAGTCATCGCTAAATGCCTATCAGGTTTTTGGATTATTGAAAATAAAGAGCAATAAGCGATGCATAAATTAATTCTGACATGAGGAAAAGATCAACAGCATCTACCACAGGTATGTGATTTAATACTAGCAACAGAGAGAATGCGAGAATGAACAACGGAGAGAGAATCGACATTCTTATAGTGGGATTGCCGGCGAAGGAAGATGTAGCAGACCGTCGACTGAGATCTGGATCACCGGCGTAGAGGGAAGAAGACGTCTAACGAGCAGTCGCGACGGCGCTTCCCAAAAATCTGATACGCCCCCTACCCCGTGCAGGGACTCCAGGAGACCTAGGCTTGGGAGCTTGCTCTCCCGACACCGATGGCACGTCGGCGACGGGATGGGGAAGACGGCGGCAGCGCAGCACTGTGACGAGGAAGAGATGAATCTCACGGTACTGAGGACGACATCTCACCCCATATTTATACACGCGTCGCAGCTAAGAAAAGTAATTAGCCGCTCAATCACAGTATTACGGTAATTGAATTGCCGTTTGTGCACTTACCATAATACGAGAATAATTGCTTACCAAATAGGCCAGCGCAATTTTCTCCATGCATGTAAAAATTCGGAGTGGCAAAGGGTCGGTGCGGGAAATCGACGGACCATTCACGCGCATGTCGTGCGTGCACGCCCATTAGCCCTGCCCGGCGAGGCGAGCGAGCGCGCGTGTGGTTCTTCCTTTTGCTCTCCCCAATAGCTCCAACAAGATAGAGATAGCTCAACTATTTAAGTTGGCCTTATTTCTCTTGATGTAGCAAGGTGGGACTAAAGTCCCCTCCCCTTTCCATATATACATGCATGTGTGAGTGAACCTTTAAAATTTATTTAGAATTGTTTGGCCCATGGTCCAAAACATCTAACATGAGATAGTACAATTATTTCTCAATGAACTTCTCGACACTCAGTTGCAGAAGACTCTTTGAATGGACTACATCCTTCCTCACTGCAATCCACACTGGAGAAGTTCCACGCTTGTGTACGAGTTTGCGCACCGTGCATATTTGTAGAACAAGTGGCGCGGGTCAGTCATGCATGGTGTGGATAGAGGTCGGAGGCTTGTAAAGAGCGACGATATTTGGCAGGTAAGTTAAATTACGTGCATATCATCATCAAAAAATTTTCCAAAGTTTTGGTATGTCAGCGGTTAAGTGTGGATTGCAGCTGAATGTTTGGCATGCAGGAGTGGATAGAATGGGCAGTCAGGGCTTGAGTGGGACGCAGTTAGAAACAGATTTGAGATCAGCTCAAGGGTAAAACCGAAACAAATCTTAGAAGCAAAAAAACATGAGTGAAACATGTCTCGAACAACACTTCATAATCGATATAAACTGCTGCTATTTTAGCAGCCACAGCACTGGCGCTGCTGCCTGCTGGTTTCTGTTGATGATTGTTGACTGAATAGTACAGTAGGAGAGCATAGCAGCAGCACTGCCGAAGCTGGTTTTTTGTTGAACCGAGGTTTTATGCCTACAACCACAATGCGCCCTATAATGTTCTCCAGAAATATGAAAAAAAAAAAAATTCTTCTTTCAGGCCCTCAAGAAAACAGGAGCTGCGTCTGCCTCTGTTTCACGTGCGTTGCAGCCTTCTAAGTATATTAATCATTTCTGAGATCGACATCATCAGGACGCGTGGGCCGTTTTTTTTTAACAATTGGGCTTTTTCTTTTCACAAGGCAAAAAGAAAGCACATGCCCCTCCTCTAAAAAAAGAGAGAGTAAACAGCACATGTCTCCCCACCGACCAACATTTTTTTTTTTTGATAGAGAGAGAGAGCCCATCGACCAACATCCTAAGAACTACTCCGAATGCATGCTGTTTGGACGGGCAACACACTCTTTGCTGGGCCTGCATCTAGCCCAGCCAGCAGTGTTGTTGGGTCTCTTAATAATCTATGCACGCCTGATGCATCTCAGGTCTGGCAGGTGCAGCACCCTTTAATGTTGTTCATTCGTTGCTCTGCTCGTCCTGATCATGCCCTCCTGGTGATTTGGCGAATCACAGATCCATATCGCACGGAGGCTGGTCGAACGGCACAGAAGTTGAGTACGTGTTCGTTGTACAGGCTCCTGTTTTCTTGAGGGCATCACATATGGATACAAGTTTTTTTTTTTTCCCGCCAAGGTAGCTGCACACACATGCCAACTAGGTGGTTTCTCCACAAGCTTGTGTTAACTCTCGGGCCCCAGCATCTAGTGATGATGCACCGCAAATGATGAGACCTTAGACTACAATCAAAAGCGGTGCTTGTTTCTACTGATATAGCTAGCAGAGAGTATAAGTAGATAGTAGTCCTACAAGGTTGCCCATGAGGGAAAAACCAACAACGACACGGTTGTTCAGCTGGTCAAATGAGCCGGCTAATTCAATAGTATTATATGAGATAAAATATGTTGAAATAAGTTAACACTGGAACAAGAAAATACGGCTAACAAGAGGACGCCAAAATGATTCAACAACCACAACGTAAACTATGCACGGGGAAAAACAAAAAATAGCCATGCTAAAATTTGAAACATAGCATTTTGTTACGGTTTTTATTTTTAAAAATAGAAAAGGTCAGACGATAAATACCGATTGGTATGGGATCGACCTTTCCCAGTACTTTAGCCCCTACTCGTGCCTTTGTTATCATATTTCATACTATGACGACTACGTTTCAGTGTATGAGCGTTCACGTTTTTGTCAAAACAAAAGTTGTTAATTTTGATAAAAATCACAAAATATCTGACCGATGCCTTTCTGATTCCGTACTATAGTACTGCTTCGGATCACTTCCAACTGTCTTTTATCCCCTTTGCATTGCACGAATAGTAAGAGTGAAGCAGATGAAAAATGGTGGAGATAGGATTTTCTCTTTTTATTGATACTAGTAAACATGCTGATGCAACACGCGTGTGCTATATGTGTGATATTTGACATTGGTTAATGTTTTTTCTTCTTAGTACATGATTAATATTGAATTTTTACCCCATCAAAATATCATTTCGCTTCAGGTCAACTGCATCTTGAATAGCGTGAATGTAACATCGGTCAAAATACAGAAATTGATCCAAATAAATTTGAACAACATGTGAATGCCTTACTTTAGTGGAGCTAGAAGGTTTCATGAGCCCAGGCAATTCTTACCATACAAACATGTTTTGTAATTTAGCTAGAAAAACACATGATTCTATTTAGATATCAAGATTTTTTTTCTTTTCAACTTGAGCGCTGAGCCGGTGCCTTGCTACAATACAAATTGTTTAATACATGTCTGGGTACTCTCCAATAGGGTTAGGGGCCACTTGGTGGAGCTCCTCCGCACGCGCTCAGTTCACGCAGAGCCCGTTTGCCTAGCTTGAGCTCCGTGCTTTGCCGGCCGTAAGCATCCTCCACGATATTCATGAAAATTGATCATCAAAATAAGATGGGTATTAGATATAGATATTATTATAGATAAAATAGTGTGAAAGATAGATAGATACATGATAGATTTGTGCCGGAGAAAGTAGAGATAGAGATAGTTTTGTTGAAAGAATCATGTTCCCCTGCCGAAAACAACCTCTACCCAAATTGACCCTGCGGAGAGCAGCAGTATCTAAATATCTCAATGGAAGCATCCCATAATTTGAGGCATCTCACTACCCCCTCTTCGTCATTCCACACCCCCGCACGCGGCGCATCCCATCCGACGTCTCCACTCCCCACCATTTCCCTCCCGCACCACCCCCCCTGCTTTCCCAAACTGTGCTCCTGGTCCATGAACCCACGCTCACTGACACCGCGACCCGAACGCCCCACCTCCGCACCACCGTCCACCGGGTCCACTGCTCCGATTCCACGCGCTCCAACCTCCCCTACGAAGCTTCCTCCTCCGTCGTCCTCCACCTCCCCTCCTCTGTCGCGTCAAGCACAAAGGGACAACGCCGACGATTCGCTAAGGTGTCGACGTCAAAGCAAGCTTTTTTATTGTTTTATGTGCACCGAAGACACCACCAACACCACCAGCACAAGCCTCCACCTGCTCCTGCCAGAAATTCTCGACATCAACCAACCAGCCAACGGAGGAGACGGCAAGAAAGGCATGCAATACGCGCGCTGATGCAGCAGCAGCAGGAGGAGGAGCAGAGGAGCGACGGGCGGCCGTCGCGGCTCGCCGGCGTCCGTGTGGGGCGGTCGCCGGCGGTGCGTCGTGTGGCAGAACCTCCTAAATCATATGGCCCACATGCATTATTATTGTCTAAACAGACTCCAAATAACAATAAATGTGTTCCATGCAACTTAAAAAGTTTGTCGGATAAATCCTGAATCATCCACGATTCTCCAAGCAGGATCAATCATTATAAGGAGACATTGCAGTATTATAATAGTTTCATACAAATAAGTTATATCGGAGTAAAACAGCAGAAGGATTACAATAACATAAGTTTACAAAAGTTTAGTTTTAAACCTTACAAACCATAAGTTTAAATTGTACAAACCATAATAGTAGTGGAGTAATGATAGATAACTTTATTACAAAACCAAGTTATAAGCTCTGCCCAAGAGCAAAAAATTCTACTCGTCGTCACTCTCCGCAACGACTGTCATGCAGCAGGATGTGAAGCACTCCTGCTCATGGGGTTCACCTGCAACAAGGGTTCAACAAACCCTGAGTATAAAAGCACTCAACAAGAATGACCCAATGAAAAAAAAGGGGTGAAGACTCAGAAAATGCAGGCTAGAGGAACAAGGTAAGGCTTGCAGGAGATAAGGATTTTTTTTTGCGAAAAAGCATTGACAGAAAGTAAAGTTGTCTTGCTCTCGATCCAGATTACCAACCAACTTTATTTTGATACCTTATCATCATTCAAGTTGTTACTACGATGATGAACATCGATCAGGTCTTCTTCTCCGAGAAGCAACGGCGATTCGAATCCATTTTCATACCTAGCTGGGACCTAGATCTAGATATGCATGAGGCTCTAACCAAATTGCATACGAGACCAAAGATATACCGGGATAATAACCGCAGCCATATATCACCATATGATACACGTGAGCTCTTTGACCCAGTGTACCGATATACATGGAAAATTAAACCCACAATATACCACACTATGACATATGTGCGAACTCTGACCCACAAAATATCACTCCATGACGTACCTGGGCTCCAACCCTTAGTATATCACATCATACATATGGATTTCTAGTTTCTCGATATCACCAGATCACCATCGACACGGGACCTAGGGCATCAACAGATGGAAACACTACAGAGGGACTCCTTTTCCAATACAAGTTACCCGTCCGGACTCGATTTATTAACTATTAACATGATTCCAACAAGTAAGCCACCCTCATCTTTTTCATTCTTTTACCTTTTAAAAACCTAACTAATTAAGCAGGGCTAAGCATTACTACACATCTTCTAGTTAATAGGTAACAAGGAATATAGAAGTAAGACAGGTAATGCAATTGTTGGGTTTTCTCTAACATATCATAACTGAAGCGATAAGACTTCTATAAAACAAAAGTAGGGTTGGAATGCATCCGGGGCTTGCCTTGGTGGTCAGGGTAGACGGTTTCGAACTCTGGATCAACTCCTGATTCCTGAATCTGCTCTTCCTTGGGATCTGGGGCGATAATGTTAAACTCTCTGTTAACGGAAACTATACGAGAAAATGATATGCTTCAACATGACAGAATAGTAAACATGATGCTTGATGGATGCATGACCAGATTAAAGGCTTGAGTATAACTTTCCATCACGATAAAGTTGCAAGCCAACAAAACTTGCTCGCTAAGTTCGTTAGAGTTAACTACGTCATTAAAGAAATTATTTAAGCACATGAAATAACGTTGATTAAGCCCTAATGACATGATCTAGGTAAGCACAAATAATTAATTAAAGTACCCAAGGTCATTAGGGTTAATGACCTAAGGTCATCAAGCAATCCCAAAGTCAAACAAGCCTATAATGATTAAGCATAATTAAATGGGTTAATTAATTATTTAAAAGCATAAAATAAAGGCATAAAAAATTAAAGTTGCCTAATTAAGCTTAAAATTTTATTTTGAAAAGCTCTTGGTCTAATTAGATGACAAAATAATTTTCAGAAATAAAAGCCAATTATTTTATTTATTAAAAATCATTGAAGGTGCATTTTTAATTAAAGAGCTAATTTTAACTTATGCAAAATTACTCAAATTTGACATTTTATATTTTTCCTAGGTAGAGAATATTATAAAGATCATACACAAAAAGTTTCAGAATTTTGGGAGTTATACATGAATTACTATGATTTTTCAAAGAAAATAGCATTTAAATCATTTTCTGGAAATAGAAAAAGAAAATAAGCACAGTGTCCCCGCGCTGACCGACGGCGGCGCGACGGTTGACCGGCGATTTCTCATCGGCTGCGAGGTCTCCGGTGATGAGATTTGATCCTACAAGCCCAACTTGACACGGCGAGTCGATTGGACTAGCTAATGGAGCGATGGGGCAACAGCGGCGCACTGGCCGGCGGCGCGGCGGCGCGGCTGCAAGCCTCACCGGAGGCTTCTCCGGTGACGACAAGCGCACGTGCATACACGGGTACTCAGGAGAACACGTTGGGCCAGAACATAGAGCCGTCCCTGGCCCCCAGCTAAGATGGTTACGCGCGCGGCGACGCTGGCAAGACCATGCCGGCGGCGAGCCATGGCGGCCGGACGCTACGATGCGGTAGAGGTGAAATTAAGAGCATGGAAAGGTGCAGGAGCTCACCGCGGTGATGATGCACACGCTATCGGGCTCGGAGGCGGGCTGAGTCGAGCTGTAGTCGGCGGCGGTGATGGCGGCGGCGGAGCTCCAATCGCAAGGACGGCATCACGGTGGTTCCTGTGCACCATTAAGCCGACCAAGATGGGCATGAGGGGCAGGACTACATGGAGAACATGATAGCAAGGTCCATGGAGATAAATAATCAACCTTGGCGGCGATAGACGGTGACGATTCCATGGCGGCTCGGCGACCGGCCGTGAAGAAGACGACGGCGAGACGGCGCTACGGGTAGGGAGAGCGAGCACGGACTAGCTCAAACTGAGCACAAGAATAAGGTGAAGCTTCTAGCACAAGCAATTAGATGGCAGTGGATCGATGGCGATGAATTAGAGCAGCGGAGGGCGGTCGTCGGCAATGGCGGCTGAGGAAAAAGAAGAAGGAAGGTGGCGGCCGGCTTGCTATTTATAGGCCAAAGGCGAGGTATGGACGGGCGACACGACAGGGCGACGGTGGACGGCGGCGCAGCTTGAGAAGCCGGCCATGGCGGCCGCCCATAGGCTTCAGCGCTGTTCAAACAAATTACAAAAATGCTATTCACCAAAAATAACAAAATTACTTCAAATTTATATAGGAACATGAAAATCTCCAAAAATAGAATTTGCATAAATTTTCAAGATCTACACATTTCATTTTACAAACATTTCAAAATTCTGCTTAGTTTTTAAAATATGAATTCAAATAAAAAAAGGGAGCAAAATCCTAGAAATAAATATTTGAAATTACTTTTGATTTTTCAATAAAACTTTAAAATCTTCAAAACTAGCAAATACTCAACTTTTCAAACCAAACCTTTTTCATATACAAAGTTTTTTTAAATTATGCATAATTTTTGAATTATGGTTTTAAAATCAAAAGGGGACAAATGCTGGACAACTATATTTTCAAATTCATTTGAAATTCCTTTTGGAAACTTGAAAAACTTTGAATACCAACTTTGTAGCTCTTGTCAAAATCTATAAACTTACTTTTTAGAGTATCTCCAAATTCTTTATATATTTTGAATTATCAAAAAGGGGATAAACCAGCTTTTGAAATAAAGGGTTTTTGAAACCGAATTCATACTCAATTTGGTTTCTAAATTAATTGGTTGGTCATTAGTGATCACAAACATCATTCAAGGACATTTTTAAGTCAATGACCCAATGACACCCTTGGTTGACCAAGTTGACTTTTGAAAAACATTTTTATAGCTTTTGAAAAACATTTTTATCCGGCAATGGTGGCGACTTCAGCAATGATCACACCGGGAAGCGTGACAAGAGCCATGTCAAATGCTTCAAGTGCCATGGGTACGGGCACTATGCCAATTGATGTCCAGGGGTGAAGAAGGAGGAGGCACCCAAGGAGGCAACAGTTCTATAGGCTGAAACGGCATTGCCGGATAAGTTACAGTACCTATCTGAAAACAGGGATCAGAAATTGTTTCTGAATGAAGAACTCCACTTGTCCGAAGGAGGAAATCTGACAGGCAATCAATGGTACCTGGATAATGGAGCGAGTAACCACATGACTGGTGATATGTCTACTACATACTTAGATTAAGAAGTATTCTTATTAGTCTTGGTCAGTTGACAAAATTAGGACATAAGATTTTACTTGATGATGATGAACTGGAGGTTGTAGAAAATTATTATGACAGGGTTATCATGAGAGTCCCTAGAGCTGTTAATAGACCGTACAAAATTGAGTTGAAGGTAGTTGAACCTGTCTGTCTATTGGCAAGTGTGCAAGATCAAGCTTGGCTGTGGCATGGGAGATTGGGACATGTGATCTTTAGATCTCTGAAACAACTAATGGGAAAGGGTATGACAACTGGTGTACCTACAATTAACCATCCTGAACAAATTTGCAGTGATTGTTTGGCAACAAAGCAAACCAGGGTTCCTTCAGAGCAGCTTAGTGGCAAGCAGATGAGAAGCTCAAACTAGTCCATGTGGACTTGTGTGGACTAATCACACCAGTAACAGTAGGTAGAAACAGATATTTCACACTATTGGTGGATGATTGCTCAAGATGGATGGAAGTGCACATGCTGAAAAGCAAGGATCAAGCACTGACTGCATTTGGGAAGTACAAGGCAGAAGTGCAAGATCAAAGCACTCAAGTCTGACAGAGGTGGAGAATTCCTGTCAAGCATGTTTGCAGGCGTATGTGAGCAGGCAGGGATCAAGAGGTATTTTACAGCTCCATTTACTCCCCAGCAGAATGGAGTTGTTGAGAGGAGGAACATTTCTGCCCTTTTCTTCTTCCCACCTTTTAACCATTTGCTCTGTTGTTTTGTTTTCAACTTTTTTGGTTTCAATAATTTGTATCTTCTTGTTTTAATAGCACCACTGTTGTTGTTTTCAAAATATTTTGAGTTTTTGTTTCATTTGAGGTGTTCATGTTGTTTCAGACGAAGTTGATATTTTGTTTCAATTTCGTTGAATGTGTTGTTTCAATTTCGGTACCATATTTTTTTGTTTCAAAATGCTTGATTATTTTTGTTTCAAATCGTCTGTCCATGTTGTTTCAATTCTAATTTGTTTCACTTTTTTCTTTTGCTTGTTTTGTTTCAGCACGAAGTGATGGTCATGTCGGAGGCGACCAAGGCCGTGCGAGTCGCCGGCGGGAACAGGCTAGGGGGGCGGGCCCGTGCGATGTGGGACGGAGGGGGTTGGACCGTGCGGAGGGATCGTGAGTGGGGCTGGAGGGGGTTCGCTTTTCTGTTCGTTTAATTAGGCGGGGAGCGGGAGCTATGCGCTGATGCGTTCCGGATAGGCCCCGCTCGGGCATCCTATGCATAGGACGTCCGAGCGCTTGCAGCTCGCATAGAACTTAGGAAAATATCCCATGCATGGCTTATGAAAATTCTAGTAATTTAAAAAGTAATTTTTGACAACAGTTTAAAAGTAATTTTTTGACAACAATTTCAAAAGTAATTAAGCTATTTTATATTTGTAGTTATAGTAAAGAAACCATCCTAAATTAATTACAGTAAACAGTTTGACAATAGATAACTAAATGCACGTTAGTAGACGAAAATATAACTATCAAAATTACATATGCTATAGTACCTACAATTGCAAGTTCTAACAGATTGTTGGTATGGATAACTTAGTGTTGAGAGAGAATTCTAGTTACGTTTAACTTTTATAAAAGTATAAGTTGGAGTCAACCATGCTTTAATTAAATAAATAGAATATAAATTCCAAGACCCAAATAAAATAAATGAATTCCATAATAAAATTATTAGGCTAATTATCGTCGAGAACTGACGACTACAGAGAGATTAATACCCTAATTTCCTAAACTTATTAGCTGTTTTCAATGTTTTTTCTCACAAGCATGGGTGAATCTAGGATATAATATCATTGGGTCATAGACTAAGTGACAGGATCAAACGTGCATTGATTCTCTATTTCAAAAGTAATTTGCATGTGGCTAAGAGGATTTTTAGTGTTATTTTCAGTAATTTCTATAGAGATATCCGTCCCTGTTCCGCTGGTACTTGATGTGGGTGCTATTATAAGCTGGCTCATACTGTTTGCTCGTGAACAGGGACGTTGACTCACCTTAAATAAGCAACTATTACAAACATTCGTTGTGGGGTTATAAAAGATTGGAAGCCTAGCCACATACGTGTGGCAAAGTTGTGATGCGGATAGATCCACACTCATTCGGTTATACTTTCTTTTGAACAAATTGGTGAAGATATGATTTTCGTTTATTTATTAAATATAGATGCAGATGATATGGATAGAAATAGTGTTAGAGATAGGCCTTGTTTAGTTTTAGAATTTGGCATCAAATTCTATTATGTAAAAAGAAGATTTCCATCGTATCAAAATGCTGGCACATGCATAGAGTACTAAATGTAGATGAAATCAAAAATTAATTGTATAATTTTATTATACTTTATGAGACGAATATTTTAAACCTAATTAGTCAAAGCTCGGATAATTTTTATCAAATACAGACGAAATACGTCCTATAATATCGTTTTGTCAACTTTACACACCCTAAATTAGCCAACTATAAACAAGGCCATAGATAGGTTCGGGTGGAGATATATATTATTCGATGAACACGCCGTTAGAGATGGTCATCCTTGTCCAAGAATCTAGAATCACGTTCCCCTGCCCAAAAAAACGACTTCCCATTGCGCGCCCAAATTGACCCCGAGGAAAAGCAGTACTAGCCAAAAAGGCAATAATGGCAGCATCCCGTAATTTCAAGCACCTCACTACCCCTAGACCGTCATTTTAGACCCAACCACGCGGCGCATCCGACGTCTCCACTGTCCAGCAGCAGTTTCCTCCCGCGCCACCCCGCTGCTTTTCCTGCACATGCACCCGGTCCATGGACTCACACTCACTGACACCCCGATCCGACAAACCCCACCTGCACCCCACCGTCCACCGTGTTCACTGCACCGAGTCCACGCTCCACCACCTCCCCCACGAAGCTTCCTCCTCCTCCGTCCTCCACCTCCTCTGTCGCGTCAAGCACAAAGGGACACCGCCGCCGATTCGCCGTGGTGTCGAAGTCAAAGCAAGCTTTTTTATTCGCTTTATGTGCACCGACGACACCACCAACACCACCAGTTGAAGCCACCACCTGCTCCTCCTGCCAGAAATTCTCGACACGACACCGACCAACCAGCCAGCCAACGGAGGAGACGGCAAGCAAGGCATGCGATGCGCGCGCTGATGCTGGAGCAGAGGAGCGGGGGGGCGGCCGTCGCGGCTCGCCGGCGTCCGCGTGGGGCGGTCGCCGGCGGCGGCGTCGCCCCCGTCCCGCCGCCGTCGCAGGAAGAGTCGGGGAGGGAGCGGGAGCGGGAGCGGCTCCGCGGCGGCGCGCCCGGCGGTGCAGCAGCTAGGGACGTCCCGGTCGCGGACGCGGACACGGCGGGAGGGGAAAGGGAAGAGGCGGGCCCTCGCGCGCTCGGCCTCCGAGCCGGCACTCTGGTTTCGCGAAGCGCGGGTCCACGCCGCGCCGCCGCGCGGAGGAGAGGACGGGCCGCTTGAGTGCCCGCCGTCCCCGCCGGCGCCGCCGCTGGAGCGCCCGCACACGTGCTTCGACGTCTTCGACCCGGAGGAGTCGGCGACCATCGGCTTCGGCCGCTCCCCCTCCGCCGCGTCGCTCACCAAGCTCAGCCCCCAAGACCGAGAGGTGCGGCCGGCCGCCGGCGAACTAACAACTGTGGCGAATTGGTAGTCTTATTTATTAGTTCGGCGTAGTTAATTTCCGGATGGGGAATAATGGTTTGGTGCTGCGGTGCAGGAGGCGAAGGTGGTGGTGAGCGTGACGGTGGAGGGGAGCGTGGGCCCGGTGAAGGCCATGGTCAGGCTGGGCGCCAGCGTCGGGGAGGCCATTGCTGCCGTGGTTGAAAGGTACGCCAGGGAGGGGAGGAGCCCGCGCCTGGACCCGGCCGCGGCACAGAGCTTCCAGCTGCACCACTCACATTTCAGCCTGCAGAGTAAGCCACCACACCAGTTCACCTGATTTTAGCAAAGAAATTCCCTTTCATCTGGCAATTAGTATATCTGTTTTAGTAAAAACAGTTATTATCACTGGCTGTCATCTTTTCTTTTCTTCTCACGGATTAATTCATTAATATGCATTGGTTTCGTGTAAGAACTCCTATTCGTCCAAACATTTTGTTGGTCCTATATATGTGCTTGTATTTTCGATGTTAGTATGCAATTATTATTTTTTTTTTCGCGACCAGGACTTTACCCTAGTATGCAATTGTAGTGTGCCTTCCTCCTTCCAATCATTCCAAAAGGAATTCAGATTAAGGATTCTGTAGTTTCTCGGACATAATGAAATTATTACCCTGTTTTTGGAGAGAAATTGAACGGCAGAGTATGGCAACCTTAGCTTACAGATCTTGTGATCGACACATGTCTTGGTATTCTCCAGATCATTTTATTGTCTACCGAATTATTTGTGAGACAACTGTAGTTTCATTTATATTATTTTTATTTAATAATTGACAAAAGGAATACTCCCTCTGTCCTAAAATAAGTGTCGTTTTGGGTTTTCGTGCCACAAGTTTGACTCGATTTGTAGAAAATACATGCAATATTTATATTTTTAAATAAATCTACTAAAAAAACTAGATGAAAAGATCTTTCCGATGATACTAATTAATTAGCATAAATATTTATATATTTTAATATATAATTGCCGGCAGTTGTATCTCGGGAAGCGAGAGTGTCACTTATTTTAGGACGGAGAGAGTAGATGCTTTTCTCTAAAGCATGCTTATGACACATCAAAATAGCTGCAAGTTTTCTTGTTACTTGACATAAGTTTGCTGGCTGTCGTTTTCCTGATTCGGTCCATTATATAGAACTGAGCCCAATTTAGAACTGAGCCCAATTTAAAATATAGAATAATATACTGATTGACAAATGGCTCAAGCTACTGGACACTTCCCCTTAGCATCTGGAAACTGTGTGGATGCCAACGTCATTGCACTGTTTGTTCTGCAGTTACAAGCTCACAACTAAATATGTTGATCAAGAGTACTTGAAGTTAAACCTTGCCGACTGAGTAAATTTAAAAGATCTGGATTCATTGCATGATTATGAAATCAATAATACGCCCAGTGTCAGCTATAGCCTATTGGGAACCTGCAGTCAAGTGTGACTGTCAAGATAAGTCATATGCTCTTAGTGTTAGTTAGGCCTTTGAGAGCTGTTTACAGTTATAACTGTTATATATACTCAGGTCAGAAACATCATTTATTTCTGGCCTGAGCCAGTAGCTATTTAACTCTGGATATTGAAGGAGCTCAGGTTTCAGTCAATAACCAGTTGGCTATCGAATTCAAATTGGAGACTTCAGTACGAATTTGGACCCTTTTTCATTTTGTATAGTACCTTACAAAATTATGTATTACCTGCTGGAGCTATTTGTTGTTGAACCTCAGCCATTCTTGTATATAGCAGCAGAAAGTGAAAATTTTCATGTAAACTGAGTCATATTGCCCCAAGAGTAACGGTTTAAACATTTTGCTCACAGGTCTGAACAAGAACGACAAAATCGGAGATGTGGGAGGCAGGAATTTCTACCTGCACAAGAATGACTCAAGCAATGGGCTGTACCTCCAGGGCCAGGAGTCTGATACGAATTCAAGTCGCAGTGACATCAGCCAGAGCTCCAACTTAGGACTACCATCTGGTGGCACCACTAATCAGTATCAGGTCCTCACCATTGTCATCAGTAAGCTCGACAAAATTGGCCGGCGGACGAGGCGGATCTGGAGGTTCATCACCTGCAACAACTGTACATGACATCAGGGCAATGAATCTTGAATCTGCAGACAGTGGAGCCAAGAAGTAGTTAGCTCATTAACCAGTAAATTGTGTGGCATGAATTCTAGTAATAATCTTAGCTAGTAATTCGTTGACCAAGGTATGGTGTATTGGTGTGGTGTGTAATTCTAACTCCTAACACTAGTTAATTCTAGTAATGCGTTCCGAGCTGGTACGCATAACGTAGTGGTTAAGCCACAAAAAGAATGCAGTGTGACTGCAACAGCCATGGGCACATATCGCAGATTAAAGATGTGTCCATGTGAAAAGTTAGGTCTATACAGAAAGAAAAATTACAGGTCTCTTATTATTGTACGTTCCCTAGCCTGGTTCGTTTGCTTTGCCATGTCTTGTGTCCTTGGCTCCGCTGCAGTGTGTCTGCTCAGCTTGAACCCGTTTGCGCCGCTGCAGTGTCTGCTCAACTCTTTTGAACCTCGTTTTCTTATTTTTAAGCCTAATCTTTTTTTGTTCATAATATTTTCTTTAATAAAGTTCATTGCTATTTTTTTCAGGAGATGTGATAAAATATCAATGATTTTTCTTTTTTTCCCTTGTGTTTCGAAATTTAATATAACACAACCTTTTCCATGAACATAAATGGGTACAGAAATGAGGATACAAATAAAATTGAAGATTGTGTGTGAGTTTGAATAATAATATGTTTATTATATAGTTTTATTAGTTATACTTAATAATCGTTAAATAAAAATGAATTGGCTCATATATTCTAAAATTCAAGATTACGTTTCATAAAATAGAATAGAAAATCATGGGCTGGTTCTGATTTGCGTTTGCGCCAGTACAGAGGTCTTAAAAGAATTTTTTTATTAATAAATTTATTTTAAAAAAAAATTACAAAATTAGTCTCCGTTTTTAAAAAATTACAGGAATAGACCACCAGTCGCCCGTTGGAAGGGCGAAGATGGGCCTTGTCGCCCGACTGGCGGGCTACCTGGGCCATGTCGCCCGACCAGTGGTCGACTTGGCCGTGCACGTGGCATGGCGGGTCCCACGTCGCCCGGCCGATGGGCGACGTGGCCCATGTCGCCCGACCAGTGGGCGACTTGACAGTGGACGTGGCATGGCGGGCCCCACGTCGCCCGGCCGATGGGCGACGTGGCCCATGTCGCCCGACCAGTGGGCGACTTGGCCCATGTCGCCCGGCCAGTGGGCGACTTAGCCCATGTCGCCCGAACACGGGGCGACATGGCGCTGCTATATATAACGCGGCCGGCCGCGGCCGGCCGCTGCCGGCTGGGAGAAGAGAACAGAAGGAGAGGAGAGGAGAGGAGAGGAGAAGAGAAGAAGAAGAAGAAGAAGAAGAAGAAGAAGAAGAAGAAGAAGAAGAAGAAGAAGAAGAAGAAGAGGAGGAGGAAGAAGGAGAAGAGAGGAAGAGGAAAATTTTCGGTAAGTAAAAAATAATTTTATATATAATTATTTAATGTGTGTTATATTAATTGTTAGATAATGTAATGAGCAGTTAAGCGATTAATATTATATTTCGGTAGTATTACTTATATTCTTATTTTATATATATTGTTAAATTAAATAGTTATAGTTGAAATAATATTAGTAATATATTAGTGAAAAGCTATTTTAGCTGAAATTTTTAGATTACACAGATGTCGGAGAAGTTAGGATTTTAAATTTATTATGGAGAAGGAGAAATTATTCAAGGTGTACACGGGGTTGATCTGTCAGGATTTGCCTCAATAACTAGATGGGTGTCTAGGGCAAATGAGAGAACAATTAGTGATGTGCAGAATTGGTTGATGCGAATATTTAGGCTTGACAGCAACCAACATGATGTTAAGGTCATGGGTATGGTTAGTCGTGCTCGGGAGGGCACTTTTTGGGAGTTAGTACCGCTTAATGCAACATCAACATGGAGAAAATACGTCAACAAAGCTGTAGAACGTGGGTGGCCTCTAGTCCTTCTTGCTCAGGCATATACGAAGGAGGTTCATGAGGTACACGTTGTAGAAGAAGAAGGAGGTCCGAGCCATGACAATCACAATGATAATGAGGAAGATAATGAAGAGAGTGATCATCACCTGTCATCTATGGTACCGACGGGTGAAGCGGACGAAGGAGAGCGCATAGAGCATATAGTTGAAGAGATGACGATGGAAGATATGGAGAATGAGAATATATCTGAAACTGAGTCATCTGAAGATGAGAATGAAATTCCTGTCCCACTGGAGTGGAAGAGTAACAGTTCGAAGAATTTGATGATCAACGAAGGAAATTCTGTGTCGTGGGAATATCATGAGAATGAACTAGTAGAAGGAGGTATGTACAAAGGCAAAGATGAAGTGATGAGTGCCGTGAAGTGCTGGTCTCTGTCAATGAAGCGGTCTTTTGTGGTTGTTAAGTCCAACAAGAAAGTATATGATGTTAAATGTGTGTTTTCGGACTGTCCATTTAGGGTACATGCTTATGAGTAAAAATGGAGTACAATTTGGAAGTGCTCTATAGTAACAGAACATACATGTGAGTTACAAGAATTAGAGAAGTCCAATACTGCTCTTACATCGAGCTTCATCGTAGAGTACATGTATAATCGAATTATTGATAATTTAAGGTATGAGCCGAAATCTATAGTGACTACTATAGAGGAAGATTTTAAATACACCATCAGCTATTCGAAGGCGTGGCGAGCGAAACAGAAGGTCATTGTGAAGAGATTCGGTTCGTACGAAGCATCTTATGAGAACCTACCAAGATTGTTAGAAACCATCAGACAAAGAAATATTGGTACATATTATGATATCATGGATGTGTCTGATCCAAAAGAGGCCGGAAAGTTAATACTTCGTCGAGCCTTTTTTGCACTAGGTCAATGTATAATGGCATTTCGTCATTGCAGACCTGTTTTATGCATGGATGGTACATTTCTAACAGGAAAGTATAAAGGTCAGATTCTAACTGCTATTGGTGTTGATGGGAATAATCAAGTACTACCAGTTGCTTTTGCTTTTGTGGAAAGTGAGAACACAGATAGTTGGTATTGGTTTTTGGAGCGTGTGAAGTTAGCAGTGGTGCAAGGGCGACCTAATGTTTGTGTCATACATGACCGACATGCCGGTTTGTTGAAGGCGATAACGGATATACAATATGGTTCAGTGGAGCGTGATCTTCCTCCTCGATGGTCGGACATACAATCAAGATGGTGCATGAGGCACTTGGGTGCAAATTTTTTCAGCCATTTCAAAAATAAACACCTTATGAATATGTTTAAGAGGTTGTGCAATCAGAACCAACAAAGAAAATTCAATGCAATGTGGACACGTCTTGATGAATTAACAACAAAGCAAACAGAAGAGTTAGCGACTTGTACGAATCAAGACCCGAATGATATGTCTGTTCCTCTTTCAGGCCTTCCAACGGATGCCTTCAGGAACGTGGTTCGGAGGTCGGGGTCATCAATCAGGTGCTTCTCAGATTGGATTGAGTACGAGCCAAAGGAGAAGTGGTCATTATTATATGACACAGATGGGGCGAGGTTTGGAATAATGACAACAAATTTAGCGGAGGTGTACAATTGGGTCATTCGAGGCATGAGAGGATTACCTCTTGTAGCAATCGTAGAGGGTATTTTGCATGGAACATGCAAGTACTTCCGTGAAAGATATATGGTTGCTTTTAATACGATGTCAGATAATACATTGATTTTTTCAACATTCATGACAAATTACATGAAAAAAAGGTGGAGAAGGCAAGCTTGCATCGTGCACGTCCTATGGGCACAGCAGAGAATCGCTTTGAAGTTCTGTGTAGGGATCGGGGCCGTCGTGGTGGCAATCAAGAGAGAATTGCACAAGAGTGTGTTATTCGTTATAACTCATGCAGCTGTTCGTGCCTGAAATCAAAACTTCTACACAGGCCATGCTCACATGTTATAGCAGCTTGTTCACTTACTAATTTATCCCCGAAGCCGTATGTCTCACATTATTTTACGAAGGAGGTAGTCATGACAACCTGGAATGCAGAGATTTATGGTTTCGCAATATTTAGTAGTTTTACAAACAATCCTAGAAGTAACTACCTACGGGGCTCGATAAGGATAAATTAAGACAGAAGCCTGGTCGTCGTAAGACACGGCGCATTAGAAATGATATGGATGACTCAGAAGTGGGAAGACTGGAGCATCGGTGCACCAAGTGCAATGGCACAGGACATACTTATAAAAAGTGCACGCGTGCAACCACCACAGAGGGAGCTGCAGAAGCAGGACCTTCAGGGAATCCGCAAGATGGCCGGCGCCCTCGTGCACGTCGTGGATTCCGGAATCAAGGCGAAAATGCTCTTTAAAAATAATAGTATGTCTGCTTTTTTTGATTTAGTGTTTCATAGTATTAATTATATTTATGCATTATTTTTTTTATATTATTAAGATATTTTAGGTATGGCGATGGATGAGGGACACTTGGAGTTGTTGGACGCACAGTTGGACTAGCGCCACCGGTCCTACTTGAGTGCTGTGACAGCTGCTGAGCTACCTGTTCTACGGCCTAGGGTACCTCAGGAGTTGTGGCGGCTGGACGAGTGATGGATACCAAGGTATGCACAATAACACTTTCACTTATTTGTTTTACTCATACAGATGATTTGGTAATATATATTTATATATAAATGTTGTATTTGCTACAGGCTACGAGCAGCTGGTCTACTGCCTCTGTGTAGGCTTGTGTAGGCTAGTGCTGTTGAGGCCCCGGCCGATGCGGTGACACGGTTTAACTTTGACCGTTCCTTACTTGCGGCATTGGTGGACCGCTGGAGGCCTGAGACGCACACGTTCCACTTTCCTTGTGATATAGTTTATTAACATCAAATATTCATGTGTATGTTAAATGAAATTTGAACTTCTGTTTTCTAATTCAGGCCGAGTATATCCACCCTGCGGCGGATGAGGCCACTGTGTCGAGGCACTTGGAGGCCTATCTATTGTGGTTGTTTGGTTGGATAATGTTCACATCATCGCATGGGAACTCTGTCGTGAAGCACTTGATTCACTTCGCGCACGAGATAGCGGACGCACCGCTCGACGCCGTGCCGCAGTACAGTTGGGCATCCTCTATCTTGGCAGCCACGTACCGAGGTCTTTGTGATGCGTGCACAAAGACCGACCCGTCAGCTATCCTCTCTGGTTGTCCACTATTACTTCAACTCTGGTCGTACGAGCGGTTTAGTATTGGACGACCAGTCATGGATTTCTCGACTTACGGAGCAGGTTTGTACGGGGAGACGGAGGAGGACGGCCCTACGATGGGTTCGTTGTGGGTCCGGCGGCGGGTAAGTCTTCTATATCGCAGTTGAACCTGTTTCTATTTATTTTCGAATAAATTGCACCTTACTATTATTTTCTATACAGCCTACTTGGGCAAACATTCAGGTTCACAGAGCCTATCCTGAGTACACGGTGGCGTTCGATCAGATTAGGGCAGACGACGTCCTCTGGACACCTTACAGCATGGAGGAGATTGTCGTACGAGCGCCTAATGGGTTGTCGTCGTTCTACACGAGGGATCAGGAGTACTGGATGACACGTAAGGCTGTCGTTTTTGACATCTTTGTCGAGGACTACGCTCCTCACAGAGTGATGTGGCAGTTTGGTCGTAACCAGACGTTCCCACTCCCGGTTGCCCATATTGTTCCTCTTTCCGTGCACGGGTAAGTATAAGATAATTAATTCGTTCTGATTGAGTATTTAATATATATAGAAAGATAACTAATACGTTTTGAAATCCATAGTTACGTGCGGAGGGGTCTACCGGCAGGCGTTACTTGGTCCTCCCGTATACAGCCGTGGGTCGACGAGTGGGCCAACGCACTACATGATGTGACCTACGAGCCCAGACCGTTTTCCTTGCAGACTTACGGGGACTACTTACGTTGGTATATTCCTCGCACACGGATCAGAGTCACGTATACACCAGCGGAGCCACGGACCCACGTCCCTAGGTTGACGGACACGTACCCTGTGCACAGAGATCAGGCGATGTCGTTGGCGGTACGATCTTTATGAACTTCAACCCACTTCGTTTAATATTTTTCTTATCATAATTACTTCAATGTTCTCGTTTTGTTAATAGACCGACATGGCTCACCGTATCACTATGGATGGTGGATCGCTCTTGCACCGGTTGAGGGAGGGCATTCAGATGACCAGCCACGAGCTTACCGCTGCGGTCCAGAGGATGTATGACTCTGCTGCAAACATTGTCAAGTTGACGTCGTGCCGGCCCTGCGGGCGACAGCCGAATGTCGTCCCTCGACCTTCACACGTGACACACAGGCCTGACGGACCGACGGCGCCACTACCTCCGCGGCCTACGTACCAAACAGGTGAGTAACTTATATTTTCTTCGTATGTAGTAATGCTAACTTGTTCGTTACTTATAAGTTTCATTATTCAGGTCCACCTACGTACTCTGTCGGTTGGCGTCCGGAGTTCGATATCATTGGATCATCTTCGCAGCCTGCTCACATGCCTACAGGTACGATATAGTGGTGAAATTTAATTATATTATCTAATACTGCTTTATTCGTAACATTACATTCACTCTGCATGGTCAGGTATGCACTTTGACGGTTCGCGGCATCAGTTCGATTTCGGAGGTTCCTCTTCACACGCTGTACCCATGATTCCAGGTATGACCTACTTTTAAGAGTTCGACACGTTATATATTAGTTTTACCATCAGCGTTATCATAACGTTGGTCTTATATGTTTAGGGACGACCCGTTACGACTATGAGGGATCGGACATCTCTGAGCACGCTGACACTTTTCGTCAGCGATCCCCGTCACCCTTCGACCTTGACAGTTACCTGCAGCAGGAGCCGGCGGACGTACTAGCGTCATCGCAGTTACGTGAAGCACCACCACAGACACAGCCCTCACAGGACGAGTACGCGACACCAGCTGCTGCTGGAGGCCGTCCTGCACATGTTACAGTTCCTCCTTCGCCGCTTACTTACTCAGCCGGCCATGTGCGAGCGGGCCGCAGAGCACCAAAGCCTGGCACGATTAGGGGTGTTGCACCTAAGCGTGACGATATTAGTTTTGTATGATTTGCCGCCGATGTTGTTTTCTATGATATTGTACCGATACTATTTTAGTTTTTAGAACTTAATTAATATTTCACTGTTGTATTTTTTTTCATCTATTAAGCTTGGGCGAGCACACGACAACGGCGTTTTCGCACGCCTATTGCATGACTGCGTATTATTTTTGCTATTTCTCCGACTTCGATATTTTTTCTGAAATTTCCGATTAAATAAATAATATTTAAAAAAACCGAAATTTTTCCTGAAATTTCCAAATAAATAAATATTATTTAAAAAAACCCAAAAAACCAGGTCGTCCTTTGAACGGGCGAAGTGGGCCTCATCGCCCTTTGGCCAGGCGACCTGGGCCTGGTCGCCATTTGGCCGGGCGACCTGGGCCTGGT
>CM041636.1:14727064-14803096 GCA_023333625.1 Bothriochloa decipiens
GGCGACCTGGGCCTGGTCGCCATTTGGCCGGGCGACCTGGGCCTGGTCGCCCTTTGGCCGGGCGACGTGAGACTGGTCGCCCTTTCAACGGGCGATTCTCTCGCGTCGCCCTTCTAACGGGCGACTGGTGGCCTATTCCTGTAATTTTTTGAAAACGGAGACTAATTTTGTAATTTTTTTAAAAAATAAATTTATTAATAAAAAAAATTCGGTCTTAAAAGACATTGTACTGGGTTAGGGCATTTGTTGGGCTGCTCTAGGTGTGGGATCCGGCATAGGCTAAGGCCCAGATTGGTCTAGCAGACCGGGCCTAGTGTAACGGTGAATACGGTTAAAAAAGCGAAAAGCTGCCTGGGTACAAAATTTCGGCCCTAAAATATAATTGTTTTTTAAGAGGTGGGCATTTGACCATCTCCAAAATAGCAATTAGTGCAAGCTTCAATGGGGGATGCCCCGGCCACCTCCGAAAAACCAAAATGATACCTGGAAAACCGTACCAGTAGTAGTGAAATGGAAATAATTTTCACAATAGAATCTTTTAGATTTTTTTGATTTTGAACAATGTGAGCAGGGATGGCATTTCTCATGATTAAGCAGTTCTGCCTTTATGTTAGTGTAGCTTTTTGTTTTGAACAGTAGTAGATTACCATATGAAGTTTATTGACATTTCACAAAAATATTTTTTGAAATCCATAAATGGAAAACAGCTTCGTGCTTAATGTTCTTTTTGACAAAATAGAAAAAAATATTTACCTTGGTTATTATTTTTTAAATTCACCAACTGATGCAACTAAATAAATGTACTTATCAGAACCTAAAATTTAATGCCTTTATTTACACACTCCAGTAAACAAAAGTACATAAAGGTAGCTCAAGACATAAGTGAATGTGGTACTCACACATTAGTGTAGTTGCAGAAGGCGTGATCTCTAAGATGTGCACTGAAGGAAATTTGTTCAGCCATTGATAACTACCAGAAAAATGGGAGGCTAAAAAAAATTGGAGACGTTTCAGATGAGCATATGACTATATATATCAGGCTAGTCGTTTGCTCACTTCAACACTGAAGTTCTTGGTAGCCTACAGCCCCTGCAACCAACAATCCACAATACACTTGAGATCCATAGTTATAGCCTATAATGGACTCCCAGATGTGGCCTTCATACATCAAAACTCCTACCTGACACATTGAACAATGGGCTTCGGAGGTATCTGGAAATTTGATAGGTATGCAACTTGTCCCTCCGGTGACATGATTGTTGCTGAGGGGTGCTCCTGCTATCCGGAGGTACATAATGCCGGTGATCTGTGTCGGTGGTGCCCTACCTTTGGCCCCAAAACTTCTCAAGCCACACCTATCTCCTTCACTGCATCTCGCTATGAGGTTCTACTGGACACAAATCTTCATGTTGACTCCATGAAGGATGACGGTGAGTTGATTAACAGAGACTTGGTGGAAGCTTCATTAGCTATCTGCACTGATTGCAAGGAATTGGTCCTTCAGGGTGGCTTCGACTTCCTCGGAGGCATACCCATATGTGGATGAGAAGTGTGACGCCAACAACAAGGGCAGGCAACAGTCTTGTACATCAAACAAATCTGATGAACAACAGATGGAGAAATGCGATTGTAAAAATTTTGCTTAGGTGCAACATACAGATCCAAATCCAGCACAAATCATTTGCTTCATGTATACTGACTGTGTTTAAGGAAACATAAAATAAATTATTGCAGTATAGTCATTGGACATATTATTTAATAGTGAAATATTGAAATAGCAATTAAAATATTATCACATTAGAGCCGTACGAGGCCACGACTGGACATCAAGGCTGTTGGTTGAGCAAATTGCAAATGTTTGTGACAGGGAAAGCATACCTATAATTTGGTCATTGGTGAGGCATGACATTTGCTGCACTGCGATGTGCCTGTGTCTGTGCTGCAAAAAAAGGTTGGCTTGGCGCCCCTTCATGATGCTCCTCGTCCAGAGAGGCAGAGATAGTTTCGCTCTTTGCAGTGCTCCAAGCTCTGTTGTGGAAGTGCAGACCTGTTGTTCTCGAGTTTTGACACATGCGTTTGAATTGCAAACCAGCACCGGGAAAACATTTTTGCACCTTCCGAGAAGGCACTAATGCGTTTCATATGTTGGATTCTCTTCCATCCCATCCGTATGGTCGAAGTTGAAGCCCAAGCTGAGCATTCATCCATTGCAACGGAGGCCATCCCATCCTCAAAAGGTTGGCTTGGCCTTGGTGCCCTCCATGATGCTCTCCTCCAGAAGTGGTTTCGGTCTCTGCAGTGCTCCTTGAAAGCTCTGTCCTGGAACCTGTTCTCGAGTTCTGACACATTGGTCGGAGTGCAAGCCTCAGCCTGTTCTTTTGCAAAGCAACGGAACAACAGTTTTGCACCATCCTAGCCATGACCATTCTCAGAGGAATAGAACCAAACAATATTATTCTTTTAGAAAATAGAAAAAAGTTGTTTGTCTAGTATATTAAATTAATAATGAATGATGTAGTAGTTTCAGCTTAGTTATCTGATCCAAAAGTTTACTGCCTTTATTCACTGCAGTAGACAAGAGTACATACAAGTTGCTCAAAGCATAATTATTGAATGTTGTACTAACTTTGTGGAGATGCAGAGCGTGAGAACTCTATGAGGTGCACTATAGAAAATTCCATTCTGTTCAGTCATTGATATCTATTGGAAGTCGGGGACTGAAACAAATTAGAGATGTTTCAGATGAACACATGCCTATATGTTTCAGACTAGTTGGTTCTTTTCTACACAGAAGTACCCGGTAGCCTTCACCTTTCTATACATACAATGATCTGCCATATGTAGTCTTCATCCAGCGAAATGCTTATATGCATCAAGTAGTGGCCTTGCGAGGAATCTGGAAATTTTACTACTTAGCAACATGCCCCTCATATAAAACAATTCTTGCATTCTGCTAGCTAGTAGTATTGGCCTTGGGAGGTATCTGGAGATAGTTTATATGTTTGCTAAAGGATGGTTTGGAGAAGCAAGTCAACCAAGGGGCCTAGAGAGGCAGGTTCTCAGGATTTTAGCGAGATGATTCCCAAATTTTGCAGCCTGCTAGCTGGATGGGCCTGATCCCTGTACTGAACACATGGAAATGTTGAGAAGTTGAAGTTTCAGCATTAATGTATATATAAAACACAACAAGTGCGAACACATGGTTTTTACATAACCATTATGGAGCATCCTTGTTGTGTGATGAGCGACTGTTAACATGACAACACTTTGGTGTGTGGTTGGTTCGGTGGTTCTTCTGATCCCCTGGCACAGGGTTATGTGTCGAAACGGTGTCTCTTGACTCATGATGTGCAGGTGTGAAGTCCGGATACGGTGGCAGCAGTCAGAAGAAGGTCAAGTAGGGCGTGCCATGCTGACGGACTGGGTGCGGTGAAGGGCGGACGCTAGGCTTGGACTGACGGACCAGATGGCCGGGTGGCCAGCCGCGGTGGCTGACACTTGGGACATCGACAAGTGCAAGTGTACACGGCGAGGGATGCGTATGCGGTACGCTACTCGCAGGCGATTTGGTGGTTTGTCTTCAAAACCATCAACGATGGTTTGGTGGTTTGCCCTCAAAACCATCGGCGGCGGGTTTCATGGGTTTGGGCCTCAAAACCCAGGCGGAGATCCTGGTGTGGACGGACAACACGTGGCGGCATCAGGGAGATTGCGTCGGAGCAAGGCTACCAGTGAGAAGGCACGGTGATCATTGAATCAAGAAATCTCGAGTTGGACCATAGTGCCCTTGGCTAGATGGTTCGCTCTAAAAATATCTAGGGGTAGAAGTAGAATTGGGTAATAGGCCTATAAATAAGAGGGGACTGCCTCCACTCAGTCTAACCTCTCCCATTCTAGTTGTTCATCTTAGGGTTTTCCAGTCTCTAGTTTTTCTAAGTGTGTAAGGTCCACTACAAATATTATAATAATTTGTTTATGGGAAGAGCACCCCCTAGTGTGCTCATGCCCTCTGGGCTTTTAGTTTCATGTGATTCCCAAGATGGATTTGTGTTCTTGCTATTCTTGATTTGTTCATCCCAAGTTCCTCTCCCCCCTCTAATTTCGTGGTCAATTTTCATTGATTTTGCACCATTTGAGTCTGTTTTTCTTGCGTTGATTTGTGCTATGACATGAGAGGATTAATCCCACCGAAGGGTTTGAGCTAATTCCTCATGATCATGTAGATCGGTGTGATTTTTAGTTCACGGCAAGTTCTTGTTCGGTTTTCACCCCTTTTTCGATTTATCCCAACTCTCTTCAAATTGGGCCATGATCTTTTGAGGATAGCCTCTCCACTGCATGAGGAACAATCCCTCCAAATCTTGTTGCAGTTGGTGTTGATTCGAGAGAGATCTGTTCGATTCTTGGTGAGAGGAAATTTTCGGGCGATTTCTGGATGGCCCACGGACAGTCCGCGCCCTGGTTCAGATAGTCTGGATAGTCCGGACCTTCTGTCATGGACAGTCCGATGACGGGAGTCAAGCCAGTGGCCTCCATGGCTGCTCTGTTGAGTGAGCACAGACAGTCCGTAGTAGACACCGCGGACAGTCCGGGACTCCTCTAGAGCAGATCCGAGCTCTTGTGTAACACATCAAAAAAATGAAGAATAAGATAGAAGGGGCTAAGGCCCAGCCAGCCCACCATCACCTCCCAGGCCCAAGTCGCCCCAATACTAGAAGTCACGCTCCTTCCCCATCAGGCGCCCTCCCTCCTCCTGTTCGTGCTCCTCCCTTCCAGAAGTGCCTCTCCCTTCTTCCTTGCACCCTCCCCCTCTCTAGAACCTCCCACAACCAGTAAGAACCAAAGGGAAAAAGGAAAGATGGTTTGAGGGCGAGGAGAAGATCGAGTAGAGCTGCAACATGGTGTAGATCGATTTCTATCCCTTCCGTTTCTTGCTGCCCTAGCTTGGGGATAATCAAGGTGAGATGCTTTCCCCATTTGGGTCCTTGGAATGAGATGTTTTGGATGGTCTTTGGTCAGGGTATTAGTTGTTATTGAGGGAGAAATCACCTTTGGAATTCAAGTCTAGGTTTTTGCTGCCTGACAGATTGAGCACTGTAGCTGTTCTTATCGTTTCCATGACCTAAAAGTCATTTTCTGTGAAAGTGAACAACCGGAGAGTGGTAGAGGACCATCAGATCTATTAGCTTGTGAAATTTCATGATTTTACCCCAAATGGTTTCTGAGTTATGACTTTTCTTTAGTCAGTTGTCAAGTTCTAATGGAAATCTGGACAGATTTGGATCTATAAGGTTTTCAAGGACCTTCAAAGCTTTATATGACTTTGAAAATTATAGGAGATTTGTAGCACTTCTTATTAGCTTTCCAAATTGGTAAATATCATGGCTTTTGGATAAGAGGAACTCGAGACATAGATTTCCAAATTCAGATATACTGTTCTGTCGACAGAGTTTTTTAGTTGAGGCTCAACCCTGCTTTAGGCAATCTTGTCGACCTCTAACACAAATATGGGTAATATCTTATTTTTAGATTGTTGAAATATCTATCATCTGGTGGAATTTTAGAATTTTTGGACAAATGGATTTGAGGATATAAAATTGTGGGCAAATTCAGAGGTCTGTTTTCAACTGCAGTTTCGACCATTTTAATGACACGATAAAAATAAAGCTTCTACATGAACACGTAGGTTGTGCTTTGTAGATTCTAATAATATATTTGTTTGCTAAAATATCACTTGTGGATTAAAAGATACGAAAAAGGGAAGCAGCAGTGCCGCAGTTCACTTGGTGTTGTTTGCTAGTTTGCTTGGTTTTTGGTTCGGCAATGTAGGAGCGCTTTACTTACTGTAAATACTTGTTGGTTTGAGTTGTTATCTGATCTTGCATTGTCAAAACAGGAGGTAGTGCCCCGGACCATACCTAAAGCGGTCATCTCCTCGTTGAAGGCAAGGAAACATAGCGGTGGTTTGCTACAAGCTCTAACTTGCCATTTACTCTACCTCCACCTTGAAAATTCAGAACTACAACTTTTTACTATGGCCTTTCAAACATTTTTTTTCTTTCATTGACATATCATCTATGCTTCCTTTGTATATCTATATTCATTTACTAATGGTTGATGGTGGTCACGTATCGAAATGTGGCATGATGTCTCTATGGGGATACGATCATGATGTTATATATGGTATATACTTACTTCTATAACATTGCATTGCACTTGCATTGACATATGGACTTATATCGCAGCTGCTAGCTGCGACCGTACCGGTACAGCATTGTT
This sequence comes from Bothriochloa decipiens, assembly GCA_023333625.1. Classification (NCBI taxonomy): domain Eukaryota; kingdom Viridiplantae; phylum Streptophyta; class Magnoliopsida; order Poales; family Poaceae; genus Bothriochloa; species Bothriochloa decipiens. The sequence goes on from CM041636.1 coordinate 14,733,344, forward strand.
TATTGGGCATAACGATGTAACTTCATACCTTGTTGGGTATGAAGGCAGGAAACATGGCATTTGCATTGCATTGGAAATTTTGGACTATGGCATATGTGGTTTAGACTAAGGTTTTTGGAGAGTTTGAGAAGCTGCTTCTCTAAGGTTTGATGGTGTGATTAATCTGTACCCTATATGAGGTTGTATTACTCTTTGTATTTATCTCATTGTCTATTATAATTGAAGATTAAATCAATGCTTATTAAACTTGTAGTTTAAATAGCTTGTTAAAGCGGTTTACTTGCTGCGATTTTATATCTCACCCCCCTTTCTATCTTTCCAGGCACTCAGGTGGATTTTGCTTGAAGGGTGAGAAATTAGGAGCACACTCACAGTCATGTCATCTTTAGTTTGAAAATTATGTGTAATATTATTGGTATTAGAACTTGGAGTTTACGTTGATCGAGTACTCGTACCTTTGGTTTGTGGTTAATGCTAGGAAGACTTCCTAAACTTAGTTTGATGATGACATATTCATTAGAATGTTATGTCTCATGGTTGAGCTTACTTATTTTATCTCTTCATGTTGTTGCTTCCGTGTTACTCCGGTTTTAATGGGAGATGCTGCCCAAAAATTCTAGTTTATTGCTCTAGGTTTTACTTCTGCTGGTGGCATCTTAGGTAGGTGGAGTTTTGGGGTGTTACATCTTGTCTCCCTATTCGCTTCTGGGGTTTTGACCCGCAGACAGTCCGGGCCAAAAGCGCAGACAGTCTGATGATGTACAGCAGCAGCTATCTAGAATCTGTTCCAGAAGTTTGGTTTTCGGTTTTTGACCCGCGGACAGTCTGGCGTTCAAACCGCGGACAGTCCGGGATTTTTGATTTTAGGTTTTGGTGAACTGATGAGCTTCGACTTCGTACGAATCTGACCCGCGGATAGTCCGCACCCGAAACCATGGACAGTCCATAGTTGTCTGGACTACAGACAGTCTTCAACCTGTCCTTGTACTGCGGATAGTCCGGGCTAGGACTCAGGACAGTCCGCATTTGTTTAGTAAAGCTGAGTTTGTTCGATTCACTCTCATTCGATCTTTCTTGGTTCTTGTTGTTTTTGCTTGGTTCTTGTGGTGACTCGTTGTGTTCCTATTGAACATCCACCCTCTCAATAGGGTCGTGGTCATCACCGTTTTATATGTTTGCTTTTTGAGGTGTTTGTTGAGTCGAGGACCTAAAAGATTCGAAAGAATTTTTGAGGCTCCCATTCACCCCTCTCTGGTCACCTATCCGATCCTTCAATTGGAATCAGAGCCAATTAAGGATCACTTCGACCATAATCGGTCCGTGATCTGGTGAAGGCGACATGGCTTTGAATCACCGACCGGGCAAGCCACCCCAATTCAATGGGGAGAACTACTTGTATTGGAAGATTCGGATGCAAGCGCATCTCTTGGGTATTGATTTGCGTGTTTGGGAGATCATTGAGAATGCTGACTACTAGGTGCTTGAAACACGAATCAATCAAGAGTAGATCGACCAACATAATGCGAACAATATTGTCCGTGCTGAGCTTTATGCTGCTCTTTTGATTCCTGAGTTTGATCATGTTTCTGATTGTGTGGCTGCTCGTGAGATCGGGAGGAGGCTTCAAAACTTCCATGAGGGTACAACCCATGTCAAAACTAGACTCTACGAGACATATAAGAGGGAGTACAAGAACTTCACTTAAGTTGATGGAGAGACTGTTGATTCCATATTTTCTCGCTTTACCACCATTGTGAACAACATGCAGGCTAACAATGCAGCGATGCCCTATGATGATCTTCAAAGAGCACTCAAGCTTCTATATGCTCTAGATCGGAGGGTTTGGGAGGTGAACATGCAGGCTATCATCGAGTCGGCCAATTATGAGACTCTCATAGTGGATGAGCTATTTAGCAAGCTCAAGTCCACCAAGATCAACCTCCACACGCAGGCGAGGATCAAGAATCCGTCTGCTCCCACTATGGCCCTTGTCTCAGGTAATGCAAGTTTAAGTTCTTCTGCGGCTAACCCATTACCATTGTCGCTTGCCTTGTCTTCTCTTGTGTATGTAACAGAGGAATAGATGGAGGCTCTTGGGGATGATGAGCTGGCGCTTGTCATCAGTCGGTTCTCGCGGTTTCACAACAACTGCTTGAATTGCCGGCGTAGTCGCATCAAGTAAGGTTGCTTCAACTGTGGGGATCTGGACCACTACGTCGCTAGCTGTCTCAGCAAGAACAAGAGCTACTCTGGCAAGAATGACTACCCCAAGCACAAGGACAAGCATGAGTCGACCTCTCGCAAGCACAGTCCAAGAAGAACTTCGACCCCGAGCGGATGAGCAAGAAGTTTTTTGAGGTGCTGCAAGGAAAGCAGTGTGCTCTTGTCGTGAACTTCTGTGACGTTGACTCCAATGGTGACTCTCCACCAAGTGATGATGGGGCTACGAAGAAGGTCGAGAACAGTTTCAATGGCTTGAGCTTCTACGCCAACGAGCACCGAGGAGGTTACTGCACCATGGCGCTTGACAACAACACCACCCCCAGCGACGAAGAAGAGGTCGACACCAACCCAGAGGTAGAACACACAATCAAATCTCTTCTTGCTGAGCTTGATTCTGTGACTAACACCATGCTCAAGCAAGATGCTTTGCTTATTCGTGCTGCTCACGAACACAATGATTTCAGGGCTAAGTATCTTGCAGCTTTAGATGAGCTTGAGCGTGCTAAGAAGGATAGGGTTGGTGTGTCTGATGAGACTGAGTGCGATGAATGCACTGTTCACATGTCTAGTCTCATTTCTTTGTAGTTCAAGTACTCTGTTTTGGTTAAGGAGTTGGATAGGGCTAGAGCTGAGCCTGTTTTGTTAGGTCCTTGCAATTCTTGGGCTGAGTTGTATGCCGAGCTCTCTAAGAAAGTTGCTAGGATAGCTTTGCTTGAGAAATCTAGTGCAGATGGTACTAGTGCATGATGTGCTTGTTGTGAGGCCTTGGAGATAGAGCTTGCCAACTATAGGCATGACAAGAAAAAGACCAAAGAGGAAAATACATTCCTTCGGTACATGTTGAGTTGGCTTTCCTGCAGTGAGCCACAATTGGGCATGATGATGAGTCAGTACAAGAGGGGTACTGACACAATAGGTTTAGGCTTTGCTTCAGGTGGGAAGGGTAACAATGTCTTTGGTAAGGTTGGTAAACATAGTGGTTTGAGCAAGAGTGAGAAACCCACTAATCCTCCCAAGCTCATCAAGATAAACCCACCAAAGCCCTCTAAGCCTACAAAGCCCATTGTGAAGGATGGAGTGCTTGATGAGCCTCCCAAAGCTCCACCTTAGAAACAAGTACGGATTCCAAAACCTAACCATCTCAGGAACCCACTTGACACTTTGCCAAACATCTCTGATAAGCCCCTTCCTAAAGCTAAACCACTTCCAAGAGTGAACCATGTCCACAACTGAGTGAGTCACCCACAACCCAAGAGAGAGGTGTACCACTGTGGCTATTGCAAGAGGGATGGTCACTTATTTGAGTTCTACTTTAGGAGAAAGAGAGATGAGAGGCGTGAGTTAGAGTTTCACCAGCAGGACATGCATCGCCCATCTCATGGCATGCATTCCTCACCCGCTCAGAGGAGCAACACTAGGCCTAGAGGTGCAAGACCTCAAGGTGCTAGGCCTCAGTTCATGAGACCACATGATGGTCATGCCCGGCGAGGTCCAAGTCGTCCTCAATATGACTCTAGGTCTCGTGGCAGTGGCTCTTTGTCCTACACCTCTAGGAGACCACGTTTTCTCTCTCGTGGTGATCGCTTCTCTCCCGTGGGACACGGCATGTATGGTGTTTTTCCTAACACTTTTCTAGGGCAAATGACCCAGCACTGGTATTCTTCTCAGTTTACTAACCCCAATGTTGGATCGTTTGCTCATCCATGTCTTTCTATTGATGCAGCATGGAGGCTTAGAGAACATATGGCTTGTTGATTCCTGGTGTTCATGCCATATGAATGGAAATTCAAATTGGTTCTCCAGTCTCAACCCCATGACCTCCAAGGAGTACATCACATTTGGGGACAATGGTAAGGGTAAGGTTCTTTCTCGTGGGTCGGTAAGGCTCAATGAGAACTTTGTGCTTAAGGATGTTGCTTTAGTCTCCAGCTTGTATTTTAATCTCCTTTCGGTTTCACAACTCCTTAGAGATGATTTTGAAGTGCATTTTAAGTCGGGCCTTTCTCGCATTTGGATTCTTGTGGTGATCTGGTTTGCTCGATTGTGCCTTTTGGCCTCATTTTTTGGGCCGATTTTCTTGTTCTTTCGGTGTGTCTCGGTGTTTGGTGGCAGGCACTTTTGAGCTTTGGAAGTGGCATAGGAGGCTTGGTCATTTGAGTTTTGACTTGCTTGCAAGATTAAGCTCTCTTGATCTAATCCGAGATTGCCTAAGCTAAAGTTTGAGAAGGACTTGGTTTGTCACCCGTGTCATCATGGGAAGATGGTTGCCACTTCCCATTCCCCTGTGAACCAAGTGATGACCAAACAACCCGTCGAGCTTCTTCACATGGACATTGTAGGTCCAGCTCGGGTTCGGTCAGATGGTAGGAAGTGGTACGTTCTTGTGATCGTGGATGACTTTTCTCGCTATTCTTGGGTCTTTTTCATGGAGTCCAAGGATGAGGTTTTTCTCATGTGTGGTATTTGATTCTTAGGATACAAAATGAGCTTCCCAAGAATGCCATGAGAGCTATATGTAGTGACAATGGCACCAATTTCAAGAACTCTCATTTTGAAGCCTTTTGTAAGTCTTTGGGTCTTGAGCACCAGTTTATTCACCTTATATGCCTTAGCAGAATGGTATTGTTGAACGCAAGAATCAGACCCTTGTTGAGATAGCCAGGATGATGCTCGATGAGCATAGGACTTCTAGGTAGTTTTGGGCCGAAGCGATCAACATGGCTTGTTACGTCTCAAATCGCATCTTTCCTCGAGTTTTTACCATGAAGACATCTTATGAGTTGTGGTTTGGTCGTCTCCCCAAGGTGAGCTATTTCAGAGTCTTCGGGTGTCGGTGTTTCATTCTCAAGCAAGGTAACTTAGATAAGTTTGAGTCACGTTCTTCTGACAACAATTTTCTTGGTTATGCTACTCACGTGCATATAGAGTACTTAATCTTGAGACTAACCGTGTCACAGAGACTTGTGAAGTTACCTTTGACAAAACCATACCTTGTTCTTCTCCTGTTTTTGAGCGTGCAGGTGATCAGGAGATGGGTGAAAGCATCTTTGTGGAGGAGGAGCAAGATGATGCCAATTGGGGTGTTCCCAAGCTAACTCCACTGGCTGCCCCTGTCATCCCTATGATGACTACATCGGTTCGTGGCCCCGATCCTTTTTTGACTTCATGGGGACCAACGACTAGTATCCCTCTCTTGCACCTGAGGCAGCTCCAGCTGCGGTTGAGAGGGAGGCTACTTCATCAAGAATGGCGCCTGTACACATTCAGCACCGCCATCCACCGAAGACCATGATTGGTAACCTCAACTAGCGTGTCACTCGCAATAGGTCCTATGAAATCTCTCATTTCACACATTCTGCTTTCGTCGCCGATTTTGAGCCCGAAGATATTGGACACGCACTATCTAATGTAGACTGAGTCAATGCCATGCATGAGGAGCTTGAGAACTTTGAGAGAAACCAAGTTTGGGTCCTAGTTGCTCCACCTCCACAGTGTCATTCCATAGGTACCAAGTGGGTGTTCAAGAATAAGCAGAGTGAGGATGGGGTGATAGTTAGAAAGAAGGCTAGGTTAGTTGCACAGGGGTTTTGCCAAAAATAGGGGATAGATTTTGAGGAAACCTTTTCTCCTGTTAAACATTTAGTAGCCATTAGGATCCTCTCAGCATTTGCAGCTTTGAAAGGGTTCAAGCTATATTAGATGGATGTCAAGAGTGCTTTTCTCAATGGGTACATAGAGGAGGATGTGTATGTGAGGCAACCCCCCTGACTTTGAAAATCCTAAGCACCCAGACCATGTTTACAAACTCCACAAAGCCTTGTATGGTCTCAAACAAGTGCCGAGAGCATGGTATGCGAGGTTGAAATCCTTTTTACTTATGAAGGGTTTTACCAGGGGCTCTGTTGATAAAACTTTGTTTCTCTTCAAGCAAGGCAAAGACTTCTCATCGTGTAGATATCCGTGGATGATATAATCTTTGGTGGCTCTTCACATGCCCTTGTGGCAAGGTTTTCTGATTTGATGAGTAGGGAGTTTGACATGAGCATGATGGGTGAGTTGACATTCTTTCTCAGGTTGCCAATCAACAAACTCGGGAAGGGACGTTTGTGCACCAAGGAAAGTACACCAAGGATCTACTGAAGAAGTTCGACATGGGCGAGGCCAGGCCTCTTTCGACTCCCATGGCGACTACCATTGCCTTGGATGAAGACGAGAGAAGCCATGGACCAGAAGGAGGGTTTGCTGTACCTAACGGCGATGAGATCGGACATTCAGTTCATGGTCTGTCTTTGTGTGCGCCTTCAGTCTTCGCCGCGCACCTCTCATCGTCAAGCCGTCAAGTGGATCTTGAGGTACCTTTATTTCACTCCTGAGTTCGGTCTTTGGTACTCAACTGCTTTCACCCTCTCGCTCTCTAGCTATTCAGATGCTGATTATGCTGGTTGTCGTGTTGAGAGAAAGTCAACTTCTGGTACTTGTCAATTTCTAGGTTCTTCTCTTGTCTCTTGGTCCTCTCGCAAGCAGTCTTCCATAGCCCAATCCACTTGTGAGGCTGAGTATGTTGCTACTGCTACATGTTATTCTCAGCTGCTTTGGATAGTTGCTACCTTGAGAGACTTTGTCTTAGAGTTCTCCCGAGTGCCCCTTTTTTGTGACAGCACCAGTGCCATAAGTATAGCCAAACAGTGCTCCATTCCAAAACCAAGCACATAGAGGTGAGGTACCATTTCTTGAGAGACAACTATGAGAAGGGAACCATAGACTTGATACATATCCACACTGAGAATTAGCTTGCAGACATTTTCAGCAAACCCCTCGATCAAACCCAGTTTGCACGCTTGTGAGGGGAGTTGGGAGTGTGCTACCATTTTTAGATGAGGGCCGCTTTGTATCTTGTACACTAATTTTTGCTTCTTTTTCTTTTTTCTTTTGCTTTTGCTTTTGTATCATATTGCATTGCATCTCATCATGTATCCATAAATCATATCAATAATAGCATAATCTTAATCAACAAGCTATACAAGTGAAGCTAAGCATATGATATATGATACATGATGGCTATATAGCAGCTTAGGCTCTTTTTGATCATCTTGATACATGTTATGAGCTAAGCCTATTTTGGAAATGTGAACATGCTTAATACTAGATGAAAATTTGTTCACCTTTGAGATGGCAACTAGCATATGTAGGATGTGTTGAGATCCATGTGCTTTCATATGTATGCTTTAGTTGCTATGTCTCATGTTTGTTGAATCATATACTTAGCTCGGATCTCTTGATATCTTTATGCTAAAACCTGATGTCTAAGCTAAGTAATGATGAAAATGCGTTTGAGATGGATCTTTACTGTAGTGCTAGTCCACAGCCACTCATGATGAGACGGCTTCCCACTTGCACAAAGGGATGAACTCGACGTGGTTGAAAAACATGATAAAAATAAAAATCTCTTTCGGTGGATAGTTTGATCCTCTCACATACACATGTCTAAAAATAACCTTGTAAAAATGCTGTAAAACTCTGATCAATGTTGAAGCTACAAGTGTTAAGTCCTTCCTTGAGACATGATGTATAATTGTTATATGGGGTAGTTCACTTTTGTATACATGTGCTAGCACTAGTTTGATCTCCTGCTTACATTTGCTATGTGCTATCCTCTTTGGTGAACACCTTTTATGAAATATGCTTAAATTTGGTCAAAATTCTTATGATTCATATTCCATTTCATTTGATCAGTTTGAGCATTGGCCTTGTCTTGCGCCTGTTGTAATACATATGTTGTACCAACTTGAGTATGGTTTTAATCCACTTGCTATACTCCTAAAGCTTTGTATATTCGCATTGTGCATCTTGTACGTGTCATAGCATGATTTAAGGGGGAATTGCTATCTTGTCCATTTGATAAGTGCTTTTGTCAACAAGGGGAGAATGATTCCACAAATTCGGAGTGTGCATTCATGTGCATTTGTGAGGTTGATGCACTTGTCGAGGGAGAGTTGCACATTTGCTTTGCTAGGCGTGTCAAGCTGTTTGCCTCTGTCTTGAGGGTCTAGCCGCTTTTGGGTGTTTTGAGTTTGTTTTGCTTCATTGCGTCGAGCCGTTGCCCATGTATTTGGGGACCAAGTTGTTGTTCTTGCTTTGCTCATTGCAAGTGACCGTTTCGAGCTTTTATTTGGCTTTTGGTCATTTGAGTGGGTTTTCTCTGGCTTTGTATTGGAGTTGACAATGCACTCATAAAGGGGGAGATTGCGAACACATGGTTTTGACATAACCATTGTGGAGCATCCTTGTTATATGATGAGGATTGTCAACATGCCAACACTTTGGAGTGTGGTAGGTTTGGTGGTTCTTCTGATCCTTTGGCATAGGGTTATGTGTTGAAACGGTGTCTCTTGGCTGGTATGTGCAGGTGTGGAGTCCAAAAGCGGTGGCAGTGGTCAGGAGAAGGTCAAGTAGGGCATGCGGTGCTAACGGACCGGGTGCGGTGAAGGGTGGATGCTAGGCTTGGATTGACGGACCAGACGGCCAGATTGGCTGACACTTGGGACATCGACAAGTGCAAGTGTACATGGCTGGGGATGCATACGCGGTACGCTACTCGCGGGCGGTTTGGTGATTTGTCCTCAAAACCATCGGCGACGGTTTGGTGGTTTGCCCTCAAAACCGTCGGCGGTGGGTTTCGTGGATTTGGGCCTCAAAACCCGGGCAGAGGTCCCGATGTGGACGGATGGCACGTGGCCGTATCAGGGAGATTGCGTCGGAGCAAGGCTACCGGTGAGAAGGCGCGGTGGCCGTCGGATCAAGAAATCTCAAGTTGGACCATAGTGCCCTTGGCTAGGTGGTTCGCTCTAAAAATATCTAGGCGCAAAAGTGGAATTGAGTAATAGGCCTATAAATAAGAGGGGACTGCCTGCACTCAGTCTGACCTCTCTCATTTCAGTTATTCATCCTAGGGTTTCCCAGTCTCTAGTTTTTCTCTGTGTGTGAGGTCCACTGCAAACATTATAGTGATTTATTCATGGGAAGAGCACCCCCTAGTGTGCTCGTGTCCACTGGGCTTTTAGTTTTATGTGATTCCCGAGATGTATTTGTGTTCTTGTTATTTTTGATTTGTTCATCCCGAGTTCCTCTCCCCCTCTAATTTCGTGGTCAATTTTTATTGATTTTGCACCGTTTGAGTCCGTTTTTCTTGCGTTGATTCGAGCTATGACGTGAGAGGATCAATCCCACTGAAGGGTTTGAGCTAATTCCTCATGAGCAAGTAGATCGGTGTGATTTTTTAGTTCATGGCGAGTTTTTATTCGGTTTTCACCCCTTTTTCGATTTCTCCCAACTCTCTTCGAATTGGGCCTTGATACTTTGAGGATAGCCTCTCCACTGCATGCCCTCTAAATCTTATTGCAGTTGGTGTTGATTCGAGAAAGATCCGTTCGATTCTTGGTGAGAGGCGATTTTTGGACGATTCCTGGACGACCCACAGACAGTCCGTGCCCTGGTCGGCGGACAGTCCGCGCCTTGGGGTTCGGACGCTGGTGCTCTTTGTCTTTGCTGAGTCAGTTTTTGTTCGCTACCGCGGACTGTCCGGACCTTCTGCCACGGACAGTCCGATGACGGGAGTGAAGCCAGTGGCCTTTGTGGCTGCGCTGTTGAGTGACGGTGTACAACAGCAGCTGTCCAGAATCTGTTCCAGAAGTTTGGTTTTTGGTTTTTGACCTGCGGACAGTCCGGCGTTCAAACCACGGACAATCCAGGATTTTTGTTTTTACTTTTTAGTGAACTTCTGAGCTTCGACTTCGTATGGATCTGACCCGTGGACAGTCCGCAGTTGTCTGGACTACATGCAGTCTTCAACCTGTCCTTGCACTGCGGATAGTTCGGGCTAGGACTCACGGACAGTCCGCACTTGTTCAGTAAAGCTGAGTTTGTTCGATTCGCTCTCATTCGATTTTTGTTGGTTCTTGATGTTTTTCCTTGGTTCTTGTGGTGACTCGTTGTGTTCCTAGAAAACATTCACCCTCTCAATAGGGTTGTGGTCATCACCCATTTATGTGTTTGCTTCTTAGGGTGTTTGTTGAGTCGAGGACCTAAAAGATTCGAAAGAATTTTTGAGGCTCCCATTCACCCTCCCTCTGGTCGCCTATCTGTAGTCTGCACATAACACGCTGCTATATTCGAAATCATCTTTTGATTTAAATATAGGTTAGACTACCAACCCACTGTTTTACATAGACATTTTCCGATGATGATGCAATAATATTGACGACTGCTTTAATTTCTCTTGAAGTCTCACTTTAAGAAAACAAAGATGTTTCTGATGAGCACAAGACTATATACCGTTCAGCCATTGGTAACTACTATATATATGCTTTAAGTACTCACATTTGTGGAGTTGCAGAGGTGCGCTGAAGGTAATTACAATATACTGTTCAGCCATTGATAACTACTACTGTAGAAAAATGGGAGATTAAAACATATTGGAGACGCTTCAGATGAACAAATGACTATCTATATATCATGCTAGTTGTTGGTTCCCTTAAACACTTATGTTCCTGGTAGCCTGCAGCACGTACAACCAACAATCCACAATAAACATCAGATCGATAGATACAACATATAATGGACTCCCAGATGTGGTCTTCATCCATCAAAACTCCAACCAGACCACGTCGAGCAGTGGGCTTGGGAGGCATCTGGAACTTTGTTAGGTTTGCAACTTGTCCCTCGTGTGACATGAATGTTGGTGAGGGAAGCTCCTGTTATCCGGAGTTACAGAGTGCCGGCGATCTGTGTCTGTGGCTTTTTCCAGCCACAGCTTTTTCCTTGACTGGATCTCTCGTTATGAGGTTCTACCATACAGAGAGCCTTTTTAGTTTAAAGCACGCCTAAGCGCATTTTTAAAAATCCGTGAAGGATGACACCGTGAAGGACGAAGATGAGCTGATCATCAGAGATAGCAAGGAATGGTCGAGTTCTTGGCAGGGGCACTACCGGATTCGGGTTTTTTGCCGAGTGTCTCGGACACTCGGCAAAGGCCGAATAACACTCGGCAAAGGCTTTGCCGAGTACGGCTCTCGGCAAAACCCACTCGGCAAAGAATTTGTCGGCAAAGGAGTCTTTGCCGAGTGCCACCTCGGCAAAGGCCGGCACTTGGCGAAATAAAAAATCCAAAAAAAACCCGAAAATAATAGAAAAAAATTAAATCTGAGGGGGACCCACCGCCATGCGCCCGCCCGTCTGGTGGGATTCGAACTCGTGATCTCTCTCTCGCGTGTCTCCTGCCTTAACCACTGCACTACTCCGTCACATGTGTCTATAACTAGTTTCATTTCCTCATATTCTATACTAAACCGAGAGTAATTAGCTTGTTTAAGGGCCTAAATGAATTCAAATCTAAAAGTGGTCAACTATAATATTTCATAACTTTTCGAGATCTACACTTTTCGTTTAGGAAGTTTTTTCATCCGAGATCTTTTACGAAATTTGAATTTTAAATTTAAGATATTCACATATGGCTTTAGCATGGTAAGATGAACTCAAATGAAAAAGTTATCAACTACAAAGTTTCATAACTTTTCGAGATCTATAAACTTTGTTTTGGGTATTTTTTCATCCGAGGTCGTTTACGAAATTTGAATTTTGAATTTTGAAATTCACGCGTAGGTTTAGCATGGCAAGATGAACTCAAATGAAAAAAATTAAACTATAACATTTCATAACTTATTAAGATCTATAAACATTATTTTTCTTATTTGATCATTTGTTCATCCGATATGGTGGTTCTAACATAGTTCACAATTCTTATGAAACTATTAGTGAGATGTAGGTTTTAAAAACAACATTAGTATCAATTTATCAAATGAAAAAATGACCAATATAAATTTTATAGATCCTAAAAAGTTATACAACTTTGTAGTAGAAAATTTTTTCATTTGAGTTCATTTAGTGTCTCGAAATGTAATATTAAAAATATCTTTGCCGAGTGCCAACAGGAAGACACTCGGCAAAGTCTGCTCTTTGCCGAGTGCAAAGTCTGACACTCGGCAAAGACTTTCTTTGCCGAGTGCCCAAGATTTAGCACTCGGCAAAGAATATACACTCGGCAAAGTCGCGATTTCCGGTAGTGGGGGCATATTCATATGCTGATGAGAAGTGTGATGCCAACAACCAGACCAGACCAAACTGATGTACATGAAACAAATGTGATGTACGTTTGATGGAGGAATCCAATTGTAATAGTTTTGCTTAGCTGAAACCATACAAATCCAAATCCTAATAGCCAGTGGATAAGTGCAATAAGCCAAGAACTCTAGGCAAGCATAAACCATTCTTAATGTGTTCAAGGAAACATAGGAGGACAACTTATTGCAGTAATAATTATTGGAAATATTATTAATAATGAAAAATTGAAATAGCAATTAATCTTACCACTTTAGAGCACTACCACGCAAAAACTGTACATGAAGGCTGTTGCTCGAGCAAAATGTAAATATTAGTGACAGGAAAATAGTTTACCTGTAGTCTTGTGACATTCTGAGAAGTCATGGAAAGACTGCGTTGAGGTGAAGGTTTGTAGAAGGTTGTGAGTATTGAGTAGATGATGTTGACAAATATGATATGAACTGGGACAGGAGGATAGATATAGCAGAGTTCATCAATCTTTCGGAAGCTATGGATATGAACAATGAGAACAAGAATTAAGTTTCTCCTGATTAAGCTGCTGCTCTGCCTCTTTGGTAGTGTAGATTTTATTTTCAACACATCTCAAATTAGTGTTTTTCAACTCTGTGAATTCCAATGAAAATACAACTGTCACACAGCCATGACCTTTCTCTGAAGAATATAAACAAAAAATATTATTCTTTGAGAAAATAGGAAAATATGTTTATCTAGGATATTAAATTCAACCACTGATCCTAATGAATGATGTGGTTGTTTCAGTTTAGCTATCTGATCTTAAAATTTGCTGCCTTTGCACAGCTCAGTAGACAGAAGTACATAAAAGTTACTCAAAGCATAATTAATGTTATACTCACATTTCTGGAGATGCAGAGTGTCAGAACTCTACGAGGGGCACTAAAGGAAATGACATTCTATTCAGTCATTGATAACCATTGGAAGAATTGGAGACTGAAACAAATTATAGAAGTTTGAGACTAGTTGGTTCTCTTCTACACAGAAGTATTCGGTATCCTTCACCTTTCTATATATACAATGGTCTGCCAAATGTGGTCTTCATCCTGCGAAATGCTTACATACATGCATCGAGTAGTGGACTTGGGTGGTATCTGGAAATTTAATAAGTTAGTAATTGGTCCCCCATATAAAACAATTCTTGCATATGCGCCCCCATATAAAACAATTCTTACATATGCTTGCTAGTAGTGGCCTTGGAAGTATGATTTGCTATTTCATCAATTATTGGGCAGGTCTTCTAAAGGAATGTTTGGAGAAGCAACTGAACCAAGTGGTGGAAACTTTAAGATGGCAGCTCTTTTCATCCACAAGAAGAGAGAAAATCGAAGGATGAGTGCGAGATGATTCCGTATGTTGCTGCCTGCGAGCTGGTTGGGCCTGAGCCCCTTTTTTGGGGTAGTCACTTCTTTGTCCATGTTACTTCGGTTGGTGGGTTCATTCATGAGGCTGATCCATTGGTGATCAGAATCATTGATTTGTTTTTTTGGCCACGGTTGTGTTTTTGCTTTTGGTACATTGTTGAACTTTATAATTTCATTACACAGGTAATGAAATTTGGTTTTCACCATCGTGGGGGAAAAATTAAATTTCTATGTATTAGATATTTTGGGTCACCCATATTTTCAATAAATTCATCAATTCTATAGCTCATGCTTTGCTTCCATGGTATATTTATCATGATCTCATCTGCTTGGTAGTGGCCTATTAAGAAAATTACCCTGAGCTGGAACCATAAGTCCTAAAATTGGCCCATGTTTGATGTCAACAAAAATACAACTTTGAAGTATACATAAGTTTTCTCTAAACAATCGAACAAAATGGAAAAAAGATGCTTAACTAGGATATTTGTTTTAAATTCAACAACTAATACTAATAAATACTGTACTAGTTCCAAATTAGGAATCCAATCATAAAATTTACTGCATTCGCACACTCCGGTAGATAGACAAAGAGTACACAAAAGTAGCTCGAAATATAAGTGAATGGTGTACTCACATTTATTGACTTGCAGATCACGGTGAACTCCAAGAGTTGCAAAGCTTGTGAACTCCAAGAGGCATGTAGATGAGGTTGTTCCCGAGGTGGCATGATGCACTAAACAATCCAGATAACACCTGAAACCCCTAGCTATAACCTAAAATGGACTACCAAATGTTGTCTTCATCCAGCAAAACACTTACAACCCTTGGTCGTGCAGTGGCCTTGGGAAGTATCAGGAAATTGGTATGGTTAGAAACTTGTCCCTCGCATGACATGAGTCTGGGCTGTAGTTGACATATTCTTCACTGTCTCTCCTGCTGCTTGGAAGCCTCTTGTGTTCATACAAGTTACACGAACGTGCATCAAGTCTGGTTTTAAGACGAATTAGAATGCACGATGATGAATAATAAATCTCTAACCCACAATTCGTCTCCGATCTCTCATTATAGTGCTGAGGTGAAGTAACTCGTTGTTGCTCATGCTGTTCTCTATTTCTGCTAGTTTTGACAGTTGCTTCACTTCGTAGTAATTTTAGTAGCACTATCTGTGTGACAAACAATTCTAGCTTTGTTCCCGGAAGGTTTCTATGGAACAGGCTTGAGTACAGATCCATATTCCGTCATCCCATCACGACAAAAAAATGTTTGAACACTTATTCATTGACCTTTGGACTAGTCTTTGCGATCAGGATTCTCCAGATTTCATCATACAACGGCGAGAACAACCACAGCAATAATGGCAGTAGCCAACACGGGATGAATCTCTTGGACCACTGGTTGGTGATCCGTGGGAGCAAATTGGCGTGAATATCTTTCCTGGAGGATTTCCGACAGTGTCACACTTGTTCCCAATGTTTCCCAATCCTGACAACAAGCAACACGATGGTGTGAGATGTGATACAACTGGACTCACGCGCTTGCATTTTGTTCCTCCCATTTTGTGGCTTCCATTTTATTCACAGGACCAAGAGACGATGCTTCAAGTGTTTAGTGCTACAGGAATAGGGGTCAAGCTATATATGGTCCTAGCTTTTATCTCTACTTTCTTAATTATCATACTTTTTGTGTTTTGCCAATTCTATTTATTAAGATCACATGTGTATGTGTAGTAGGTAACCAAGTACATCCATTTTACTGAGGCGGGAGACTCTTGCACTGACACTGCAGATAGTAATGGAAATAACCCGCAGAGTTACTCATAATGTATATATTCGTAAGAATCGGAAATATATATGTCACAGTGTCATTCTAGTATGTGACCTTTTATTTAGTTACCAAGCCAGAACTGATATATAGTTAATTAACTACAGTTAACTTTACTCCTATCCATTCACTTTTGTGGAATGTACATGCACATATTCATAAATATAAATAAACTACTAGGATGTCCAGACATTTTTTTTGGAGAGTGTGTCTGTAGACTTGGTTATGGTCCATTAGAATAGCAAGAAAAAAACAGAAGAAAAGGGAAAGGGAACCAAATATTGAATCCAATTGCGAACAATCCTATGGAACCCTCCTTCACACGACTAACAGTGTCATGAAACTGCTATGGAACATTCCACCAAACTAAGAGAGTGCTTGTATGCCTGAGCTGATGCTGGATGTGGTTGTTGGCATGGTAAGTCCGTTGCATGGCCTCAGTAAGATGTCCTATTTGCGGTAGTGTCATTCCGTGTTTTTTGCTGCATCAACACCGTGCGTGACAGTGGATGGACAACAGTTTCTTACCACACTGGTGCAGATGGCTCCAACCATTTTAAGATGAAAAAAGTGCAGAAATACACGACGTTAATTATCTTATCATTTGTCACTAGCTTTAAGTCACTAACATCCTGTTGCATTGTCTCAGTGTAAGTCACTAGCTTTATGTCCGTATCATATCTAACATGCATGTGTTTCTTTCTTCGAAACAAATTAGGTTTTAGTTTTATTATAAATTTCAATGCCTGTGTGTACTAAATGAAATTGTATCTAGTGCCAATCTTTTCTTATTGATTCATGACACTTGGAAGCTGGCAGTTTCTATGGACAATTTTTACAAAAAATACCACACACGTCTTCTCTGTCATCATCTGAGCTGGCACGGGAGCAGCGGAGGCAAGTGGAAAGGTGACCAAGGCGGCGGGGTGTGTCGTGGTGAAATTTGATGCTTTTCCTATCAACTATTGTATACATGAACTGTTGTCATATCCCTAAGGACATGACACAATTGGGAGTTGAACTAAAGACTACATCGGATCAAACTGGCGTTATCATGTTTGTTATCTTATATAAGTTATGCTACACTATTTATATTCCTAACACAACTCAACTAGCACCGCAATACAATGACCATTTTGTCCTTTGTAGCTACTACGTCCCTAGAAAATTTAAACGACCTAGCGGGAAAATTTTCTTTAATTAAAGACAGCAGTGCTTGCTCGATTTAGGCGCCTCTACTCCAAATACAAGAGATAAATATCAGAATTCCACACAGGGAACCTGTACCTTCGAGAGAACTGATGCACACAGGTAGCCTATGAGGCTAGGGTTGGGCTGCATTGGGACATTGACTATCTAACCATCTGTACCACGGATAGCTGCAATGCACATTTCCTCCTCATAAAACAGATATATTCTTCTTCAACTTAGTGTTCAGCTACGTATCAATTTCCTAGTTGAGAGAGAGTGTACTATCCGAGGAAAAATTGGGCCCCAAGTGAAAATTTGGCAGATCCAATGTAATCACAAGTGTATCAAGCTAATCTTATAATCATCATCAATAGGAAACAGTTGTCCTACGTGGTGAACCATCCAGATACTGTGTTCACTACATATCCATTCAGGTTCTTGTGCATGCACATGCACTGACTGGTTTGTTTAAAAAACCAAGACAAAATGCTTTATGGTGAGCAGCACACTGCTAGATTTGGATCGACAGTCATCACTGCTAGTTCTAGACCTGTTTGTAACAAGTGGTAAAAGAATCCAAAAATTTATTGTTTCCATGATTTGAAGAATGCAATACCATGGCTCTCTCATTCTTTTGAGCATCCTTATCAGCTGAGTTACACGACAAATGTAACTATACAACAGATGCTATTCTTTTAAGTATATATTTGACAGTATAAATGATCTCAGCGACACCCCCCTGCTATGCCTTGTGCAGCATACGAGTTGATCCGAGCCTCTCAGACATAGATTGTTTGCGTGGAAACTGGAGAAACCTGGCAAAATGCAGCACATTTTTTGCCCATCAGTTAGAAGTAGAATCGGCAAGGGCAGAGATCAGAGATTGTTTATATAAACACAGTTCTTGTCGCAACAATATCAGTAGTTACTTGTAGTTGAAACAGAAATTACATTATATTTTGACCTTTTTATCCTTAAAATTGTCCCTATACAGAAGAGCACACAAGACTCATTCGACAACCTCGCTGAAATTGAACCACGTAGTTCACTCAATGGAAAATGCTTTGCTGCTCTATTCTCTAGTAAAGCACTCTATATACGACACTTTGTGCAATGTCACATTCAAGGCATAGTAGTGTGCGTGTGGTCTCGTGGTATCATCATTTTTGTAGTAACATAATTTTAGTACTTTAGTTCTCAAACATTGAACGTCTAGACTACTGGATAACTATACTGAACACTGAGACAATGAAAGAAGTTTACGTTAAATCTGATCGCATTTTCAGAATTTTCAGTTTGGATCATTTAAGAGATGACGTTACATTTACAATCATCTTTTTATTGTAAGAACTAATATTCATACAAGATTTTTCAAATATTAAAGATATTTATGTGCTTTTGAGACCAAAGAAAGAATTCAGTAAGAGGTGACTCGAAAACATAATAATCAGCCAACCATATTGGATAAGATTGTACAATGATAAACGTATAAATCCATATTTTAAGCTTTTATTTGATATGATGTGACCATTTTCTGGGCAAGCACCCATATTACGCTAGGGCAGCTGATGGAGAGTAGAAGAGAAGTGTTGGTTTTGGATGCTCAAATAAAATGGTCCTCTGGAGTTATTTCTAATAATGTTCCACTTTGACAGGTAATCCATTCATCAATATATAGAAATGCGAGATCGCAGAATGCATATGGATTTGTAATAATTTTGATTTGTCCTGCAGGACAGGGACGGATTTCAAAGTTGTAATACCGCTGGTCAGGAAGTAGCTGGGACTGTTACTTTTTATATTGTGCCAGTCAGTATCAATATAAGTGAGAGGTAAGCAGGCGATTCCCCATTTCTATATTAGACACACTATATAAGAGTAGTTACATCCTTTCTGCCTCCAGAAATTGTAGTATTTTCCAAAACTACAACCAGACCTTCCAACAAGAAATGTTATCATTCATCTAAGATGTCGTGCATTTCAGTGACTCTTATTCTCTGAGCCCTGGTCTTGGGAGGCAGAAGGAAAATTGACAGGTTGGGATATGAGATGGATGCCCCTCCTACGTTCTAATATATTTCTAAAATCTTCAGATTATTTCAAATGTTTTGGATCAATGACACTCTTGCAGCTTTGGGATGTTCGCAAGGACGGCATGTTGGCACATGTTTGCGGTGACAGAAGACCAAGGCTGATTCCGGAACTAGCCACCCAGGCACATGCCACAATTGAGGCCGCAATCAACGCCATAACCCTGCACGTCTGGAGAGAAGAGGAATGCTACAATCTACTCTTGTGTGAGCTCCCCTAGGATCTGGAACACTACGACTGATCTCCTTGGTCAGGAAATCTCCTATGACCTTCCAGTCAACTTCGCTTCTCTCTCTTCTGATCATCTGGCTCGATCATGGTGGACACCACAGGGTGCTACAGCACTGGTGTATACAAGGCAGCGCGATCGCGAACGAGCAGGATGACAGCATATCCGAGCAAAAGCAGTTGCATCTAGTCTCTCCAGTTCCATATTGACGTCTCCGCACACAAAATGATCAGTGCTCAGTCAGTTTGAAATTTTCCAAATATATGGAAAAATGTGCTTTCCAAGTTAATGGATCCAGCAGGTTTGACCCCATTAAAAAGTTAAAGGATGAACATTGTGTTTTACCTCGTAAAAAATATATTTTACGTTTTCTATATTAAGGAATTATATATGTAGCTTTAAATGGTTCAGGATTATAAATATTAAATTGTTAGTATTGGTAGGTCATACTTTTTCAATAAAAAATAGTGAGCAATTTACACACGCATATGGAACTTCCAGCAAAATTTCCGTCTTAATGAAACACACAATCATGTTCAAGAAAGAAAAAAACTTCTAGCCAAACCCACCTAGTTCTCTTTCTGTCGCCGAATGTTAGCATTTTGGTGGTTTGGTTGTCTACCATCCTGTCACGTTTGGTATATTCATCAGTCAATACTTTTTTCGTGTCCCTTCATCTTTCGGTTGAAATCCTGATTGCTGAGAAATCAGTCCCGTCTATCTGTGCACTTTTAAATGTAGTAATTCATGCCATTAGACAATACTGCCTTGCTGACAGATGGAGAGACGAACAACCCATCGGCATCAACAACTGTCTTGCTGACATATTCTGCCTATGAGCATATATGGCCTATGTTCTAACAGTATGACAATTGGCAAATCCTGCAAGCTAAACGATGGCGAGGTTTTTCTCAGGTATTCTGGCTTAGTGGCTTTTAATCTAAATCTAAATAGGTAGTATTAAGGCACCACAATGGCTGTATCCTTGAGAGTACAATCTCCGAGAACTATCTCTCTCTCTGAGTACCATCTGTGTCTCCCAGGGCGTGTAATGGATGCCTGGTCACATACTGCAGTCACCACGGGTAACGTCAGATGAATGAATAATCCTGATGCTTCCCAAACATACAACACACTCCAGATAGTGATGTGTATAATACAGTAAAACTAGCATGTCTGCTTGATATCTTGGATCATTCCTTAGCTAACAAAAATGTTGTTACTAGAAGAGCACATAAAGATAAAATTGGGTCGGGTGGTGCCTTTATATAGACTGTATTTTTTTATTGAGCTGAGAAAACTCAAATGAAATTATAATGTGCGCCAACAAGAAAAGCCTCTGCATTTATTACACTTTGAGTGGCATTTAGTAATCGCTTATAAAGCTTTAGCCCCACAACATCCCCTCCACGATTCCATAACTTCCTATTTAGACGTTCATTGCTATAACAAACGATTTTACAGCCACACCAGCTATGGGCTATGTGAATCATCTGACAGAACATAAACATCTGCAAACATATGGTGAGGAAAGTTACTGGCTCCAATACAGTACTGCACAATGCTTTACCACGGTGGCCGTTTTTTTTGTTTCCCGCGGCGGGCAAACAGGTCTGCGCTGCGGAAATGTCATGGTAAATCATGGCCTTCCCGCGGCAGGGGCTTAATAAATCCTCCCACACTAAATCATTTGGGAAAATAAAAAAAGAAAGACCACATGGGTTTGGATCTCGGCCGCATTGTCCCTGGATCCCTTTGCCACATTCAATCCGCCGTAGCCTGGATCCACAAGAGCTAGGGTCGGATCCACCGTGGTCCCAGCTCCTCCACCGTGGAGGGTGGCCAGCCTCGATCCTTCGCCAGAAAGGGTGGGCGTCATGGATCCGCCGCTGGAGAGGATGACCGGCGTTGATCCGCTGCAGGATGTCGTGGATCCACCGTCCTAGAGGGTGGACGTCATCGATCCATCACCGGAGAGGGTGGCCGACGTCGATCCGCTGCAGCACGTCTTCGATCCGTCACCAGAGAGGGTGGACGTCATCAATACGTCACAGGAGAGGGTGGCCAGCCTCGATCCGTCGCTAGTTGGCTATGCCTGGTATGCTTGTTTTACAAACTGACTAGTTCATAGTATATATCTTGAAGGATTACTCTTTAAAAATCCAGAATCAGGTAGCTCAGCTTCCTCCAATCTTTTCTGATCAGCAATTCATGAGAAGAAAAATGCATGATAACTGTTCATGAATAATTATCTCATAAATCTGGGAAAACTGAATTTTCCGCCTTCTAGGCACTGTGCTAGCTCATACCTGAAAAAACAATTTGACTTTTGTCTTCCCAAATCTTGACACCACCTGACATTTCTCTGTGTCGCCATGATATCTTTCCTTGCTGTTGCATCGCAAACCCTCGCATCTATGTGCCCAAGAATTGCAAGGATGAGTTATATAATTCCTTAGCTTCCCTTGTTTCAAACATTTCGGTCACTCTGGGAAGAGCCATGGAACTCCTTGGCAGCATGTACGTTTGTGCGGCTCGATCCAACGCGAAACAAATGAAGTTACAGTTACAAATATTTGCCATGTGTGGTATCTGAGATTACCTATTCAAGTGATGTATGGTAAAATAAATTAGTCTAGAATATGACCAGCTATTATGTTTGTATCTTTATTGCGGGATTCATTTGATTCATGTGCAGAGGTATATGGCTGCAGTTGAAATGGTTTTGTATATGCTGTTTGTAGGTAGGTGGTTCCAAACCGAGGTCAGTTTGATGATAAACCAAAAAAGAGGATAAACATGAAAGAGCGATTCAATTTTGCTTATTGGTCATGATTAAACAATGACATTGTGTCGCCTACTTAATGAAGTGTTTCACATCTGTAGGTGCATTTGCTCAGTTCGAGAACCATGGAGCACAACATCAACTAATTCCTCACAAAATCCGATCAAGGTCAATATCACAAGCACGTTGAAGAAATTTTTTCCTCCAACATGCAGGAGATCTGCGTATCAATATAATAAGAAGAAAGAAGGCTGAAGCACCCAGACACTAGTACAAAGGTTGTTTTTCATGGGAAAAAAAGGACAATCAAAAAAACCCCAGCAACACACACACTGGATCACCTATTTTAAAAATAACAACCCAAGACCTAGGGAACATATCAATTTAACTAGAAGCCTGCAGGCTGAGCAGATGAGAAATTCCTCGAACCCCAGCCACTTCCCACATAAAGCAGATCATCCCTAATGGAGAGAAGCCCATTTAGATTAGGCTGTAGTCCATAAAAAATGCAGATCAGGCTGTTGCAACATTTATTTGGTTATGGGCTTGAGAGAGATTGGGGACTTGACAAATTTTGCTGCCTTTGGGTATGTAGAAGAACTATAATAACAGACTAGAATAGCAGACTCATGATCTGTCCACAGACAGAAGAACTATAATAGCAGACTCATGACTTCGTCATGCTATGTAGAAACATGTTTGTATCACTCGCATATTTTATATAGAAGATCTGCCTGGAGAGAATGAATCCAGATTCAGATGCCACATTGAGCTGTTCTGAGTATAAGTAGGTTGAGCGGGTCATGCCATTGAGGTGAAATTGCATCACCCAAGTCGACCACCCCCTACCCCAGGTGTTTTGTCGTTGCAGTTCGTCCTCCGGTCTAAATTGTTAATAGAAAGGAGGTCATGAGGCGGAAATGGTATGCACCACCGCCAACTGATCAAAGCAGCAAGGGCTGGGCCTCACAACTCGGCAGCTGGTGTGTGGAAGGCATCGGGAAGTGCACTCTTCATGTTTCAAATAATTTTCTGAAATGCAGTGAGTGTGGTAGGAGACACTAGATGGTGTGTGGTCCATATACACAGCGATAGCGTGCTAATGCGGATTCAGTGTTGTCACAAGGTAGAATCTTTGATTGGACCGTGATTGGAGCTGTACGTGCATTGTGTGCTTGGCTTCTCAATCTTGCTTCACATGATCTGCAATAGATCATATTGGAGTAATATAAGTTGTTTAAGAACCATATGAACCATATGCTTTATTGTTAACAACAAAGGAATTGAAAATCATTTGTTAGTTTTTGGGAGACAGTTAGAAACTTGAGCTTGACATGACTAGAGCCCTTCTACCAATGTATTCAAACTGCTTGGGAACTAGGTTGAAAGACGAGAAGGAGAAAACAATAGTTTGCAAGTCTAACGATGATGTGATCCGAGAGTAGGATCCACTCAAACACTAAATGAAGCAGAATGGAGACAGCTATTACTGTTCACCTATGGTGCCGTCTGCTGCCAGGTTGATCCTCATGCCACACATCAGGACATATATCATGCTAGCAGTGGTATGAAATCTCATTGCCAAAAATGGCTTTCGATGACTTTCCAACATAATGTACATTTAATAATGTAACGACGAACAAAAGACTTTCGTGCTACAACAAAAACTCCAATGGTAATACTAACAGTAGCCAACACTCTCAGATATTTCAGCACCAATGGGTGGTGATCCGTGCAAGGTGTAACTGATGTTAATGTCTTTCCAGGAAACCATTACTGTGGGCTGTAATTCTTCCCAGTGTCTTTAAGTCCTGATAACCAGCAACATGGTGATATGAGATATCGCATAATTGGATGGACTGGCTAGCAATTTCTGACTTGCATTTCATTATGAGAGATCATGACCCTACTTTAGTTTAATTGCCCTCTTTGTCAAACAGTCTAATTATGATTTTGCCCTTATCTTTTTGAAACTAGGATTTTTCCCTTGTTATTTTCAAACTAACCTTTAGTTTTCCCCAAATTAGGATGTCTTAAATGGATATGGAATAAGTGAATTGAAAAAATGAAAATCTCTGAAAAGAAAGGCTAAACCACATGTTGGGCCATATTATGTAATAGGGCCAGCCCAGTCCAGCTAATAGCAATACATATGTATATATGTAACAAAACAAGCAACAGAGAGTTCCAGACTTTCCCCAAATTCCACATGGTGTCGGAGCTGGTGTTGGTGGTGGCAATGGAGATGACCCCTGCATGGTTGGAGTGACGGCGCCAGCGGCTTGCTGCCATTGGAGAGAAATCGAAGGGGTCTGAGGTGAAGAGTGCTTGGGGGAAGGAAGTGGTGGCTGTGAAATCGATGGACGACCTAGGTGCTGAGGGCAGCGGTGAGGAGGCTTATGGTGTGAAGGCTGAGGCTGGAGCTCAGGAGGTTGCCGCCCAGGTGACGACAGCTGCTGGGGAGTAGTTGGTGCCACCGACATGCAAATCAGGTGACCGCTGCGTGGTGGAAGGGTCGGTGGAGGTGTGTGTGCTTGTGCTCTTCCTATACTTGTGTTGCACAAGGAATTGTTACCTGGGGTGTGTGCGTATACTTCCTAGGAGTGAATTTGTGGGGAGCTGGATTGTAGAAGGCAAAGGAGCCACTGCTATTGGAGAGGGGTTGTAGTGCTCTGTTCTTTGCTCCCGTGAGCAGAATTGCAGGTGCAGAAGGGTGGCTGCTGTTGTTGGGATTGAAGGAGAGTGTAGGTGCTGCTGCAAACTAGTGGACGCTTGAGTGCTTGAGGAAGAGGAGGTGCAGGGTGGTGGAGCTCCAGTCAAATTCTTATTGTACAAGATTTGTGAGAGGTTAAAGTAGAGAAAGGGGATCAGATTGCTAGCTGGTGGGGATCTTAGAGAGAAGCTACAACTTGTGTGCTAAGCTGCTGATTCACCAAGAAGCAAATTGATAGGATTTTGGGAGAGAGAGAAGGGACCAAATTGGAACTGCTGCGGTTGTGTAGGTTGAGAGCAGTAATTAAGTGATGGCAGAGAGTGGAAGGATTGAACAAATATTTGAGAAGATGGTTGAAACCCTCACCACTAAGGAACTTGTGAAGTTGGCTCAATTATTTTTAGCAAGGACTTGTGAACTAATGTCAGCCACAGAAGAGTCAAATGTTAAGGAAAAGATGGAAAAATTGTAGGAAAGCTCAAGGAGGGGCGATTTTCGAAAGGAAAATAAAAAGGCGACTATGCTTGGCAATCTCATCAACCTTGCTCATCCAGACAAAGGTATATCTTATGCAAATTGGATACTAGATTTAGGTGCATCGTGTCAGGTCATGGGGACATTAGATGAATTTTCATCATATAACTCATTTCCTCCCACACATAAGGAAACTATTCAAACTGCTGATGGAACTGCTCAGCCTATTAGAGGTGTGGGTATAGTTAACTGCACCCCATCAATTACATTATCTTCTATTCTATATGTTCCATCTTTCCTAGTTAATCTAGTATCCATAAGTGCATTGGTTGATTAGATGGATTGTCGTGTTACGCTTGACCGAGAAAATTGTTTAATTGAAGATCAAAAGACAAGAAGGATGCTTGGGAGTGGCATTAGGCGCAATGGCCTATGGTTCTTAGATAGAAGAATAACTGAGGCCATGTGCACTACTTTGGTAGTTGCTACAAGTGAAGAGGAGAATCAGGTGATACTTGAACATTGTCGGTTGGGTCATATGTCCTTTGACACTATGCCTAGAGCATTCCCTGATATTATGAGCAAGGTTGATAAAAGGAAGTTGATGTGTGATGCATGTGAGTTTGGGAAGCATACGAGAGCCTCCTATATTAGCAAAGGACTTCGAAGCACATTGCCCTTTATTTTAGTCCATTCTGATGCTTGGACATCTCCCATGGTCTCTATTAGTGGAATGAGGTATTTTGTGACTTCCATTGATTGTTATTCTCGCATGACATGGATTTATCTCATGAGGCATAAAAATGAGGTGCTGAAATGCTTCAAAGATTTTTGTGCATGTGTTAAGAATCAATTCAATACTCAGGTTTAGATGATTAGAACAGATAATGGGACATAGTATGAGAATAATGAATTTGCTACTTTCCTTTCTACTCAAGGGATATTGAATCAAACTTCTTGTCCAGATACACCTCCACAAAATGGAGTAGCTGAAAGAAAGAATCGCCATCTCTTGGAGGTTGCAAGATCACTTATGTATACAATGAATTTGCCAAAATTCTTGTGGAGTGAGGCAATTTTGACTGCTACTTATCTTATCAATCGAACTCCATCAAGGATACTTAACATGAAGACTCCTTATGAAATGTTATTTGGGGAGAACAAATTTATTATACCACTCAAGGTGTTTGGCTGCACTTGTTTTGTTAGAGACCATAGACCTTCAGTGGGGAAGCTAGATCCACATGCAGTAAAGTGTATCTTTGTGGGGTACTCTTCAACACAAAAGGGGTACAAGTGCTGGTGTCCTAGTCAACGACTCTTGTTCATGAGTATGGATGTTACATTTAGAGAGTCTGAGCTTTTTTATGGAGAGAAGACAAATTTAAGTTCTTTGTTCTATGACCTTGACTCACCTAGCATGGATGGTGATGGTCAAGAGGGGGAGAATGATGGTGACGGTCGAGAGGGGGAGAATGAAGCTTCACAAACTAGAGAAGGTGATCATCAAGCAAGGAAAATGGAAATTGTTATTGAAACAATTCCAAAACTGGTGGATGGACCTAACCAAAATGGGTGTTGAAGAATCTAGTCAAGAGATAGAGAATAGTAATACTCATAGTGAACCTGCTCAGGAACAGTCCAGTAGAGTGGAGGTGACGGCTAGCGGTTCGACATCTACTCAAACAAATGGAGCAGGTTTGGGGTTGAAAAATAGAGATTTCTCAAGTATATACAAGAAGAAAGTTTAGCTCTCAATAAGAGACCACAGAGTTGGTCCAAACACCAACATCTGAACAATGTCCCTCTGCCCCAAGTTGTGAAAATAACCCAGAAATTATTGATGTGTCTTTAGCCTCAGAGATTAATGTTGAAAACCCCTCCTCAGATAATCTACCCATTGCACTACGAAAAAGGTACACGAGTCAATGCAGGAGTACCTGCACAAAGGTATGGTTTTGAGCATGACATAAGTAACTATGTCTCGTAAACCATATTATCTCCTGCATTTAGAGCATTTATTGATTCATTACAATCGGCATATATTCCTAGAGATTGGAGAGAAGCAAAACAAGATCCCAAGTGGCGTGAGGCCATGATGGAGGAGCTTAAAACTCTTGAAAAAAAATTAAACTTGGGATATTGTAAAACTACCTGCACGAAAGAAAGTTGTGAGTTGCAAATGGGTGTTCACCGTGAAGAAAACTCCTAAAGGTAAGGTCGAAAGATACAAAGCTCGACTTGTCGTGAGGGGTTATAGCCAGACATATGGAATTGACTGTGATGAGACATTTGCTCCGGTGGCGAAGATGAGTACGGTGAGAACTTTGATCTCCTGTGCAGCAAATTTTGGGTGGCTCTTGCATCAATTAGATGTAAAAAATGCTTTCTTGCATGGTGACCTCCAAGAGGAGGTGTACATGGAGGTTCCGCCTAGTTATTCTAAGCCTGAGATGGTTGGAAAGGTATGTAGACTGAAGAAATCACTATATGGCCTCAAGCAATGTCCACGGGCATGGTTTGATAGATTCAGACACGCTTCATGTGCAATGGGATTCAAACAATGCAATGGAGATCATACTGTATTATATAAACATTCAGGGCGCAAGATCATGGTGCTAGCTGTATATGTGGATGATATCATTATTACTGGTGATGATGAAGTAGAGATCAAATGCCTCAAGGGGAATCTAAGTCAAGGACCTTGGTCAGCTCAAGTATTTTATGGGTATTGAGATTGCACGAAATCCAAAAGGTATTGTTATCCCACAATGAAAATATGTTCTTGACTTGCTTAGTGATACAGGTATGCTTGAATGTCGGCCTGCATCAACACCAATTGATTCGAATCATAAATTATGTGCCGAATCAGGTCACCCAGTCAATAAGAAAGGATATCAGAGGCTTGTTGGACGGCTCATATATCTATGTCATATGAGGCTTGACATATCCTATGCAGTAAGTGTTGTGAGCCAATACATGCATGAACCAAGGACAGGGCATTTGGATGCTGTTTACCGGATCTTGAGATACTTAAAGAGTAGTCCAAGAAAGGGGTTGATATTTAAGAGTAATGGCCACTTGGAAGTGGAAGGTTATTGTGATGCTGATTGGGCTAGTTGTCTTGATGACAGGAGATCCACTTCAGGATATTGCATCTTTGTTGGGGGAAACTTAGTATCATGAAGAAGCTAGAAGCAGCCAGTTGTATCTTGTTCAACAGCTAAAACAGAATATAGAGCGATGTCTCTCAGACTTTGTGAAATGTTATGGGTTAGGAATCTTTTATCAGAATTAAATGTGCTAAGAAAAGGCCCCTCGAGGATTTGGTGTGATAATAAGTCAGCTATCAGTATTGTGAATAATCTTATTTAGTATGATAGAACCAAACATGTTGAGATAGATCACTTCTTCATCAAGGAGAAATTAGATGGTGGCATACTAGAGCTAAGTCATATAAACTTGAGTGGTCAAATAGCTGATTGTTTGTTAGGAGTAAAAGAATATAATTTAGCATGTAAGAAGATGGGAATGATAGATATCTATCACCCATCTTAAAGGGGAGTGTTGGGTCATATTATGTAATAGGGCCAGCCAAGTCCAGCCCATAGCAATATATATGTATATATGTAACAAAACAAGCAACAAGAGAGTTCCAGACTTTCCCTAAATTCCACACCACATGGGTCGGGAAGTGGTCATATCGTGGCTCCTGATTGAGCAGGGATGCACTCTTCTTCTCCGGAGTGGTAGGCGTCGGCTTCTCTTGCATCGCAGGGTGTTGATGGGTCCTGGCGCCGCCCGCAAGGTGCAGCACACGCTGGGCAGTAACGGTGTCCGATACGGCGCTTGGGTCCAGGCTCGTGGTGCCCCCAGCCATCTTTACGTGCACTCACGCATGGGTGACGCACAGCTTGGCCCATAGTGTGCAGAATGTTAGGCGGAACCGGGGTTTGGTGTCATCTCTAGGCACTGTGATGTGGCTATCCATTCAATTCCGTTCACTGTGGGTTGTTATAATGCTGTCAAAAAATATTGCTATGTCACTATCAAAATTTTGCATATTTTTCCAACATCGATTGTGATTTTAAATAACTGCAGATTGTGCCAAATATATTTGAGCAAATTTGTGAAACTAATCTTGTCAAAATTACAATATAAGTGTGTTGCTCTAAATCAGGTGAAAAATAACGTGGGCATTTTTCTCCAATTTTACAAAAGCTAGCACAATTAGGGGACCATGACATAACAGTAGCGTGTATAAATGCCTCTATTTCCAATCTGTTGTTGGAAACAACACCCATCCTCAGAAATCTCATTTCTAAAGGCACTTCTTGTTCGAAACCTCTTCTGAATATAAAGTGCTGTGTTTAAGGGTGGATACATACTCCAATGCCTCCTGAAATTAGTTTTCTGGAGGCGGGACCCTGATGGAACAAGATTTAATGATGGTTCTTGATTCCATGTTTTATACGAATCAGACGTTTGCAATAACTGTGCAATAATTGTTGTCTAAAGCATCTTCGCTCGGGATTGTCTGAAGCTGGAAATACTGAACTATCTAAAAATGTATCCATGACAAAAATATAATAAGTGGTATGTGAATGTCTTAAGCATTTTGAAAAGAAATATATAGAAACTAATAACCATCATAAAAAATAGTCGTCTTTCTTGACATAATTGCGGGGCAATTTAAAAATATAAAGCCTCATTCAGACTGTCATGTGGGGCCACACCTACTCAAGAAATCGGCAGGCCCGTGACACCTGCCAGACCGTGAACGGCACGCGGGCACATGCGCAGGGCACGGTCAACACACAGGCGGGGCGGCCACAGGTGAGGCCAGTTTAGGAAGTGGCTAGAATCAAGGAGAGCCAAACTAAGGGGAGATACCAGATTAGGAGCAATTAGCTCAGAGTAGTTGGCCATTGGCCTATAAGAAGAGTTTGTAGTTAGCATTTGGGAATCAAGCAACAATTATTATCCTAATCTCCTTCCTCTTCTTCTCCAAAAAAAACCCTGGACGTTGAGGGGCAAAGCCTCGCCCCAACACGGAGCGTGGCTATGAACTCCGTAGCCGGGGTCTGCCCACCTTGTCCCTCCACGTCCTTGACACAGAAACAGCCACGTGTACCCATCATGAGCATCTGACAGGCCACATGGTAGAAACTGATCAAAATAAATATGCCAGACCGGCCAAAATGGCTGTACCAGATGAATACCTTTATATTGTGGTGATTTAAAAAAATCAGCATGATGCAAAAAAAGGTCCAATACAAATATCTGGGCTATAAATACCACAGTCCACAATACAAACAGGAAATTCTTTATATTACACTGTGTGTCCAGCATTCTATTCTCTTAGTGTCACAAGTACAGTACGTTACGATGAAAGTAACAAGTAGGACTAGCAGGCAGAGGACGACCTCATCGTGCTTGTGATCCTTTCCCTCAAGTTCGTGATAAAGGGGTTGACGGTGTGCTTGCGTCGATTAGTGAGCTCAAGGTCCTGTTGTTCTTAAAGCGCGCCATGACTCATAAGGATGGACTTGAAGATGGTGGTCCTGCAAGGGCTATACACCAGCAAGTAACCTAGAGAATTGGGCCTCTCCATCACACATTACGGCCTGATGCAGAGGAAGCGGTGGTAGTGGGTCGCAATGCTGTACTTGACCAAAGCTTTGCTTGTGAATCTGCCTCCAGCTAGTCGCATCAAAGCCACAGAAAAGATGCTGCCTGCGCAGAAACCTGCATCAAAATACGTGGGTCGCTTGTGTAATCTTAAGTAGTAATATTACTAGATTATTTTCTCTCTTTTCCCTGATCCTTATCCTGATGCTATTACTTGCGGTACCTCAATTGCATGTTAATCCTTCAATCCACTAGGCTAGTTCTACAAGATATCCAAAACATTTATTATAACAAATGCCCAAAAAAAACTTGTCCCATCTTTTCTTTCTTCAATGGTAAGTACATCATCACGTAAGTATTTACATCACGTAAGTGTTTGTGCAGTATGCACACTGAATATATAATACAGTTCTCTTGATTAAGTTATTCCTCTGCTTCAATGGTAGTGTAAATTTTCTAATAGTTTACCATCTGATGTTCAGTCATATTTCATAAGAAAATGTTTTTTGTATTCGAAAACAGCCTTGCTGAGGATTAAATGAATGTACTCTGAGCAGCCATGACTTTATCTCAACGATAGACAAAGGTTTGGAAAATATCCACCTTTGTTATGAGTTTTAAATTCAACAACTGATCCAAATAAATGAATGTACTAGTTTTACATTAAGCATGACCAATGGCCTTCGGAGGTTTCAGGAAAATTGACTGATTTGAAACCAGTCCCTCACGTGACATGACCAATGGCACTTGACTTGTTCTTCACTCTCTGCCCTTGTGCTGCTTACCTCGACTAATATGCCAACATTCTGAAGCTAGTCTGGTTCTAGTTGTGCAGTACTGGAGCAGGCCATTCAGGCCAATGATTATTTTGTTGCTGGGCTTTTGCTTCAAGTAGGATGTCATTTTTGTGGAGACTGGAAATCATAGAGGAGTTGTTTATGGCAGTGGATTCATGTTAGAGGTTGCAAAGGTGGCCCAAGAAACTTGTGCTTGGGTTGGATTCGACCAATCTTTAGTGATAACGGATTAATAGTGCAGAGTACTTGATGTATCCATAAGCAAATCAGGTGAGAATACTTAGTTATGTTGGACTGCAGCAGGCCTCATTTCTCTGTGATTCAACGGTGGAGACCTAAGGTGCGTTAGAGTTTTTCACTACAGTTCAAGCTAGAACCAATCCCCAAAGAGTATGAAATTTTCACTGCAGTTTAAGGATAAAATAATTAGCCCACCATAATAATTAGCCTCTTACGCAGGGGTTACTGATTGAGAGCAGAACGTACCTGTGTGTTATTGATGCACAAGCAAAGAGGACATATGTGAAACTATCGGTAATAGTGTGCCATTCTGACAGGTAATCAACTCAATTAAATTGGAATGTGAGATTGCAGTGTGCACGGCTTCGTGGTTCAGTTGCCACCTCCCTTCACAAAAGCAGACCTATGTCTTCTTGTGCAGGACAAGAGCCGATCCCGGCGATCAAAGTTATAACACCTTCAGTACAGGCAGCACGGACTTTGATAGCGATTGCTGTGAGTAAACAGAGTTCTCACCTCAATATAGCTGTAGTCACTTTTGTACTACCAACAGAGAGAAAGATGCACTAATTTTACCATTTTTATTTCAAAATGTGTCATTTGTTTCCACACTAGTATAGAAAGGATAAACCAAGAGTTGCTAAAAATGATAAGAAAAAAGGACACGACATTGGATGCATGACTTGCATCCTGTCTCCACATATATATATGTCATCTGGATGTTGTATTTAGTCTGCAGTCTTTCTTCATGTCATCTTCTCTCCAATCCTATTTTCGTTTATGTGGGATAGGATATAGCCAAACATAGGCACAAACACACAGTTTTCCAGAGGAACTCGGAGATGTAGCATTAAATATCTGGTGTGCAATGGTTATGATGCAGAATGTTTAGGAATGGAAGGTATGCAGGAACCATATCTTCTCCTCAAGTATCACAGTACATGAGCATTTCAGGAAAAAGTTTGGAGTGGAGCGACAAGATGTGGGTGTCTGAACCACATCTTTCGATAAGGATTTGACACTAGTGCGTAAACCACTGTTAGAGGCTACTCACTCGACGATGGCATAGTGGATGGATCAAATTAATGGGCATCCTTGCCTGGAACAAGAACCAGGGTACTGTTGGGCATACAGCAAGGAAGGTGTCACCAAGTACATGTGGCTGTAGCAGTTTGACATAGTTCTGTTCTTGTTATTTCTCTATCTGAACTCTATCCCTATTCAGAATCATTTCTGTTCGAACCTGGAATCTAACAACCCCGTACTGCCTCACTGTCTACATTGTTGGGCTAGTCCACCCATAGACATGGACTTTGGGTTCAGGAGACCAGAAAGTTTTGAGCTATCATTCATAATCTACAACAGTGATATTGTTCTGTTCAATAGCTGGGTCAGAGACTGGACTGCTGCAGGCATTGGTGGTACTAGCCATGGATAAGATTCAAACTTTTCCACATGCATGTTCAATGCTGAGACATTTTTTGAACGCAAAGCATAATTAAATTGATCACGTCCAAAAAATTTTTCATTGGTTATGTGGACTTAAACTCATGAGTATTAGTTTGTCCTGAGGTCTGAGAGTTGTAGTTCTCTCTATCTTTGTCATCAGTGAGCTGTGAGAGATAGTTTTTTGTTCTATATTATGATCTAGAACAAAAAACTAGCTCTCACAGCTGTGTGAGATGTGAGAGCTATTTTTTTTTGTTCTATATTATGATCTGACTTTACGAAAAAAAAAAAGATATGACTTGTAGCTGGCATCCCAACTCCCAAGCAGATGGTTGTGATACGTTTCCTTTCTAAAAAGCAGAGGTCAATCCTTGAAAAAAAAATTTGCTAAATAGCAGAGTGCAAATTAATTGTTTGAGCTGCAGGTGTTGTCTCAAAATATAGCTTCAATGAAGAACGATTGAATAAATGAATGCACGCTGCAACAATAGCAGTAGTCACTTGGACTGTGATCTGGGAGATAATTGCATGATGTTTTTTTCCTCTTTTCCTACTATTTTATTTTTATCATCCCTCACTAGATACAGATGAAAACGCAATAGTTTCTAAAAAATATAAGTGGAAGTTGTAATTAACATAATTCTTGTGCTTGCATAGCTGCGATCCTCTGATCATTAGTACAACCAGACTTATGAAAGAACACATTTTGAGGTACATATTGATGTATATATAAGGGTACCTGGTTCCCTTGGTTGTATATAAAAATACAACTATACAGTGCAATGCCAATGTTATCACATATAATAGCGTACCATCAGGTCGTTTTTATTCTGGTACAATATAATGTATATCTAGTGACTCTCAGACAACTCCTAGCACTAGCCAAGGGTGGTAAATTTGATGTGTTAGTGTATAATGTCGATGGTCCACACTTACACAAATTCCCAGCATCTGAAATTCACCTGATTCCAACCATCTGAATCTCATCGAAACTGTTGCAGCTCTAGGGCACTCTGTGGTGGCTATGTAGGTGTGTTGTTGGCTCCGGTTGAGAACCCATAGTGGCATAGCAAGCAAGGTGGTGCATGAACACAGATAAGCCCAAATTTTTTCTTTCCGGTTACAACTTGATTCAGCTTGGGCAGAGTTCTTGTTGCAATAATACTAGTAGTCACTTGTACTCCAAAGTACAAACACAAATAATTTTATATTTTGACATTTTTATCCTCAAAATTTGTCCTTTTTCCAGTCAACTATACAAAAGAGCACACAAGATTCGTTTCAAGAACCTCACTGAAGTCGATCCACATGGTGCATTTGATGGAAAATGCTATCCTCTATATAGCACACTTTGTGCAATGTCACATCCAAGGTACAGTAGTGAAACATCAATTTCAATGTACATTAGCGTGTCCTCGTAGCACAGTTGCTGCAATGAGATTTTTCGTGCCAGTGTATGGATTATATTCAGTAATGATGAAAAATTTCAAATTGTGGTGTCCTTGTGAAGAATTTGCTTGGGGAACTGCCTAGTCTAATGATGTTAACAAGTGTCCAAGGCCCATAACAAACGTTCATGAGAATGGCTCAAGTTGTCCACATCTGTAAATCATTTATGAGAGGTGTTTGGCCTGGCCGTCCCTGTGAATCAGAATCGCTGTCTTTTTTCGCGACCGGGGAATATAGCCTGTTTTTCATTAAGAGGAGTGAATTACAAGTCAGCTATGAGAGAACCCTCATAGCACAGATTACAAACCACTAAGATAGTAGTGAGTAACCTAAAATAATTAAAAAACAAAGAAAGATACATAAGAAAGTGTGACTGCCCTCAAAACCGACCGACAACTAGAGCCACAACTATGCCTGCAATAAAAGCCAAAGCAGTGGTTTCTTGCGGCAAAGACCAAGCCACGGTGGCAAAGCATCCTGAGCAACAGCAGCAAAGCATCCGCCAACGAACAAGAGATCACGATGGAAAAGTATCAGCCAACGAACCATGCAACCAGGCGGCAAAGCATCCGCCTATGAACCAAGCGACCACAGTGGCAAAGCATCCGCCAATGAACCAAGCGACCGCAGTGGCAAAGCATCCGCCAAATGAGCAAATGATTGTGACAAAGCATTTGCAAGCAACGACATTGGCGAGGTCATTTACAGCAGCACAACCATTACAGTGGGACACATATAGCACAACAAGCACAGTAGGAACTTCCCCAGCAACCAATGGCGAGATAGGAACCGTGAGCATCGCTAGGAACACCAAGCAGACTGTAGTGCGCGAAGAGCTACAAAATCGCTCCAACAAAGCCTTCAAGAAGGGAATTGACATCTGTGAACGCCAACCATGCGGGGAAGCACGAGCAGGACTTCCGTCCCCATCCTGGTCCAGACGAAGAATCTTCAGTGACGCCTCCAAAATGGTAAATGACAGATGCTGCGCCACCGCCGCAGGCCCAATTCCCGCCGCAGATGCAGACCACTCATCTATAGCATCTTCACATCAATAGAGCACAGACTAGTAGTAGCAGCAGCCACCCGACCCACAAGCCACGCGAATAGCACATCCTTGTCTCTTAGCGAAACCCACCGCTTCGGCAGAGGGAGGGAAGAGCAGGCCACGTTGGTCCTATGCCAAGCTAACGCCGCAAGCACATATTGCTCGCGCCCCAGTTGTTGGCTTCAGCTAGGGCAGCGCTGGATCATGCATGTAGGGCATCAGATGCAGACCCAGAAGTCACGGATCCAGCGGCCCCGCCGGTCTTGAAGCCCGTACATCGAAATTGCACCAGAAAGATGCTCCACGGCCACCCGGAGCAGATCCTCAGTGAGGAAGCCTGATCTAGGATCGGGCCAGCCCGTCGGCAAGGGCGCTAGGGAAGCACCGGAGTTGAGGTGGGTGGTGGTGGAGGGAGGGGGTGTGAGGTGGGGGACGACGTAGCAGACGATGCAGAGACCCCATTTTTTTGGGAGCACTGCGGGCCGCCGTCGCCGCACGCTGGTGGGTGGTGATGGCGGTCGGAGAAGGATGGCCGGGAGGGGGATGTAGGGGCGGCGTGGCGGTCGGGGGGGGGGCGCCCGGGAGAGAGGAGTACGTTGCTTCGATTCTGGCTTTATTTTTTAGGATCGCTGTCTCAGCAAATCATTTTTGTAGTAGCAAAATTTCAGTATGTTAGTGCCCTAACACTGAACATCTGGACTACTGGGTAATACGCAACCTTGTCACACTGAGGTGACAATACATTTGCAATCATGTTTGTTTGAAAGAATTAATATTCATTCAGTATTTGTTAAACATTATGATATTTTCACTGCTACCAAAAATAACAACTGTGGCGGGCGAAAACCATTTTTTGCAACGGGCAATGGCGTCTGCTGCGAATGCAAGGTCAAGGTTAATCGTGGCCAGCATCGCAACGGGCGTCTTTGCCCGCTGTGTTAAATGATTTACTATAGCGGGTGGCATAAAGGGACCTTTGTGATTAATAGGATTAACCGTGGCGGTCATATTACATAGCCCATCACGATTAATGAATTTCGAAAATTAAAAAAAGAGGAAGCCCAATCGAGCCCGCTAGAGAGCCTAATCAAGCCTGTCATCGTAGCGTGCTCCGGTGGCCGGATCCGCAGTGCCAACGCCGTTGCTTGCCGAATTCAAGCGCCATGGTCGTCGGAGGTGGAGGCGGCCCGCCATCGCATAATCTGGGCCGTCGAAGGGAGGAAGGCCGCAGCTCCATGGCACCGCGCCGCTGGATCAAGGCCTCCGCGCCACTGGAGGGCTGGATCGAGGGAGCAGGGGAGCACCGGCCACCGGATCTAGAAAGGAGAGGGAGAAGAGTGAGGAACCCAAGCACATGCCTGAGAAAAGAGAGGAAGACAGGTAGAGACATACCTTCACCGGATGCGTCACCAACGCCCTCCTCTTCGAGGATCTGCACTGGATCTAGGCTCGGTCGACCTCCCATCCATGCGCTGTCGTGCCTCCTTCGTAGGGCGCGCCGCCGTGGGGGGGCACGCAATGGGGATCCCACCACGCACGCCGCCGGGCCTTCAACATGCCGCCACCGGCTGGCCAGCGAGCTGGCGTCCATCGCGCATGCCGCCTGGATGGGCTGGCCTCATGCGCCACGCCGCTGTTGCCCCCACGCGTAGCAGCGCTCGCTTGCGCGCCCCCGCACCGCACCGCTGCCACTGCTCGATAGGGTAGACTAGAGAGTGAGAGTGAGGGAGGGTGGAGCACCATGGAGGGGCATGCCGTAGAGGATGGGGGATCTCGCGCGCGATGGAGGATGGGGAGTTGCATGCAGTGGACAATGGGGAGAGAGTGGCCAGAGTGAGAGGAAGAGGTTGGGAGTCGCGGTCGAAGGGGAGGGGGCGGCACTCGTGACTGCGGAGGGACGAAGTGCGGACTGCGGCGGGTGTCTGTGTGGAGGGAGGGAGGTTGAGCGCTGAGAAACCCTAAGGGCTAGTTTTACATGCGTGTGCAGTTATTGGGCCGCAGTGGTTATTGGGCTGGGCCTGATTTATTTGACAACGTTAATATATGAGGTATATCGAAAAACAAAATAACCAGCAACCATAATAAATAGTACATGATCATAATTGCTAAAAGGAAACAGAAAAACAGTCAAGTTTCGTTTTGTTTGTAATGCGTGCAACTTCCTTTAGTTTTGCTAAACATTATTGTTTTAGTATAGTTTTGAAAGAAATTTTAGTAGTTATTTACCTTAAATATACTGCACATACCTAAAGAGTAAATTCTGTGCAAGGATAAATATATAAATCCATATTTTACGATTCTATTTGAGAAGAAATGGTCATTCTGTAGGTGAGGACCCCTCTTAAGCTAGGGCCGCTGATGGAGAGCAGAACAGAAGTGCTGGTTTTGGATGCACAAACAAAAAGGTCATCAGGGTTTATTAGTAAATTTTGCATTTCGACAGGTAATCAACGTACTCATTAATACATCGAAACGGTAGATCGCAGGATGCATGGCTCTGTGATTCAGCTGCTTTTTTGCATGAACAATTAGAATTTTGATTTCGACTGCAGGACAGGGACGGATTCCAATGATCAAAGTTATAACACCGCTTCTCAGTAAGCAGCAGGGATTGCCAATTTTTAAATGGTTCTAGTCAGTATCAATGTAAGTGAATGAGGCAATGCGGGGGATCCTTGTGTAATGATTGTTACTTATGATCCTCTCTTCTCGAATACTCTATATAAGTGCAGTTGCATCCTTTGTACCGCCAGATATTGTTGTATTTTTCCGAAACTGCAACCTGACCATCCCACAAACCAATGTTATCACGTATACTTCGATGTCATTCGGTGTTTTCCATTCATCTACGTTGTCGTGCATTTCAGTGACTCTTAGGTTCTGAGCACTGGGCATGGGAGGTAGAAGGAAAATTGACAGGTTTGGTTATGACATGGATGCCGCTCCCACATGCAATCTTCGTATTATTTCAAATGTTTTGGATGTTCCATTTTGTCACAAAACTCATTGGCACTCTTGCAGGTCCTGGGTGTTCATTGGCACGGCTTGTTCAAAGAGTTTCGCGGTGACAGAAGACCAAGGCTGGTTCTGCAACTACCCACCTGGGAACCTGCCAAAATCGGGGACCAAGCGATCAACGCCAAAACACGACATATCCAGAGAGAAAGGGAGCACGACCGTCTCCTCTGGTGTCAGCTTCCCTAAGGCCTGGAACACTGCGGTCGCCACCGTCATGAAATCCCCTACGACAGTCCTGTCCATTTACCTGGTCTGGCATCCCGTCGTCCGGCTGGTAGTAGGCGTCGCAGGAGGCGACAACACTAGCGTAGACAAGGCGAAGCAGCGTGAATGAGTAGGATGAAAGCACGGCCGAGCAACAGCAGTTGCACCCAGTCTATCCAGTTATGCACTGACACCTCGCGCTCACACGCTCAGTCCTGTGGCCACGGACCCTGCCGCCCTTGCCTGCAGGAGGGGTGCTGGTGTGTTGAGCGCCCTCGCAGCAGTAGCGACGTGGTGCTGTCCCAGGTCACAGTTGTAACACCCAAAACCTCAATACCTAGTATGCCACCAGCAAAACTGAAAATTAGAGCGATCAACAACAATTTTGGCAGCATCTCCCCTTAAAATTGGAGCAATACGGAAGCAACAAGATATAGAGATATAATAAGCTTAACCAACAAGGTATAACATCCAAATGAGTCGGTAAGATTCGACAACAACCTACGTGTGACAACCCAACATGAACCATAAGATCCACTTCTAATCATCATAATACTACAACATAAATTTTTTTAAGATTACATTGTGGAATTAATGTGCAAAAGTGCTGCAACTTTCCCACCCTTCAAGCAAAGACACTTGAGCACCTAGAAAGATAGAAAGGGGGTGAGATATGAAAATCTCAGCAAGTAAACCGCTTTAACAAGCTATTTAAACTAGAAGTCCATTAAGCATCGATTTAAACATCATTTATACATTAGCCGACTATAAATCATGATATGTGTCCAACAATTGATACAAACACATCCATGGTAAAGTTTAATAACCACCAAGGCAATGAGATAATTCCACCAAGTGACACATCTCCATGTAAGATAAACATTAGTCAACACCAAACCTTGGAGAAGCATAGCTTCTCATTAACTCCCAAAACCTTAGTCCAAGGCTTCCATGCCATAGTCCAAATCATAATGCATATGCAATGCAAATGCCATGTCTTCTGCCATCATACCCAACTAGGTATAAAGCCGCATCGTTATTCCCAATAAACGATGTTGTACCGGTACGGTCGCTGCTTAGCAGTGACATAACTCCATGTGCCATTGAATGCATATGATGCAACGCAAATGCTGTAGAAAGAAAGATCGATAATCACATAAAACCAGGAGCATCTCTCCATGTAAACAACAAGCCATACTCCATTGAGTCAACATGAGTATTATCGAACTATAAACACGACACCATGAGCACCTCTCTATGTAGACAACAAGCCATATTCCAGTGAATTGACAATATGAGCACCATCAAACCATATATGTAGGAACATAGATATTCAAATAAAGAGCA
The DNA here is from genome assembly GCA_023333625.1 of Bothriochloa decipiens. Taxonomy (NCBI): domain Eukaryota; kingdom Viridiplantae; phylum Streptophyta; class Magnoliopsida; order Poales; family Poaceae; genus Bothriochloa; species Bothriochloa decipiens. The sequence goes on from CM041636.1 coordinate 14,773,606, forward strand.
TAGAGCATGTGACAATTCCATAACTTGGTTGAGAGATAGTATTATATTGATTTGGGTTATGGATTCTTTTAAGGTGGAGGTAGAATAAATAACAAGTTAAAGCTTGTAGCAAACCACCACTACATTTACTTGCCTCCAACAAAGGGATGATCGCTTTACGCATGATCCGGAGCACTACCACCTGCTTTGATAATTTAAGATCAGAACACAAACTCGTTCTACCAAGGTTTTATAGCATGTAAAGCGTTCCTACATTCCCCAAACCAAAATCTAAGCAAACCAGCAAACAAATACCAAGCGTGCCGCAGCACTGCTGCTTCAATTTTTTGTATCTTTTAAGACACAATAGATATGATAGCAAACAAAAATATTATTAGAATCTACAGAGCAATACCCTAAAATTTCATGTAGAAGCTTTATTTTTGTCATGTCGTTAAGATGGTCCAAAACTGCAGTTGAAAACAAACTTCTAAATCTGCCAAGAAAACAGGGCAGCAAGTTTAACAATTTTGTATCTCCAAATCTTTAGGTCCACATTTTATAAAATTTAACCAGCAATAGGATACTTAAATATTCTACAACTTTGGTATTATTCATATTTTTAGAAATATATAATTAAATGGATCTAAGAAAGACCCAATCTTAACTGCGAATTCTGTTCATTAAACAATACATTGAGCTTTGAAAATCTATATCTAGAGCTTCCATTATCCAAAAATCATGATTATTACCAATATGGAAAGCTAAAGGAAAGTAATATAGGACTCTTATAATTTGTAAAGTCACATAATGCATCTATAGTTCTCAAAATCCACCTAGATCCAGTTGTGTTCAGAACTTCATTAGAACATGACAGCTAGATTGGAAAAATCATATCTCCCAAACCATTTGGTTTAAAATCCTGAAATTTCGTGAGCTAATAGATATGAAGGTTCTCTACAACCCTTTAGTTCACCAAAACACTTATTGTTGACCCTATGTCGTCCAAATCACTTCCCCAAGCAAATATGTAGAACTGCTTGTCTGAAATTCGTGGAATAACATTCAAGCAACTTTTCTTCCCCACTATTCCACTTGTTCCTGTGGCCAAAATCCACCCTAAACACTCAACTTATGCGGAGAAGGGAGAAGTCCAACTCACCTTGGTCACCCACAAACCCTAGGGCAGCGGGAAGGGATGGAGAAGGACCGATCCATAGGAAAGAGGCACCTCTTCTTGCTCCTCTTGTTCTTCTCGATCCGTTTGCTGATTTCCCCTGAAGCTTTAGGCGCTGCAGAGATGGGATTTAGGGCATGGCAACAATGGAAGAGCAAGGGGAGGAGGGAGAACGTGAGAAGGGTAGGGGCTGTTCTGGAGAAGATGAATGAAGGGGGAGGGCGATGGGCCAAGGAAGGGTGCTGGCTGGGCCTTTTTCTTTCCTTTTTTTCATGTGTTACATTCTCCCCTCCTTTAAAGAATTCATCCTCGAATTCAACCATTCCTCAATGAACCATGCAATCATGCAACCCAGAAAGTTGGATGCTTCTAGTGTATAGTCGCTCTTTGAGCTTCTTGCTTTTCTATGTGACCGATTCAACAAAGGACCTTAATATATGTTATAGTTCTTCTCATGGCTCGGTAGATGTCCAAAATGCACACTAGGCAGCATTCAACTGTCGGGTCCAACCACGCTCTAATTGGTACTAGATCAACCTTACCTTAGGTCCCTCAAAACTTTCTCAACATAGATATGTCAAAGACATTGTGCACACCCCCAAGGAATTTGCGAACTGCAAATGATTGGCCAAGCTGCCTACGGGGGCTATAAAATTAAATGGATCAATATGTACCTTGGACTAACTTTCCTTGTATTAAGAAACCTCAACATACCTTCTGTCGGTGTTGCTCCAAGAAGTACCTTGTCTCCTGTTGAAAACTCTAGGTCTCATCTTCTAACTTCAACATAGATCGTTTGTCAACTTTGATTAAGCAGCTATCAAATTTGTTGTGTTTCTTGCACTTTTTAGATGTCTCTTGAACCCAGTCCAGACCAACCTATGACCTCTCACCCAAAATTCTGAACATATCAGAGAGCTATATCATCCATACAAAAATCTCATACAGAACCATTAGATACTATCTTGGTAACTGTCATTATAAGCAAACTCTTGAAAGCTAAATTGTCCTCCCAACTACCTTTCCAAGGGAAAGAAACACAAGCACACAGCTTGTCCTCTAAGGTCTGAATGGTATGCTCTGATTGATCATCAGTCTGTGAGTGAAAAGTGGTGCTAAGTGTGTGATTGTGCAGCAAGCACTTTTTAGGCTTCACCAAAAAAAGGAGACAAGTGTTGTTTTCTAATCTAAAATAATGACTTTGCCACACCATGTAGTCTCCCCACTTCCTTGATATACACGCGAACCTAATATTGTGTAGAGAATTGTTTGCATAGGAATGAAACGTGCAGCTTTGGTAAGTCTACACACAACATCCCATATAGCATTTGCAACTCGAGGCAAGAGTTAAGCCAACTATGGAGTCAATAGTAATATGTTCCCATTTTTAGTAACCCAACAAGAGGCCTCCAATGCTTATCTATCACCCTTCTAGAACAAAAAATGATGCCACATATATAAAAAAACAACTTTTTTCTGCTTCCATGAAAAACTCTATTTCAATTATCTATACACTTAGACTCACCTGGGTATAATGTATACTAAGAATATGAGTTCCCCTTAAAATCGTAACCTTCCTCTCAGCATTTTTGTGGAATACAAGAATAACTGAAGGTTTACCTAGCTCAATGCTTGTCAATAGCATGAGCAAGGAAATTCTGCAGTTATATGACTCTCACATGCTCCCTCATTGGTGATTGTCAATAACTAAGTCCTTGTGTGCAACACCAATAAAGCAGATAAAACAAAATCAACATTGTCCAAGCCAACAATCAATGATATGCGTGCCTTAAAGACACATGTCCTATAGAGAGCATTTTTAATAACTCTTGCCTTCAAAATATGATATCGAATAGCCAAATCATAATCTTTTACCAACTCTAGCCACATAATATGCCTTAAGTTTAGCCTTTTCTGATTAAATATATACAAACTCATGGCCTATAAGGGTATCACAGGGCTCCCCATAACGATCATGCTTCCAATTCTTCAAAGAAAGTACCACTACCTTTGACTCCAAATCATCTCTAGGATAATTCTCCTCATGCTTCCTCAAATGTCTAGATGCATAATTGATAACCCTACCTTGATGATCATAGAACATGTAATCTAGCAGATCAAAGATTAATATGAGAAACATCGTAAAACATTTGCCACACTTAGGAAGAAGCCAAAATTAAGCATTCTCCAACTTCTCCTTTAGAGTGCGAACTCTTATCTCACAGTCAATAATCCAAACAAGTGGAGCACCCTTCATAGATGGCATTGTCATAGGCTTAGCAATATTAGAGCAATCATGAACAAACTAATGATAGTATCCAACAAGTCCAAGAAAATTTTGAACCTCTGAAATAGTAGTCGACTTATGCCATAAAAAAAGGAGTACCCAGTGCCATAGGCTCCCGCACTGCGGGGTCTAGGGAAGGAAAAATAGCCAGCAGTCATCCCTGCACAAATATGCCATACCACCACTTAAATTCTTTGGATCAACAATAACACTATTTTGGTTAGAAACATGCCCAAGACATTCTCAAAGAGCCAAAGCATGTATGTATTTTCTATGGCTATATTGTCTCATTCTAGAAGAATGGACCATTGTAGGCACTATGATTGAAGTGACACCTCTCTAAAACTAGCTCTTTGACTTACTAAATAAGATGACAAATAAGATGACAAAACATTATACCTCCTTTAGAACTAGCAAACAGAGCTAGCTAAGGAATCACATATAGGTCCATGGAAATAACACTAGCCAAACATTATGCTCTCTTCTCATATGGAATCCAACCTCATGACTTCACTTTTATGAATGGAACAAACCTTTGTGGTGTAGCAATCATGACAAATACTTCATGCAACCAGTGTTGCTACTCATATCAAAACTTCGATCCGAACAAACCACTTATCCAAAATCCTTAGTTAACTCCTTAGCGATGATCCTAGAACATGTAAAGATACATTCTCTATGTCCTAAATCTTCAGATGAAGAACTAAATTTACTTCCTCATCACCATTCAGTCCTTAGAACAAGTAGGAGTGGAAAGAAAGGGACCTTTTCTATATCTCAAAAAGAGAAACCAATATGGCACCACAACAATTCCTCCAATCATCAAAGCTAGAATATTTTAGACCTTTCAAATTGAGCGTAATGGAAGACAAGAATTGATAGATCCACTACCACTACCTTTGTAGACCTACATACATATGACATCACATGTTCATCCCATTGGTCACGTATGTCAAGGAAGCATGACAAAACTTAACCACCATGAACCAACCACCATATCTAACTTAGCTATAATGGCACAACCATAGTAAAACTATAAGTCGTCATCCTTACCAATGGATCACTTGCACCATATTCAAAAATATGCAATTCCACTTGTATGTTAAGGAAACAACTTCCATACTCCCACTCTTAGGTCGTCTATACCACTCTGATAAGCTGGATTAAAGCTATCCAAATCAGCACCATACATATCCTTTAAAGCCATAAACACATAGGGTACACAAACAATTCAAGCTTCTTTAAATTCAAAATAAATTTTTTAGCATCCAAACTAATAATAATGAAACACTACTCAAAGATTGAGTAATAGGAAAGAGGGATTAAAACATATAACCTAGTAACAGGGTTATAAGCATCTCAAGGAATCTCTAAAAACTCAACATGAATCTTGCTCTTATTAAACCTTTGATACTAGCACAGAAGTAGAGAAAGATTTCCATGAAAAGACTGTACACTAGACTAAAGGCAAACCAAAATAATATTAGCATCTTAGCACAAAACATATAATGACCCACCCATCTCATATGTCAAAAGCAAATAGTTAGAATGCATGGCATGGAGGCCAACCCATCCGTCATTCAACCATTAGGCAACGTAACACTTAGGCAACCTTACTTGACAGAGCAGAGGAGGTGTTGTGGGGGGCCCTCCACTCACTCATCTGCAAAGCCAGACAATACTGACAGTCTATCAGAACTTCTAGGGTCCTATAAACCAAAACAAGATAACTATAAGAACAAAGTATCACCGCAATATGGTCAGCACACAAACAATGCAATACCCACCAAACATAAACCAACTCCCAACCTACAAGTGCATGTGTGTCAAATTTTAATAGTAAAACATGTTTTAATACAGCCTAGAACCTATAACCGAAGCTCCGATACCAACTGTAACACTCTAAAACCTCAATACCTAGTATGCCACCAGCAAAGCTGAAAACTAGAGTGATCAACAATAATTTTGGTAGCATTTCCCCTTAAAATTGGAGCAATGCGGAAGCAACAAGATATAGAGATATAATAAGCTTAACCAACAAGGTATAACATCCAAAAGAGTAGGTAAGATTCGACAACAACTTACATGTAACAACCCAACATGAACCATAAGACCCACTTCTAATCATGATAATACTACAACATAAATTTTTTTAACATTACATTGTGGAATTAATGTGCAAATGTGCTGCTACTTTCCCACCCTTCAAGCAAAGACACTTGAGAACCTGGAAAGATATAAAGGGTGTGAGAGATTAAAATCTTAGCAAGTAAACCATTTTAACAAGCTATTTAAACTAGAAGTCCATTAAGCATCGATTTAAACATCATTTATACATTAGCGGACTATAAATCATGATATGTGTCCAACAATTGATACAAACACATCCATGGTAAAGCTTAATAACCACCAAGGCAATGAGATAATTTCACCAAGTGACACATCTCCGTGTAAGATAAACATTAGTCAACACCAAACCATGGAGAAGCATAGCTTCTCATCAACTCCCAAAACCTTAGTCCAAGGCTTCCATGCCATAGTCCAAATCATAATGCATATGCAATGCAAATGACATGTCTTCTGCCTTCATACCCAACAAGGTATAAAGCTGCATCGTTATTCTCAATAAACGATGTTGTACCGGTACGGTCGCTGCTTAGCAGTGACATAACTCCATATGCCATTGAATGCATATGATGCAACGCAAATGCCGTAGAAAGAAAGATCGATAATCACATAAAACCAGGAGCATCTCTCCATGTAGACAACAAGCCATACTCCATTGAGTCAACATGAGTATTATCGAACTATAAACATGACACCATGAGCACCTCTCCATGTAGACAACAAGCCATATTCCAGTGAATTGACAATATGAGCACCATCAAACCATATATGTAGGAACATAGATATTCAAATGAAGAGCATAGAGCATGTGACAATTCCATAACTTGGTTGAGAGGTAGTATTATATTGATTTGGGTTATGGATTCTTTTAAGGTGGAGGTAGAACAAATAACAAGTTAAAGCTTGTAGCAAACCACCACTATATTTACTTGCCTCCAACAAAGGGATGATCGCTTTACGCATGATCCGGATCACTACCACCTGCTTTGATAATTTAAGATCAGAATACGAACTCGTTCTGTCAAGGTTTTATAGCATGTAAAGAGTTCCTACATTCCCCAAACCAAAATCTAAGCAAACCAGCAAACAAACACCAAGTGAGCCACAGCACAGCTGCTTCACTTTTTCGTATCTTTTAAGCCACAATAGATATGATAGCATACAAAAACATTATTAGAATCTACAGAGCAATACCCTAAAATTTCGTGTAGAAGCTTTATTTTTGTCATGTCGTTAAGATGGTCCAAAACTGCAGTTGAAAACAAACTTCTAAATCTGCCAAGAAAACAGGGCAGCAAGTTTAAAATTTTATATCTCCAAATATTTAAGTCCACATTTTATAAAATTTAACCAGAAATAGGATACTTACATATTCTACAACTTTGGTATTGTTCATATTTTTAGAAATATATAATTAAATGGATCTAAGAAAGACCCAATCTTAACTGCGAATTCTGTTCGTTAAACAATACATTGAGCTTTGAAAATCTATATCTAGAGCTTCCATTATCCAAAAATCATGATTATTACCAATATGGAAAGCTAAAGGAAAGTAATATAGGACTCTTATAATTTGTAAAGTCACATAATGCATCTATAGTTCTCAAAATCCACCTAGATCCAGTTGTGTTCAGAACTTCATTAGAACATGACAGCTAGATTGGAAAAACCATATCTCCCAAACCATTTGGGCTAAAATCCTGAAATTTCGTGAGCTAATAGATATGAAGGTTCTCTACAACCCTTTAGTTCACCAAAACACTTATTGTTGAACCTATGTCGTCCAAATCACTTCCCCAAGCAAATATATGGAACTGCTTGTCTGAAATTCGTGGAATAACATTCAAGCAACTTTTCTTCCCACTATTTCACTTGTTCCTGTGGCCAAACTCCACCCTAAACACTCTACTTATGCAGAGAAGGGAGAAGTCCAACTCACCTTGGTCACCCACAAACCCTAGGGCAGCAGGAAGGGATGGACAAGGACCGATCCATAGGAAAGAGGCACTCTTCTTGCTCCTCTTGTTCTTCTCGATCCGTTTGCTGATTTCCCCTGAAGGTTTAGGCGCTGCAGAGAGGGGATTTAGGGCATGGCAACAATGGAAGAGCAAGGGGAGGAGGGAGAACGTGAGAAGGGGAGGGGCTGGTCTGGAGAAGATGAATGAAGGGGGAGGGCGATGGCCCAAGGAAGGGGGCTGGCTGGGCCTTTTTCTTTTCTTTTTTTTCATGTGTTACAACAATAGTGGCGTTGGCCACTAGGAGCCTGGCAGTTAGATTGTTTTCCAACTGGTGAATAAAATGAGATGCAGTGTCCTCCTTTTTTTTGGTTGTTGAATCAATGCAGTGTCCTCTATTCCGTCATACAACACACTGTAAATGATGGAGAACCAGAAATAAAACTGAGAACCATATCTTTGGTGACATATATATCATTCATAGAATAGTAGTCCTCTATCTGCGGTGCTTCATAGTAGATTTCAAGTCACAGCTACGCTGTCTGAAAAGCCAAGGCTAAAATACATAATTGGTTTCTCGCAAGCTGGTGGCCTGGAGCTTTTTGTTCAGTCTTGTTATTTGGAATCTCCACTGAACCGTAGCACTAGCCTTGTGAGGTATGAAGCAGACGCAGCCATTGATGCGCAAAACCAGCGGTGACTGGGTAATTTCTTAGACTATACTAGGCATGTCACAAGTTGGAATCAGCGGTGACTGTGTAATTGCTTAGACTATACTAGGCATGTCACCAGTTGGAATATCTCTTACTGCCAGTTAAATACCTAACGGAAGAGCTTGTGTGAACGGGATGTTGAGATTTGTTAATAGCTGACGGGACATGGATCTCGTGGTGGGTGGGACACACAAAGAAAGATAGAAAACACACCTCAAATGCGTATGGTTGCATGCTTTGACCCTGCTCCTGTCACAAAATGCAAGGAGCTGAGCTTTGTGCAGCACCTGTTGGCTACTGCAATGGTATTTGGATTTCTATTTGGTCAATATAAAAAGGCTATTGCAGTAGGTGCCAGTACTCTACAAGGCCAGTAAGCCACCAGTGGGGATAAGGTAAACCTCAGGACTAGACCCTAGCAAATTTGAAGACGAACAAGGTAGCGCTGAAACATGCGTGGTGGTAGACATCCATATGCAGATACCTCAGTGCCCTCCTAGCAATCTAAATACAGACCAACTTCACTCCATAGTTTTTCATTGCGTCACTGTGGTCGTGTGGACCACGAGACATGGTGCCGCTAATAGTTCCGAGATTGACGTGGTGGAGGAGCTGGTTTGCACATGACAGAAGAAAATAAGAGGTTGATCTGTCTTGCACTCCACCACCGTGCTGATTGCTCACTGATCAATGTCGGAATTTCTCAAGGATAACTAAGAGGTAGATCAATAGTTTTCATCTTATTGAGATCCCTGATATAGAGTATAATGAATTTCTATAGTAGTGAGTTATCATTGATATCCATATGCCGATATACGGTCTTTATCTTAAACACACTTTTACACTTGAGTTCTCTATTCGATTAGTATCATTAGTTTCTCACCCCTTTGCACCCACGAACTATCACAAAATATCCTTCCCATTTTCAGCTCTACTCAGCATATAGGAAGACAACTGGAAAAAGAAAGTTGTAGTTGGACATGTTATTCTTGAGTGACAATAGTCCAACGATCAGGCCACATGGTGTATTAAATGGAATACAGTGTCCTCTGTTCTGTCATACAACAGAATAAGGTAGTGATGGAGAACCGCAAACACTCAAACCACATCTTTACGGAGATATATATCGTTCATAGTAGTTGGTTCATTTCACAACTATACAATTTGAAAAGACAAGACTGTCAAATATAAGGTTGCTCCCAATTTGGTGGCTTGGTGATTTTGATTCAGTCATGTTATTTTGAATCTGCACTGATGCGAAGGACTAGCCTTGTGAGGTATAAGGAACTATGGCAATTTTGTGTGAAGCAGTTGCTGCCATGTGATACACTAAACGAGCGGCGACTATGGTAATTTGCTAAGACTTGACAAGGAAGATGAGCCTGATGACTCAGATGCAAACTACAAGGTTACTAGGCAATGGCATTCGCCCAGGCTGCATGGAAGCACTTAATCCTTGCGGAATGGCTCTAGATACATGCTAGCACACACTAGTGTACAGAAATAGAGCGAATGATACAAGAAAAAGACAGGCCTGCGGATGGAAAACATCAACTTGTGCCGCCATGGGCGCAGGGATCACAAAGGTTTATGAATGCTTTATTTCTATTCAGCCAGACAGAGAGAGAGAGAGAGACAGGGAGAGAGGGAGAGAGAGAGAGAGAGAGAGAGAGAGAACACAAGAGTTTTGTTGGTCTTATATATGCACTACAATAGTGTTTCGTTAATTCGTTTAGCAGACTAAGTATCAGGCTGATCCTCAACTCTCCTCTAGAGCTCGTGCTGGCCGCAGCTCGTGGACAGTTATTGATAGGTTATAACGCATGTACAGATGCAAGTTGTGATGTGCAAAGTGAGAGCAGATGTTTCGCTGCTGGGATTCCATGGAATCTGCAGAATGATGTCACACAAATGTTGCTCCAACAAAAAGAAACTTTCACAGGGCCTTTTCTCATGGATTTATAAATCATCACAGCATAGTGTATTTGGAAAGAGAGAAATGATTATATTTTTAATCAGAATCCTCCATCAATGCAGAGCTGGAAATCTAGATTCAAAGATGAAGTTAAGCTCCATGTTCTAGAGTCCCTCCTCATGTGCAATCTTTAATTATGAATTGGATCAGCTCGTTGTAATTTGGTTTCTCTCCAGTAGGCTTAGGCCGTTGTTTCATGCTTTTTCTACAGCTAGGTAGATTCTTTCTGAGGTGAGCCTTTTATTTTTATCTTTAGTTATCATCCCCAGCTAACTTCTTTGCACCTTTTTTTTTGCTTTCAGTATAAGTCCTAGGGAGCCTGGCTCCACAGTTTGCCTCTAAAAAAGTGGTGATGTGTTTAGGGTATCAGGTGCACAAATCTGGACTATCTTGCAAGTCATGGAGAATTCGAATGGGCCGCGGCCCTTGATCCTCATGATACAGACAAAATATTTTTATGTTCAAAGGAAGCTTCAACTTCTAAGTGTATTTATTAGTGAACGGGCAACCTTGATTCAGCAAATACTGTATACATTGACTGTACGAAGAATTAACCATGTTTACTTTCGTCCCAAGTGAAGAAGCCTCTTGCATTAGATGGCTGGCCATTAGTTATTTAGAAACTAGTTTATTCTTTATCCTCATCTTGAAGAATGGCTGCAATAGATGGCTGCTACTCTATATTTTGGAACGATACATGGGTAGGTTAAATATAAGCCCCTCAAGGAGAAATTTTATAGTCTGTAAAATATTGTCAATTTTCAAAATCCGAAAAATCTTTTCCAAACATTCAAGTCATTTGGTGTTAATTCAATATATCTAAAATATTTTCGTAATTAGCGACTTATTTCTATGCAAGGTCTGCCGGGTGCCCCTGTTTGTTGAGTAGCTTCAATAACCGTTTACTAAGAGGCATTTATTTTTATGAATCCAACTGCATTGAAGTCCTTGGACACTAAATCAAACATACAAAATCAAAAAAATATTTATGAAAAGCCTATTTTTGAAATAAAAGATTGCATGAGCAACAAATGTATGCTAATTTATGGGCGTACTTGATCAGCTCATAATTTTACAGAGGTCACAAAGCACACATGTAGGCTATTTATATGCGGGTGCACTCCGTTCATTGGTCTCTCAGACAAGCGTTCGGAGAACAGTTTGCTGAGGTATATAGTGCAGCCTACTGAAGATTATAGGATTGGGGTGCGTCATGAAATTGGAGAAACATGTGCAGCCCACTAAGAGTCGAGATCCTGCCAAGAGTTTTACGCAAATAGCTAGTGCTCAGCCAACTGCAATCCGAGCTACCAGGCTAGTTCCGAACCAAGCTCCCATCAGCTCCAGCAGAACCAAAAGAGATACAAACGACACACAAACGTAGCTGTGAAACCATATCTGCCATGAAGAAGTCGATCCGGCTGGGCACAGATGCAAGCACACGCTGGCTGCTGCTCAGTCCTGACAAGCTCAACCCATAGGAAGTTCAACAATTCACTTGGCTATTATGATTAACCAAGTGTCCTGTGTTCTGTATCCAATTGAACACAAGAGCATGCCACTCCTCCAGACGAACACATCACCACCGGTTCCAAAAACTCATCACTGCCGGATTTTGACCCGGCAGTAGTTCACCGGCAGTGATGAGGAAGACTTACCACTGCCCGTTGTTCTCACTCGGCAGTGATAGCCTTTAGAATATAAAAAAAAAATACTGCAAGCATGCTTGCTTGCCGCATCACTGATTCATACAGTTGTACGCCGGGCCACAGTTCATCCGAGAAACAGTTCATAAATCATAGACAAATGGGAAAGGATTCAACACATCACAAATACACTCATCTAAAAAATATTCCTATTCTTGCTTTATTCCCTCATCTTAGTCTGAGGTGATCCAGAAAATAAAAAGAATCTTGGGTTCCTTAGCAATGCTGTTGTTGCAATCTGCAGGCATCAAGATAGATTTAAAAAGTGAAGAGCTAACCGATCAAGAAGAGGGGAAGGCTTTAGATCTGAGAAGAGCTAACCTCGTGAATATAGCATGCATAACAATTTGCAGGTGGATCCCGACAGATCTCCCCAACCTTTGAAGGAAAAACAAAGCTCCATGCGGATAATATCCAAGAACAGAGAGATCCACACCACTGCTCCCCTTTCTTTCTTTCTTTCCTTGGCTGGCTGCTGAGCCTGACTCCTCTAGTCCTCTGTATCGTCGAGGGAAAAAAGGATACTACTACTACTACCTGGCAGCAACGCAAGAAAGAGCATCAAACGCCAGCAGCTTCTGCAAGGCAATAATAAAAGTCGGAGGCATGAAATCAAAAAGATTATTATTAGCGTGGAAGCAATCCAAACCCCTGACCAATTCGGGAGGAGAGGAGGAGTTACATCTGTGGCCTCCATCGACCGTGTTCAACGCGAATCTGAGCAGCAAGACACCAAAACAGGGAAAAGGAGCTCATCTTAAATCAAATCCTGGAGCCCAATCACGTACTGGGGTCCACTCCCACCAGGATGAAGCGGGTGCTGATCCAGGCTGATGCCCCCCTTCAGCTGCAGATCAAGGCCATCGGTCCCCAGCATGTCCTTGCGGCGGCAACGAGGAGCTCCATGAGAAACGAGGAGCAGTGCGGCACTTTCGTCGTTGTCGCGGGCAGGAGAGTGATGGGGAGAGGACCCACACGGTGCCGGCGCTTTTGTCATTGGCGCGGCTCGCCCTGGTGCTGGTGCGTAAAATGAAGAGGGAGACAGGGAGGGAATCGAAGGGATAGGGTGGGCTGGGCCACTAGGGCGCTGCGCACTCACCGACGTGAATCAAGAGATAACTGGAGCGAATACAAATTTCTGGTCCGGATGCAAATATCACTGGCGGGCTGGCTAATTCACCGGCACTATTTGAAATTACTGCTGGATTTTTGTACCACCCGGTAGTGAAGAGAGCTTTCACTATCGGTTCTTGGTCTCTCTCCCGTTATTTTCTGATTCTATCACTAAGAAACAACTAGGAAGTATCTTCACTGGTAGTTTACATAAATCCGGCATTGATGGAGCCGACAGTGATGGAACGATCTGTAATAGTGTCTTCACTGGTGGTTACATAAATCCGGCATTGATGGAGCCGACAGTGATGAAATTACTGCTGGATTTTTATACCACCCGGTAGTGAAGAGAACTTTCACTATCGGTTCTTGGTCTCTCTCCCGTTATTTTCTGATTCTATCGCTAAGAAACGACTAGGAAGTGTCTTCACTGGTGGTTTACATAAATCCGGCATTGATGGAGCCGACAGTGATGGAACGATCTGTAGTAGTGTGCAGCCGGTAGAAAGTGTGCAGTGTGGGTTCTTTATTGGTAGCTAGTCTTTCACTTCCGCCTCTCCACTCCCATGTCTTTCTTAGTCGGACCAACCCAACCAGCGATTTCCGACATGTCTTGCTTCTCAGAGCAAGAAGAAAAGTAAAGCTTTCTTTATTTTCATTTATGGCCAACTAATATTCCGACGGCAGTGCTTGCTCAACTTGTTCAGGGACATAGACAGACGTAAAGGGGTGGAAGGGGACACAAACAGAAAAACCCAAGGAATATTTTATTTTAGTTTGGATTGGTCTGAAATATTAGTTGCACTGGCATAATAATTTTGTACAAGAGATCTTTCCATTTGAGAAATCACCATGGGCCCAGAATAATTTTCCACTTATGTCATCGAGAGCAGGATCCAAAGGCACCGCAACCAATTAGATGGTTGGATCAGGAAACTAGAGATACAAATGAGGAAGAAAAAGAATAGAACATATGCACCCACACCAACAACGCATACAAGGAAGGAAAATTGTAGAGCTTGACCAGATCTAAAACTGTCTAATTGATATTTTTTGTTTGAGGTCGTTTTGGTTTCCAAATATATAAAGTAAGTTCTCAGATTTTGGATTTTATGTTTTTGGTTTCTTTTAAATGATCCTGGGTGGAGAAATGTCTTATACCTGAGTTTTAATGCTCGTTAAGCTTCATTACTTTGCGGTTGTTTATTTCACATTTATGATTGATTGCGAGTCAAAATATTAATTATAAAATTCATACATATTAGCACAATTAGAAAGCATCATATAATTAGGCACATTGTGGACTACGTAGTGTGGCGGTGGGGGATGAAAGATCTGAGGCCGGAGTGGCTGCATTTCTTCGAAACAAGTGATAAATTAATTTTTGAGTCATGGTCAACGCTTTAGCCTTTTGAGCCACATTAAATATGTTTTCTTATTTTTTACGCTCAAAATGATTTTTGAAAAAATGTGAAAATGTTTTTAGGGATGGTTGAATTAAGTCAATCGTCCCTAGAATTCAATTTTCAAGAGTGGTTGAGTTAATTCAATCACCAATGTAAACTATAGCATGGACTGTTAGAGTAAAAACCTTGCACAGATTAGTTGCAGGATAGCTACGCATGTTTCCTTTTCAGTTTTCTATCCGCCAGGAACACCAATCTGTGGTTCAGGCACTTAGGACGCTGTGGCGCTTGATTAGCTTGCCCATGATCTTTGGTTCTTTGTCATGCACGACATCTGTAATCTGGATGTGCCAGAACACGATGTGCAGGCAGTTACCAAGAGCTTTGCCCTCTGTAATCTGGTTCAACTAATGGAAGAACAACCAGAAAAGTTGCACTTTGAGGCAGCACCCAAACCACTTCGCGTTCCAAGAATTCTTTTGTGATTTTCAGTGCTGTGATCGTCATTTGATGGTGATTGTGCTCCTGCCAGCAGTGAAGAACCCAAGAGAAACCTGATATTGACTACATGATATTGACATAAGCTCACGTACTTATTACCTGGCAATATCAACAAGCGAGCATGCATATACGCCATAGCACGATTTTATTTACGAGTTTATAACTATAGGGTCACCACCTACGCATGCTTTCAACATGTTCATTGGTGTCTACAATAAGTGAGTGGTCTTACATTATCCCTATTTTGATGCTCAACTATATATAAGAGTAAGAGCTTACTGTAATGTGTGTGAGAGATGGAAAGGGAGGGAGGGCGACAAAGAGAGAATGTGTGTGAGAGAGAAAGCGGGCACAGTTCCCCAGCCTGTTATATATAGTAGTATACATAAACAGAGTGAGTTGTCTGAGAGAGAGAGAGATAGAGAGAGAGAGAGAGGGAGAGAGAGCTGTTGCAACACTATAATGCACTAGGTGTAACTCATAGCGAGCTATTAGCTTTCAGAAGCGAAAAAACGTCTATGTCGTGGATCGGCTACTGAATGTGTAGGGCTGAGATGCATCAGGATGTTGATCATGCTTCACACTAGTACCGAAAATAACATCTGTCACGGGCACTTTACATTTTGCGCAGCGGGCAAAGGCTTCCGCCATGGATGGAAGGTCACGGTTAATCATGACCTCACCGTGGCGGGCGCTTGTGCCCGCTGCGGAAGTTTTATTTACCGCAGTGGGCACCTTATGTTGCCCGCTATGGTAAAGAATTTTAGGGTTTTTAAAAAAAGCTCACAGAGCCCGGTAGCCCACCGAGCCCGGTATGGTGTGCCGCCGCCGCCAGGGCTTGGTAGAGAGGGGCGCCGCCGCCAGGGCTTCGAGGGGAGGGTGCGCCTCCACTGTTGGAGTAGCGGCTGGCCAATTGCGTCCGCACCGCCGTCGTCTGGATCCACCGTCGATGGGTAGGGAGGGAGCCGCCGCCGCTGTGGGAGAGAGAGGGAAGAGTGAGGGAGATGGAAGTTGGAGAGAGGAAGATGGCCGGGAAGAGCTGTACATACCTCCCACTGCCGCCGAACAATGCGACGACACTGCCCTTCATGGGAATCGCTTGTACTCCACTGGATCGGGCCTTCCTCCACCTGATCGGGACCTTCTTCGTCGGATCTGCCCGCCCTTCATCGCCCTTCTTCACTGCAGCCCCGCGGTGCTGAGGCACTGGGCAGGGAGAAGGAGGGGGGGTGCTGCAGCGCCGCCGTTCCTCTGCAGAAGCCATAGACAAACCAGTCAGGGCGGAAGGAGGGGAAGGGATGCACATGAAGTGGAAGGATGGGTCATACCTCCGCCACCGCATCTTAGCTCCACTGCATGCCACCGAAGCCCCCGCCTCGATCTGGAGTAGAGGACTCGGGGTGGAGAGAGGGGGGAGAGAGGGAGAGGCATGCGTGGTGGAGAGACAAGGAGAGGCATGGACGGTGGAGAGATACGGTGAGGCGTGCGGTGGAGAGAGAGGGAGGGGCATGCGCCATGCGGTGGAGGAGAGGGAGTGAAAGAGTGGGAGAGGGAGAGAGTGGGAGGGGAAGAGAGAGGTGCACGCGAGGACGAGGAGATCGAGCGCGGTGCGTCGGGTGGAGGTGGAGAAGCGGAGGCGGCGTCGGGTGGAGGCTGGGAGAGGATGGGAGTTGGGTTGGACAGAAAACCTAAGTGTTGTATATATATATATATGAAACCCGATAGCACCTGTTGGATTGGGCCGCGCCTGTGCTCTTTGGGCCTTGGCCTTAACTGTGGTGGGCCTCATTGGATGCCCGCTGCGGTAAATCGATTAACCGTAGTGGGCATCTTAATATGCCCGTCACGGTAAATAAATATTTTCCGTGACGGGCAATTTAAGATGCCCGCTGCGGTAAATTAATTTACCGCAGCGGGCAAAAGTGACCGTCACGGTTAATTAAAAGTGCCCGCTGAGGTAAATCCAAAAAAAACCCGCCACGGAGTGAACAGTAGCATCGTCATGGAAGTTCTTTTGTGTAGTAGTGTCACTTTTATCAAGCTAGCGCTGTTACACAATCTCAGTGTCAAGTAATGGGTTTCCATAGCTTTTTGGAGCCTGACCATAGAAGGCTTCCGAACAGAAAGATACCTAACAGTTTGTTCTTGACTTTCGACCTACATGTATACGACCACATCGTCTTGCTTCACTAACTATTGAAGCTTTGCCGAACAAAAATTGTACATATTCCTCTCCTAGTTTTTTTTTTATGTAAGGAGCAGGCACATCCTTAATGCTCACATTTCTTGGGAAATTAAATAGTCTGACTGCTCTGGGATCTCATGCATTAGGCTCTTTTAAATATTTTATATAAGTTTGAATAGATTTGTACAAAATGTTTTATGAAACGAGATTTGTAAAAACAAAATCACTAGTTTGTATGTATATCATATAACAAAGGGATGTTATCATATAACAAAAACACACTCTAATATTTGTGCACCAGTGGGTGGTGATCCACGCGAGGTAACTAGTGTTAATTTCTTTAATGTTAACCATTACTCGGAGTTGTTATTCTTCCCATTGTCTCCCAATCCTGATAACGAGCAACATTATGATATGACATGTCATACAACTGGATTTACTCGCAACCATTTTGTGGCATGCATTTCGTTCTTAGAGACCATGAGCCTCCTTTGTAACCGCCATGTCCTGCTACTTGTGGTCCAAATGTTTCCATGCCACAGATATTTGTCAAGCTATATACGGTCCTTGCTTTAGCTCCTTTTCTATTGTCATACCTTTTATTTTTTACCAATTCTATTTATTAAGGTCAAATGCATATATAATGTAAACAAATTGAATGGTTGCTGCACGTATAACATGATAGTCAGCATTGTGGATAGTTATGGAAACAATTTACAGTTATTCAAAAGTATCTCTGGAACAAACATAAATAATATTAGGAATTCCTCATTATAATATTAGGGCAGAATTCAATTCTTGCCCCTATCCATCAGTCCAATTATGATTTTTCCCTTTGTCTTCTAAAATTTGTGTTTTTGCCCTTATTATTTTGAAACCAACCTTCCATTTGCCCGAGTTAGGATGTCCGTTAAATAGGCATGGAATAATTAAATTAAAATAAATCAAGACCCCTGAAAACAAAGGCAAAACCAATTTTGAGAATCAGTCCTTTCCCCTTATATCTGTGTAGTTCATCGATTTGGCTTGAAGGCGGCGACCAAAACCCGCGGCATCCGACAGGGCATCAAGGCAAGGTGCTCCACTCCTTTTGGCTACGTGGCATGAAGCCACAGTCCAGGACTGCTTTCGACGGCCCATCCTCGTCCAGCAAGACGGTGGGGACAAGTGCGGCACGGCGGCGCTCTGGAGCGCACACCACGCGGGCATGGCCTTGGGCGAGGACTTTCCTGTGGCGGTCTCCTCCATCCAGTGCACGCATGGTGTGCGCTCGGTTAAGGCAGGTCCAAATCTGGGCCTTGCGGTCCGCTCAGGGCAGCACGGGGCCGGAACGGTGTTTTGCTGCGGCAGGGATATCTATCTTCAAAAAGCAACCTCCCCTACTAATGAAATATATATGCATTTTAATTTCTAGGGCCGTATCCTTCTTTTCATTTGTACTGAAGACAACTATAGCCATTTCTATAAAACAATGTAGTCCACAATTTCAATAATCAGGGATCCTAAAACATGGTGCATTACTCTTATACCTACATAATGACAGTCATTATAGATGTCCTGCACTCTTGATAGGTTTTCTTCTTTCCAACTCTTAACATTTTCTTAAAACGTTCATCCACCTTTTGCAGAAAAAAATTCTGTCACACGCTGCTCCTGCTACGTCACCACGTAGAAGGACATGTGTCCTGCTGGCCCCACCACGTGAGATGGATACCACCACCATCTAGCCGGATACCCGGAACCACCTCGGAATTGTAGTCAGGGTGACATTGTCCTTGAGAAGTGGTCATCCCCAAGAGTATGCTGCACCATGCGCTCCCATGCTGGCAAGGGATTCGCAGAAGCAGACTACCCCATCCACTATGGCAAGGGCGAGACGTGCACAAGAGGCAACTAGTACCCTGTAGGCATAATATATCCTGAAGAAAAACATGTTTTTGTGCAAGGATGATGGACTGCCAAAAATTACAGGTCACGTGCACCATGTTGCAATAGCCCAAGCGTTCTAATTCATTCAACCCGAAATAGTGATTCTGTGAAACTGCATTTATTTGACTTAAGATTCAGAAACAGTAGGTGCATTAGTGATCAGACAGTCTCTGACTGCTGAAGCCAATTAGAAAACAGTACTACATGTTTTAGTCAACAAATAGTACTTCATGGAAGATCGCTAATATAAACATGAAAATATCTAAAAAAATTCGGTCTCAGCATTGAATTGTTGTATCATTGCACATAATATTACATTTTGATTTACTTATGTGTTTCATATTGTTCACTTTGATGAAAAATACATGATGGAAATAATACATTAGTTGAGCAGAGAAGTTAGAAACTGCTTAGAAAGAACTCCTCTTGCCCCTCGCCAGGCGGAACCAGGGGGATTTATGTGTTTCCTCTTGCCACTGCCCACCCAACCCCACATCCAAGTGGCAAATTTTTCTGAACCCGCACTTATCGGCCTAGCATAGCAACGGACGCAGAAATGTCGGCACCAGATCTACAGAGAGTAAACATCAAACTCCTCACCACGCGTGGCTTCAGCGGATAGGTAGAGCAGCAGTATGCAGATGCTTGTGCCGTCGAGGACCCCAGCCATCGCCGGGTGCAACGTCCTGCTGCCCATTGCCGTCAAGTGGACTATCACGGCGTCGGTGGTCGCGACCCGCTCTGGAGCAGGTGAACAACGAGCACGCAGCTTGTTGGGGGGGAGCAACCTCCGCCAGGAGCCCACATGCAGCTCCACAGCCCAGCAAAGAGCCAAGACCCCCGATACAACAGACCGCAGAGGTGGAGACCTCCGCCAACGGCGCCTCTCCGTGTTGAAGGGACGCCAAGATCTTCGACGAGCACTGGCAGCGAAGGTCTCGACCTCCGCTGAGGTCCCTCGCCACGGCGAAGGTACGTGTCGCCCCTAGCACTGGATGGTTGCGCTTGGACCCGTGTCCTGCAGGTACCGGAGGTCCATCGAGAGTTTCGGACGACACGGCGAAGCGGCGGGAGGCAGCTTCGACGTGAGCAGAGGGCGGGACAACACGCGGCGCTTCGGGAGGCCGACACGTGGCATCTTAGGGTGGCCGACGCGGGACACTACAAGAGATTGACGCGTGGCGTACCGAGAGGCCAGCACGCGACGCCCGGACTGAAGCCAGGAGGTAGTTAGGCAAGTTGGCCTGTGTACTAAAATAGCCCAGCTCAAGGCCCATTTGCAGTGTAATGTAAGGAAAAACCCTAGGGTAAAAAGGCCCTTGACACTTGGTATGTCCTATAAATACCAAGGGGGAGGCACCTTGTAAAGGGAGAGCGTGGTGCCACTTCTAGTGCCAATTAATACAAACTGTTCTATGGGTTCCACTGTACTTTCATCACACCTCCATACTACGTTCCTTCCCCTGTGTGATGAGACCCTCGCCCTCCCTGCTCTGGCTTGTCTGGCGAAGGTAGGAAGGCAGGTGTAAATACCAACAGTTGGCGCCGTCCGTGGGGATCGAACAAAACCAAAGCCATGGCTCCGAACGTCAGTGACAAGTCCCCTGCGGTGGGAGCTCCGATCAATTGTCCCAATCCAAAGATGCCAGTGCCCCAACCACACCTCCGGCAACGGACCTGACAGCGGAGGAACAGGCAGCCAAGACCCTCACCGATCAGAGGGAGCACGGCAGCGAAGCTCAGCGGTCCAGAATACCATCAGGCAGCCCCATCCCCACACTTCTGGCGGAGGCAGTGACGGAACCATCGTCGGTAAAGATTGAAACATCCTCAATTTTCCACGAAGGGAAAATACACAGAATGGCGAATAATATAATAGTTCGAAGCATCAAACTATCTCATTATCTCGCAATAGTCGATACAGGATCCATACATCGAACAAAAGAATACAATTAGAAGGGATTACATAAATAGTTCATCGCCACACTGGCGGGATCATCAGAGTAGCAGCAGCTTCTGGGGCAGCTGCGGAAGGCAGAAGTACAATAAAATCTCCAAAAAGAAGCCTGAGCGTAGGAACGAGACGTCTACTCCTCCTCATCATCATAGTCGTAGTCGGGCTCACCTGCCAAATAATTTTCAGTACGGTTTGTACTGGCCACATCTCCCACCCTATGCTTTGGTTTTGCTATGTAGTATTTGGTGGGATGCAAAGGATATAATCAAATCAACCTAATATGTGGCTGTAGTTTCCTATGCAAACAGTGACCAATATTATATAATATAATTCATCAAATTTTCATCCATCTCATCCACACATCCAAACCCATTCCATCACCATATCACACATCTCACCCTCTCGCACTCAGTCGACAGGTCCAACTCCCTCTCGAAGCCTGTCTCAGCGGCTCACAGCCGGAAGGGTAACACTAGGGGGAGAAATAGAAGGACTCCTCTCACTACTCCCGAGAAGCGTGGGTCTTAGGAAAGAGCCATACCAGTGGCCCATGGACTATATATAGATTCATAAACTCTGCAGAGCGTGTACTCCCGTAACCACAAGATCACTATCATCGGCGGTGCCCCGCCTAAGCTGATTCCGGCTGCTTTCTAACCGGTGCGATGCCACCCTACCGCTCAGTACTGGGACATCCCGGATAGGTACCACCAGCACACTGAGACTGTGAGACATAGTACTGGGCTCCCAGGTCCTCCTCAGCGCGCGGACGACAGCGGCGGCGGCAGCAGCGCTCTAGCTCCGCCTTCTTCTGCTCCTCCCTCCTTCTCTCTCTCTCGCTCGACTGATCTGGCGGCGGGTCTCCACAAAGACAGTGGGGCGATGGGGAAACCCTAGAGGCCAGGGTGCTCCTCTTTAAATAGGCACGGCGGCCGGCCATGGACGGCGGAGGCAGAAGATGCCCATCGGGCGGCTGTGCGTGGCCATGATTAGGGTTAGGGTCCGGGGAGTGGCGCGGCGCGGTTAGGTGAGGATGGACGGCATCCATGTTGTGATGGCGAGTCACGGGCGAGCAGCGGGCGGTGGAGCTTCGCCGTTCCATTTCTGGAACGTCGGACGCGACGCGCGGCGAACAGAAAGGGTAAAAGGTGGAAACTGACAGGTGGGGCTCGTGTGTCAGTGAGAGAAAGGGCAGAGGCACGGGCGCAACCGGTGGCAGTTGGTGGGCCGCCTTGTTGGGCCGGCGGTCGGCGGACGGGCGAGTGCGCGCGCAAGCGATCGACGGGGCGCGGCAGCGCGTGGCGCGGCGCGCGAGCGTGACTGGGCTGACGCTCGAGGCAGGCCGGTCGGGGCCTCGAGCGGCAGGCAGCAGCGCAGCAGGCCGGCTGGGCCTCGAGCTCGGGCAGGTAGGCCGGCGTGCACGAGCGTGCGCGCGCGAGCGAGCGCGTGCTTCGGCGGTCGAGCGCGCGGCTGGGCTGGGCCAGCGCGGGGGGTTGATAGCAGGCATATATATACATGCATTAAAAGGTTATTCGATTTTTATTAACATCACATAAAATCGAATAAGAGGCGAATCAAACTCTGGTTATTTAAATGCAATGCTCGGGCTAACGTCGGGTGCTGTTTGTGCATCTATTGGCGGGTTTCCTACATGACATCCACCATACACTGGTAAACTTTAGAAAAATTTTTGAAAGCCCGTATTTTCGGTGACCAGATTTCTAGGGTTGTTACAGTCCTACCCCCTTATAAGAATCTGGTCCTTGAGATTCAAGAGTGTAACTTACTCTTCAAAAAGGTAGGGGTAGAGCTTCCTCATTTCTGACTCCTTCTCCCAAGTTGCTTCCCGTTGCGTGTGATTGCTCCACTGAATCTTCAGATACGGCGTGCTGGAATTTCTCGTTTCCTTGGTGGTTCTGTCCATAATGCGGACGGGGTGCTCTCTGTACTCCAAAGTGTCTTGAATATCGAGTGCCTCTGCGGGTATCGGATGCTCTGGCAGCTGCAAACACTTGCGCAGTTGCGACACATGGAACACTGGGTGTACTCCTGCCAGTTGAGGGGGCAACTCCATTCTGTAGGCAAGCTTGCCAATCCTTTCACTGATTCTATACGGTCCCACATACCTCGGTGCTAGCTTTCCCTTTACATGGAACCTGACGGTCCCTCGAAGCGGGGAGACCTTGAGATAGACATAGTCTCCTACCTCAAACTCGAGGTCTCTGCGCCTCTTGTCGGCATAACTCTTCTGACGGCTCTGGGCAATCTTTAGATTTTCTCGCACCTGAGCGACTCCTTCCTCGGCCTCCTTAATGGTGGCCGGACCAAAGAACGATCTTTCACCCGTTTCAGACCACATCAAGGGTGTTCTGCATGGTCTTCCGTACATAGCTTTGAAAGGTGACATCTTGAGGCTAGCCTGGTAATTGTTGTTGTAGGAGAACTCTGCAAAGGGCAAGCACTTCTCCCAATCAGTCCCATATTTCAGAACACAAGCTCGAAGCATATCCTCAAGTATCTGGTTCACTCTTTCTGTCTACCCATCTGTCTGAGGGTGGTATGCGGTACTGTAATCTAGCTTGCTCCCTATTGACTTGTTCAGGGCTTTCCATAACTTGGACGTATACTGCAGTCCATGATCAGATATTATGCTCTTAGGGGCTCCATGCAGCTTGAGAATGTTCCCAACATACAAATCCGCTAGCTGGCCGACTCGGGCATCAGTCCTGATGGCTAGGAAGTGAGCTACCTTAGTCAAGCGATCGACTATTACCCATATGGCATCATGGCCCTTCGGGGTTCGAGGCAAACCCACAATGAAGTCCATAGAAATGCTATCCCACTTCCATTAAGGTATATCCAGTGGCTTTAACAGCCCTGCAGGTCTCTTATGCTCAGCCTTGATGCGTTTGCAAATGTCACATCTAGCAACATGCTCTGCAATATCCGATTTCATGTTCTTCCACCAGAATTTCTTCTTCAAATTAGCATACATTTTAGTACTGCCTGGGTGGATACAATACTTGGAATCATGACCTTCTGATAGGATTTCATTGCGGATAGCTGGGTCGGCAGGCACACAAATTCTGTCCTTGTACCAGTAAGTGCCTAGCTCATCTTCACTGAACTCTGGGCACTTGCCTTGTGTCAGGAGCTCGTGTATCTCCCAAATTTCTGGGCAATGGCGTTGGGCTTCACGGATCCTATCCGTGAGGGTGTAGTGTACACGAAGCTCATTCAATAGGCCATGAGGTATCACCTCCATCTGTAACTCATCAATGCCCTCTTGCAACTCTTTGGGCAAGGCGGTGGTGAACAAGGCATGACAATGACTTTTGCGGCTAAGAGCGTCAGCGACCACATTGGCCTTCCCAGGGTGATAGAGAATCTCCACGTCGTAGTCGTTAAGCAGCTCGAGCCAACGACGCTGTCTCATGTTCAGATTTTCCTGGGTGAAAAAGTACTTCAAGCTCTTGTGATCGGTGTAGATCTCGCATTTGTTCCCTATCAGGTAGTGCCTCCAAATCTTCAAGGCATGGACCATGGCTGCAAGCTCGAGATCATGGGTGGGGTAACGCTGTTCATGCTCCTTAAGGTGGCGGGAAGCATAGGCAATGACTTTCCCATTCTGCATTAGAACACAACCAAGCCCGAAGCGAGATGCATCGCAATAGACCACAAAGTCCTGGTGGATATCGGGCAAGGCTAGAACAGGCGTTGTGGTGAGCTTCTCCTTCAGGGTCTGGAAACTTTGTTCGCATTGGGGCGTCCATTCAAACTCTTTGGTCTTCTTCAGGAGGTTGGTCATGGGGCGAGTTATCTTGGAAAAGTTCTCGATGAATCGGCGATAGTAACGAGCTAATCCCAAGAAACTTCTCACATCAGTCACATTCCGTGGCTGCTCCCATTCCTTCACTGTCTCAATCTTGGACGGATCGATAGCTACTCCGTCAGCATTGAGCACATGACCTAGGAAAGCGACCTCCTCAAGCCAGAACTCACACTTGTTGAACTTGGCATAGAGCTGATGTTTTCTCAACTTCTCCAGTACCATCCTCAGATGTTGCTCATGCGCTTCGGCGGTGGCAGAATAGACAAGAATGTCATCAATGAAGACCACCACGAACTTATCCAGCTCCTGCATGAACACTTTATTCATCATGTTCACAAAATAAGCTGGCGCGTTCGTAAGACCGAAGGATACAACGGTGTTCTCATACTGCCCATATCTGGTGATAAATGCTATCTTAGGAATGTCTTCCTCTCTGATCTTCATCTGATGGTAGCCTGATCTGAGGTCAATCTTGGAGAAGTACTTGGCATTGCGAAGCTGATCAAGCAGGTCATCTATCCTCAGCAAAGGATACTTGTTCTTTATAGTTACGGCATTCAGGTTCCGGTAATCAACGCACATCCTCTGCGTTCCATCCTTCTTCTTAACAAACAGCACAGGAGATCCCCAGGGCGAGGCACTGGGCCTAATGAACCCTTTCTCGGATAGTTCCTCAAGCTGTTTCTTAAGCTCTTTAAGCTCGTCAACTGCCATACGGTAGGGTCGCTTGGAAATCGGACTCGTACCAGGCATCAGGTTGATCACGAACTCAACATCTCTCTCCGGTGGCATTCCTGGTAGCTCTTCTGGGAAGACATCCGGGTACTCACAAACTACAGGCACTTCCTCAAGTGACTTCTCTTCCAAGGCACACAGCATGGATATATCTGTCCCTTTGTTTGGCTCACATCTGATCTGACGGCCACTTGGATGGGTTATATCCACAAACCTGGGTGAGCAAGATATCACCCCTTTGTTCTGGGTTAACCAATCCATCCCTAGAATGACGTCTAGGCCTTCGAAGGGTAGCAAGGTAAGATCAGCAAGAAAGGTAAGACCCTCGATGGTGATACTCACTCCCTTACATATTTTGGTACAACAAATGTTGCCCAAGGGTGAACTGGTGTATAAGGCCTCTTTTCATGGAGTGACAGATATATGGTGCTCTCGTGCAAACTTGGAGGATATATATGAACATGTAGCACCTGAATCAAACAGCACGGATGCCTTAACTCCATGCACTAAAAACATACTGTACACCACGTCGGGGGCACTCTGGGCGGCCTCTGCTGAGATGTGGGTGAGGCGGCCACGGGGCGCTCCGGATGGCATCTGCTTGTGCGGGGTGCCTTGGTTCTGCCTGGCGGGCGCTGGTGTAGCTGGTGCAGCCTTGTTTGGGCACTCGGCTGCCTTGTGACCTGGCTGGCCACAAGCGAAGCAAGTGTAGGTCATGCTGCCTGTGGGGGTTGGCACGGAGGACCTCCACGTGCTACCTCCAGGTGCAGCACGAGCGTATGCTTGGCGGTCCTGAGCAGGGCGAGGGTAGTTGCTGGTGTGGGTACCACCGCCCCGGCTCGAACCATGAGCCGCTCCCTGGGTGAAGCGAGAGCGGGGAGGCTGAGAGGTCTCACCACGCGACCTTCGTGGGGCAGGTGCACGGGAGGTGCCCTCAGTACGGCGCTTCTTGTTTTTGCCAAGCGCTTCCCTCTCCGCGAAAACCTCATCACGGTCCTTCTCAATCTCCATGCACCTGTCAATCAGGTCACGAAGGGTGTGGCTTTTGGTGCCTGAGAGAGAGAGCCTGATACGGCTAGACAAGCCCTTGCGGTAGTAGTACATCTTCTCCTTCTCAGAGTTCACCACTGAGACAGGTGCATAGCGCAGCAGGTTGGTGAAGTGGGTGGTGTACTCATGCACCTTGTCAGCTTCCATGGAGATGTTGCAAAACTCGTTCTCCTTCTTCTCCAGCGCACCTTCATGGATGAAGAATGCGCGGAACTCATCCACAAACTCATCCCAGGAGATGTTAGCGGGGTCTTGGTGGGTTTCACAGAGGCTGTCCCACCAAGATCGTCTAGCACCCACAAGCTGGTGAGCTGCCAAGCCAACGCACTCCTCATCAGTGCAAGTGGTCAAGTCCAGCTTCTTCTCAATCTCCTTAAGCCAATCATCAGCAGTGATGGGGTCGATGCTGGTACCATCGAACGTCGGGGGCCTCAGCTTGAGAAAGAACTCCAGCTTCTTGTAGAAATCATCGCGGGGCTCCCGGTGCTGGGGGTGCAGCACGCTCTCAGCTAAGACTCAAAGAAGTTCGGTCTGCTGGGCCATCACATCCGCCAAGAGTGGCACGGGAGGTGGTGGTGGAGCTGCATCTCCTCCTGCGGCAGGCTCGGGCTCAGCAGCAGGCTGTGGCTGTCTTCCAGCCATGCCGACGGCAGCTGGTTCCGGCTCAACTACCGGTGGTGGCGATGGGTGTGCAGGTCGTGGGGTGGCAGCACGGGGTGGCTCCTCAAGGTCGAGGGGTATGCGACCAACGCGGGCACGACCACTTCTGCGTCCGCGGCCCCTGGCGGGCACGGGTGAAGGAGAGCAGTTTCTCAGGCAGCTGGCACGATGAGTGGACATCCTGCTCAACATAAACCTCAGATTAGGGCATACATGCTTAATATAGCTTTGATATAAAAGACATACTTATTTAGAAATAATTTTAAAACATTGCTAATTTATCCAACACTTAGACGAAGAAGCATGAAGATCCAATAAGATGCGATAAAAACCAAATCATTCATTACATCAGGGGGGTTACATGGCGATGTCTTTAGCGGCTACGCTTGGAGACTTGCGAGAAACGTACTACACGCAGGTAGTCTAGCAAAGAGGGGTGGACAACTACTCAGCATCATGGTGAGTCTGGTCACTTGGCCATACAGGGCTTATCATCTTCTGATCTGATATTACTCTAGACCATCTCTAGAGGCTGGTCCAAACTATAAGCTGTGGGAGGTATACCGATGCCAGAAGCCTGGATCTGCTCGTCGGTCATCTGAAGGCGAGAGACGTAGCGACGGGCCTCCTTGAGCTGAGGGGTGAACACTGTCTGTCCACTAAGTCCAGTGGTGGGACATCCACTCAAGTTGAGGCGAGATTGCCCCAGCTCAAATGTCTCAACCCTGACCCTCTTACGGGCACGTAAGGGAAGCTCGTCCTGCAGCTCCTCGTACTCTCTGACCCTCTTGCGATCTGACCTCTTCCAAGCTTCCATAGTGTGTTTGAGTTTATCCATGAGGTATGCCGTCTTATGGACATAGTTGATCAAGTGTCCCTGGTTGTAACTAGCAAGGGTGTACTCCTGCAGCAGCTTCTCACATTGAGCCTTGCACTGCTCACGGAGTTTGTCCCTGTAGGCAGCATCTTGACTCTTTTCCTGGAATCTCTTTGCAATGTCTTCGTTCTTCTCAGCCATAGTGGCCTCAAGCTCCCAGATATTCTTGTTGAGACGGCTGTTGTGTATTTGAAGCTTATCCATCTTGCTTATCAGACTAGTAATCTGATCCTGGTGAGCGTGCTCCTTGCGTGCTATCTCACGCTCTAGATCTGCAATCTTTTGCTTCCATGCCGCTTCCTTATCCTCTGACTTGCGGATCCTCTCGTCAACTTCCATCAGGTAGCGACGATCACGGCGGGCCTTCCGCTCCAACTCAGTAATGTACATTTCCTGGCACTGCATGTACATCATAGAGGCGCGGTGGCAGGGGTTGCGGTCGACTCTGGTATTCTGATCGATATAGATGACCTCTCCCCAAGTACCCTGCTGATCATCGAGGGCATGAGGAAGCAGACGAAAGCGACTTTCCTTCAGATAGTCAGCTCCGTTGCGCAGCACAGTACGGAGTGCCTGGCGTGAAACGGTCTGAACACACATGTTGGTGTCGTTGTCGAAGGCGAAGTCAGTGAAGGCGGTAACTTCGGGCAGGTTCATGCTTGCAGGTATGTTGATGTGGACTGCCTTGTAGTCCTCGATGCATCCTCCAAGGGTGGGCTTGCCGCGGCAAAGATACTCGACGTTCTCCACGGGAACACCTAGCTCAGTGAGAACTCACGAAGCACGTGAGCATTGGTGGTAACGGACCAAGCGGCAAGTTGGGGTCCATCTGTAGGTGACACGAGAAAGAAGTTAGAAAAGTTGTAGAGAGAGGTAAGCCATGCATAAAAGCGTATGCATTGGTCGGTGTATAACCGAGAGATTTCAAGATTTTCCTAATTCTATCGTCCAATCCTATGGGTCTCGTCCTAGGGTCAAGCATGGCTCCGATACCAACTGAAACATCCTTAATTTTCCATGAAGGGAAAATACACAGAATGGCGGATAATATAATAGTTCGAAGCATCAAACTATCTCATTATCTCGCAATAGTCGATACAGGATCCATACATCGAACAAAAGAATACAATTAGAAGGGATTACATAAATAGTTCATCGCCACACTGGCGGGATCATCAGAGTAGCAGCAGCTTCTGGGGCAGCTGCGGAAGGCGGAAGTACAATAAAATCTCCAAAAAGAAGCCTGAGCGTAGGAACGAGACGTCTACTCCTCCTCATCGTCATAGTCGTAGTCGGGCTCACCTGCCAAATAATTTTCAGTACGGTT
>CM041636.1:14803496-14841749 GCA_023333625.1 Bothriochloa decipiens
CCTATAGAGTCAACACAAAGAAGCAATAAAATTCAATAACTCCAAATACACTCATACACAAGCCTATGACGTAGAGCTTATTTTTATGAAAATTTGGACACTTGGTTCATATTTTTCGGAGTTCGTATGAAGAAGTTATGAATTTTCGAAGTTTATTCTATTTTCAGAAAAAGAAAAAGGGCAGATTAACCTGGTGCTGACACGTGGCAACTCCTGATTGGGCCACGTGGCGCGCAGGAACAGTGTAGCCGGGGCTGAGATGACGTCAGCACTGACGCGGGTCTGGGCTAGATGACGTCATGTTGTCGTTATGCTGACGTCAGTGTCGATGGGTCCAGTTAGTGGCCGACAGGTGGGGACCACGGATCTGGTCGCTGACAGGTGGGGCCAGGTCAACGGTCAACGTTGACAGGTCTCGACCGGGCCTCGGAGGTCTGGGCAGGGCTGGTTCTGGGCCAGGTCAGGTCGGCCACTGTACACTCGAGGGGGCGGTCCGGGCGACCCCTCGAGGACGGAGCTCGCTCGGGCGAACGGACTGGCCCCGAGAACGAAACCTCGCCTGGCGAACGGATTGGCCTCGAGAACGAAACCTCGCCTGGCGAACGGACTGGCCTCGAGAATGAAGCCTTGCCCGGCGAACGGACTGGCCTCGAGAACGAAGCCTCGCCCGGTGAACGGGCATGCCCTCGAAGACGGACTTTGTTCGCACGAAAAGGGGCAGGCCTCGAGAACAGTTATCCGGTGAGACTCGGGCCAGGAAAAGTCGGACCCTCGACTCGGGCCAGGACCTCGATTAGAGCCAGGCCCTTGACTCGTCGGGCAGAACCTCGACTTCGTCGGGCTGACCCTCGATGAATGTCGGACGGACCCTCGACTTCGTCGGACGGACCCTCGACTAATGTCGGCTCATTAGCTGAGCTACGTGGCTGGCCGGCTAGGTGCTCGAACTTGGGGAAATCGACCCTCAGGCCGGTGGCGGTCAGCGAGGCGCGGCGGCGACGTGGCTAAATTCGCCGGCGAAGTCGGGCATTGGTCTCCATCTTCCTTCTTGCCTTTCGATTGGAGAAGCTGGGATCTCCATGAGCTAGCTACCGGGGCTAGTCGAGGCACGGCGGGGCGTGCGCGGCTCGACGGCCACGGCGGATGCTCCGGCGGCCAGAGTCCGGGGAGGCCGGAGCTGCAAAAGTGCGTGGCTCCAACTGTGGCCCATGTCGGCTCCTGGATGTTGCCAAAAACGTGCTCTAGACTACGGCGAAGCTATCGGTCGCGGTAAGGAAAGAAACAGGGGTAAGGGGAGCAAGAACGTCTACGTTGTACTGGTAACGGCCATGGCCGAGCAGGGCGAGGGTGGGATGCTTACCCGTGCAGCGACGATCGAGGCAGGTGACGCAGGCTTGGTGGCGGCTCGGTGCTGGGGAGGCGAAGCCGGGGCGTCGAGGCGGTGATGCGGTGCTCCCAGGTCCTCCTCAACGCGCGGACGGCAGTGGCGGCAGCAGCGCTCTAGCTCCGCCTTCTTCTGCTCCTGCCTCCTTCTCTCTCTCTCGCTCGACTGATCTGGCGGCGGGTCTCCACAAAGTCGGCGGGGCGATGGGGATACCCTAGAGGCCAGGGTGCTCCTCTTTAAATAGGCACGGCGGCCGGCCATGGACGGCGGAGGCAGAAGATGCCCATCGGGCGGCTGTGCGCGGCCACGATTAGGGTTAGGGTCCGGGGAGTGGCACGGCGCGGTTAGGTGAGGATGGACGGCATCCGTGTTGTGATGGCGAGTCACGGGCGAGCAGCGGGCGGCGGAGCTTCGCCGTTCCATTTCTGGAACGTCGGACGCGACGCGCGGTGAACAGAAATGGTAAAAGGTGGAAGCTGACAGGTGGGGCTCGTGTGTCAGTGAGAGAAAGGGCAGAGGCACGGGCACAACCGGTGGCAGTGGGTGGGCCACCTTGTTGGGCCGGCGGTCGACGGACGGGCGAGCGCCCGCGCAAGCGATCGACGGGGCGCAGCAGCGCGTGGCGCGGCGCGCGAGCGTGACTGGGCCGATGCTCGAGGCAGGCCGGTCGGGGCCTCGAGCGGCAGGCAGCAGCGCAGCAGGCCGGCTGGGCCTCGAGCTCGGGCAGGTAGGCCGGCGTGCACGCGCGTGCGCGCGCGAGCGAGCGCGTGCTTCGGCGGTCGAGCGCGCGGCTGGGCTGGGCCAGCGCGGGGGGGGGGGGTCGATAGCAGGCATATATATATACATGCATTAAAAGGTTATTCGATTTTTATTAACATCACATAAAATCGAATAAGAGGCGAATCAAACTCTGGTTATTTAAATGCAATGCTCGGGCTAACGTCGGGTGCTGTTTGTGCATCTATTGGCGGGTTTCCTACATGACATCCACCATACACTGGTAAACTTTAGAAAAATTTTTGAAAGCCCGTATTTTCGGTGACCGGATTTCTAGGGTTGTTACAAAGATGGCCAGGATGAAGAAGAGCTGGTCAGGCAGCTCGACGAGGTCAACGAGCGCATTGCAGCGAGCAAGAGACAGCTGGACCAAATCAATAGGCAGAATCGGACAGCGGCCACCGGATGCAGAACCGAGCAGGCAGCAGCAGAGCTTTGCAAGATCGAGCAAAGCATAGCAGCGACAGAAGTCGAAACCAACGCCGATGGTGGAGGCTTCCAAGCTCCACCTCTGGCCCCACCAGTCCAATCCGTACCTATCCAACAGCATGAGCATCAGCGTCAAGATCCCCACCCACCACACCCAGATCCGCTCCTCCGTGCCAGCATGTTGTACCTAGGCATAGGTCCAGCTCAGCACGACCAACCTCCAGAGCCCAGAGCCAACCACCGCCCACCAGTCTATGACTCCAAGTCCCTCCTCTCGTACGACCTCCAGAACACCGACTGGCCGTCGGGGTTCAACTTGCAGCACCTACCACGGTATAATGGACACACTGAGCCAAGACAGTACCTCATGAGCTACGAAGCCGCGGTATCTACAGCCGGCAAAGATGAGGACACCATGGCTAAAGCCTTCATCATCGTAGCCAGAGACATCGCTCAGTCTTGGTACAGCCACCTTTACCCAGGGTACATCCACTGCTAGGACGACCTTCACGAGAGATTGTGCACAATCTTCAAGGGAGTCAGCAAGTCCACCGCCAGCCATGGCATGCTCAGCTGCAGACAAGGATTTGATGAACCGCTACAGGAATGGTGGAGAAGGTTCATCTAGACCAAGAACTATACCCCCGGCACCATAGACGAGATCATGATCATCGCTGCCATCAGCTGCATCTAGCCGGGGCCCTGTTCGGCCAAACTGTCCAGGAGAGAACCCAAGACCCTTGTCGAGCTATATGACATCATGGAGAAACAAATCTGGGCAGAGAACGACGAGCGCGTCGACTCAGTCATATCAACCCCCGCGCCAACCGCCGCAGCGTCAGTAGAGAGACCGCAACTTCAACCCCCACAACGATAACCTTCACACGGGACAAGGCAATGTCAATGCAATCAACAATGCACCACAGCAACAAACAAGGAAGAACCATCGCCAAGCAAGACTGCCAGCGCCGCAAGTAGATCGCAGGCCGACCAACCCCAATACCTTGGAGCAGCAGACACAGGAAGGGCATTACTGTCACTTCTGCGGCTCAGAGGGCAACCACTACATGAAGCAATGCGTCTACTAGGCCAAAGGGGTCGAATACAGAGACAGTCAAGCCAGTGCAGCACCTCCAATGGGCATAGTCAGCCACACAAGGAGAGGACACCAAAACCCTCAAAATTGGCACCAAGCTCACAACCCTTACAACCGAGCCCACCAGCCAGCGTACCACCAGCTATTCTACTAACCTCAGCCAGGGTTCGCTCACCGCCACTACGGACAAGCTCACCACCCGCAAGCCTACTACCCCCGCCAAGAGCAGTAGCACTACACAGTCACTCACCCCACAGCACCTTCGCATCCAGCTCAAGTCCAAGCCTTGCCACCACCACCTTCGCGACCGGCATTACCAGCTCCACAACCAGTCAAGGTTGAAGCCGAGCCCTAGGCAACCTTAAACAGTAATAAATGACCCAACATCGACTTACGGCATCATCCTAGCCATCCCTGGCGGCTCCAATGAGGACCACGGTAACAAGAGACAGTGAAGAGAGCACTTCAGGCGAGTTCACCACGTGGCCACTGAAGGCCCACACAAGAATGCGCACTGGTCCCACAAACCAATCACCTTCGACATGTTCGACCTCAAGCTCAAGCAGTTCCCTCACACCGATGCTATGGTCATCGAAACCAACATCGGGGGATGGATAGTCACAAAGATTCTAGTCAACAATGGCAGCTTGGCCAACATCTTGTTCGCGTCAACCTTCGACGGTATCACTACTACACCAAAGAACTTCCGTGGTGGGCGACAAAAATTTTTCGCAGTAGGCAAAGGCGTCCGCCATAGATGCAAAGTCATGGTTAATTGTGGCCTCATCGTGGCGGGCGCCTGTGCCCGATGTGGAAAATAATTTCTAAAAAACAAAAAATAAAAAACCCTAGGTAGGCCCACCGAGCCTATCCACGGGCCCGACGAGCCCATCTAGGGTTTAAGCGTCGTCACGGCTGGATCGATGGCGCTCGCTGGCAGCAGCTACTATTGGCCATGGGGGCCTCCACCGTGGATCCAAGCCGGCACCACCACCTCTTTGTGGATCCATGGCGCCACCGGATCCGGCCTTCCACTTGCGGCCGGCGTCGGATCCGGAGAAGAGGACAGGGAGCTGCCGTCACCATGCCGTGCTACCTCCCCTCACCACGTGTAGGGAGAAGGAGGGTGTCACCGCCACCGTTGGGGGGGAGGGAGTGGTCGTCGCTACCACGCACCGAATCTGGATCTCCCACCAGGCACGGTCGTGGATCCGGCCGCCATGGGCGCGGATCCAGCCGCCACGGGAACAGACCCGAGCACCGGCGGCCACCGCGCATCACAGGGAGGAGGGGGCCGCAACCACGGCCACCGCATGTCACAAGTAGGAGGGGGCCACCGCCGCGCATCAGGAGAAGGAGGTGGCCACCGCCGTTCGCACATCCGTTGATGGCCTCGCTGGCGACGGAGGAGATCCAGGCGAACCAGCCGGGGGCGACCTGCTCCCCGCGCACCCTGTTGGCAAAGCTGGGGCCGGGGCTGGGGCCGCTGTGCGACATGCAGGAGTGCCACGAGCCGATCCGCTGCGCCATCCTCCACCCGTGCGAGCTGTGCCACCATGGCCGAGAAGAGTGCCACCGCCGCTGGGATAGACAGAGCAGGGCGAGTGAAGTGTTGGGGCCATGGGGGTCGAGGGAGAGGGATGGCTAGGTGCGGCGCTCCACCTCCAGGCGTGGTGACGATGGACGATGCGCGGAGGGTGGCCGCCGCTCTGTTGAGTGGGGAGAGGAGAGAGAGTGAATTTCTAATGGAAACCCTAAGTCCTCGTATATATATGATAGTAGCTAGCTATTGGGTCGGTACTGGGCTATTTGGGCCTCGCCCTTTTTTCGTAACAGGCTTTTAGGTTGCCTGCAGTGGTAAATTGATTAACCATAGCGGGCATCTTAAATCTCCTCCATGGAAAATACCTATTTTTTGTGGCGGACGTTTTAAGATGCTCGCTACGGTAAAACGATTTACCGCAGTGGACCACTTAAGATGCCCACTGCGGTAAATGCCGATTTACCACAGCGGGCTTGTTACTTTGCCCGCTACGGTTAATCATTAACCGTAGCGGGCATGTCAGTGGCTGGCTGGGCAAGGCCGACCACCGAATAACTGTGGCGGGCAAAAGGTGCGCCCCCCACGGAGTGAATAGTACCACCGCCACGAAAGTTCTTTTGTGTAGTAGTGTATGAAGCTCAACAGAAACCAACTCTAGTCTGCAGGGCATCTGCTATTCGGGTTCGGAGGTCAACAGGTCAGAGCGATAGGCAAGATCATGTTACCAGTCTCCTTCGGTGACAAGCGCATTTCTAGAACAGAGCACATAACCTTCGATGTGGTCGACATGCCATACAACTACAACGCCATCTTCGGCAAAGGCGTCATCAATCAGTTCAATGCCGCCATTCACCCAGGTTACCTATGCATGAAGATGCCTGCCCCCGGAGGTATCATCGCCGTCTACGGAGATCAGTCAGCCACCAGACTGGCGGGGGAAACGGCACCCCCGGGACAGAAGAATGTACATTGACTACAAGGGAAATAGCAGAGACAAGCACAGGAAGAGAGCGAAAAGAATAACGCAAAGCCAAGCCCAGGGTGGATGCATCTTGGCTACCCTCGTGCACCCAACCCGAGGAAGAAACCAAGAAAATCTAGCTATTCCCAAATGACACCGACAAAAAGGTCATCACCTTGTCCTTGTTGGACAGTGAAACCAAAGCCTAGCTAATTCAGTTCCTCCATGATAACAGTGATACCTTCGCTTTATCCGCCTCCGATTTGATCGGTATAGACAGGGACCTCATTGACCACAGCCTACACATCACATAACTATACCTTCTGGTCAAGCAGAAGCTTCGCAAGATGTCCGAGGAAAGAGAGCAGGCCGCAAGAGCGGAGGTCAACCGGCTACTGGACGCAGGAGTCATACGCCCAGTCAAATACCTTACCTGGTTAACCAATGTTGTGCTGGTCCAAAAAGAGAACTCAAAATGGTGAATGTGCGTCGACTTTACCACCTTAAACAAGGCCTACCTGAAGGATGACTTTCCGTTGCCAAGAATAAGTACCCTCATCGACGTAGCCGCTAGATGCGAACTGTTATCACTACTCGATTGCTTCTCAGGATACCACCAGATATGGATGAATAAGGAAGACAAAGAGAAGACGAGCTTCATCATGCCCTTCGGCATGTACTATTTTAGGAGAATGGCCGAAGGTCTATGCAACATAGGCCCAACCTTGGCTCGCATGACCGCGGAGGTGTTCAAGGATGACCCTTTGGTCTCCACCTATGTCGACGACATCATTGTCCAGAGCAAGCTCAAACTAGATCATATCAACAACCTCGCCAGAACCTTCATGAGCCTCAAATGAGTGAAGCTCAAGCTAAACCCAGAAAAGTGCGTATTCGGAGTAAGCAAGGGAAAACTGCTCGGATGCCTGGTGTTAGCCAGAGGCATCAAAACCAACCCAACCAAGATCGACGCTATCCTGACCATGCAACCTCCGACCTCAAGAAAGGCAGCCCAACTCCTCACCGACAGATTAGCTTCTCTTAGCAGATTCATCTGAAGGTCCATAGAGTGGGGGCTACCATTCTTTGAAGCCCTCAAAGGATCTGAGCCATTCAACTGGGGGCCAGCCTAGCAGTCTGCCTTCGACAACCTCAAGAGCTACTTGGTCAAGCTGTCAACCCTCGCGAGCCCAACCCCTAGAGAACCCCAACTTCTCTACATGGCCGCCTCTCCTCACATGATTAGTGCGGTCCTGGTGAAGGAAACCCTCGACGAGCACCAGAAAAAGCAAACCCCAATCTACTATGCCTTAGAGATCCTCGAAGGACACAAAGAGCACTACTCTGAACTCGAGAAGGTAGCCTACGCAGTGGTCATAGCTGCCAAGAAACTAAAACACTACTTCCAGTCCCACCCGATCACAGTACCTTCGCTGTTCCCACTCGACAAAATATTCAAAAACCCCGAGGCAGTTGGAAGAGTAGCCAAATGGGCCACTTAGCTCAGCAATTTTGTCATCACCTTCATCGAAAGAAATGCAATCTAGCCCCAGGCACTCACAGACTTTGTGGCACACTGGAACCCCGACAGGCACAACAAGGCAGACGAAGTAGAACCTCCATGGACAGTGCATGTAGACGGAGCCTGGGGAGGCTGAGGGGCTGGAGCCGTAGCTGTCCTAACCTCGCCCTCTGGGATGAAACTTAGATATTCTGCGAGGCTAGAGTTCCCTTGCACCAACAACTCCATTGAATATGAAGAAGTTCTCCTAGCCCTCGGAAAGCTCCGCACACTGTTTGTCTGCCGCGCAGTTATCAAAACAGACTCCCAGGTGATAGCAGGCCACATCGAGAAATCCTTCAATGCAAAAGACCCATAGCTTCAAATATACATGCAGCTTGTCCACAAAATAGAAACCTTCTTCTTGGGCATCACCACCAAGTCCATTCCGCGAAGCGAGAACAAAGAAGCCGACGAGCTAGCAAAGGCCACAGTGCAAGCAATTCCCTTACCTCTGGACGTCTTCTATGAGACACTCACTTTCCCTGTGACTGAAGGCCATATACCGTTGGCAAAGCAAATCAACACCATTCACAGTGAAGACTGGAGACCTAAAATCACAGCTTATATCAATGGCTACCTCGAGCCTGAGTCCAAGGAAGAAGAAAAGCGAATATCACAGCGACCATGAGGGTACAAGATTGTTTGCCCACAACTCTACAAAGCTTCAGTTACAGGCCCTTGGCTGAAATGCATCAGTACTAGCAAAGGCATCACCATACTCAAGGAGATACATCAAGGCAAATGCGGATCTCACAAAAGCCCCCGAGACCTAGCCAACGGCCCTAGCCGATGCGACATCAATCGTACGCCACTGCGAAGTTTGCCAAATGGCTGCACATCACACAAATAGACCAGCGGCTCTGACTACAATGATCTGCCTGACCTGGCCCTCCAGCGCTGGGCAATGAACCTTGTCGGACCATTGCCGGTCGCCCCAGGAAACCTCCGCTATGCAATTGTCATAGTGCAGTACTTCACGAAGTGGATCGAAGCACAGGCCCTCGCCATGATCACCTCTACCACAATCCAGAAGTTCTTCTGGCAGTAGGTCATTTGCTGCTATGGAGTCCCCGGGAACCTAGCAGTCGACAATGAAACCCAGTTCGACAGCTTGGCATTCAGGGAATTCTGCTTCCAGATTTGGACCAAGCTCTGCTTCGCATCGGTCGAAAACCCCTAATCCAATGGCCTCATCGAAAGAGCCAATGCAATCATCCTGGAAGGAATCAAGAAGAAGATTAAAACAAACCACTCGACAAATGGGCCGAGGAGCTCACACCCGTCGTCTGGTCACACAACACCTCCGACTGCAGAGCCATGAGAATCACTCCCTTTAAGCTGCTCTTCGACGAGGAAGTCGTCCTCCATGAGGAGCTCCGCCACGGATCACCAAGGACAACCTCTGAAAGTGGCACGCAAGACGAAGCCCTCGACAAATACATTCTTGAGGAAACAAGATGCCTCGTCGTCAACAACCTCTATCGCTACCAAGCCGAAACCTAGAGGTGGAGGGACAAAAAGGTAGAGCCCCACAACCTCCGTGAGGGTGACATGGTGCTAATCAGGAAGCCTAACGCAAAGATGGCGGGGAAGCTATAACACAAGTGGCTCAGCCCCTTCTTCATCATCAAAACCACCAGGCTAGGCTCATTCCACCTCCAAGATGCCAACGACAATGATCTACCCCATACCTAGAATGTCGATGACCATCGTAGGTATTATCCATAGCAACAGTCATAGAATGTAACTTTGCTTTCCGTAGCTCTCATTTCATTCCAAAACTTTGCAGCACTCTTTTTTCTTGTGTCGGGGCGTGAGGTTTTTTAATGAGGCAAGCAAAACAAGAATCATGTAATAAAGTTTTATTTCCCCTACAACCTACGCTGAGTCTTTGACGCTGAAACAGGTGCTGCCCAAGACCTGTCCTCATCAGCAGCCGTCTCTAAAGACAAGGATTGCTCCGGGCTAACAATCGACACCGATCGAGGGTCGCCCCGGTGCAAACCTACGTCTCCAAAGCAAATCCCACCTCAAACCTCGGAAAGAGCAAGGCGCGGAGCTAAAACAAAATAACAGACCCCTGCCAGTCGGGCCAGGGGCTGCCTCCAAAGCAAACCCCACCTCAACCCTCAAAAAGGGTGAGGCGTGGAGGTAAAACAAAATAGCAGACCCCCGCCAGTCGGGCCAGGGGATGCCTACAAAGGAAACCCCACCTCGACCCTCGGAAAGGGTGAGACATGGAGGTAAAAAAATAGTAGACCCCACTAGTCAGGTCAGGGGCTAACTCTAAAGCAAAGCCCACCTCAACCCTCAAAAAGGGCAAGGCAATGAGGTAAAACAAAATAGCCGACCCCCGCCAGTCGGGCCAGGGGCTGCCTCCAAAGCAAACCCCACCTCGACAATTAGAAAGGGCGAGGCACGAAGGTAAAACAAAATAGCACACCCCCGCCAGTCGGGCCAGTGGTTGCATCCAAAGCAAACCCCACCCTGACCCTCGGAAAGGGCGAGGCGCGGAGGTCAATCAAACAACACACCCCTGCCTACTCAGCCAGGGGCTACCACCAAAAGCAAACCCCACCCTGACACTCGGAATGGGTGAGGCACGGAGGTTAATCAAATGACGCACCCCCGCCTACTCGGCCAGGGGCTGCCCCCAAACACCTCGACCCTCGGAATGGGCGAGGCGTGGAGGTCAATCAAATGACACACCCCGGCCTACTCGGCCAGGGGCTGCCCCCCCAAAAGCAAACCCCACCTCGACCCTCGGAATGGGTGAGATGCGGAGGCTAATCAAACAACGCACCCATGCCTACTTAGCCAGGGGTGGCCCACAAAAGAAAACTCCACCTTGACCCCCAGAAAGGGGGAGGCACGGAGGTCAAACAAAATGGCAGACCCCCGCCACGGGGCTAGGGGCTGCCACCAAAAGGAAACATCTCCTCAACCCTCCGAGAGGACGAGGCACGGAGGCCCGAACCCAGACACCACCCCCGCCGCACAACCACCAGCAAAGCAATAACTCAGCCCACCAACCCCAACCACCATTGTACCTCAACCGTACAACTTCAATTACTCACATTAACAACCGCCCCCCCCGACCCTTAGCCTATAAAGGTCTGTTGCCCCAAACCCCACATCACCAAAAAGATTCAGACAGCACAACCCCCAATCAACCATACCCAGCCTAAGCACCGCTAATCCCAAATCAACTAAGCATGCGAGGCATTAGGGTAGTGCACAAAAGAGAGCCCGGCAGCCAAGGAACAAAATCACAAGCACAGCCACCATGATCCGTAGGACCCCAACTGCCACCCATCCATGACCCGTAAAGCGTGCAGGATCCGCAGCATTCAACCAAAACTGCTATGACCTCCGCACCAACCGCCAGCGATGGTCTATGCAAAGAAGCTCAAACCCTTCGTGTACCTCCGCCCACATACACGTACCACCCACCACCGCCCCCAAACAACCCCACAGCTTTATACAGTCATGTGATCTTGGTGGCTGCTACATGGTAAATCTCTGGCGGGAATCCAGGAACAACAGCGCTTGAACCAAAATTCGAGCACCAACAAGCAGCTCAGCATGTGCACTATTCTAAATTCAGCCACTAACGGCTGCCGCGAGGCCACCAAGCTCCTCTGCACAACTATCGCTCAAGCACCTCCAACAACCAAGGTGCATCATCAAGCAAAACCAATGCACCATAGGGCAGCAAGCAACCGAGCAAAGGGTCATGGTGAAGGGGAACCATGCGCGACGCAAGTGCACTAGACTTCACCTCCGCCCAGCTTAGATGCAAACAACCTAGTAGCCGCTACCCAAAAAGTGGAACCCTGCGCAAGGATGGTGTTCGACCCAAGAGTAAAATCAAAATAAAAATTGCGAGCCTCGCTTAAGGAAAAGCGGGGCATCGCTACACTCTTCCTTCGACTAAAAATCATGAGCCTCGCTTAAGGAAAAGCGGGGCGTCGCTGTGCTTCTACCTTCGACTAAAAATCATGAGCCTCACTTAAGGAAAAGCAGAGCGTCACTGTGCTTCTACCTCCAAATAGAATAGTGAGCTTCGCTTAAGGAAAAGCGGGGCGTCGCTGCGCTTCCACCTCTAAATAGAATCGCAAGCCTTGCTTATGGAAAAGCGGGGTGTCACTATGCTTTCACCTCTGAAAAGATCGCGAGCCTCGCTTAAGGAAAAGCGGGGCATCACTGTGCCTCTACATCTAAATAGAATCATGAGCCTCACTTAAGGAAAAGCGGGACGTCGCTGCGCTTCCACCTCCGAATAGAATCGTGAGCCTCATTTAAGGAAAAGCGAGGCGTCGTTGCAATTCTACCTCTGAATAGAATCACAAGCCTCGCTTAAGGAAAAGCGGGGCATCACTGCATTCAGCATATGATCACAGACGTGAACTTTGCGGGACGCCGTCACACTCCACCTCCAACCAGGATCACAAGCCACACAATGAAATAAACAACTTCCAATAATCCCTCAAAATAGTTATAATTGACAATCATACCAACTCAATACACTCTTTACAACTACAACCTTATCCTCAAGCACGGCATCCACCAGCTCGTTAACAACTATCTCCAAAAAACCCTTCTACCTCCATAACCACAACTTCACGGACCACGCAAGGCCTCCCCCCAAGACCATCATCATCTTCAATCACAATGATAGACCCCCAGCACCCCTGCCAACTCTTGCGCACCAGGGGAAGGTCACCCTCCAGCACCCTCGTGCGAAGGTTTGGCCGCAAATCCCACGGCTCCAATTCCACCGGCTCCAGATTTGGAACCCTCAACCGAAAGCTTCCCACAAATCTTGTCCACCTCCTTATCATTCAGCTTACCCACCAGCTCATTCACCTCCGCAACCACAATGGCATAAACCTCCTTGAGTCCCTCAGCATCAGTAGGCACAGCATCCAGCACCTCCAACCAGGCCGCACGCACGTCAACATTCAGGGTCCTCAGTCCCTCATACCCCGATCCTCATATGAGGTATCCTCCTTCTTCACAAGCCCCTCTCAAGTCTGATCGGTCGACAGAGGCATAAACTTCACACAATGATACTCCTCGAACAAGTCCCGGGCAGCCACGCACCGAGACAAGACACGCATTGCATCCTCACACCTGCGAGGCCCCAACAATGATACTCCTCGAACAAGTCCCGGGCAGCCACGCATCGAGACAAGACACACATTGCATCCACGGTTACCGCTGACAGCGGAGCCAACCCGCCCACCAAACCTTCTCCCTCCGCCAACCTATAGTAGAACCACCGCTCATGCCAGCCACTTGCCCACTTATTCTTCTGCGCCTGCACAGGAACCGTTGCAGAAGTCCGGTGATAGAAGGTGTACACCCCAAACTGACCCTCCTTGACCACATCACCTGCATCCATGGTCACCATCCTCGTATGCTTCTGGGTGTGCATGCGATGCAGCTTGACGATGCCTTCGACCGTCTACTCCACCCCTTGTGAGCGACAGCCCTAGAAAAATGTGCTCAACTTTGAAAAGCTGTTTGGCGTCAGCTGATGGAACTGGATGCCAAACCTCTGCTGCACCTCCACCAGCAACAGAAGCGGGGGAAACCGAAGCCCCGCCTAAAAAAACCCTCGAACACTACCACCTCGTTGTCATGTGGAAGCGGTGTCGCCTCTCCCTCACAAGTCTGTGCCTAACTCTGCTTCAGCCAGCCATGGTTAGCGAAGGTGTCGAGATCCTAAGTCCAGTTCTATGTTCGCGTTTGCTCAGAAGAAGCTGCAGGGGAAGAGGCATGACAAAATTTTCCGAAGGCTCATGTTCTAGCTTCGGTGATGTCGCTCATGATGGGTCTGAGCCGAGCTCCACTTCAGGCTCTAGCCGCCGTTGACACTAAGGCGCTTGAGTCATACCGGCAC
This sequence comes from Bothriochloa decipiens, assembly GCA_023333625.1. Lineage (NCBI taxonomy): Eukaryota > Viridiplantae > Streptophyta > Magnoliopsida > Poales > Poaceae > Bothriochloa > Bothriochloa decipiens. The sequence goes on from CM041636.1 coordinate 14,817,159, forward strand.
ACCGCCAATCGCTAGACCAGTCAAAATTTGGTTGAGGAAATGATATGCTCTGACACATGGCTGCTGAGCAACGAGGTTCACTTTGATGTGTTTGAAGAGCGGGAAGGGTATCAAGGTCCTTTTTGGTGTCTTGCTTGACCCAAGGGTTACAACAGCGACGAGGATATCATGGCTCGGACCGAACTCCTCACGAACCACCTATGTGATTCGTATGACAAGGCTAAACATGAAGCTCGCATTTTGATGGGCCATACCCGCTGAGTGAACCGCTCTTTTGATGCCATGGGGGTTAAGTATGAGGACCGGCCTGTCCTGGCTGCTAAGGCGAAAAGAAAAGGGAAGAGGACTGAAGCTGCTGCTGGTGCCTCGTTGGACCTTAGCAGCCAGGACTGGCCTGTCCTGGTTGCTAAGGCCAAAAGAAAAGGGAAGAGGACCGAAGCTGCTGTTGGTGCTTCGCTGGACCTTGCATGTGAACGCGGTGTCGGCCGGCTCGGTGGGCGCGATCGTGGCCAGCGTGGACAAGGGGCTGCTGAGGTTATACCAATCACCTGTGGCACCATTCTCGTGGAACGTTGAAAACGCGATGCACTCAGGCTTCAGAGCGCTAGGGAGCCTCACGTTGTTACAGTCGGGCGAGAAATGGTTGGACTTTTTTGTCCCAAACCAATTAAGAAAAGCATGAAGTTCACCCTGGAAGATTCGTCTCATTTTTCTCCAGCCGATGACATGGTTAGGATCCGATCATGGAGTGTCTTTATTATAAACAATTTTATGTTGCTTCGCTTATCAACGGGCGTTTTGCTTTTCCTTCTAGTTTGGCTTTAGGTACTTATTCTTGGCTTTGGTTTTCAGGATTATTTCACTGACGAACTGTGCAATTCGTCTCCGTTGCCGCCGAAGTGTACCGGGAACATGCTAGACCCACTATCCCTGGCCGTGGATGACATGCCCACACTGAGCAGTGCCGGTCTCTAGATCAACCCAAGGAAACAAGCCAAACCCACTTCAGATGGCACCGGCACGAAAACATCATAGCGTGGAGTGACTTCGTCACGCTCCACATCTGTCAAGGTCCTTGCCATGGCCCCGATTCGGTCTGCTCTGGCTTCGGGGCACGAGCAGCTGTCGAAACCCCCCTTGACTCACACGATTGGTAAGTCCCGCTTCTTCCATAAGTACTCGGAGATGATTCCCTAGATGGCGGTGTGTACACTTTACAGACATGGAGTGCTTCCACTGGATAGCATCCTCGCCGAATATATGAGATGCGGGTGTATTCGGGCGAATCTTCTTCGGATGAGTTGAGTCCACTTTGTGAGGAAGCTTATCAAATTTCCCATGCTTTAGGGGCTGCCTCTGAAGCCCGGCTGGTGTCGCGAGTGGATTGCCGAAGCTCTGGTATTCTTCCCCCGACGGTGTGAGCCACTTTTGTGCAAGAATGTGCCTCATCTTTCTCCGTGACCCATACAGAGAGGGACCTGATGCTATCTGACTGCGAGGAGCTTCACTCGGCTTTGGAATTTCATGCTATTTCTATAGATGTTTATTCATTAAGATTGTTAGTTGGTTGTCTATTTTGTTGTCGTGTGCTTACATTCATTTTGATTTGCCTGTTGATATGAGCAGGCTTTGGTGATCAATGCGGCTTTGCAGAAGCAAGACAAAGCGGCGCTTGCTCTAGTCGAGTCGGAGCTCGAGAAATCCAAGGCCCGGATCCAGGACCTTGACACGCGGCTTGAAGAGGAGAATCTTGCTCGGCGTCGCACAGAGGAGCTAGCCAAACAGATGCAGGTGAACATGAACACTCAAGATGCAGTCGTGAAGTCACAATGCCAGCAGGTTTGCAAGGCCCTTAAAGAAATTTCAGAGAAGTATCTCAGGCTGCTTGCTAGTGTTGGGGATGAAGCGGAGCTCCCGAAGCCCAGCCTAGGAGAAGAAATCTCAGCCTTTGACTACTTGCCAACTGGAAGGGGCTATGGACCTGGGCCGAAAGCACGCTGCTCTGAAGGCTTGCCGGGTGCTTTACGTCGCACTGAAAGATGCAGGTCTTACCCACTTTGAAGGCTCCAGGCAGCGGATGATGCGACCGCCTATTGGCAACCTGGCCCCAATATTAGCGCTGTGGCTATTGGATTTTTCAAGGGCTACTGGGAGTCGGGTGGCCATAACCTAGGGTTGATTCAGGCTATGATGAATCGCTCTTCTATAAGTTTTGAGTGGGAGTAGAGTAATTTTTTATGCTTGCTCATCGTCGGTGATGTGTCCCCTTTTTAACGTCAGAGAAAACTTCGTGTTTCATGCAGGATCCCACTGAACGTGCTGCTATCAAGTGGAAGGTGATGGCATACATCAGCGACCATGATGATCATGAAGGTGGCTCTGATGCAGGTACCCCTTCATGAGACAACGCCGAAACACCAACGCCACAACTCAAAACCAACACGGTCGCCGAAGCTAGCCCTACCGAAGCTGCCACAACCACTACTGCTGCCCCTCTAGAACCAACTTCCTCCACTGCTGTTCAGGATGAGACTACCCCGGTCAACCCTGTGGCTTGATACTTTTGTGAATTTCTTGTTTTAAGAACTAAGGAATTTTTCCTCGCGATATCTCCCGTGTGTGGGAATTTGAAACAATGTTTGGGATGTAGGCTTGAAACTTAACTTGTGGGCCAAGTGGCCGTTGTGCTATTGTTGCTTATTTGACTGCTTCGGAAAGTGTATGTGACTTTTGTTCTATGAATTCTTTTAATTGGCTTTCATAGGATGCAGAATGTCTTCATAAAAAATGATTCCCAAGCCCTTCGTCCTAATGCCATGCTTGGATTGGAGGGAACCCTGTGCCCCCCCAACTTCTTGGGTGAACGGGTTATTCCTAACATTTGAATTCTTCAGTTTCGCTGGTCGCGTGCTTAGGCAATCTAGGATGCCGCCCCCCCAACCTTATGGTTGAAAAGGCTAAACGACGGCCTGAAGCCCTTTAGCTTCGGAATTCTTGTTTTTAGGTGTTTGAAAGACGCCACCCCCCAACTTTTTTAGCTGAAGGGGTTTTTAGACAAGATTTACTCTTTTAACCTCTTTCTTTTCTTTCTTTTGTCTTTTTTTGCATTTGTGCTTCGAAAGGAGCACCATTCACCTGCTTACCGCTTCGCATATGATACATGCATGCACGTGGATTTAAATTTTCTACACGATATGGTTGGCTAGAACGTCTTCGTGTTTAGCTGCATTCGCATGGTGGCCTGGTGCTTCTGGCATCCCGGGCGCCCTTGGTATGACGAACCTCTCGGTGCTAGGCTCTAGGGCGTGTTGTGCTTGCCGAATCTCTAGGCGATTCATGAGGATTTTGTGGAGCTGAGCAACTTGGCTTACTTCAACAAGTGGTTGTGGCGCTTAGAGCAAAGCAATGCCTAACTGGTCCGCAAGCCATTCCTGGGACATAGGTGCTTCACTCGGCTTTTGCTAGTCTTGAGAAATGCCTTCGCCGTGCATCTGGCCCTAATGCTGTTGAAGAGAGCCCATTTGCTACACATGCTATGCATAGCTCTCTGGATGATTTGTCAAAGGTGGCCTAAAGCACCGTGCCCGAAGCCTATATGATCCCGAATCCTCCCATTCCTATCTTCTCCTAGCTGTTTTATTGAGCCTGGGTGACCTCAATGTGGCTGGTGGAATGCTTGTGCTTTGTGTTTGATATGACAAGGCACTTAGTGATCTTTTATAGGGCGTTCTCAGCGGCCGGCTGCACTTAATGACACGATCTCATTTGATGCGCATTGAATTGTCATGTGCTTTTAGTTGGGTGGTGGGTGTGATATTTCTGATCACTGTCATTATTGGCCGGGTACACTTACGCTATTGAATCTGGAACTGCAATGTGACCATTATTTGGTGGTCGGTTGGTGGTAATTATCGTGCTTTTAAACTTATGCACGCCTCTTGCATGACAGGATGTCCCCTTAAGCCGGATCTGATTCTATTATCTTGACTTACACGAATGCGCGTGACTGATTTGCGTAGCCAGCGAGATTGAGCGCTTGCCATATTCAGCTTTTGGTTTGTGGCGACCATTTTCGGTGCATGGTTGAGTACTCGTCAGCACTCAGATTCGGCGTTTTTGCCTTAGCGTTGTTTTTTCCTTTTTTGGCTGATGTCATGTGGCTACCATATTTGGTGCTCACTTGGTTGCTTGCAACCTTATTTTGTGCTACCAAATATTAGAGCGGATGATCTTAGCCACTCTTTTTTGGCGTTGATCGGCTCCGTGTGCAAAATAGTTTGGCGAACCGTATACGAATTAACATAAAAGGAGTACAAAGGACTGCGTCATTAAAAAACCTCACACCTCTGAAGTGGCTTCCCAGTGAGGAAAAAGAGCGCAGCCCCCAAATGCTTTTAATTGTTTAGCCGAAAGGGAAAAAAATTACAACCCATTTCGAGTAGCGAATCTTCATGCGTAAAAGCACCGAAGGTTGTTGGCGTTCTAGGTGTAAGCGTATTCGACGCCTTCTTCATTCATCAAAGTGTAGACGCCTGGCTTGATCATCTTCGTGATGATGAAAAGCCCGTACCCTGCTTGTCTGGTGACGAATCAGCACTAAGTCCCTCGGATATAACTCTTTCTGAGTACTCGTTTATCTCTCCAGGCCTTTGTTTCTTCATGGTATTTGTTGAGATTTTCTGCCGCTTCAAGCTTGCAGTTCTCGATGGTTTCAATTTCTACAAACCTTTGGATTGGGGTGGTGGTTGCTATTTCTATTCTGAATGAACCTAGCTTCATTTCTTCTGGAGTGATAGCTTCTTCGCCGAATAGGAGCCCAAACGGCAGTTAGGAGGACCTGCGCCCACTTGCCTTTCTCCTTATTGTCATTGATGATTTTTGAGACTAAGGTGAATATTTCTCCATTCACTCTTTCTACTGCACCATTTGATTCGGGATGATTGACAGATGCGAAAGCTAGTTTGATGCCGAGCTCTTCGTATAAAGTCCTGAACTGCGATGAATCAAATTGTTTCCCATTGCGATGAATCTGCAAACAATCCTTTGCCATACGAAGTTGATCAGAGTGGCAGATGTTATCTTCGCCAATGCCTTAGCTTCTATCCACTTGGTGAAGTATTTGAGCACAACTGCCATATATTTCAAGTTTCCTGGAGCCCCAGGAAGGATGCCTACGATGTCAACTCCCCAACGAGGTTGGGTATATGGGCGAGGTTGGATTCGCAGGCAAGTTTTGCTTCTTGGCAAACATCTAGTAGGCTGGGCACGTCTTAACAATTTGCTTTGCATCTTCGGCCGCTGATGGCCAGTAGAAACCTTGCCTCATTGCCCTGTGCGCTATCTCATGAGGTCCCTTGTGAGAGCCACACATTCCCGAATGTATCTCATTTAATAGCTGAACGTCTTCGTCTCTACTGATGCACTTTAACTTCGGTGACACCACCCCTTCTTTGTACAGAGTTTCACCTATAATTGAGTACTTCTTTGTGTGAGATCTCATTCGATGTTCTTCTTTCTTTGGGGAGGCTCATAGGTACCAGTCAAGAAGGCCTAGATTGGCACCCTCCAATCATCACTTGCAATTACGTGAACTGCCACTGGGTGGTCTTCTTCATCTTTGATGGCCTTAATTGTCAGGACTTGGAAAGACACATCTGGAGGTAAGGGCAAATTCTAAGCTGCAGCTTTCACTAGCTCGTCAGCTTCGACATTCTCAGCTCGCGGGATATATTTCAGGGTGAAGCCCAGGAAATATTTTTTTGATTTTCCTAATTGCTGCCAAGTACTTGATTAGTTTGTTCTCTCTTGCAGTGTAGTCTTTCTGCATGTGGCCTACGACCACCTACGAATCAGACTTGATGATGCATCTGTGAATGCCCAAGGCCCTCAGTTTCCTAAGGCCTAGTAGCACTGCTTTGTATTCGGCAGTATTGTTGGTTTTTAGAAACTGGAGTCTTGCAGCATACCGAATCTTCGGTCTGGTTGGTGGGGAGAGCACTACTAAGATGCCAGCGCCTACAGAGCACCAGGCTCCATCACAATGCATTGTCCACACTGGTTCTTCGAACTGCAAGGTTGTGTCATCTGTGCCAGGTGTCCAATCAGCTATGAAGTCGGCAATTGCCTGTGACTTGATTGCAGATCTGTGCTCGAAATCTATCACAAACTCATTCAACTTGGCAGCCCATTTTCCTACACGGCCTATTGCTTCGGTGTTACAGAACAAGGAATCCAGCTGCTGAGCTGATAGTTCTTGGATGTGGTGTGCTTGAAAATAATGCTTTAGCTTTCTAGAAGCCATGACCACTATATATGCAATTTTCTCCAGCTCCGAATAGTTCAGCTTTGTGCTGGACAAGGCCTCGGACACAAAGTAGATTGGGAGCTGCTTCATCTTTCCCTTGTGCTCTTTCTCCTCTACCAATGCCGCACTTACAGCCACTGGCGAAGCTGCTAAGTATAGCAATAGTACCGCATCTGGCGAAGGTTTAGACAATGTTGTGAGCTTCGTCAGATAGGCCTTCAGATCATCGAAGGCCTGGTGCTGCTCTGGTCCCCACTCGAATTTGTTGACCTCTCTCAATGCCCTAAAGAATGGTAATCCCCTTTCAGCTGATCTTGAGATGAACCTGCCGAGGGACATGATTCGGCTCGTTAGTTTCTATACTTGCTTCTTAGATTCGGGTGGCTTCATGTTTACTATAACAGAAATCTTATCTGGATTCACTTCTATGCCTCTGGTTGATACTGGACAACCCAGTAACTTCCGTTTTCTTATGCCGAATATGCACTTTTTTGGATTTAATTTCAAGCCGCTGGACTGCAAGTTTGCGAATGTCTCTTTTATGTCTTTGATGTGTGACTGCCTCTGGTCGCTCTTGATGACTATGTCATTGAGATAAGTGATGAGGTTGCACTTTTTCTTTTGCTCGTAGAACACTTCGTCTGTCATTCTGGAGAAAGTTTGTCTCACGTTCCTGACACCCTCCGGCATTCGCTTGTAACAATAAGTACCACCGGGGGTGATAAAACTTGTCTTCTCTTCGTCTACTGGATTTAGCCAAATCTGATGATACCCAGAGAAACAATCCAATAGGCTCATTCGTTCGCAACTAGCGGCGATGTCGACAAGTTTGTCGTTTCTGGGCAATGGGTATGGATCAGTGAAATCAACACACATCTGCCATTTCCCACTCTTCTTCTTGACCATTACGACGTTGGCCAGCCACTCGGGGTACTGCACCTTTCGGATTACACCGGCGTCGAGTAACCGTTGAACTTCGGCACTTGCTGTCTCTGCTCTCTCGGCTAACATTTTTCTGAGCCTATGCTTTTTTGGCTTCGTAGATTTATCCACATTTAGGTTATGCTACACGAGTGTGCGATCTACCCCGAGGAGATCTCTAGTGGACCAGGCGAACAAGTCACTATTGTCATCCAAAAATTTTAGCAATAGGGAACGATGGCCGACAACCTGGAGCTTTACCTTCTTCTTCGGCGACGGGCGGGAAGGATAGCGTGGACGAACAACGTCAATGAACGGCATGGACGCACATCGAATCAAGGATCTTCTCCTCCCTTCTCCCTCCTCTTCTCCTCCTCCCTTCTCCTCCTTCTTCTTCCTCCTCCTCCTCCTTCTCCTTCTTCTTCCTTCTCCTTCTCCTCCTTCTTTCTCTTCTCTTCCCCTTCCTCCTCCTTCTTCTTCCCCTTCCTCCTCCTTCTCCTTCTTCACCTTCTTCCTCCTCTTCTCTTCCTCTTCCTCCTCAGCCTCCTTCTTCCTCCTTCCTCCTCGGCCTCCTTCTTCCTCCTTCCTCCTCCTCTTCCTCCTTCCTCGGCAGGCGGCGGCGGAAGCCCGGTGACGGTGGGGGCGATGGCGCCACGGGCGGGGTGGGGCGTGGCGGCGGAGGAAGCCCGACGGCGGTGGGGGCAGTGGCGCGGCGGCGAGGCCTGAATCCGGGCCCGCGTGGGCGAAGGAGGCTGGCGGGGGGCAGCGAATGGCGGTGGCGGAACGGCGCGAGCGGGCGGCAGCGAGCGGCAGCGGCGGGCGCGAGAGGCGGGCAGGACAAATGAGAAGCTACGGTTGGGGGAGATGGGCCAGCCGCGCGCGGTCCCTTTTACTTAATGTGGCAGTCGGCAAAGAGGCTCTTTGCCGACTGTCCAGCTTGGTAGTCGGCAAAGATTTAATTTTTTTTTGAATTTTAAAACCAAACTTTTTCTGTAGCCCAAATATATTATTTAAAAGCACATGTTCAAATTTGGGACCTTTTTACAATATTTTGCTATATTTCGTTAACATATTTCATTTACTTGAATTTTTCCGCATAATCTAAATTTGAATTATAGGTGCATGAATAATGAAACGTAGCCATTCAAAAAATGATATTCATGTCGGAGAGTGTATTTTGAGGCCATGTTCATAAACTCACCCAAAAGTTTGAACGTCTTGTCCACGAAACATGACCATCCAGGTGTGGTAGAAGTATTTTTTAATTATATAAAATCCAAACGAAGTCCAAAAATCACGAAACTTGTTAAGGTGTCATGTTATCGTATGTGGAGGCTATGATAAAAATTTGAATATGTTTGCAGCAAGTTACGACGTCGGATGTCCAAAATCCAGACATCTCCACATGTGATCAAATATGATCACAGTCCGGGCCACGTGGAGGTTTACCGACTGCTCGGCGTGGCAGTCGGCAAAGAAGCTATCTTTGCCGACTATCGGACGTCAGGGTAGTCGGCAAAGCTTACGGCGATGACGCCATCTACGCCCGACAAGGTTTGCCGACTGCCGAAATTTGTCGACTGTTAGGCTCTTCCTGGGCAGTCGGCAAAGAACGCTTTGCCGACTGCCTTTCTTTGCCGACTGTCAGACGGTGGCTTTGCTGATTGCCCTATTTGGCAATCGGCAAAGGGATTCTTTGCCGACTGCCCGAGCTTTGGCAGTCGGCAAAGACTAGGGCAGTCGGCAAAGCCACTGTTTCCCAATGTTTCTCGGTCCTGATAAGCAGCAAGCAACACGACGATATATAGGTGATTCGAAGCACTTGTATTTAAGCGACTCCCCTGTAATAATGCTAACATCCGTATATTTTTGTATATTTGTCATATTGGATTTTATATGCTGGGCTCCTATCTGGTCATTAAGCCAGATACGAATCATCACCTAACGACATGAAACTATGCTCCTTTGCATTTCACATAAATTAAATGTTTCCTCGAAATTTGGATATGATATTTTCTGACCAAAGCACTAAGCCATTTCTTACTTTAATATGTATGATAATATGTACGAGTATACATCTAGATTGACATGTGCTCGTGCTCGCAACTATTAACAAACTGTAGGCTGTTAAAAGATAATATCAGAAGCGCTCAAGACAACCAAATAATGCAAAACACTTGTGTTAATCAAAATTTCCTAGGTGGTGTACTTTCCTGTTAGTACAAATCACAAAAAATTAAATAAAATAGTGGCAAGCTCAGCAAGCCCACTGTAGAGGCCCTGCGAGCCTGCTATGTGTTGCTGCAGCACTGAATATCTTCACACAATTCCAAAAGCACGTACAAACCATTGCGTCCCCTACAGTAACATTGCGAAGCCTCAAGACTGTTTGTATCACGGCAAGCGGATTGAGCAGGGTCTATATAACAATTCCACTACGCACCAAGTCCTCGGAGTGAGGATGGCATAGCAGACAGTCATAATCTGCAGCTCTCAAGATTGAACGATTGCTATGATTCAAATTGGTAAACTGCAACAAGGCAACTAGCTCTGAGTTTGTGCTTTTAAAACATATACTATAATTAGGCCTATGCAGAGTAGCTACATACATGTTCTAGCACACGAAAATTTGTACATGTTGTTGAATATTACAATTTGGTTGTTGAGTCTTTCTCCAATCACCACTGTTGACCATCTCAAATCTGATCCAAGAATTTATATTAAATATTAGGACTTGAAAATATTTGATCTTTTTGTGCTTTACACTTTTGATAAAATAAAGTTCACCTTCACACAAACTCACATGGTGTTGAATACCGGGCTAAGGGTCGAACCCCACTCCTGAACGAGACTGCTAAAACGGCAAAGAACGAATACAAGAAACAAAACGAATGCAACAGAGATGTATATTAATCAGGTCCCGGCTAAAACACACGGTTCTGTCCTCCTCACGCACTCCACTGGGAGAACTATTCATACGAGCCCATAGGTTTCTACAGGATGATTTTGCCCTTGTAGAAATCGTCCTCCCATCAGCCCTCGAGCCAACAAGGGGCAGACACGTCAATCCGGTTTGTCCCCTGCCTACCGCTTGCCGCCCTCCGGTCGACATGTGGAGGCCAGATAGAACTCTATCAGCAGACTCTTGGTTGGCCTGGAAGGGAAACAACCGGAAAGTGTGCGTCACGCCCCGCTCCACCGATGGGTGCTAACAACCGAATGACCCGTCCGGCCTTGGAGAATCATGGGCTGAACGGGCGCTTCCTCCACCAACCAAAAGCACCAGCGGTGTGGCACACGGGAGGCAGCCCAAGCACCAAGCTCGTCACGCTTGTGCAGCCTTAACTTTGTGTATTGTGTACAGATTGTATCCTTCCATCAGTTTGTTCAGCTAAAACCAAAACAAAACTTGATTGTTTTTGTTTGCTTACTAACCGACCAGCTCTCAGTTTCTAAAACCCAAAGTTTCTGCAAACCAAACCGAACTATCAGTTACAACCGAAATTGCCCAGGCCTAATGGGACTACCGACCGCACAAAAGTTCTTGTTGACTGCAAAAACCGTGCCAGTCTTCAGATCATGATAAACCTGGGGAACAAGGTTGAGGAGGCAGCATATACAGCACAACATATTTTGCTTGGGTGTGAGTAAGAATAGGCTGCAGATCACCTAATGGACAATATAGGTCTACAGGCCAATACATACAAGAAATAAAAATCAGGAAGTAAACACTGAAAAAAAATATTGACTGGTCAAAATGCAGTTTCAGGAATCGTTCTTGTACAAGTGTATGCTCATAACTAGATTTATTTGGCAATTCATGTTGCAACAAATAAGCCACATGCATGTTTAAACATTTGCATCTTGTTCAACTTTATTTGAACGAGTACATGACCTGTAACTCTCATTCACAGTGCATATCATGGAAACTATACGACTTCAGATGAATCCAAAGTGTATTCACATGCATATGTCAATATATGACTTCAGATGATGTGTGTGAAATAGCAGTGGACTGTGCATTATGAAACGCTGGAGTAGGATCTTCCACCGTGGGACATTTTGCTGAAGGACATGCATCATACTCCAAAATGGATATTGATCCAGGATTGGAGGGGCATTATCCTGGCAGTCTATGCATGCCAGGTGCCGGATACTTGCTGTTGACCAGTGACTGTGATGACTGAGGTAGTGGGTGGTGATCCGCGCGAGGCAACCAGTATAAATTCCATTCAGGCCAATGATAAGTGTGAGTTACAAAATATCCCAATGTCTCCCAATTCCTATAAGCAGCACTTGCATTAGAATTTTCTGGCTTACACTTTATTATGAGGGCTCAGGACGCTAGCTCCTTGCACCCGTCTGGTTCTACTACCTATATAGATAGTCCAAGTGTTCTATGCTCTCGAAAGATGGATGTCCTTGCTTTAATTAGCTCTGGTGTTCCCATGCGATTCTTTTTTTATTACCACACGTTTTTGGTCACCGGTTACATTTATTAAGGACACCAATTATGTAAATATTTGTTATATTTAACATGTCAACAAATACTTCCCATACAGACATCAAACATAATTAGCTGCAAGGGTCATGCGCTAATGTTGTAGATTGTAATGGTGCTTCTGAAGAATCAGCGTAACATTGTTACCATTACCCCATAAATATCAGTGTGCTGTATCTTAATCCTTGCCGTTTATCCGTCAGTTCCAAAAAGTAATTTCACTACATATCAATGTTGCATTGTAGAAGCAATTTAATGTACAGGGTATAAACTGCTTTGAATCTACTGCAACTAATCTGCATTTCAGACATAAAAAGTTTTAAACACAGGCAAATGGTAGCCAAGTTATTATGGAACACGGATGGATTCATGGATGCAGAATTTTAGCCAGGGACACCGTATGGTAACTAAAACATGATTATATTATAGATGTAGTAATCAGTCACTCTAACACTGGATAAAAGACACGACTTGGGTATCTTAACCTACTCAACTTTTGTAAAGTTCTCCGATGGTCAATCCTTCCACAAGTAATTATGTTTTAGCTGATAAGGAACAATTATAATCCATAGAGTCAGTTATGGAGTACTGTACTTTAATTTTTATTTTTGTTTTGATATATCATATTGTCATCAACACTTGACCTGCAAATTCATATATAGTTCCTTCAACTCATCTTATATCCCACTCTGAACCAAACAAATACAATAGTACTAAAATTTAAATCTCACAACATTGCCCAACAGATATCAATATGGCTACATGCATTTGTGTAATCTTGCAAATTTTCTTTCTGACCTTTTCTGTTTCTTGAACTTTTATTGTAAACTTTTGTCAGCATGAGTAATAAAAGCATAGTAGGAGAACTCCCTTCCAGTTTTCATCAAAAAATTTTAATTAGTCCTCTGGCCCGACAACATACATAGTTCCCATACCCACCGTCATCCTCATAAGAAACCTGCTACATAGTATACAGGTACCACAAGCGTCAGTCTTATACATATGTCCTGATTCCAATAAAATCGTTCTCCATAGCATAGAAATCACCAAGAACTGAGGCAAACATGATAGTATTACTGTATCATCTATCACTACCAGGAGTCTTTTGTAGGGATTGGGAAGCATCAGGATTGTTTGTATCACGACCTAGCTTGTTGATGGTACGTTACTATTCCACTGAAAGCTTGGAAGGTCAACACCAAGCCCAGCTAGGAAGGTCCACACCAAGCCCTGCGACGGATGAAGTCATAGCAGAGAGTGCATCTCCAACTCAACGTGAACATACTGCTTGCATGGCAAAAGCAAAAGCGCATAACTGCAACTCTAGAGTTCATGCTGTTAGAAATTAAACTACAATTAGGCCTATTTAGAACAGTGAAGCAGTACTGTTCTCATGGGAATAGACATCAGTATGATATGTGGTTCCTACTACAAAAATAATCATAAGAACATAATACAGAGGGAAGATAACATAAAAATTAGACATAAATCATATAGATATCAATAAAGGCTAACATAAAGAAGGGATGACAAATAAATACAGCACCAATTTGTAACTTCTATAAGATAATTAAGGGTTTATATATATTAGGATATTAGGGTGGCTTGGGGGGGGGGGTGTGGCCCCTTACCCCCCATCCCTTTGTGGCCTCACCCAAGTTAGACCCTCTCAAGGCACGCCAAATCGTTAAAGCTCCGAGTTTGTTGACTACATACACTGCTACGACAACAAAACGATAAAATCGGACTCTGAAGACTGGCCAAAATCTCCCGCAAAAAAGAATACCATATCGGACTTAATATCTCCCTCGGTACTACCAGAAAAAGAATAAAATCTCTATCCGTACCAAAAAAGAAGCGAGCTACAATGTGATGCTGTATGGAGAGCACTACTGTTGTCTGCTGAAGCATCCCTGTGCTTTCCGCTGCTCGCAGGCCCCACACTTGCCCTTGTATCACTTGGAATAATTTGAAACCACTGTCATGCCTTAATGTCCTAGTGTAGGCTGCTGCGACATGCCAAACTAGACATGCAGGCCACTCAAGAAACTACATGATTAAATTATACTTTTTATTAGCACCTTTTCACAATCTATAGAAATTCTTTGAACTTATTACGACTTTGTGTTTTCCACCTCACAAAACATAAACTAAGGGGTTGCCCCACAAGATCCTAGGGCTTGCAGTGGGAAGCAGCATCTTCTTGACTATACCTTTGAGTCCAAGGGCATTTTGGGATATAAATATCAAGAACGACTACTGCAAATTCATATTTCCATGCTAGAAGAAAACAACAGAATGATTAGCACACTGGCAGGAAAATGATTTTCGGATGGCATACCGACTGGACTGGTTTGACACAGAAAATGGGATTCCCTCACCAGGTTTATTCTTTTTGTCCTGTGTAGCATATATGGATAGGGAAAAGCAAAAACACTGACAGAACGATATTGTCCCACTTGGTTGTTTGTATAACACTGATTGGGTGACAGGATAATTTTTTTTGCAAACAACATTAGCTTAAATGAAATATGGATTATTCGTACAATGATTGCATTAGAACACATCCGATGTTATAACATTACAAACAGTACACACCAATTTTTCATAGTTTAAATATTCAGGCGATGACATGTCTAGTGGATCCGGAACAACTTAATAGACTATCAGAAGCACTAGTTCTATCACCAATGACACTGTGCCATGTGACAAGAAAAGCGTGGTCCTCCCTTCTGCACTATACCGCCATGAGCACCTATATTAGGTTGTCCTTTTTGCATTGCACCAACCTCAATGCCTACTTCTACGCCAGAGGTCTCATCTGTAAGAGATAGCTGAAACAATGGATTGCTAAGGTAGTGAGTGTTAGTGCGCAGCGGAATACGGCCCAGCTCACGTGTCCACGAGCCGACAGCCTCTCCGAGCCTAGGTCCAACGGAGCTCACAACATATCTAGGCCTTAGGCCTAACTCAACCCAAAAGACTAGCCTGATAGGTGAGGACTGCCTCCGTCTTATATGTTGTGCTCCTCCACCATCAACTACCGATATGGTAGAGACAGAAGAGAGGGGGAGCAAGGGAGGCCAAACAGCACCACATATGGCTAATTTCTTGATGTGCAGATGGTGGTGTGCTACCTGGCTTGGAGTATCCAGCTCAGATGTCCTGAAACTGTAGCCCTAATAGCTGCCCTGACTTGCAGGGTCCGTCATGAAGATGGTGGTTCCCTCTGCATACTCCAGGATGAAGTGGTAGATACTGAGCAAGGAGACACTGGTGGTGACCTGCAGACAATGTCAGTGTTTGCATGTGGCGGTCTCTTCATATAGTCCATATCTTTCAGACCACCCAAGCCACAAAGAGCTCTGGCATCCAATCCGCCTCCATCTGGTCGCAAAATATATGTGGGTCACTAATCCAATATTGTAAAATGTGTTGTTTTAACTAACTAAAATGTGTCAATAGAATGCAATATTTTGGTTCTAAACAATTTTGAAAAGGTCCACAACATGAATTTGCATGCTCCTAGCTCCTTGAAGTGGTCCGCCCCCTAGTTTGCCACATTCACCTGCAACCAAGGAGCAATGGGTGGACAAGGCTGGTGAGGATGCCTAATGTCGTTCACAAGTACTACCAATGGCGACTGCAACCATGTAAAGAAGGCACCAAGTGATGATAGGGAGCACAAAAAATCCACACATATGCAATGTGTCATAGGAAAATTTAAGGCGTGTTTTGGTGCCAGCATGCCCTTCAACCAGTCTCATGGCATGCAGGCACAGGCCATTTGCTTGCATGGATGTGCTCCCGGGACAGACTAAGCTCATGCAAAAGTGCCATCTGAGCCAGGCCCAAGAGGAATGCTGGAATCCAGCATATCCAGGGAGCCAGGCTTGCACAGTGTACGATTATAACAACTAATTATGTTGTTAGCAAATTAAGTTGTATAAGGGAAATTATTTTTTATTATGACATAATACCATAAGTAGTTATAAGATTTAGATTAGTGCAGGCAACCAAACAACATCTTTTTAGAACTAGGCTACCCATTTTTTGAGAAAATTCACAACAATGCTACCTCCTTGAAACCAACCAAACAAAAGAGCATGCATGCATTTAGCCTGGCTAAGGTCAGCCAGGCCCTTGGATGTGAACCATGCAAGATCCATGCAGGCAACCAAACAACCCTTACCAAGCACATATAATTGCAAGCTCATAGAATACACCATAGGAGGAATTCTTTGAAAATTTGTTTTCCCCAAGGAGTCAGTATTTTTTCTGCACTGATGCCTCTTCATTGAAGAGACATGAAGCTAGAACTTTAACTTTATGTAAGAAGATATTTTAATGAGCTTTTGGAGATCCTCTAATTTATTTTTTCGAGTTATCTGCATCTTGACGAGATGTCAAATTGTTGTTGGGTGTGGGTACCCGTTACCCGTATCCACACCCATGACAAACGGGTAGGGCATGGGCGTACCCATTTCTGTTGGGTTGGGGACAGGTATGCCCATTCATCAACCAGGTATGGGTAGGGTATCAACGTGGTTCACTGTTTCTCCTGTTTGCCCAGATCTCGTTCCGAAGAACACACGAGCCGCCGTGAGGCCTCCGCTGCCGACGGTGACTGGGTGAGGCCTCCACCCCCGTGACGCCTTGAGCAGCTGGCGGATCTCGCCCCCGTGACGCTATCCTCCACGCCGGCGCCCCCCCAGGAAGGCTGGGTGCCACTGCTGCAGGCGTGTCACCGCCGCGGCCATGCCCAGATCCATCTCCAACGCCCAGCTGGCGATGCTTGCCCCCGTGACGCCGCCCTCCGTGCCAACGCCCACCAGAAAGCACTGGGTGCTGCTGCTGCAGGGGGCGTCGGCACCGCGGCCTCGCCTGGATCCCTCTCCAGATTCGCACTGGTCAAGTCCAAGGTACAGGCGCCCACGATCTTGATCTTGTTTGTGGATAGTGCTAAGAATCGATGATTTGCTTGCATCAGTCGCTATCTGTTCATCTCAGTCTCCTTATAATATAACTTGTGATATTACAATGTGTTTGTTAGTACCACTCTGGAATGTGCAACTAGAGCTAGATAGCTAGATGTTTATCAGTCTTCCTATTGACAATATGCTTATTGACAATATCTATCTTTATTTTTGCAATTTGCAGTGTTACATAGACAAGTATGCAACCAGCCGGTACTTTTAGCGCAATTGGAGGATCTAGTTAAACTCATTGAATTGTTGGAAGTTCTGAGGGAACACTTGAAAGAGAGAACATCTCAGATAATTTATACCATGAAGTGGTCAATCTCAAGTAAGGATTCTCTTTTACACATGATTCGTCTTTCTTACACATGCTTGTCTTTTTTACACATGGTTCTTGGAGTCATATGTGTATGGTTTTTCCTATTCCTTGCTGATTTTGTCTTTTTCTTTACTCTGGTAGTGCCATGCAACCAGATTTAGAGCAAGATGGTAGTTCGGAAATTTTGATTGTTAACAAAAAACTGAGGTCAAAAGTCTGGAAAGATTTTGAGTTGATTATGCTAGATAATGGAACTAGGAAGGCAACTTGCAAACACTGTAAGAAGGATTTTGTAGCTGGTAATAGGCCTGGAACAAATCACTTGAAGTATCACGTAGATGTCTGTCCAAATTTTCTGTCATCAAGGAAAAGAAAGAGCCCATGGGTAGATATTCCAATTTTTGATCAACAACGAAGCCGTGATGATTTCACTTGAATGGTTCTTGGTCATGGCTACCCGTTTAACATGGCTGAACACTACTATACAAGAATGTTCATCTATAATTTGCAGCCTTCATTCAAATTGGTGCACCGAACTTCTCTAAAAGATGATTGCATGAAGATTTATAATGAGGAAAAGTTGAGGCTGTACCAGTTGTTTGATAAACAACCATGTCGGTTTAGTATAACATCTGACATGTGGACACATACAGAAATGAGTGGTTATATGAGTATTACTGCACACTACATTGATGATAGCCGGAAATTACATAACAGACTCATAGGATTTGCATATGTAGAGATACCCCATAATGGCGAGCACATTGGTAAAGAAATAATTAGCAGGCTATATCCTTGGAATTTGGACAGAAAATTGTTTTCATTTGCACTAGAAAATTGCAAGGTCAATGATGTTGTTGTTCGAGATTTGAAGAAGCTTCTCTTGTCCAAGAAAGCATTGCACTTGAATGGGGATCTTTTCCATATTCGTTGTGCCACACATGTGCTGAATTTAGTTGTACAAGATGGTCTCAGTGTCATTTCTCCAGCTATAGTGAAGATTCGAGAATCTGTGAAATATGTGAATGGATCAACAGTGAAAAAGGAAAATTCGAGCTATATGCGCAGCAAGTACATGCTCCTAATCTCTCTATTAGATCTGATGTCCCAACAAGATGGAATAGTACATATCTTACGCTTGAAAGAGCTATGCAATTTCGTGAAGCAAGAGTGTGACAGTTCCTACAAATTTTTACCTTCCGATGATGACTGGAAACACATCAAATGTGTTATGGATTGCCTCAAGGTTTTCTATGATGTCACTAAAAGAGTTTCTGGACCAAATATCCCATTGCAAGTCTGTACTTTAATGATTTTTGTGGGAATTATATTCTACTCCGTGACTGGCAATTTAGTGCTGACAGGTTTGTTGCTGCTATGGCTGTACCAATGGTGCAAAAATTTGAGAAGTACTGGGACATGTCTAGTCAGTTATTAGAGATTGCAACAGTTTTTGATCCCTGGTACAAAATGAAGTCTATTGAGTACTATTACGGATTGCTTTATGAATCTTTTCTGACTGATATTAGAGTCAAATCTGCTAGAAAAGCATTTGGTGATTTGTTTGGGGAATATGCAAATCCATCCTCACAAACTTCCTCAGATTCTAGCACATCAATAAACATTGATGTGCAGATGGCTAGTTCTTCATCAGATGCATCATCTAGTTTGTTTGCAACTAGATTGGGACTCGAAAAGTTTATATATGAGAGCAATTCAACTCAGCACAACAAATCAGAGCTGGAAGTCTATCTGGGAGATCCGTTATGTCCGGAAATTGGCAATAGTTCTTTGATATTTTAGCTTGGTGGCGGATCATGGCCCAAAATATCCAATTCTCTCTCGGATGTCTCGTGATGTACTCAGTGTTCCTGCTCTGAATCAGCCTTCTCTAAGGCCAAGAGAATTCTTGATGACTACCGCTGTAACCTGCTGCCAGAAACAATTGAGGCTATAATGTGTTCACATGATTGGTTGCAGAGTCGAATACCAGGTAAATATGCTTTAATAAGTGATGCATCTGATAGTTTTGTTACTTTTACTAACATTTTTTATTTGAAACAGCTGACTCAAGAGCCATAGAAGAGAGTGAAGCTATGTCTGATTCATCTGTACCACCAATCACTTGTTTGGAAGAGATCTGATCTTATCTATATGCCTATAAGTAGTCTGATTGCAGTTACAGTTCCATTGTCGATCTCCAATTTTTCTATATTTGAACATTCAGCAGGATTTGTCTGATATTTTTGTACCTTCCTATCTCTCAATGTTGTGGGACTTTTTGGAGAGATAGTACTATTGATATTATGGAATTGTTGGAGAGCAATATGTTATAAAACTGTAATAGTTCTGCAGATTTTATTATCTCTTAACATATGTTCTGCAGCCGCGGCCAAGCCAGCCACTCCAGACGAAACGGCCGAGCGCTGCGTGTTGTCCCTTACTAGCTTGATGACGTCATCCTGGCATCATGCCTAATATTATGGCCATTTTCTTTTCGAAAACCAATTTCAGAAATACTTTACTAATACACATGTACACGTTATTTGAGCCGTTACTGTGTTGCCGCCACCTTTACTGGTTATCCATACCCTCTGTTCATTACCCATTACCCATTGGATATGGGTAATTATAATTTGAATGGGTATGGGGAGGGTGTGGATTGGGGAAATCACGCCTGGGTACGAATTGGGCAAAAAGCACGCACTACAACAACCCCCCCCCCCCCCTCTAGATACGATTCTTTTGTTACACTTTTAACTACGTGACTACGCTAAACACGCTATAGTGCATAGATACGAAGTTTAATACGATTAAAAAAACGTATCATGCTATCAAGTTAATCGTGGGGACAAATATGTAAAAAGGCCCACGCATCCCATTGCCACTCCATCTCCTCACGCACAACCGCCCTCTCCCCCGATCTAACTCGCACCGCCGCAAGTACGATAGATTGCAACTTCTACTCACCTCTCCTCCCATGCGATCTTCTCAGGTGCCGCTGCTCTGGTCCTAGCGATCGCCAGTCACGGCGGCGCTCGTGGCCTCCGTCGCAGGGTCCGATGCCGTGATAGTCGATCTCGACGTGAACGACTTGGCGGAGCAGGTCATCCTGCCGGCAAGCTCCCAGGACTGTGGCACGACTCCTCGCGGACGCTGAAGCCGGCGTTCCGCGACGCCGTCGCCGTGTCCTTCAGGTACGTCGTTGATTGCATGGATCGATCTGCTAGAATAGATGTACTGCTAATGTCACAAACTGCGGCAGTTTTGTTTCTCAATTCTTTAATCAAAGAGCCAGGCATCGTCTTCTGCGGCAGTTTTATTTCTGAATTAGAGATTGGATTGTTTAACCAAGAGATCACTTGAATTGTTATCTGCTAATTTGCAGGCAGTCAAAAGTCAATACTCATACTCTGTAGTCTGTACTTCATCATAGCTGGACTGACATCACCGTAAGCCTTATACTTATGTTCAAGTGATGGATTCTGATATTTGCAAACTTTTATTATGATATCACTAGTTCTTAAATTATTTGAGACTCTACTTCAAACATTAAGTTTCCTGCAGCATATAGACATTCTGTCGAGCTCCCTTGGTGTGTACAGCTTCTGTCTTGCTTTATCTTACCTTTCTTTACTTGTAATAGTAGTGAAGTCAGGAAACTGCTGATAGTAGTAGGAAAGCAATGAATTAGCCACTGCAGCCACCATGCAAGCTAATGCATTAATTTTTTGTTAGTCTATATGAAATATATTTGTTATACTGATAAATAAACAAACCTGTGCTTGGTGAGTAATGTAGCTGTATTTTTTGTTAATATAAATCATCATGTACATCAACATATAATGTCATCACTGTAGCATTGTTTTCTTGTCAATGAATTTTTTATCCTAGAGCAGAGTAGTTAGCAACTAACATACAAATTGTTGCATTCAGTTTCTAGAGAATCTGCATACTTTATGATGGCACAAGAATTGAAAAAAGAAACTTTTCTTGTATCTGTGTGAAGAAAATTTCTTTTTTTCTTCTAACTTCATCATAGATTTGTATGTTGTTGTATTTGCTAAAACTTAATTGTATAGAATGAATGAATTTATTTATTTCATTTGTAGGACCATGGAAGCATATCAAGGAAGTCAGCTGAATGAAGAAGCGAAGATTGAGAATTGAAGTAGAATAATTTGTATGCATGAAAATGTTTAGATAGATTTATGTACCAATGTATAAAAATTAGGAGAATATATGTAATATCTACATGTATATATGGATGATTGACTATGTTTGCTCCAAAATTATGACAGATACATTTCATGAGTTTTGCATTTCCTATATACTAATTGTGTCCAAAGTAAATAAGCCTATGCTCGTATGAAAAACAGTTCTGCAAGTTATGTTAGCATAATGGGAAAAAAACAAAATAGTGCATTGTTTTTGGTTCACACGCAATTTAAAATGTCTCTAGAAGATGTAGATATATAATCCACCATCTCTAGAAAGCGTTTTAGATCTTTTAGACATGCTTGACACCGTTTTTAGAAAGCGTTTCATGTCTTCTATACACGCTTGATAAAATGTATCTACAGGTTTTGACATGGTCCGTGGGGAGACGCTCCAAACACGCTTCACTGAAGCATGTCAACACATGAGTAGAGATGAGATAAAACATGTCTAGCCTATAAATAAAACGTATCTAGAGGTGGGTGCTTCTTGTAGTGACGGGTGTGCCCAAACCTTGCCCAAGGGCAACGGGAATGAGATGTATCGAGCCACACATGCATAAGTCAGTATGAGCAGCCAGTTGAGTTGATCTACAGCGAGAGCCTGTAATCATCAAATCACAAGCTTTTGAGACGGTCCTTTTTTCTTGAATTGAACACTCCTTAGAATACTATAATAAGACCATGTGGCCTACTTCAACTATCTTTATTTCTACCTTTGAGAAGCAATATTGACAAAAATATATTATCTAAAATGAATAAAGATAGAAATTATAACTTTGATGCGTAAAGGAAGTAATTTCATGTGTACAAGTTGAGTTCTATCTCAGTTCAGAGGGATGCCCAGCAATGTTATATCACTAGCATGACAAGTTAAAGCCAACACCTGGTCTGGCCGAAAGACGTTCACCAACAGGATCTGATCACACATAAATAGTTGCACGTCGATCCAGTTATTCTGGTTGATGTAGAACAAAAAGTACTCTCGCTCGCTTTGCGACAACCCTTGCAAAACACAGCTTGTCGCACACAGCAAAAAGCAAATATAGATGTCGGTGTGACAAATTTACTAGCAATACGAGTTTCCTCATTGTTTTGTTTGTCATACATTCTATTTTCCGAGGGTCACCATTTCTTGATGAAAGTAGCATTGATGCATCAAGAAATTGGACTTGCTGTTGCAGAGATTCGTGCAAAACATGTTTCAGAGTTCACATGGATCATGGAACTAGATGCTTGGCTTCTGCTGTCCTGGAGATCTCCATGTTGCTTCATCCTAGATCAGCAGGTATAACATTAACAGTAGTGTTGATGGATCAATTTATTCATTGTCAAATTTACATCTTAATTCATTGCATCACTTCCAACCACTAATTGTCATAGCCCTTCATATATAGCTGCCAAAAGGCACCTCATCCACATAAGTAACCTAAAAAGTCATTAGGTACCACAAGCCTTGGTCTTAGACACTGCTTCCAACAAAAACGTTTCCTGTAGCATAGAAATTGATATGAGGCAGACATCCTAGTATTATTGTATTATGATATTGTTGTAACACGGTTCCGAAGAATCTTGTCAACGCGATGAATGAACGGAGGAGGTCCGGACGATGAACTAAGTGGGTAACTTGTATGAACTCGCACGGACCTTCACCACACTACGGCGAGAAGGTGAAGGTCCGATGAGTCAATGAGATAATGAATGAGGCTCGAATAACACAACTGTATTGCTTTGTAGATTACAATGGTGAGTCCAGAGGCGATTAGGGTTTCACTAGCCTCTGGAATCCTCCTCTTTACAATCCAAAGGGGTCTCCCTTTTATACTAGCTTGTACAACAGGAATCAAGATTACAATTTTACCCTCGACACTGAAGAGAATAATCCACGGATATGCTATCCCCAGGCTATCTTCCTCGGGGCACTTTCGTCTTCCCTCGTTCCGTGCTGACTTTGCCTGATGGGCCTTGGCCTGCCCAAGCTTCCTCCTTAAGGCCCATTGGGCCCTTGGTGCCGGAGCGTGGTGGTGAAGGTCGTGTCGAGCTTCACATCGCCCCGTTGTGGAGGTGAAGGTCGGGTCAAGCTTCATGTCACCTTGTTGTGGAGGTGAAGGTCGGGTTGAGCTTCACATCGCCCCGTCGTAGAGGTGGAGGTCAGGTCGAGCTTCACGTTGCCCTGTTGTGGAGGTGAAGGTCAGGTTGAGCTTCACATTGCCCCGTTGTGGAGGTGAAGGTTGGGTTGAGCTTCACATCACCCCGTTGTGGAGGTGAAGGTCGGGTCGAGCTTCACGCGGCCCTGTTGTGGAGGTGAAGGTCGGGTCAAGCTTCGCCTTGCCCCGTTGTTGAAGTGAAGGTCGGGTCGAGTTTCACATCACCCCATTGTGAGGTGAAGGTTAGATCGAGCTTCACGCCGCCCCGTTGTGGAGGTGAAGGTCGGGTTGAGCTTCACGTCGCCTCGCTGTGGAGGTGAAGGTTAGGTCGAGCTTCACGTCACCCTATTGTGGAGGTGAAGGTCGGATCAAGGTTCACGTTGCCCCATTGTAGAGGTGGAGGTTGGCCCGGCTCGTGGTTCGGGCGGAGCTCGGTCATTGACTCTTGAGTGCTCGTTGCCTAGCAGAGGTCATGCTCCCCCCTTGGCACCGTAGGTAGGCCTTGCAGCGGCGGTTCGCGTCACGGCGGAGCTCGTAGAGGTTGTGGTAGCGGAGCTCAGACCATCCTCTGGTCACGGCCAAGCTCGGCCTGAGTGCCAAGGCGACCACTGCCATAGACGGATGACAGAGGTCGAGGCGACCTCGGCCATGTCAACATGGCAGGTGCAACCCTTGTTCCTGCAAGAAATCACAATCCACTCGAGTCGAGTTAGTCTTTTTACGTGTCGATCTTGGTAATAACATTGCGACTCCGGTGGTCGATCCCCAACATTCCCCTTTGAGGGTAAGGTCTGGCACAGGCGGGGCTCTGCCCTCAACTTGCGATCGCAGCCGAGTTGTGGAGGTATTGCCCTCTTGGACCCCCTGGCCCGTCTTGCGGCTGACCTTCTCCTCTTAGTTATGAGATTTCTAAGGTGGAGAAAAATATTATTATTATTATTATTATTATTCTTTCGATATATTATACACATATACTTTTTGATGATGTGTTGTTGTTCTATTGGTTGTAGGTGCAGTGAAGGTGTCGCATCTGTTGACCATTGGGCATGGGAGGTGAAGCACCAATTCGTTTCCTATAAAACGGGGGGTGTTCGGAGATACACTTACCCCATGCCTCCTAACTTCCCCTTGCGTGTTTGCTGCTTTCGAGCTCCGCGGTGGAGCTTCACTTGCTGCTAGTGTCTCCATGGTGGGGCTTCGCTT
>CM041636.1:14856749-14932559 GCA_023333625.1 Bothriochloa decipiens
GCCATTCTGTGTATTTTCCCTTCGTGGAAAATTGAGGATGTTTCATGATTGTTCTCTGGTTTGCTTCATATTGTGCAACTAACCTGTCTCTTTCTCGATGCATCTGCTGCATTGTGACCCTCAACTGCCGAAGCCCTTCTTCCGGGCTTGGGTTTTCTTGAGGCTGCTGGGGAGCTGGCTGTTCATTTGGATCTTCCGCATTACCATTTTCCACCTCTACCTCAACCTCCATGGCTGAGGCGTAGGCGCTTCGAGCTGCTCTTCTTGGGTGCCAACGTGGAGCTGATGCTGCTGCCTTAGTGGAGGCCGTTGTTCTATTCCGTGAGGGGGTCTTTTTCCTTGGTGGCATCTGTAGGTTTGAGAGTGGCCTGAACACGGTGGGCGCCAAATGTTGTAACACGGTTCCAGAGAACCTTGTCAATGCGATGAATGAACGGAGGAGGTCCGGACGATGAACTAAGTGGGTAACATGTATGAACTCGCACGGACCTTCACCACACTACGGCGAAAAGGTGAAGGTCCGATGAGTCAATGAGATAATGAATGAGGCTCGAATAACACAACTATATTGCTTTGCAAATTACAATGGTGGGTCCAGAAGCAATTAGGGTTTCACTAGCCTCTGGAATCCTCCTCTTTACAATGCAAAGGGGTCTCCCTTTTATACTGGCTTGTACAACAGGAATCACGATTTCAATTTTACCCTCGACATTCAAGAGAATAATCCATGGATATGCTATCCCCAGGCTATCTTCCTCAGGGCACTTTCGTCTTCCCTCCTTCCGTGCTGACTTCGCCTGATGGGCCTTGGCCCGCCCAAGCTTCCTCCTTAAGGCCCATCGGGCCCTTGGTGCCAGTGCGTGGAGGTGAAGGTCGGGCCGAGCTTCACATCACCCCGTTGCGGAGGTGAAGGTCGGGTTGAGCTTCACGTCACCCCGTTGTGGATGTGAAGGTCAGGTCGAGCTTCACATCACCCCGTCGTACAGGTGGAGGTCGGGTCGAGCTTCACGTTGCCCCGTTGTGGAGGTGAAGGTCGGGTCGAGCTTCACGTCACCCCGTTGTGGAGGTGAAGGTCGAGTCGAGCTTCACGCCGCCCCATTGTGGAGGTGAAGGTCAAGTCAAGCTCCACATCGCTCCGTCGTAGAGGTGGAGGTCGGGTCGATCTTCACGTTGCCCTGTTGTGGAGGTGAAGGTCGGGTCGAGCTTCACATCGCCCCGTTGTGGAGGTGAAGGTCGGGTCGAGCTTCACATCACCCCGTTGTGGAGATGAAGGTCGGGTCGAGCTTCACGTCACCCCATTGTGGAGGTGAAGGTCGGGTCGAGCTTCACGCCGCCCCGTTGTGGAGGTGAAGGTCGGGTCGAGCTTCACATCGCCCCGTTGTGGAAGTGAAGGTCGGGTCGAGCTTCACGTCACCCCGTTGTGAGGTGAAAGTCTGGTCGAGCTTCACGCCACCCCGTTATGGAGGTGAAGGTCGGGTCAAGCTTCACGTCGCCTCGTTGTGGAGGTGAAGGTCAGGTCGAGCTTCACGTCGCCCTATTGTGGAGGTGAAGGTCGGATCGAGCTGCACATCGCCCCGTTGTAGAGGTGTAGGTTGGCCCGGCTCGTGGTTCGGGCGGAGCTCGGTCATCGACGCTTGAGTGCTCGTTGCCTAGCGGAGGTCGTGCTCCCCCCTTGGCACCGCAGGTAGGCCTTGCAGCGGCGGTTCGCGTCACGGCGGAGCTCATAGAGGTTGCTGCAGCGGAACTCAGACCGCTCCTCTGGTCGTGGCCGAGCTCGGCCTGAGTGCCAGGGCGACCACTGCCATAGACGGACGACGGAGGTCGAGGCGACCTCGGCCACGTCGACATGGCAGGTACAACCCTTATTCCTGCAAGAAATCACAATCCACATGAGTCGAGTTAGTCTTTTTACGAGTCGATCTTGGCAATAACTCTGCGACTCCGGTGGTCGATCCTCAACAGATATATCACTGCCCAAAGTCTTTCATGGGACTGGGAAGCATGAGGACTGTTTCTAGAGGTTCAGGGTATGTGACAATCCCACTATGAGAAAAATCCACACCTAGCCATGAGATAGTTGAAGTCTAACATCCGAAAAAATAATGAGTTAATGTGTCTTTGCATTGGATGTCAAAACGAGTTGGCATTAAAAAGTTCTTCTGGACTATTTAAGTAAATAGAATTCAATTCTTTGTTTCCAGATAAAAACATCCCTTGCAGCGCTGGTTCGATAATTTTTGTACTGTTGAGATTAAAGAAAAAATAAGCTTGTTGCGAAAAACAAATATAGATATTTGGGAACATCGTTGATCATGCACGCCCAACAAACTGGTGTCTTTGCTTTCTATCCTTTTCATCTGTGTTCCATCATTAATAAATAAGACAGTATCACCTTTATATTAATTATTACATATTTGGAGGTCCATCTGCCCGTCTATATACAACTTAGTGCTGGACCCTCCTATCATCATATTTTGCATCGATCATTCCCTCATCTGCAAGTTCATATATAGTTACATCAACTCCTCTTATACTCCCCATGAACCAAACAATAGAATGGAACTCCCACCATTAATTCCCATAGCTCATCATATCTAGTTGCCATACGCACCATCAGCCTCATTAGAAACCTACGAAGTCGATCCACGGGTACCAGAAGCCTAGTCTTATGCATGTTTGGTTCTTCCAATGAAATCATTTCCCTTGCATAGCAATTACCCAAGATCTAAGGCAGATATGCTAGTATTACTGTGTTATCTGTACATACCCTAAGTCTGTCATTGGATTGGGAAGTATCAGGACTGTTCGTCTCACGGTGTGAGAGGATGATTCAGCATATATGACTATTCCACTACGAGAAAAATCCACACTTCGCCCTGAGAGTGTTGAAGTGTAACATCTAGAAAAAAATAATTAACTTCATGTCTCTTTGGCTCAATGGTCTTAGAATAGAGGGATGAAAGGCCTAATTGCAGTCCAACCTCTGCAGCTCCCTGTTGGCTGATCGATCTCTTCACTTTGCAAGGTGGCAGAGGCAGAGCTCCAGAGTCATCCGCTCCCGTCTCCTGGGCTCGGCCTCCAGGTCTGTGACCTTCTCTTCACCATACGGCCGCAAGACCGATAAGAATTCGGTTACTGCCTTCCTGTTGGCTATAGAATGTGGCAGCAGCTGCTAATGTTTGGTGACATGGCTTATCCTATCTGTGCTCTCGGTTTAGTCTTGTTCATTGTGCATGTCAGAGTTTCAAGAAACCCAGTAGTAGATCAAAGTCCGTTTTGAGGACTTTCGTTGTCGAATTGAAAAATTCCGTAGTGACGGATGCTGTAGAACTTCTAAATACCTTTCCAATGAGTATCTAAAACCATTTTTTTTAAGATATGTCAATTTCTGAATATTATGGTCAGTTCCATTCAGAGTACAGATTCAGTTGGACCTTCAGTTTTGGGTGTCAATTTAGGAGTTCATCCAAGACGTCTTGGTTCAATATGCTATAGACATTTTTATAGTGTTTTAAATGATGTTCCATCAAGTATTGAAACAACAAATTCAGTTGTATGCGTTGGGAAATATGAGTGTTTTTCGGAAACAGTGTTGTCGCTGCTAATAGACAGAGCATGTTTGTCACTTCGTAGGCTGTTTTAAAAAGAAAATAGAGCAAAATTTGACCTTGGTTTCAAAACCAAATTTGTATATCTTGTTTGGTGTAGATTCTTGGCAAGTGTTTATTTATTATTATATCTCTTAGTGTTTCAAAGATACAAAAAATGCAAACAGCGCTGCTGGCATGGCCACTCCCATAGAAATTCCCATAAGCCTGTTTGTTCTGTCTTATTATTTCCCATAGGCCACTCTCATCACTAATTGCCATAGCCCGTCATACATAGTTGCCAAAGGCACCCTCACCCACATAAGTAACTTACAAAGTATATAGGTACCCCAAGCCTTAGTCTTAGACACGGTGCTGCTTCGAATAAAATTGTTTCCTGTAGCATAGAAGTCATCCAAGATCGAGGCAGACATGCTAGTATTATTCTATTATAATATGTCACTGCTACCCGAAGTCTGTGACTACTACCCTTCGGATTGGGAAGCGTCAGGATTGTTTGGATCATGGATAAAGAGGCTGTTATTGGGTATGTGACTGTGATGGTGGAAGGCATAGCAGGCAGCCCGTTTGGATCTGCAGCGTGAACACACTGCGTGCACAGGATTAGACAGGAAGCAGAGCAGTTGTATTTAAGATCCACTGTGGTAGTTTTTTTTTTTCTGGACACAAGGATAACCCGGTCTTCGGTGTTGTATTTAAGAGGCTGAGCTGAAATGTACTGGACCTTCATGGCAGGCTTCATTTTCCATGGTGTCAATCGCACAATTACATTTTATTAGACACATAAAGTATTTTTGGCTTCACACACTGTGATTTAACACCAATGGAAACAGCATGAGGGCTCTAGACGAGGTAATCTGCCACCCCGCATAAAGATGTCAGTATTTGGTATAGATGGGACTATCTATGTTTATTCATTCATCAAAATATTCAATGAAAAGTATTTTATAAATTTTCATGTCCCTTGAAATATTGGGATACTAAATTACCATCATGTGTGAATATAACTTTTCCTGATGGGGAACATCCATCTTGTTTGACATCAGACCACCCAGAACTGTTTCCTAAGACTGACAGCGTCCTTCAGTTCGCTGGTCCCTAACTATCAGAGAAACCATACCTTTCTAGTAAGCCACAACCAGGGAAATCCAAACCCTCCTTTTCATGCTCTCCAATCAAGATCTACCGTAATAACATTGTTTACATTATAATAACATTGGTATTCACAAATGCAACACAACATATGGTATTAGGATGAATCAACATACCAAGATGCCTCTTCTTGCCTCATCAAATGAGAATGGAAGAGACCTTCAAATTATTCATATGCAAATGAAGAAGAGAGGGGGGATACTTGTGCCAAAAGCTTTTTGTGTTGATTGGAGGGTCCTCACCTCTCATATTCTTGCTTTTTTGTTGTGTTGAGGACTCCGTTGGTAACTCTTGAATTACCCACAGATCCTTTTATAACACCTATTGTCACTATCTGCTCTTTTGCTTAATGAAATACACACCAGCGGCGTGATCGAAAAAAAAACTTGTGCCAAAAGTTTCTGCAATGGTGAGACTCTCATCACTGAAGGAAGGTTGCTCGGCCGACATGAGTACTTGAGCCCATAAAAGAAGACTTGGTTTGGGATAGTGACAGCAGTTTTCCATCTTGTGTCAGGCAACCAGTTTTAACTTCTTATAAGGAAGACGCATGAAATGGTTGCAAAACTGCCCAATGTTTCCCATTCCTAACCAGCAAATGATGGTGTGTGAGAGCTGTCGGATCGGTTGCCATATGCCCCTAGTGAGGTTGTATTTATAGACCACGTGTTTCTTCATTTAGATCTTGTTTTTCATTGAAATATGTTTTAAATTGTTTCACCAATTGTTATGCTCAGATGCTTATATATGAAAACAAAAGCTTCCTGAGTTTACATTCATGTTAGTGAGAAAATAAAATTATGAACTTAAAATATGGATTATATTGCAATGATAAATTACACCTATTTTCTTCCATGAGCATCTTTTGAAGAAAACCTGGTCTTAAATATTCTTTACAATATTGCGAAAATTAATATAAAAGGATAGCATCCTATTCAAAGTTACAGGTAGTGTAGCGTAGTGGTAGGGAGTGATTCGTGAATGGAGAAAAACAAACCAAATTTAATTAGCCAACCTTTAAGGGATGATTCGTGAATGGAGAAAAACAAACCAAACTTAATTAGGCAATTATTGGTCGTTAGTGCAATGACTCCTGACTGCATCATCTTCCCACCCACTTCCAGGTCTGCTGCTCTCCACGCATTCCTGCAACAGCCAAGTATGAACAGCATAGCATAAGCAACGATGGCAAAGGTCTGTTGCCCGGTAGCACTGCATTTGCATCAACCATCGCAGCTTATGTAAGGTTCCTCCGTTGATGTTTGGAGAAGTTACTGCATATTCTGTTCTCGGATGAGATGATCAGCTCTCTTTTGTTACTGGGAAGCGTGAAGATGCAGATGTAAAACATCCAAATCCCCCTGCTCAAGCCAAAGGTGAAGCCTATGGCTGTGGAGATTCTGAACCTGCTTTCTACTGCAGCATAAACAATGTAATAGGGCTATTCAGTCCTTTTTGATGCCTCTTTAGTCAGTGACTACGGTTAGTTTGGTCTTTTTGGCTTTGCTTAGAGTTATGATCTGGAAACCGTCATGTGAGCTGGTCTCCCCAGCGTCATTTAGAGATATGGACGTAGAACTTCGTGTAAGCTGGTCAAGCATTCCCATTTCCATGTGTCACAATTTCTTCACAGAAGTAGGATTGGGATGCATCAAGTGTTGGCGCTAGAACCTCGCACCTACGAGGGCGAGCAACACCTGCTCGACCCCCCCTCTAGTTCCTCCCTGAGCCAAAGAAGAAGACAAGTTGAGCTCTCAACACACACACAGAGCACACCCTCTGCTCCTGCATTGGCTGAAACAGAGCCTGAATATGGTGGCAAAGAAGCTTCACTTTCCATTGCATTGCATAGAATTTATATACAAACCTCCACCTTCTACCGGGGACAAGAGAGGCATGGCTACAGTACTCAACTACTCCTAGTACTATGCTGAAATCAGCCAGGACGTGGCTGATGTACCTCTACTATTTGCATGACCTACTGCCATGCTGCTATAGAAAAATAAAGGCATGGCCTCGACCATGCTGTGACAAGAAGGATGGGATGGCAGCAGATTATTTGTCTAACAATCTTCCCCTAATCCTGCTGTTAGCCCTTGACCTCCATCATGCCAATCATCTTCCTCAGCTCTTGGAACCGAAGACGCCCGAGTAACTTGGTGAGGATGTCAGCGAGCTGCCGGCCAGTGTCGACGAACTCGATGACGATCTGTCCTCCATCGATGAAGTATCAAAGGAAGTAGAACTACACATCGAGGTGCTTGCTCCTATCGTGGAGGACGGTATTCTTTACCAGCGCAATCATCGGCTGGTTGTCCACCTTGAGCGCCGGTGGCTGAGCCTCGACACTAGTGAGCTCGCTCATCAACTGTCGCAGCTAGACCACCTGGCACGCCGCCGTGGCCGCAGCCACATACTCTGCCTCACAGGTGGACAGGGCCACCATCTTTTGCTTCAGCGACCGCCAGGCGATCGGCGCTCTGTCGAGAAAGACAAGCATGCCGGAAGTGCTCTGCCGCCCATTCACATCACCCGCCATGTCCGCGTCGCTGAACGCCATGAGTCTCGGCGCGCCCTCCTTGGCCTCGGGCGGTGCTTCACTGAACACCTTCAGCTGAAGCCCGCCGCGCTTGGGAAAGACAATCCCCAACTCCACTGTGCCCTGGACGTAGCACAACAAGCCCTTGACCGTTGTCCAGTGATCCTCCCGCGGATCCTCTATGAACCGGCTCACATAGCCCACCGCAAAAGTGATGTTCGGCCACGTGTGAGTCAGCCAGCGCAACCCGCCGACGATGCTCCGGTAGAGCATAGCGTCCACCTTCGCCACGGTGCTCTACCTCTAGAGCTTAATGCGCTCCTCCATTGGCATGGCCATAGCCTTGCAGCCTGCCATGCCCGAACGCTCAAGTAAGTTCTGCGCATAAGCACGCTGCCCCAGCCTCATGGCGTCCTCCCCCAGCTTCACCTCGATGCCGAGGTAGTAAGACAAGGCACCCAAATCACTCATCTGGAACCACGCTGTCGTCTCATCCTTGATGTCCTGAGCCCGTGCACCAGTGACGATGAGGTCGTCCATGTACACCCCGATGATGAGATGCTCCTTCCCCCGTAGATGGGTGTGCAGTGTGTGCTCCGTGGCGCATCTCTTGAACACAAGCTTAGTCATGGTGGCATCGAGCTTGGCATTCCACGCCCGTGGTGCCTAACGCAGGCCGTAGAGGGCCTTGCACAGGTGCAGCACCTTCTTCTCCGCGCCCTTGACGATGAACCCCGGTGCCTGCTTGACATAGATCGTCTCTTCCAGGTCCCCATTGAGGAACGCCGACTTGATGTCCAGGTGGTGAACCTGCCACTCCTTGGCAGCAGCGACGGCGAGCAGGAGTCACACCGACTCCATGTGTGCGACAGGGGCAAAGACCTCCTCGAAGTCGACCCCTTCGCGCTAGACCCTCGAGCAACGAGGCATGCCTTGTGCTTTACCACTGCCCTGCACTCATCCCACTTCACACTGAAGACCCACTTAAGTTCGATCAGCCGACAACCCGGCGGCAGATTGACCAGCTCCCAGGTCTTGTTCTCCTCGATGGCTCCAGCATCACCTTCCGCCACGCTGCATCGCACTCCACAACGGAGAACTTGGTCGGCTCCTCTGCACTCATCAGAAGCTGCACTTAAGTCTTGTGCACTCATCAGAAGCAGCAACGGAGAAGATTGTACTCTCCCATTAACCAATAACTTGTTCTTTCCAGGTCCTAATTCACGGGATCTCCGATCACATAGGTTGGGTTACTACTTAGGGTTAACTCACATGGTCTCAATCCCATCTCCTTGGATGCATTGTCAATCACTGCGTGATAATCCCTTTGTAATGAGATCTGCTAGGTTCTTAACTATCTGGATGTAGTCCACAGCTATTACTCTAGAGCTCCTTAATTTCCTGATAGACTTTAGTCTACGCTTTATATGTTTACTGGACTTCTTCCCGTTGTCCTGACTATTCTTCACCTTTGTGATCACTGTTTGATTATCATAGTTTATGAGAATAGCAGGAATTGGTTTCTCAACCAGAGGCAAGTCCATCAATATTTCTCTTAACCATTCAGCCTCAGTAGAGGTTGTATCCAGAGCTGTAAGCTCTGCCTCAATTATGGACTTTTTAAGTATTGTCTGCTTACAAGACCTAAAAGAGATAGCACCACCACCCAAAGTGAATATGTATCCACTAGTGGCATTAAGCTCATCAGCTTCTGCAATCTAGTTTAAATCACTATATCCTTCAATTACCCCAGGGTACCCTAAATAGTGAATTGCATAACTCATTGTGCCTTTTAGATAGCGCATTACTCAATCAATACCACGCCAATGATCACTTCCTAGATTAGAGGAAAATCTACTCAACTTGCTTATAGCAAATGAGACATCACGGTGGGTTGCCTTAGCTAGGTACATCAAAGAGCCAATAATTTGGGAATATCTCGGATGATCCTTTCCTAGCCCTTTATTCTTTCGAAGTATTAGGCTAGGATCATAGGGTGTTGGAGAAGGTTTGCAATCCATATAACCGAAGCGGTTCAAAACCTTTTCCACATAGTGAGACTGTAAAAGAGTAATCCCATTCTCACCCTTATTAAATTTAATATTCAGGATCACATCGGCTTCTCCCAAATCTTTCATGTCAAAATTTTGGGATAAGAATGATTTTACATCATTAATCTCATCGATACTTATCCAAAAAGTTAGTATGTTGTCAACATACAAACACAGGATTACTTCTTTGCCCCACCATAACGGTAATACACACAAGTGTCAGCTTCATTTATTGCAAACCCAGCAGAGGTCAAAGTTTTTTGAACTTCTCATGCCACTGCTTTGGTGCCTGCTTTAAGCCATACAAGGATTTCAGTAACCTGCACACCTTGCCCTCTTGTCCTTGTGCTATAAATCCATCGGGCTGATTCATATAAATTTCTTCCTCTAGCTCTCCATTAAGGAAAGTCGTCTTCATGTCCATCTGATTGATAAGAAGCTTATAGGAAGCATCCAAGGATAATAGCACTTGGATTGTAGTTAATCTAGCAACAGGTGGGTAGGTATCAAAGAAATCCTAGCCTAGCCTTATACTTTTCAATAGTACCATCAGACCTAAGCTTCTTCTTAAATACCCATTTATAGCCAATCGGCCTGCAACTCGCTGGTTTATCTACAACTTCCCATGTGCCATTTGCAGTGATGGAGTCCATCTCACTACGGACTGCATCCTTCTAATAATCTGCATCTGGTGATGCATATGCATCTGTAATGGTCGTGGGAGTATCATCTATGAGGTACACAATGAAGTCATCACCAAAGGATTTTTCAACCCTTTGTCTCTTACTCCTTCTAGGAGCGACAACATTGTCATCCTCATCAATACCAGGAGAGTTTATAATTGGCTCTATCGAGGGTGTGGGTTTAGGAATAAACTCATTAGACAAACTCGGTAAATAATAAGCAACATTCATCTGAAAAATATTCTCAAAGACAGTAACATCTCATAACTCCAATAGTGAATCAACTAAAATATCAGGCACTTCAGATTTTATTACTAAGAACTTATATGCAGTGCTGTGGTATGCATAGCCCAATAAGATGCAATCAACGTTCTTCAGTCCAAGGTTTGGTTTCTTATTAATTGGTATGCTAACCATGGACAAACATCCCCACGTACGCAAGTAATGGAGTGATGATTTCCTTCCTTTCCATCCTTCATACAGAGTGACTTCACTATTTTTAGTGGGAACTCTATTTAGAACATGACATGCTGTTAAAATAGCCTCCCCCACCATGCTTTAGCCATACCGGATGTTCCTAACATGGCATTCACCAAGTCCATTAATGTCCGGTTCTTTCTTTCGGCAACCCCGTTAGATTGGGGTGAATATGGAGGTGTCCATTCTTGAATTATTCCGTTCTCCGCACAAAAAAGATCAAATTCATTGGAAAAAGATTCCCTACCGCGATTAGACCTGACACACTTGACTTTCTTTTCTAATTGAATCTCTATCTCAGCCTTATAAGTCTTAAAACATTCAAATGCCTCATCTTTAGTTTTTAGCAGAAAACATAATAATATTTGGTTGCATCATCAATTAAAGTTATAAAGTATCTTTTCCCTCCTTTTGTCAACACATCATTCATTTCACAAATATTAGAATGTATGAGCAGACTTGTCAGGCTTGTCATTCATTTCATAAAGTATGAGCTGAATGTATGAGACCATACTCACTTCATCCATGTCATGCACCTCTCGTCTACAGACTTGTCAGGCTTACGAGGTTGCTTTACTTGCACACATGCTTGACATTTAGAACCTTTGATGGTAGAAAAATTCAAAATTAAATTCATACCGGATAGACGCGACATAAAACCAAAATTTATATGACACAAACATGAATGCCATATATCAGCCACCGAATTGTTTGAATCACACACATGGTTCACAACTTTATTGTAGAAATCAGAGAGTGAAAAATGGAACAAGCCTCAGCTCTCATAGCCTTTGCTAATGAATTGGCCATACCTCGAGAATACTACTTTATTAGACTCGAATACCATCTTGAACCCATCTCGACACAAGAGGGATCCACTAACAAGGTTCTTCTTTATTGAGGGAACATGCTGCACGTTCTTGAGCCACATGATCTTTTCCGAAGTGAACTTCAGATCGACCGAACCAACACCAAGAATAGAATCATACGAGCCGTTCCTCGTCATGACGGTTGAACATCGTGCGACCTGGTAAGATGAAAATATGGAGATATTAGTACAAACATGAATATTGGCTCCTGTATCGATCCACCTATCATTAGATTGACATACAGAAAATACACTAGGTAAATAATTACCGTACCCAGATCCACTAGGATTTCCAATAGTCACATTGGCAGATTTCTTCCCCTGCTGATTCTTCTTGCCCTTGCAGTTCTTGCACTTCTTGGCGAAGTGTCCATTCTCTCCACAAATGAAGCACACAACTTCATCCATGTTCATCTTCTTCTTCTTGAACTGAGTAGTCCGAACAGGCTTTTTCTTGTTCTTGCCAGCATGCTGCATCACATTGGCACTGGATTATTCTAGAGCTTTTGGTGGAGCATCCTTTGCCTGAGCCTTCTCTTCAACATCAAGACCAGTTAACATATCCTTAACGAAGATCTTCTGTCTTTTATGTTTCAGAGCTGTGGTGAAGTTTCTCCATGACAGAGGCAACTTGGCAATCATACCACCAGCCACAAACGTATTAGGGAGGACATGTCTGAGTTGTTCAAGTTCCCTCACAATAAGATAGAACTCATGAGCCTGTTCCACGACTGAATAGTTTTCAACCAGTTTGAAGTCATGGTACTTCTCCATCACATACAACTTGTGTCCAGCGTCTGCAGCACTAAAATTATGTTCAAATGCCTCCCACAGTTCAACAGTACTTTTGATGTTCATATAAACATCACACAGCTGGTCAGACAAAACGCTAAGAACGCACTCGACGAAAATCATTGTAGCCGCAGTAAACTCCTGCACCTCTTTCTCAGATGCGAGAGGTATTGCGGGAGGATTACCGACGACCTAAAATACGCCCATAGCAGTAAGCAACAACTAGGACCTCATCTGTCATCTCTTAAAATTCACACCAGTGAACTTTTCCTGTTTTATCGCATCAGTATATCCCTTAGTCATCGCTAAATGCCTATCAGGTTTTTGAATTATTGGAAATAAAAATAATTTAGCGATGCATAAATTAATTCCGACAATAAGGAAAAGACAAACAACATGTATCACAGATATATGATTCAACACTAGCACAACGATCTGAGACATAGGCATGTTCTCTAGTGCTAGTAACAGAGAGAAAGCGAGAACGAACAACAAACAGAGAAGAGACATTCTTATAGTGGGATTGTCGGCGAGGGAAGATGTAGCAGTCCATCGACGGAGATCCAAATCATCGATGAAGAGGGAAGAAGACGTCCAGCAAGCAGTCACGATAGCGCTTCCCAAAAACCTGATACGCCCCCTACCCCATGCAGGGACGGGAGGAAGACGTAGACTTCAGAGCCTGCTCTCCCGGCACCGATGGCATGTTGGCGATGTGATGGGGAAGACGGTGGCAGCGCAGCACAGTGGCCAGGAAGAGATGAATCTCTCGATACTGAGGACGACGTCTCGCCCCATATTTATACACGCGCCGCAGCTAAGAAAAGTAATTAGCCGCTCAATCACAGCATTACGGTAATTGACATGTCGTTTGTGCGCTTACCAAAATACGAAATAATTGCTTACCAAATAGGCCAGCATAATTTTCTTCATGCATGCAAAAATTCAGAGTGTCAAAAGAAAGCCGCACACCCGCAAGGGTCGGAGCGGGAAATCGGCAGACCATTCACGCGCATGTCGTGCGTGTGCGCCCATTAGCCCCGCCCCGCCCGGTGAGGCGAGCGAGCGCGCGCGCGTGTGGTTCTTCCTTTTTCTCTTCCCAATAGTTTTAATAATATAGAAATAGCTCAACTATTTAAGTTGGCTTCACTCCTCTTGAAGTAGCAAGGTGGGAATAAAGTCCCTCAGCTTTTTATATATACATACATGTGTGAGTAGACCTTTGTGATTTATTTGGAATTGTTTGGCCCACGGCCCAAAACACCTAACAACATCACCCAATCTGCCTCCAGCTGGATGCATCAAAGCAAGACAAGGTGAGGCTCAAAAAAAAAAAAAACAAAGCAAGACAAGGTGAGCACACCCCGTGCATTGCAATATGTCGGTTACTGGTGCATTATTTGGTAGTAAAATTATTGTCGGATTATGTCCTCTCTTTTCCCTGTTCCTTCTGATCCTAAATATCCACTTGGCTCAGCTATGTTAACTGCTCGTTGGTCCTTGAATTCACTATGCTAGCTCAATAATAGCATCTGCATATCCTTTTTGAGGGTGCTACCTCTCCCAGGGCTCACTGTTGGCCTCACATATTTAGTGTCCTGCCGCTGACCATCTGCACGGCCTCACAATCAGAACTGGCTTGATAGACGTACGTTCTTTCGGATCATCTAGGATATGGATTGGTGCAATGGTGCACTAATAACCACCTAGCTACACTTCTTGATATGTATATAATTACATGAATGTTTTAGTGCTTTTCAGTGGATAGGTACAAAATCAGATAGGCATAAGCACTGTTTAACATCTGACAATTATATTTTATTCGAAAATATATTCTTTTTTCCGAAGCTAGAATTGTAATATGCAGCACCCAATCATTGAACTCATAAATTATGGGTGGCCCATCTTGCTGATTAGGGCAGGTATATTGTTACACGTGAGCAATCTTATACGCCGTCTTATGCATTGCCACGTAGGATTTTTGATGATGTGGAGGAAAAAGAAAGGTGAGAGAGAACGATGTCATTGTTTCGTGAAACGACTGCCTCATAAGCTAAAATTTAGGACTATGAGACAACTATTTTACCATTGTATGAGTTGTTGTCGTCATGTACCTCGTAATCCTATTTTTACTCTCTATAAATTAAAAAATTATGAGTTACTATGAAACAATTTAAAAAGATAACCATTGTGCATGTAGTTTATTAAGTCGTCATAAATAACGTGACACTCTATGAGACTAGATATAAGACTATACCAATGTACCTACCCTTATAATTACTGAACGAAGAACAAAAGACTGCATGTTCATCCACAAACTGCCACTAGGAGCAGGGGTTAAATATTGATGAACTCCAAACAGAACTTGGTATGACACTAGTGGAGAGTGGAGGCTTCCTATTTCTTGAAGTGCATGCTGGGTTCTCGACACATATCGCCGGACAGAATCCCCTGGGTCAGTTTTCTCCTGATTGCAAATTTTCAAGGACTGCGATGTGGTGAGGCTCTCGTCAGTCACCGTTGATGCAACTGGAGTGCAATGGAGGCTTCACATTTCTTGGACAAACCCAGCAGAAGACACAGTGCTTGCTGGGTGGCATTTCTTTGACAGAGGGGCCAGAGCAGGGATTGTGCCATCCACATGGCCTGTTCATGTACTGAGATAGCCCTGTTGATTGTAAGGCTCTGGATATTGATAAGCGGATCCTCAGCCCACCAACTAATTTCATACAACGTGGATGCAGAATTTCCCAGTGCTTCCCAATCCTAACATGTAACCATTGTATGGGCTGTGCTATGAGTGTGGTCTGAGTGTCTACTACCACAGTGAGGCTTGACTTTAATCCTGCGGGATACAGGTGATCCATGCACCAAGCTAAGTTGTATTTATATTCAAGCAGGTTCAATCTGTTGTTAACTAGTGTTATTTATCTCTTAGTTTTTATTGAAATATGTTTCCAATGGTTTCACCAATTATTGCATTAGGCTCAGATGCATATGGATGAAAATAAATGCCTCCTGCATGTACCTTACTGAGTATTGAAACATAAGCGGCTGGAATGTGAATGGTACAAGAGATAGTTTACATATATATAATCGTCCAAGGGACAGGTTCATGCATATTGCAGTGGACAGGTTTATGCATATTGCATTGGACAATGTGTAGTGACATGAATAACTAATAATTTGTTAGCAAATAATGCAATCAAGATCGAACACGAGACACAGATTTTTACGTAGAAAACCCTTGCGGGAAAAAACCACGGGCGCCAACCGGCGATCTTCAATATATGAAGAGAGTTTACAGAACACAGAGAATACAATGAGTCGTCAGCTCTTCCCATGCGGCTTACAAGATATATTTATAGGACGGACCGACTACAGTCAAATATAGAAACAAATTCGCTAATAAACATGACCGAACCATGGGCCCTCCAGGCGTCCCCACAAGACTTACGTTACTAATTCGGATCATATTCCAACAAATTCTACCTTGAGACGAATTCTATCTTGTAGCGAATGAAGTATCATCAATTAACTCACTTCAATAATAAATAATTACCGACGCCAAAAGTCACTAGGACATAATTTGAAATGCCAACTAAGCTTGAGCATAGCCCAAACTTAGTTCCAGGAACTGGCTTTATCAACATATAAATAGGATTATCATGAGTACTTATCTTGCACACATTAATATCACTGTCAGCAATAACACCTCGAATAAAGTGATACCTCATATCAATATGCTTGGTCCTTTATGCTTGGTCCTTTCATGAAACATCTGATCCTTGGTCAGACAAATAGCACTCTGGCTATCACAATGTATAGTAGTGCATGAAGTAACCCCACAAAGTTCAGAGTATAAACCTCTCAACCAAATAGCTTCTTTACAAGATTCAGAAATATCTATATATTCAGCATTTGTAGTAGACAGAGCAACAGTGGATTGTAATCATGCTTTCCAACTAACAACACAACCACCAATGGGGAAAACATAACCCATGAGAGATCTCTTATCCAAATCACCAGCAAAATCAGAATCAACATAACCAATAAGTGCATCTCTAGATTTCCCAAATTACAAACAGGCATTAGAAGTACCTCGCAAATATCTGAAAATCCATTGAACAGCCCTCCAATCTCCTTTCTAGGATTAGGCATGAATCTACTGACAACACTCAATGCATGAGATAAATCAGGACGAGAACAAACCATGGCATACATAAGAGAACCAACTGCACTGGAATATAAAACTCTAGACATGTACTCAATATCTCTATCTGACTCTAGACATAAATCTGATGATAATCTGAAATGTGCAGCTAATGGAGATTCAATTCACTGGTTTTGCATTATACATGTTGAAATAACGAAGAACCTGTTCAATATAACCTTGCTGACTGAGGTATAATTTACTAGATTTTCTATCTCTAGTAATTTTCATACCAAGAATTTTCTTAGTTGCACCCAAGTCCTTCATCTCAAATTCTTTACTCAATTGTGCCTTCAATTTAGATATTTTTGATCTATCTTTAGCAGCAATCAACATATCATCAACATAAAGAAGCAAATAAATAGCTGAGCCATTACCAATCTTCAAATAAACACAGCTATCATAATCAGACCGCTTAAAACCACGAGAGAGCATAAATGAGTCAAACTTCTTATACCATTTCCTAGGAGATTGCTTCAAACCATAAAGAGACTTCTTTAATCTACAAACAAGGTTTTCTTTTCTAGTAATAACAAAGCCTTCAGGTTGGTTCATATAAATGTCTTCTTCTAAGTCCCCATGTAAAAATACAGTTTTAACATCAAGTTGCTCAAGTTCATAATCATGCATGGTAAAAATACTAAACAAAGTGCGAATAGAACTATGCTTAACAACTAGGGAAAAGACATCATTATAATCAATACCTGGAATCTGGTTATAGCCTTTAGCAACCAACCTTACTTTATACCTTGCTGGCTCACTAGGAGAAAGACCTTCCTTTCTTTTATAAATCTATTTGCAACAGACAGCCTTTTTATTCTTGGGCAATTTCACTGAATCCCAAGTACCATTCTTTTCAAGTGACTCCATCTCATCTTGCATAGCGGTCATCCAATTCTTGCGATCAGTAGAAGTAATAGCCTCAGAATAATTAGAAGGTTCTGCATTACCTTCAATCTCTTCTGCAACACTCATAACATATGCAACATTGTATTCTTTAATACATCTTTTAACAGGCTTTGGCTGCCTTTTAGGCCTATCAACATCAGAAGAATCATTAACAATTTGAGAAATCTCAGCAATAGGTGCATCTTGCACAATAACATAATCAACATCTGGTGAATCAATTAAGTGCTCCACATACACACTTATTTTCTCTCCTTCAACAGGAGCATCAACAGAAGGATTGTCAACAAACATAACAGTCTCATTAAAAATAACATTTCTACTAAGCATAACCTTTTGAGTCTGGGGATTCCATAATTTATAACCTTTAACACCGTGTTGATAACCAATAAAAATGCATTTAATACCTCTAGGCTCCAATTTTCTATTATCAATATGAGCATAAGCAGTACAACTAAAAACTCTGAATTGTGAATAACCAACTGGAGAACCAGACCATACCTCAATTGGAGTTTTCTTATCAAGAGGAATAGAGGATGAACGATTAATAAGATAGCAAGCAGTGGAAGCAGCTTCAGCCCAAAAACGCCCATTCAAGCCAGTATTGGACAACATGCAATGGGCCCTGGAGATGATAGTCCTATTCATATGCTCAGCTACACCATTCTGTTGAGGCGTATAAGGAATAGTGTAGTGCCTAACAATGCCTTCAGACTTGCAATATGCATTAAACTCATTAGAACAGAATTTCATCCCATTATCAGTGCAAAGCTTTTTAACCTTCTTCTCAGTTCGATTTTCAATCATAATCTTCCACTCTTTAAATGTTGAAAATGCTTCTGATTTATGCTTCAAGAAATAAGGTCATACCTTACGAGAATAATCATCAATGATTCTCAACATATAACGAGAACCACCAAAAGAAGGCTTGCGAGATGGTCCCCATAAATCAGAATGCACATAATCAAGAATATCCTTACTTTTATGAGTAGAGATATTAAATAACACCCTCTTGTTTTTGCCAAACACACAATGCTCACAAAATTTCAACTTACTGATGTTATGTTCATCAAGGAGTCCTCTCTTGTACAATTCGTGCAAGCCTTGCCCACTGATATGTCCAAGATGCTTATGCCAAAGATCAGTTGCATCAGAATTAGATGATGAATTGGAAATTACAGCAGCATCACGTATAATTGTAGTACCATGAAGATAGTATAGATTTGAAGATTTCAATTCACCTTTCATCACAATAAGAGAACCTTTTGACACCTTTAAAACTCCATCTCCACCGGAGTACTTGTACCCTTTAGCATCAAGAGTACTGAGAGAAATAATATTCTTGCTAATGCTAGAAATATGCCTCATGTCAGTCAAGGTTCTGACAATGCCATCATGCATCTTAATCTGAATAGATCCAATATCAACAATATCAAGTGGACTGTTATCACCCAATCTAAAAGAACCTCCACCTTGGAGAGAATCATAGGTGACAAACCAATCTCTATTAGTGCATATATGAAATGAAGCAGCGGAATCTAGAATCCATTCATCATCACTATTATTGGCACACCAGCAAAAGCAACAAGAGAATCACCATCGGAATAATCTACCTTAGAAGCAGCAACAGAAGCATTACCTTCATCATTGGTTTTACCTTTCTCTCTATATGTGCCAGTTCTCTTCTCTTTATTTTTCATTTTGAAACAATCCTCGATAAAGTGAGTATCCTGCTTGCAATACTTGTAACAGAATTTATCACCTCTACCATGAGACTTTGATCGGCCTTTGTAACGATTAGAACTTTTGCCTCTCTTGCCATTGTTTGATTTATTTTCTGTCCTCCCACAAACAGCCAATGCTTCTCCTTTGGAAGCAGAACCTTTAGAAAGACACCATCAATTTTATCTTTTCTTTAGCATGCAACGCCTCACAGACCTCATCAAGAGTTAGTGTATCATGGCTATATAATAAAGTATCTCTAAAGTTTGAAAATGAACTAGGCAAAGAGCACAAAAGAATAAGACCCAAATCCTCATCATCATATTCTACCTGCATAGCCTGAAGGTTAGAAACAATCTCCTTAAAGACTGTCAGATGGTTGATAACAGAATCATCCTCTTGCAACTTGTGCGAATATAACTTCATCTTCATATGCATCTTGCTTGTTAAATCCTTAGACATATAAATTGACTCTAACTTGAGCCACAAAGCAGCTGCAGTTTTCTCCTGCAGACAATCTTGCAAAATATTATTTGAATGATGAAGCTAAATTTGAGTCAAGGCCTTACGATCTTTCATTTTCTCATCATCGGTCCAAGACTTTCAATCCTTGTTACCGAATTTATCAAGAGCATCATCAACATCTGCCTGCGTAAGAATAGCCTGCGTCTTAACTTGTCACAGAGCGAACCTTGTATCATGATCAAGTTGAGGAATATTATATTTCACTGAAGACATGATGAATAAATAATAGCAATAACCAGAAGAATAATAATCTGCAGAAATATAGGTGTAACCCTAGCGAAAACCTGCAGCCTGGAACACATCTTGTGTGCGATCAGCAATAAACTGAAGA
This sequence comes from Bothriochloa decipiens, assembly GCA_023333625.1. NCBI lineage: Eukaryota > Viridiplantae > Streptophyta > Magnoliopsida > Poales > Poaceae > Bothriochloa > Bothriochloa decipiens. Next base: position 14,876,617 of record CM041636.1, read on the forward strand.
AAGAACTCTTCTGGTAGCCTTCACGTGTGCACGTAGCATAGTTCACCAAAATTTTTACCTCCTCACGATCACGAACAGCAACGCAATTTCAGAACTTGCGGTCTTGATCTCGATCCGCGTGAACAGCAATGAATTTAATTCACCCACAGCTTCACAGCCACGGCAACAGCAGCAGATTGATTTTTTTTCTCTCCACGGCAGGAAGGAACGCAGCAGCCAGACAGGAATTTACGACAGCAGCGGATAGCACGAAACTGACTCGGTGACACGGACGCAGGACACGCCGAGCACTGGAACGCGCAGCTTTTCCTGGGACGCCACCACCTCGACTTGCACCAACCAACGTCCTCGACTCCGCCTCGATTTACAGAGGCAGCAGGAAAACGCCGATTAGATCGACGCGGATTGATGACGGCGCGAACACGGATCGCTGCGGCGGTTGTAGGGAATAATTTTTTTTTTAAATCTCCTGTCTAGCTCTACATACCACTTGTTAGCAAATAATACAATCAAGATCGAACACGAGACATAGATTTTTACTTGAAAAATCCTTGCGAAAAAAAACCACGGACGCCAACCAATAATCTTCACTATATAGAGAGTTTATAGAACGCAGACAATATAATGGGTCGTCAGCTCTTCCCGTATGGCTTACAAGATGCATTTATAGGACGGACTGACTGTAGTTAAATACGAAAAAAAGTCGCTAATAAATATGACCGAACCATGGGCCCTTCAGGCGTCCCCACAAGACTCATGTTACTAATTCGCATCATATTCCAACATAATTAAACATTCAAATGAGGAAATACATCTTCACTACCCATCATGATTTCATCTACACGTTCGCACTGAAAAAAGCTGGACAACCCAGGGGATATGAATTGCTGAATTGCTTCTCCTATGCTCCCACTCTTATATTCCCCGTGAACCAATCATTACATTAGAAATAAAATTCAAATTTTATCTTAATTCATTGCTTTATCTTCCAACACAAATAGCCATAGCCCTCCATACATAGTTTTGAAATGCATCCTCAACCTCTTTGAACCTACCACCAGCCTCAGTCCTAAACCTAGTGTAACTGTATTATATACGTCACTACCTAGAGTCTGTTGCATGAGGAATTATTGTATCACGGAGTAGGGGTATCGATCTGGGTATGTGACTATTCAACTACGAGGTAGCTACACACCAAGCAATGTCTGTAGGTGTACCACCAGCCTCGGTGCTAAACCTGTGTTTCGGTTCCAATAAAAAATTTTCCCATAGCCTAGAAATCACCAAAGATCAGAGGCAGACATGCTAGTGTTACTGTATTATATGTCACTACCTAGAGTCTGTTGCATGACTGGGAAGCATCAGGAATGATTGTATCACAAAGTAGGGGGGGATCGGTCTGGGTATATGACAATAAACTACGAGGTAGCTACACACCAAGCACTGAGCTCCATTTGGATATGCAGCACGAACACAGTGCTCGCAGTTGACTTATTAACTTGGCAAACAAAGTCAAGCAGCATTTGAGTTCCTGAAGAGCAAGCACAGGAGTCATAACCTACATGATCATATGTCAAAAGTTAGACTATAATTAGACCCACGTAGATTATGTACATATTCTTATCTGTTCTTCTGGGCTGAAGATATCAGCTTGATACGTGGCTCTTCCTTGGGCATATCACAGCGGCACATTAACACTAAGTTCATCTGCCTCAATCTGTCAAATCCGCTACGGCCCACATTATTAAATTTCAAGTAAAAGAACGAGAACTACTCCACTATACCTTTTTTCTAAAATTGACATGGGTCTCAAGCTATCTACCTAATTAATTAATTTTTTTGAAATTATTTTTCATATCGTCCTTGCATGGGCATAGGGATACTCTCTTGAAGCACAAAATTCTTTTTAATAGTATATATGAATATACATGCAAACTAGTGAACTTTTTTTTACAAATCTCGCTTCATAAAAAAATCTGTAAAAAAGAGCATACAACATAAGACCCCAGAGGCACTCGGATTATTTAATTTACAGAATCATCATATACATTAATTGTTATGACCAAAGGAATGTGAGCATTATGGATGCGCCTGCTCCTTACATCACGAAAACTAGGAGAAGAATATGTACTATTTTCGTGTGGCAAAGCTTCAAAAATTAGTGAAGCAAGACGATGTTGTGGTATACATGTAGGCCAAAGTCAAGCACAGACTGTTCGGCATCTTTCTGTTCGGAAGCCTTCTATAATAAGGCTCCCAAAAGCTAGGGAAAGCCATTATTTGACACTGAGACTGGGTAACTGCGCCAGGTTGATAAAAGTGAAGCATGATAAACGTCCTGATGCATCTCAGTCCTACACATTCATTAGGCGATCCACAACATAGGTATTTCGCATGATAGTTGTTCGGGATGCGCCCCGAGGCCGGAGAGGCTTGTTACCTCCGTTGTGGAGACTAACCTACGAATCTAGTATTCTTTTCATATCTGTGTTCGTAAGATCCAAAGGCGACACTCCCAGAGGTAGGACCTCCGCCAAGGAGGCACCGTGAAGGCGGTCGGCAGCGGAGGTCCATCGTCCTAGCCACCGACTCCCGCGGAGGTCTGGCGCAGAGGCCCGGTGGCGTCACTTCCCATGCTCGCGGAGGTCATCATCCTAGCCGTCGACTCCTGCGGAGGTCCGGTGCGGAGGTGGAAACGTCTCAAGATAACGTCGACAGGGTGATCAGATGGGCCGAGCTGAGGCTGATCATCAACAAGCGGATATGGTTGGCCTCTCGAGGGCGATGATGGGCCGTGGCCCATGTGTTATGGCGACAAAGTGATAGACAAGCTTGCCCTTGGAAGGCCCACGTGTAATAGATTCAGTGTCTAGGATTTTGAAACTCCCGTTGGGGGTATGCTTGTACTTTCAATCTTGAGCTGAGGAGTCACTATAAATGGCCCTGCCCCCTGTGTAATGGGGGATGGTTCATTAATAGCTATAGGATCTTCTGCTATCGGGCCCATGTTGTAATTTTTTTATTTAATACAAACAGAGAAGGACTGTCTGGACCACTTGTTCTACCCTCACTATAACCTGCAGGGACTAGGTCCCAGCAGTTGGCGCCCACCATTTGTGTCTAGCCGAAGATAACGCCTACAGATGGCACCTAGAAGAAAAGCCTCTGCAGGACGTACCGCCACTGAGGCGGAGGTACCCAAACCCTTGACTCGCGGGAGGCCAAGAAGAAACATCCAAAGCGCCTATGCCTCTGCACCAGAGGACGGAGGTGATGAAGAGAACAACAACGCTGCGCAAAGGGGGGAACCGTCTGAGTAGCATCCGCCAGCCCAGAACCAAGAAGATGAGTTGGCCAGACTCAGAGATGAGATGCACCGCATGGAAGCCGAAAGAGACAGGTTAAGGGCGCAGCAAGCTGCCACTCAAAGAATGATACAATCATCATGTCAAGCGGACGAGATAAGGCAGCAGATGGTCATTCTACAAGCAGAAATACAGAGCATGCAACCTCCGACAGCAAGTCCAGCGGAGATCACTCAACCATTCATGGCAAGTCATCCCCCAGCTATGAACGCGCAGGCTATGCACACCATAGTTCCAAGCCTACCCACACCATCAAAAGTCTTTGAACCAAAATCACCACTGTTTGAAGGCCTGCAAAGCTCACCATGGCCTCCAAGTTACAAACCAGTGTCTTTGCCGAGATTCAACGGCAATTCAGATCCGAGACAGTTTATAATGAGTTACGAAGCCATAGTAGCCTTCGGCTGGAGGCAACGATCATGTAATGGCCAAATCATTTGTGATTGCAGCAGAAGGAGATGCACTAGCATGGTATTCAATGTTGAAGCCAAGCACTGTATACTCATGGGAAAACCTACGATACCAGATACTGAAAAACTTTAAAGCTTACACGAACGAGTTGCTAACATCATTAGACTTGTTCAGCAACAAACACCTCAAGGGTGAACCCCACAGAGACTACTACCAGAGATTTCTACACCTCTGGGCTAAAGCGCCAGACGTCCCTAATGGGGTAGCCATAGAAGCAGCAATCAAAGGACTTAGAATCGGCCTGTTTGTGAGTCACCTAGCAAGAAAAAAGCTAGCCACAATGGCCCAGCTGCATGAGGAGTTTGAAAAATATTGCAGGTCCGACAATGGCCTCCGCAAAACATTAAAAGATGCGGATGGTCAAAGTAAACAGTCTTCAAGCAATGGCAACAGAAGAGAAAACAGGAACCACCAAAGACAACAATACCAGAACCAGCAGAAACAAGTTTTCAATTTGCAGGCTAGCCAGCCTCCGAGTGCTAGGGACAGAAGAGAAAATTATGACCAGAAAAATCAAGAAGCCCAAGGTTATAGCAAAAGCAACAAGTCTAGAAACTGCAGCAAAAACCAGAAACTAAGGAAGCCATATTGCCTCTTCCACGAAGAGGACAAAGGGCACATCACACGGGATTGCTCGGAGGCCCAGGAGACACTTGACAGGATGAAAGCCAAATAGTCACAGCTACAGCCCCAGCAGCAAGGTAGCAGGGAGGTTAATCACGCTAACAGTTTGCAATTTCATCAGTAATACAAGCCAAGTTTCCCAGGATACGTCCCAGAGCAGTTACCGCAGCACAACTTGGCTCAACAGTACTACCCGACATCATTACCGGCCTGGAGATCAGTCTATCAGCAAACATCGCAGCACCAGGGCTACACCCAGAACAGAGCAGAAAATGGTCTAACTTACATCAATCAAAGACCTCCGCACATAACGCTCATCGAATCAACACAGATTCAGACATCTCCGGTGGCACAACAAAGGCAGTATGAAGCATTACCAGCACCTCTGCAGTATACTTTAGCCCAATCATCAACCGCGAAGGCAGAGCCTCCAACAGAAAACCAGTTAAATCCACATTCGGCACAACCAACCATTGGCATGATATTACCTATAGCCAGAGGTTCAGCACTAGAGTTCAAAACCAAAAAGCAAAAGAAAGACCACCTCCGGCTGGTAAACAATGTGAGCAAGACCTCCAAGTTGAAAGCTATCCGCATGCGGATGCCATGGTCATAAAGGCAAACATAGCAGCCTGAGAAGTAAGCAGGATACTAGTCAATTCTGGGAGTTCAGCAGACATCATCTTCGTGAACGTGTTCAAACAAATGAAGCTCAGCAGAAGTCAGCTACAACCACCGGACACCCCACTGATTGGATTCGAAGGGAAGAAGATCAATGCCCTGGGCAAGATATCACTGCCAGTATCATTCAAAGATGGAGACTGTGCCAGGAAAGAGTTCATAACTTTTGATGTGGTCAACATCTACTACCAGTACAATGCGATACTGGGAAAAGGATTCGCAAACAAGTTCAATGTGGCAATTCACATGGGCTGCCTCTGCGTGAAGATGCCAGCATTACATGGAATCATCACAGTACGGGGAAGTCAAAAAGAAGCAAGGAACATAGAGAAAGCAATCTACAAGGCACATAGAAACATCAACATCGTAGAAGCAGAGGAGACTCCGGACATGCCTGCGGGAAAAACCAACATGGCAGACCAAGAAAACACAATAACATTACCATTGGAAGCAGCAGTCCCTAACAGAAAAGTGACCACAGGTGCCAATCTATCGAAGGAAGAAAGACATGACTTGTTAGAGTTGCTAGCAAAAAACAAGGATGTATTTGCATGGTCAGCATCAGATCTGCAAGGAATCAGTCGGGATGTGATTGAACACACCCTCGACCTCAACCCAGATATCAGACCCAAGAAGCAAAAACAGAGGAAGATGTCCGATGAACGCATAATGGCGGCTAAGGCGGAGGTGCAAAGGTTATTAGATGCCAAGGTCATCAGAGAAGTCAAGTACTCAGATTGGCTAGCAAATGTTGTCTTGGTGCCAAAAAATAACGGAAAAATGAGAATATGCATAGACTTCACAGACCTCAATAAGGCCTACAAAAAAGATCCTTTCCCATTACCCAGGATAGATGCATCAGTAGACAAGGCAGCGGGATGCAAGCGCTTCTCTCTGTTAGATTGTTTCTCAGGATACCACCAAATATGGCTAAGGAAGGAAGACGAAGAGAAAATAAGCTTCACAACCCCCTTTGGAACTTACTGTTTCGTTAGAATGCCGGAGGGTCTTACGCAGGATCAACGTTCTCAAGAATGATTCAAACTGTATTACAAGCTCAGCTCCGAAGAAACATTATAGCTTATGTTGATGATCTGGCAGTAGTCAGGAGGCAGACCAGAGATCATTTGGATGACCTCCGAGAAACTTTCGATAGCCTCAGAGAAGCAGGATTAAAACTAAACCTAGAAAAGTGTATCTTTGGAGTAAGCAGGGGAATGATGCTCGGGTACATTGTTGGTCCAGAAGGGCTAAGAGCAAACCCAGACAAAACAAAAGCAGTATTAACAATTAGAGAACCAGAAAATAAGAAAGAAGTACAGCGACTAATAGGCAAAATAGCAGTACTCAATAGATTCATCTCAAAATCAGCAGAATGAAGTCTACCATTCTTCAAAACACTCAAGGTCTCGGACAAACTTGAATGGGGCACAGAGCAGTCGGAGGCATTTTGGCAGCTCAAAAACTACATGACAAAAGACCTCATGGTTATAGCCCCAGACGCGGAGGCAACCTTGCTACTATATGTTGCGGCCTCCGCAGGAGCGATTGGCGCAGTGCTAGTTCAAGAAAAGGAAGTTAACAAAAGCGTATAGCAACCAGTGTACTATGTATCAGAAGTGCTACAAGGAGCAAAACTGAATTATTCAGAGGTCAAAAAAATAGCATATGCAGTAGTAACAGCATCAAGGAAGCTCAAGCACTGTTTTCAAGAACATGAAATCCTAGTACCAACAGCACAACTGCTAGCCGATATCCTAGGCAACAAAGAAGCATCAGGCAGAATTGGTAAATGGGCAACAGAAATATCCTAGTTTAGCATCAAGTTCATCTCATGAACAGCAGTCAAGTCGCAAGCGCTAGCAGATTTCTTGGTAGAATGGACATCTCTGCAGCACGCAGAATACAAAGCGGAGGCTTCAATATGGACACTATACACAGATGGCACGTGGGGCATCCAAGGTGCAGGAGCCTCCGCAGTATTAATATCACCATCGGGCATCAAAACAAAATACGCAGCAAGACTATGCGTCAAAGCAACCAACAATGTAGCAGAGTATGAAGCAGTGATCTTGGGGCTCGGCAAGGCCAAGGCACTTGGTGCGAAATACATCATGGTTAGAACTGATTCAAAGATAGTAACAGGACAAGTTGAGAAAGACTATGTTGCAAGGAGCCCAGAATTGGCTGCATACCTAGAAGTAATCAAGGGTATAGAAAAGAGATTCCAAGGCTTTACCCCAAAGCACATCCCAAGGGGGGACAACTCAGAGGCAGATGAGTTAGCCAAAGCAGCAGCAAATCAAACGGAGGTACCCAAAGGAACCTTCTACCAAGAATTGACATTACCAGCTACCGCAAAAACAACAAAAGCATTTGCGGAGGTACTCCTAGTAGACACAGAGGACTGGAGGAAACCTATAATTAATTTTATCAATGGAGTTCATGTGACATCAGATGAAACAGTTACATCAAGGCTAGCCGTACAGGCAAGGAATTACACGATAATAGACGGAGTTCTATACAAGAAAGGAATAGTCCAACCACTGCTCAAGTGCATCACAGAATCAGAAGGCAGAGACCTCTTACAAGATATCCACTCAGGAAAATGTGGATCACACATTGGCCCCAGAGCACTTTCAACGAAGGCAATTAGGCAAGGGTTCTACTGGCCGACGCATATCAAGGATGCATTGCATATAGTAAGAACTTGCAAAGCATGCCAGAGTTTTGCACCACACCAGGCATCCCCGGGAGCACAAACACAGCTAATACCTCTGGTCTGGCCGCTTCAGCGATGGGGGATGGACCTCGTAGGCCCATTACCTTCGGCTCAGGGCAGAAGCAAATATGCAGTGGTAGCAGTAGAATACTTCACAAGATGGATAGAAGCCAAACCGCTCGCAACAATCACCTCTGAAACAGTCAAAAAATTCTTCTAGCAAAATATAATTTGTAGATTCGGGGTGCCAAGGACGCTCAGTCTACCATCAAGAGAGTAACAGAGTAGTGGAAAGGTCAAATAGAATCATATTCTCAGCAATCTCCAAGACATTGCTAGATCACAGAAAGGGCAAATGGGTAGAAGAGCTACCGAAGGTTGTGTGGTCTCACAATACAAACGTATCAAGAGCCACCGGGTTCACTCCATTCAAGCTACTATACGGAGAGGAAGCAATGATGCCAGAAGAGATCAAACACCAGAGCCTTTGCACAATAAAACAAAACCTCGCAAAGGATGAAGAGTACACTAAGGAGATGACCAAAGCATACAGGCTAGAAGCAATCGACAACATTGAGAAATACCAAGGCCAAACCAGGAAATGGAGGGATAGAAAAGTGGTCAATAAAAACAACAAGGATGGCGACTGGGTAATGAGGTGGAGGCCAAACACTCAGAACATTGGAAAGCTACAGCCAAAATGGAAAGGACCATTCATAGCCAAGCAAGGAGGGAGAAAAGGGTCATTCTGTCTGCAAGACACAGAAGGAAGAATGTCAACCCACTCCTGGAATATTGATAGCCTCCGGAAATACTACACATAGAATGTAAGGACTCCATAGAATTATAAGTAGAGGCCTCTAGATTTAGATTCCTGCAATTTACTTTTTCTATAAAAATGGCTTGCACTCTTTTCCTCACAAAAGGGGCTCCAAATTAGAGGTGAGGTTTTTAATGAGGTAAGACCGTATGTAATTAACCTCTGAATGTATAAAGAGGACCCCGAAAAGCAATACTTAGGACAGTCAAAAGCAGCCAGCACCGCGGCTGCAATATTTGACAACTATTCACGATTTCACAAGATTACTTCATGCCACCATTTAGAAAAATGAGAAGGCATGAAGCAACCTCTGAAATAGCCTGCGCTAAAAAGCCAAAAAGCCCTCGATAAAGCCCTGTCCTATCAGGCATCGAGGCGGGCAATAGCAACCATGGGTTGCTAAAAAATAAGAAGCATGAAACAACCTCTTCAAAATGCCAAAAGCCGTCGACAAAGCCCTGTCCTATCAAGCATTGAGGCAGGCAACAGCAACCACAGGTCGCGGACGAATAAAAGGGCATGAACCAGCCTCTGCTAAATGCCAAAAGACCTCGAAAAAGCCGTCTTATCAGGCATCGAGGCAGGCAGTCGCAAGGGCAAGTTGCGAAATGAACTGGGATAAGACCTGCAAACCAATTCAGGCACCAGTACTGGAAAAAGAAAGAAATATCACACTAACCAATAGTGACCTCTGAAACAACGTGCTAAAGTAAGCGGAGGTACCATTTATGAACTCACAGGTCATATAACCTCTGCATCACGCACCTTCCAAAATGGAGGTAATATAATTGCAAAAAATTAAGGAGCAGATAAAATCATTCCAGAGCGGAGACAAGGCCTAAAGCACAATCATTTATTATTTAACTTTATACTTACAACAGACAAGGTTATTTGCACCTTGCACATAATAGGAACAATGTGCAGAGCACACAAATTTAACTGCTAGACCAAAATGCACAACCTTTGGATCAAAATATCCAGGCACTCCACCTAGCTAACCTGCTACCACAAGACATGGAAGTAGAACGGAGGTTGCCGGCACTTAAACCCCTGGCACTAGCAATGATGGAGGCAAACCCTGAGAAACTACAGAATATCTCCTATCACATCTCGGCTATATACCACACTGTGCCTCCGGAAACCAGGCCACTTCAATCAACTCCAACAGACACTCGGTACGAAGAGAAGGAGGTGAACCTCCAATGCTAGCTTGTACATGGCAAATTCCAAAATCAGCTGTCAGCACACCACTTTGCACCTTTCATTCGCAAGCAATCGCCACATCCAAAATCCTTACATTAGCAATGCTAAATAAGAACGCAGCCTGCCGCCATCTTTGCGGCTGTTCCATTATGAGTCCTTACATAGTACCAACACAAAAAAGCTCCTAGTAAGCACCATCAGTATAATGTACACAACAAAGCAGCCCAAATGAAGAGGGGGGAATCGATACTTTTATAAGGACATCCAAAGTATCATTAAAACAACTACATATCGTTAAAGGAAGCACATGCGAAATCAACACCTGCACCAGCACGCTTCAAGAGGCAAAAGTACAAAACAGTAAATAACAAAGATACGCTATCGGGCCCATGTTGTAATTTCTTTATTTAATACAAAGAGAGAAGAACTGTCTGACCACTTATACTACCCTCACTCTAAACCTGCTGGGACTAGGTCCCAATAATAGTGTTGCAACAGCTCGCTCTCTCTCTCCCTCACTCTCTCAGACAACTCACTCTATTTATGTATATTTCCACGACATGGGCTGGGGAAATGTGCTCACATTCTCGTCCTCCCTCCCTTTCCACCTCACACACACATCACAGTAAGCTCTCGCTCTTATGTACAGTTGAGCATCAAAATATGGATAATGTAAGACAATTCGATTTTTGTAGACACCAATCAATTCGCTTTATTGCTTATGTTGAAAGCATGCGTAGGTGGTGACCCTATAGTCAGAAATAAAATCAAGCAATGGAATATATGCGTGCTAGCTTATTGATCTGGCCACGTAATAAGTAGGCGAGCTTAAGTCAATATCATGTAGTCAATATCAGGTTTCTCTTGGGTTCTTCACTGCTGGCAAGAGCACAATCGCGATCAAATGATGATAACAGCACTGAAACTCACAAAGAATACTTGCAACGCGAAGCGGTTTGGGTGCTGCCTCAAAGTGCAGCTTTTCTGGTTGTTCTTCAATTAGTTGATGATCATGTGGGTGTGGCTTCGCAACATACAAACTTTTGCTTTGGTGGGACAGTTGTTCGTATATGTGGTCGTAGACAAGTGGTGAAGAAACACGAACTAGCATGGATACCTTTATATCATTGTGATTAACAATTAAAAAAATACAGGTAGGGTCAGGACTTTAAATAAAGCACAACCAACAAGGAATTTGTCATATTTCTTTCTTTTTGACCAGCATTCCATTCTGCGAGGCCGGGTCACAAGTTCTCGATGAAAGTCATGAGTAGGATTGGGATGCAACAAGAAATTGGGACTGCGTTAGCTGAGAGACTCCAGTAGCAGAGGTAGAGGAAAGCGGGAGCAAGGGGGCCAAACATTACTCACTTGCTCAACATGCTTGCGATCCATTCCCTCGAAGTTCTAAATCATACAGTTGAATATGTGCTTCCTGTCTTGGAGTGGCGAGCTCAGGTTACAGATGTCCGGAAACTGATGTTCTAGGAGGCGCCCAGCCTCGCAGTGTTCCAGGACAAATTGGTCCATCCTAAACAAGGAGATACCTAGTGCTGACCCACAGACAACGGTTATCATCCTCTCCATTTGGTCCATCTACTACCTGACATCGCCCAAGCGTTGAAGAGCTCTGGGTACCACGCAGTCATGGCGAAATCTTTGCCATCCAATCACTGTCTGCATGCAAATGGTCGCATCGAAGACAAGACAAAGGTGCACCCTGCAAACAAGCGTGCATCACAATATGTGGATCACTGATGCAGTTTTGGCAGTAAAATTATTGTTGGATTATGCATGTTCACTCTTTTCCCTGTTCCTTTTCATCATGAATATTCTATAGGGTCAGTCTTAGAATGAATCAAAAAATCTCTTTCTACAGTGTCCAGCCCTTTGAGAGAAGTGGAGATGCCATTTGAGAGAAGCCTACATACCAAACATCCCAATGTTTCCCAATCCTAACCACCAAATGATGGTGTAGCCTGTGCTGCTATTGGTCTGATTGTATGATGCACTCCAATTTGAGGCTTAACTTTTATTATGAGGCAGGATGCAACTTGCACCTTGTCAAGTTATATTCATAGTCCAAGTGTTTAAATGATCTAGAAAAGTGTGGTCCAGTTATGGTCCTTCATGCTATCTATTTTTTTCAGTGAAATATACTTATTGTTGTTTTACCAAGTTTTTTATTGGTCCTAGACCCATATTTATTTTTAGCAGGTGGCCTAGTTGGCCTGCCACGAAAAATTTAGTTGACAATTAGTGGAGCTGATCCAGCGGCTTTATTGTCTGTCTTTGCCTGTGAGACAAGTGGTAAAGGAAAGTGCAGCTTTATTTTCAGTAGCAGATTTCCTGAGGTATTCAGTTTTGTAAGGAAACTGAAATTCTCCATCAGTTTTTCGTGGAAACGGATATCTCGAGCATTTTCTTTTGTTCTCTATCACCTCATGCTTCCACCACTACGGGAAACGGGGCCTTTGCCGAGTGGCAAAATAGGGGCACTCGGCAAAGAGGCTCTTTGCCGAGTGCCAGAAGCCGCACTCGGCAAAGACTTCTTTGTCGAGTGTCTCACACTCGGCAAATCGAAGCACTCGGCAAATGGGCTCTTTTCCAAGAGTCTCGCACTCGGCAAAGAGGTACACTCGGCAAAGTGGCGCCTGGACAAACGGCATCCGTGGTCGTCTCCTTTGCCGAGGGCCCTGCCGTTACGCACTCGGCAAAGGAGCCACCTTTGCCGAGTGCCAGCCACTCGGCAAAGGCCTGCAACATGGTGGCTTAGGGTCGGCTAGGGCGACAGCCTATGCCGAGTGCCACGTCCGCCAGCATTCGGCAAAGGACTTTTTGCCGAGTGCCCCAGCAGGCACTCGGCAAAGCATAATTTTTTTGTTTTTTTCTTTCCAGTTTTTTTATGGGGCCTTGATACAGTAAATACATCTCAACTTCAAAAGTTGGGACAATTTTGACTTTTTTGCGCTATATTTCTTTAATTATTTTTGTTTCTTTAAATTTTTCTGACAACTCCAAATTTGAACTGCAGGTACATCAAATAATGGAATTTGGTCACTCAAAAAATGGTATTCATGATGTTCGGAGTATGTTGAGGTCGTATCCAGGACCTCGCATGAATTTATAACCATGTTGGTGTCGTAACATGACGAGTTACGTGTGAGAAAATTATTTTTAAATTATATAAAATCCAAACGAAGTCCAAAAATGACGAAACGTGTCGAGGTGTGTTTTCATCGCATGTGGAGGCTGTGGTAAAAAATTGATTAAAGTTCGAGCAAGTTGTGACGTCGGGTGCCTAAAATCCAGACATCTCCACATGTGATCACAAGGTGATCACATGCGATGAAAACACACCTCAACACGTTTCGTCATTTTCAGACTTTGTTTAGATTTTATAATTTTTAAAAACACTTTTCCCACACGTAACTCGTCATGTGACGACACCAACATGGTCGTAAATTCATGCGAGGTCCTGGATACGGCCTCAACATACTCCAACATCATGAATACCATTTTTTGAATGACCAAATTCCATTATTTCATATACCTGCAATTCAAATTTGGAGTTATTGAAAAAATTCAAAGAAAAAAAATAATTGAAAAAATATAGCACAAAAAGTCAAAATTGTCCCAACTTTTGAAGTCGAGATGTATTTACTGTATCAAGGCCCCACAAAAAAACTAGGAAGAAAAAAATTATGCTTTGCCAAGTGCCAGCGCCGGCACTCGGCAAAGAGGCCTTTGCCGAGTGCTGGCCGACGTGGCACTCGACAAAGGATTTTATTAAAAAAATAAAAAACACCTTTGCTGAGTGCCTGGTCAGGGGCACTCGGCAAAGGCCTTATTGAAAAGAGGCCCACCAGCCCAAATGGAAACCCTATCGGCCTCACAACCGCCCGCGCCCACCTCTCCCTGCGCCGCCGCCGCCGCCGCCCGAGCTCCTCCGCGCTGCCGCTGCTCGGCAGGCGGACGGACTTCGGGTTCAGACGACCCCGGCTTGACCGCCCCTGGCCTCGATCATGCTCCGGTACGCTAGACACCCCCTCGACAGGCGGCCTCGGATAGACTTCGAGTGCGGACAACCCCACCTCGGCCGCGGGCCGAGAGGCCATGAACATGGGCCAAGGGGACTCGATTGAAGACAGGAGGGCCTCGACCCATGACGAGCACCAACATGAGCGCGTACGAGGATCTCTCGGGGCACCTCCTATGAGCCACCATGGACCTCGACCCCCACCCGGAACATCGAACATCGAACAGCTATGTCACTCTTACCTTTAGAGCCTCGAGGCTCTGTACATATTCTCAATTCATGAATAAAGAGTACATCCGTGTTGAAACCTTTTCTTTCATGAAAAACAGGTGGGCTCGACCCTGTCCTCACAGAGTCGAACCACCCTCGGGGGCTGGAAGGGGGAACCCTCCGCATCCCTAAAAATTTGCATTTTTTAAAAACTTTTACATAGTCGACGAAGCTGCGAGGGCGTCCTAAGGCCAAGGGGCCGTCGAGCCACGAGATCGCCTACGCGTCCGTGCTACGGTACCTCCACTCACTCCTCCATGCCAAGGGGTGCAACCACGCGCTAAGAAGACTTAGTAAAAGCATACGATTTCAAAAAATTAATGTCTAGCGTTCCTATATACTTCGATACGACTTTTTACACAGTCTTCTTGGCACACGGTTGCGCCCTTAGGTGTAGGGTGCGAGTGGAGGTACCATAACCCTAAGGCGTAGGCGATCTCATGGCTCGATGGCCCCTTGGCCTTAGGGTGCCCTCGCGGCCATGTCGACTGTGTAAAAACTCAGCTCGAGCAAGATAGGAATGACAAACTCATACTCATGATTTGAAAAAATTAATGTCTAGCATTCCTATATACTTCGATACGAGTTCTTACACAGTTGACATGGCCGCAAGGGCACCCTAAGGCCGAGGGGCCGTCGAGCCGCGAGATCACCTACGCCTCAGGGCTACGGTACCTCTACTCTCACCCCACACCTAAGGACGCAACCGTGTGCCCAGAAGACTACGTAAAAACTTAGCTCGAGCAAGATAGGAATGACAGACTCGTACTCATGATTTTGAAAAATTAATGTCTAACGTTCCTATATGCTTCGATACGAGTTCCTACGTAGTCGACAAGGCCGTGAGGGCATCCTAAGGCCGAGGGGTCATCGAGCCACGAGATCACCTACGTCTCAGGGCTACGATACCTCCACTCGCACCCCACACTAAAGGGTGCAACCATGTGCTAAGAAGACTGCATAAAAACTCAGCTTGAGCAAGATAGGAATGACAGACTCGAACTCGAAAGCATTCGAAATGCGTATAAACATCATGTTTCGAGGCCCTCAAGGCCACATCAACATGAGTCGAAATACTAACTTATTACATGGGCCTTCATGCCCAAATATGGCTCCCAGGCTTTCGTCGTCATTACCAACAGCTGGAAGGTGCACCTTGTCCTCGAACAGCCTCACGATTCGACCCCTAGGCTCGACGGCACCACCCACTCCGACCGACTAGCCAAGATAATGGGGCGAAGGATCCCCCTGTCCACCAACTCCTCAAGCTCCCATTTCATCACTGACGACGGGAGCCGATCTCTCTCTCTCCCTTTTCCCTCTTGCACTAACGAACAAGGAAACTCCGTTCTCCGGCAGCGGCGACAACGAAAGCAGGGAGACAAAATGGGGAATGGGCAAAACACTACCCCTCGAATTCGTAGGTAGGCAGGAGAAGGTAAATGAGCTCCGGCCCCACAACAAGCCTCGAGGGAGCGAAGGCTGGCCCTCGACCAGGGTTCGACAGCCGCCCTCGAGCGCCCGAGTCAGGGGTGACCAAGGGGGAGCCAACATGAGGCCTCGCTCGAGAACGAACTCTCGAGACCCCTTTGGACATATCCAAGGCGAAATGCTATGGACTTTTATGGAATCCCCTGAAGGGAGGCATCGAGCCACCGAGACCTATCGAATCGAATCGGTATCCATAGGTCCATTGCGTTTTGCTTTAATGAGGCCGCCTCCTGGCCTCCAGCCGACCTCTATCGAACGAGGATTGGGCTCTCACTTAGATTCTCCCATTACCAGCTCACTAAGAACTTCGAGGCTCGCCCTATCGAGGGTAGTCTGACTCCTCTCACCTCACGTCCGATCAAAAGGATTCGTGAGATGAACGCCAAGGCCGGCAGCGCCCCAGCCGCTCGAGGCTCGGGAGCCCGACCATGTCCGGCACCCCTCAATGAAAGACAGTAAAAAATCTCCTAGGGGCTCGATGTTCCAACATACCCCTCGGTAAAGTACCATGACTCCAGTTCAGGTCCATACCCGACTGGACGAGCACCCATCGACCAAAGACAAATAAAGCCCTCGAAGGAGTCTCCCAACTCCTCCAAGGCCTTGGGCACTACCCTACGGGGGACGCTCGCGCGACCCCCACGGAAAGATCCAAACCAGACCTCACTCCTGACTCCTGACCCCCTGCCCGAGTGCCAGCACCCGCGCAAGGGCCCGGGGGCTACTGTCAGGTACCTGGAAAAAGGGTACCCCAAACCCTCGATTAATTAGACTAATCCCTAAAGTCAGCAATGCAAACCCTCCAATGACATCCCTCACTATCGCTCGAAAGCCCACAGGCTAAGGCATATTGGGCCGCCCCATGAACAGGCGTCAACAGCCCAAAGCCATAGCCTGCTTGACGGGCTACCACGCGGACCGAGACTGTATGCTCGAGGGTACAACTCAGGGACCCCTCGAGGATGGAACTTCGCTCAAGCGAACGAGCCCGCCCTCGAGGATGGAACTTCGCCCATGTGAATAGGCAGCCCTCGAGCACAGTATACCCCTTGACTACCTACCCCTCGTACGGATCTAGGCGCATTCAATGCATTTTACCTACTCCCGCCTCACCGTATGGTCACAGTTACAGCAACAGTTGCGAGTATGGTAGTCGAATCCTGCTTTTACCACCCATACGCCAGAATCCCCTAGATCGTACCTCACTGTTATGCAATACCAAGCACTGTGCCCCGTCCGGCACCTCCTCGAGGCTCGAAAGTCAACACATTCCCCGCATCTCCTAGGATTCGGCCTTATCCAAAGGGCCTCGACCCCCTCGACTCGACCTGAGGCCTCGATCGTCGCCCCTCGGCTCTGTCACGCCGACCCCCAAGTGGGACTTCAACAACTCTGGTCAACACTTCAACAACTCCCGACACGACGGTTGCAAGACCTCCCATGCCGACGTACACCTCTACAGCGATACCGACATGATCAGCATCGGCGTCAAACGTCATCGACCACGTTAGCACCAAAAATATGTACTCCTGTGCCTCTCCTTCGCCTATAAAAGGAGGCGCCAGGGCTTGGGACATAGGATCTGAGATCTGAGAGCACCATACACTAAGGCTTTAGATCATAGAAAAACACCATGAGACAGTGTGAAGTAGAGAGATAAGTGCCCGAAACGCTCAAGCTCCAACTCATGCTTCTCACACCCGCTTGTATTCACTGCTGTACTAGCGCTTCGGTGCAAGATAACACGAACTATCCCCCCGCTGGACATAGGGCCTTCTTTGCCCGAACCAAGATAAATCGCTGTATCCTTCTTGCATCACCCACCAGATTAAGGGAGCATGCAATTACGAATTTACTCATTGGTGTTGACCCCCGGGGTCGAAACACCGACACTAGTGTCATCGCCCTCGACGTTCGCCCAGTCGTTGTCCCTGCGCGTTGCCGGAGAAGAAGGTGACCCCAGCACCACGTCGCTCGACTCCACCGCCACACAAGGTATAACCCTTCCCCTCAGTTGTCGGCCTTCACATGTATGTCATTGACGGCCTTCATGTCGTATGTGTTGTTGAAACTGTGTTTTTTGCTCCCGTACCGAAGAAACTTGTTTTCACCTATTCTTCTCTTGCCCTTTCTCTACATCCTGCTCGAACTCAATCAATATCTCCTGAACCTGAACCTTGATCCTCTGGACATGATCTGTGAGGCCAGAAATCTCTTCAACAATCACATCTACAGCGAATTAGTAATCACTGCATGCTGGATCATTTGGACCACTAGGAGTGGAATCATCTTCAACGGTAAAAGCTTCAATCTTGGGCAATGGAAGAGGAGACTCAAAGAAAAACTTAGCCTTATTTGTATCAAGGCTAAGAGGAAGCCTTCGATAGATGGTATGAGAATTTCCTTTAATGTATTTCAGCTTTTTTCTTTTCGGCATTGCTTGCTTTGTAACTCTTGTACATTGTAAGTTTCCTTCATATACAAAATACTAAAAATATACGTAGGGGCCTCCCCTACCGACCCTTTCCAAAAAAAAAAATTATACTGCTGATCCAACATGAACATTCACTGGGTGTTCCTCATAGCGAGCCTGTAGCTTTAGAGGAGCCATTGTTCAATGCTATTGCATGTCTATGATTGAGACGCACCAGGATGTTAATGGAGCTGCAATTTTATCGTCCTGGCGCTGGTAGGTTTGGGTGCCCAAATATGACATACAGATGCACCAGGTGTTGCGGCTTGTTTCTGTCTTGGGCAGCAACATATTGCTTATTTATCTTTCAGTTGGGACATATGGCAATGGCGGCAGAGTTCATGGCGATGCATGTTTGTGTCAAAGCTAGTGACAGATTAGGCGCTAGTGATCTTGCAGTGGCATGGCCATACCTTTGGTATTGTGATCCTACATCTGGTGTCACGTGTGGAGTTCTGGCCCCTACTACATACGTGGTGTCTGCCCACTCCTGACCCGCACTCCAGCTACAGACGGATAAATGGACTAGTCATTGATGCCTGATGGGGGAAGTCAGCATGACAGCAGCGGTGTAGCACACGGGACGGCAGCCCAAGCACCAAGCTTGTCAGGCTGTGCAGCCATAACTTTAAGTTGTGTATTGTGTGCATATTCTATCCTTCCATCAGTTTGTTCAGCCAAAACCATGCATGCCAACAGAAAAACAAAAACAAAACATGATTGTTTTTGTTTGCTTACTGACTGACCGGCTCTCAATTTCTAAAAACCAAAGTTTCTGCAAACAGTTACAACAGAGATTGCCCACGCCTAATGGGATTACTGGCCGCACAAAAGTTCTTGTAGGCATCTCAATAATGCAAACACGGTGCCAATGTTCAGATGATGATAATTAAGATGGAGAAAAAGGTTGAGGAGGTAGCATATATAGCACAACATATTTTGCTTGGGTGTGAGCAAGAATTGCAGGTCACCTAATACGGAATATAGGTCTACAGGCCAATACATACAACAAGCAAAAATCTGGAAGTGAACACTGGAAAAAAATATATATTGACAGGTTAAAATGCAGTTGCAGGAATGGTTCTTGCACAAGTGTAGGCTCATAACTCGATTTATTCGGCAGTACATGTTGCAACAAGTATACTGAGTTTTACATAGCAGTAGAGACTGTGCAGTATGGAATGCTGGAGTAGGATCTTCCACCGTGGGACATTTTTCTGACGGTGATGCAGCGACTCAAGACTTGCAGCATGTACTCCAAAATGTCTATTTGACCTAGGATTGGAGGGACATTATCGTGGCAGTCCATGCATGCCAGATGCTAGATACTTGCTGTTGACCACTTACTGTGATGTACGAGGTAGTGGGTGGTGATCAGCGTGAGGCAACCAGTCTATTTTGTTCACGGCAATCATAAGTGTGAGTTACAAAACTTCTGAATGTCTCCCAATCCAGAAGAGTAGCACTTGTAGCATTAGAATTTTCTGGCTTGCGTTTAATTCTCAGGGCTTAGGACCCTAGCTCCTTGCACCCGTCAGGTTCTACCACTTATACAAATAGTCCAGGTGCTTCTATGCCCTCGAAAGATAGATGTCCTTGCTTTAATTAGCTCTGGTGGTCCTTGCTGTAGTTAGCGATTCATTTTTTTTTTTTATTACCACACGTTTTTGGTCACCGGCTACATATATTAAGGTCAACAGTTGTGTCAATATCTGGTATATTCATCATGTAAACAAATGCTTCCGATACAGACATCAAACATAGCGACAAGCCAGAGAGTCAAGCACTGACGTTGTGCATTAATGGTGAAATGCATGTACAGTTATTTCAAGGGATTCTTTTGAAGAATCAGCGTAACATTAACAGCAATTACCCGCAAAGATCAGTGCATTGTACCTTAATCCTTGTCGTACATCAGAGTCATTTTAAAAGGAATTTCAGTACATATCAGTGTAACATTCAGCAGAAGCACTATAAAGTACAGGGTAGCAACTCCTTTGAATCAGCTGCAACCAGTCTCAACTTTGAGACATAAAATGTTTTAAACGGGTAACTGGTAGCCAAGTTAATTATGGAACGTGGGTGCATTCATGGAGATTTTTAACTCGGGACACTATATGGTTTAACAAAAACATAATTATATTACAAATTTAGTAATAGGTCGCGCTAACACCAGATAAAAATATGATGGTTCTTATACAAATTGGGTATCTTAAATTACTCAACTTTTGTAAAGTTTTCCGTTGGCCCACTGGTAATTATGTTTTAGCTCATAAGGAACAGGTATTCAACAGAGTCAGTCGTCATAGAGTACAGTCATTTTCCGTTTGCAGTACTGGAACGCAAATTTTCACAGACTGGCGAAATGCATTAACAAAGGTGGGCTCACTGCGCACCTGGAGAACATAGCCACTGTTAATCTAGGTTTCCATAGATGTTAACTAATGGCCGCTAGTAAAACTTCATTTCTAGGGCCATGTGTTAGAACGTCTTCCTCTGAAAATTAAGTAAAATAATAATAAAGCGCATAGTACTGCACGATTAGCATCACACTACGACCAATCTTCATCGACGTGGAGTAGTGTCTTCTGAGGTGGGACAGTTTGCTGGAAAGCGATGGAACGACATGCAGCATACTCCGAGATGGCTGTTGTGCACAGAATGGGAGGGGCAATATCCCTGCAGTCCATGCATGCCAGAAGCTAGATATTGGATATGGGCAAAGGCTGTGATGTGTGACGCTGTTGGTTGTGATCCGGGTGTGGCAACTAGTATCTATTTCTTTCCTGGCAATCCTAAGTGCGATTTACAAAACTTCCCAGTGTTTCCCAATCCTGACGAGCAGCACTAGCAACAGATATATTGGAGATTTACCAGTGATCTAGAATTACTAGCATATTCTGGCTTGCATTTTGTTCTGAGGGATCAGGACACCTTGCACCCGTCAGGTTCTACAACTAATAGATAGTCCAAGTGCTTCTATGGCCCGAAAGGTGTCCTTGCTTTAATTAGCTATGGTGGTCCTTGCTTTAATTAGACCTTACTTTTTTATTGCCGCACCTTTTTGATCACTGGTTATATTTATTAAGCTTATAAGGTAAAATGCATATATCAGTGAAGAAATGCATCACAGACGTACATCAAACATATACAATAACTAATAACATTGTTAGCAACTCCCCATAGTAACGTTAACACATACGTATGCTAGTATTTCAGATTGGATTTCGTATGCTCTCCTATCTGGTTATCGAGACACATATGAATCATCAGTTCACTATGAAACCATAATTACCTCATGCATACCAAGACTGGCCGTCACTAATCTTGTTAAACGTGCTCTTCATCATATCCTCGAACCACATGGATCAGATCTTCAACTCGTCCATCGGTGCAGCCATTTGCAACTGATATTTCAGTGGCTTCAGCTTCGGAGAGAGAACCACGAATGGACACGCATAGCAAAATTCCACCCAGAATCAAGAGCATCTTATATCAAATGTTATATCTTCCACTCACAGATTATTCACTAGAAATAGCAATTTTATGTTTTTGGCTACAGATCAGGAAGAACAAGAGCGTTCTGAGGAAGGAGAAGGGGAGTAGTTACAAATTCTGTTGTTTCCTAATACTCTCCCTAACGAGTGCACAGAGTTACTTACCTGCCTGACAAAGCACGCAGGCCCATATCTACTCACCCATCGTCACGTACTTGTGCCAGCGGACTTGGCCTCGCAGCCATCTTCCCTGGTCGAATTGCCAGCTATGGCGCTTTAGTTTCTTTAACTAGTTGCCTCCATCTCGACAAATATCTGGGCAGTCTGCTAGGGCGGTGTTCCGTGCAATGCAAGATGGTATATATAGGAGATTGGAAGCAGTAGCATTTTCTGGTTTTTCGTTTTATTCTGAGGAATCAGGACGCTAGTTCCTTGCACCCGTCATGTTCTACGTACCTATATATAGTCCAAGTGCTTGTATGCCCCAGAACGATGTCTCAATCAAGTGAGCATGTAGCTTTAGAAGTGAAAATGTTCAGTCATTTGTAGTGTTGCTCAGCGCATGATCTCAAAGATAGAGCTGCACTAAAGAAAATTACTAAATATACTATTCAGTCATTGATAACTTCAGCTACAAGAATAGGAGACAAGAACTGGGATGTCTCAGAGGAACACGAGTATATATAGATTTCAGGCTACTTGGACTCATAGGTATAACGCATAATGGACTCCCAAATCTGGCATTCATCGAGCGAAATTGTTACCTAACCGCATCAAGATGTGGGCTTGGGAGGTATCTGGAAAGTGAGGGGCACTATTTGGCCGTCCACAGGTGAAGAACGCTGGTGATCTGTGTCGGTGGCGGCTTACCTTAGGTCCCTGCAGTTGATCGGGCAATGGCCTCCATGTAGAATAGATCTTGTTTTGTATTTTACAGGATGGAGAGACTGAAGCTAACCCTGCAGTAGACGAGGCCCAGGTGGAATATTCATTGGGTTACTATGCTGTTTGTAAAGACACAGTCCTTTAGGCTGGATTAGACATCGTAAATCCAAATCCTAATAGCTTGTCGATAAAGTTTAAGAAGAAAAAAAAAAACTTGCTTTTTGGGCAACACAAGCCATTTTGCTCTTCTCTCGTGAATATAATGTGAAGGAAATGAAGACCAAATTATTGCAGTAATAATTATTGGAAATAATGTTTGATAATAGTGAAAGATCGAAACAGCACCCCTGAAATTTGCTCACACGGAAAGTCGATTCCAAGAACCGAGAGCGTGAGGAAGCCCATTACTTGAATCATTCTTGTACAGGTAGAAATGCCCTGTAAATTATCTTGTATAGATTACCATGTGGTCGTTGTCTAATTTGCGCTCTATGCCTATATCCGGGCGATGCCCTTGAGTGACACTCTGTGTAAGATCATGCTATCTCCTACAGGTTGCCATCTTGCACCACCATCACATGAAAACAGAAATCGTCTTGTCCACATGCCTCTAGAATTTGCTAAAATTTGTTGCTCGTAGATAGTCTCAAAAGAAACAAGCTATCAGCAACAATGGTAAAGTCACCACCTGCTTAATCTGTTCCACAGCTTCAATTGTAGTATAAACACTATAGAAGAAAAAGAATGACACTTCTCCTGAATAGGCTATTCCTCAGCATCAATGGTGGCGTAAATTTTATAGTAGTGGTTTACCATAGTCATAAATGTTTCACAAGAAAATATATTTCAACTCCATGAATTGGAAAAAAGCCTCATGCTTAGGAGTTGGGACATGCATAATTCCAATGAAAATACAACTTTGAAGCAGTTTTGACTTTTTATGAATAATAGAACAAAAAACTTTATTTTTCTGAACAAATAGGGAAAAATGTTTACCTTGGTTCTTTGCAATAAATTGCAAGTGAATATACTAGGTCCAGATTAGGCATCTGAAGCTACTGCCTTACACACTCCAGTAGACAAGTACATAATAATAGCTCAGAACATAAGTAACTGTTGTACTAAATGATAGCTAACAACATAAGTGTCTGTTCCCATTCAAAGAAAAACATAAGTGTCGGATGTACACACATTTGTAGAGCAGCGGAGTTTCAGAGCACATGAAGTGTATGAGGTGCACTAAAGGATAAATAACTACTGAAAGAATGGAAGACTAAAACAAATTGGATATGTTTCAGAGGAACACATGGCTATATGTATACTGCTACTTGGTTCCCTTCTACACAGAAGTTCCATTGTAGAAGGGAGCCCTGAAATTCACAATCCGGATAACACCTCAAATGTTGTCTTCATCCAAAAAAAGTCTTACCAAGCTGCTAAAATTTTGTCCTCATCCAACAAAACTAACTGCCTGCATCGAGCAGACGCCTTTTGGGAGGCATCTTGAACTTTGACATATTCGTACGGTGTACTTTGGTCTGTGCCAGCATGACGCTAGTACCTACCGGTAGCCATGTTGGGTCAGCAGAAATCGTAATGTCAACATGCCTTTACAATTTGCTCAATTATGTTGCTCTTATCTCACAGAAACAAGCGATCAGCAACAATAATTGAGAAGTCACCAGACGCTGTAATTTGGCCTTTTGTTTTTCAGTGCAACAAAAAATACCGGAGGGGGCCGGTAAGACGGATATACCGGTTTTCGGGAGGTTTTGATCAGAAGTTACATCAAAATTTGTCCAAATTTGTATAAAATTTGATCAAAAAATTTAATCAAATCCAAAACCGGCGGAAACCGGCCCAAAACCGGTCAATGCCGGTCATGGCCGGTAGAACACTCCTCTCCCAGAGCCCTGTAGTCTCATCATCTTCCTGCACTAGAATCACATATAGGCTAAGCAGAAACGAGTTATAATAACTCACAAAAAAATAACCATGATATGGAAGAAAATTTGACGTGACCACGCTGAACTCAAACAATCAGAATTTGAGATACCCATGAGAAAGATAGGCCTCAACTTTGATCAAGAGTGCAATAGATATTCTGCAAATGCATTGCATGTTCAGTAGTTTCTCAGATTTTGGATGTCAAAGAGCTGAGTCTGCAAAAACTGAGGTAGAAATTTTTGTTGCCTGATGCAAAAACTGAGGCAGATTTTGTTGCTTACATGAATGCATCTGATCTACAATGAGTCATTGGAAGCCTATGATTAGAATAAGGTCAGAGGGGGGTGAGTTTAATCAGACAGTTGCCAAACATGACACGAATAGGGACAGGATGATAGATGTAGCCGAGTTCATCATGTTTTAGCAGGCTACGTTGTGCTAGTAACACAATTCTTCTTTGTTGTGTACTTGTGTTTGGTCTTTGAATTCCACAAATGGATTTATTTTCATAGTAGAATGAGAAAAATATTATGTCTCCTTATTAAGCTGTTCCTCATAATTAATTGTAGCATAAATTTTGTAGCAGCAGTTTACCATCTGAGGTTGTCACTTTTGACCTGAAAAGGGCTTCTCAACTTCATTAATTCAAAAACTTTCGTAATGCAAATGAAAATAGAGTTTGGAACATGCATAATGCCAATGAATATACAACTTTGAAGCAGCCAAGACTTTTTCTTATCAATAGAATAAAGATTATATTAGTTTTAAATTAAACAACTGATCATAATAAATATTGTACTAGTTTCAGATTAAGCATCCAATCCTAAAATTTGCGGCATTTGCACACTCCATTAGATAGACCGAGAGTACACAAAAATAGCTTGAAATATAGGTGAATCTTGTACTCACCTTTATTGACTTGCAGATCACGTGAACTCCAAGAGTTGCAAAGCTCGTCACTTCCAAGAAGCACATGACTATATGTATCAAGCTAATTGGTTTTCTTGTACACTAAAGTTCTTGGTGGCATGATGCACTAAACAATCCCGGATAACACCTACAATGGACTGCCAAATGTTGTTTTCATCCAGCAAAACTCTTTCGACCCTTGGTCGAGCAGTGGCCTTGGGCGGTGTCAGGAAATTTGTATGGTTAGAAACTTGTCGCTCGCATGATCTGACTGTGGGCTGTGGTTGACCTGTTCTTCACTATCTCCCTTTATGATGCTTTCCACTATTAGCATGTCATGTTTCTGAAGACAGTCCTATCCAAGTAGTCCGGGAATTGAGTGGCTCGGAATGCTGAGGATGTTTTGTGGGCTGTGACTGCGTTAGATATTCTATGATGTCGCTGTGTAAGACTAGAAATCATAGAGGGGTGTTTATTAAGCTACTGGTTTGATTTCTTGAGCTTTTTGCAACATGCAGATGAGAGTGTTCCCGAGGTGGCCAACCTACAACATGGCACATGGATGCCAATCTAGACTGGAGGTCACATGGTGAGCAGCAGCTGCATAAGGAGATTAGACCATTACTTATATCAGTTGTGAGAGAGTGGAGCTACTAAAACCTGACAACTGAACCTGCACTTATATATGTGAAGGTTTATGGTAACTGGTAAGCTGATGCAACTGCTTTGAGTCGTAGTAGTTTTGTGAAAATCACACGAGAATACTTGTTATGATGGATCTTAAATAGGCATGGGATGCAATGGAAAATTTGTGCCAGCCTTCCTGTCTTCAATTAAATTTTAAATACATAATTATGTAAGCATCTGAGCCGGACATTTAATTGTAAGTACATCACCTTAGAATTTATGTGGTATACACAGTGAAGACAGTATACACACTCATGCAAATTGTGCACTTGTTTGCTATAAGTTTATGAAACAAATATAGTTGTGGCAGTTTTGCCTACTGGGTTGCTTATATATGTTCCTGCAGATCGATATATACTGCCAGAAATTCTCTGGGATGGACGAATGAGGCTACGAGCACAGATTTTCCTTTTGCACAGAGTTGATGAAACAAATATAGTCATTTCTAAGTCAATGCTGCTTCTGTCGACCTAAGTTGGCCTTTAGGGAGCTTCCACAGAGACGCTGACAACGATCGATGAAATCGATGGCCAGTCTGCTGTGCTTTCCTGGACACTGTTGACCCATTTGAGAACCTCGACCATGGCGTAGTGCCTGCCCAGACCAGGGTTCGCTATCTCTGCCATTGTTCCCTCCAACCTACGCTTCGACCACTGTAATTATATTCAGGATGGCGTGTTCAACAACATTCATGAATGAACCGAAGATTGAGAAGCAGTTGAGCAGCACATCGTTCCTTGATTTGCATGCATGCTAGTGGTACTTACAACACAGAAGACGTCTACTGCAGAATGCTCAGTGTTGCACTGCATAGTTGTTTCTGCACCTCGTCACTATTTCCAGGCATTTGGTGGGCCTACATAATATAAAAGGGCTCAAAACTTTGAGCGCAAGCAAAGACACGGGACCCAATTGATATAAACATGATAAATGGGTTTCTCGGTTTTAATCTCACGGAGAATTCTTTTCCTGGTGTTGATTTTATTTTTATTGCAGCAGTTTATTCTACGAAGTTTAGTGTCATTTCATAAGAGGTTTTTCAATTCGATAAAAGTGAAATAGCTTCATTCTTAAATGTCATTTTATTTGAAAAAAAATAGAAGAAACAAACTAAAAGAAATTTTATTGTTGAATTGAACTAGAGGAAATTACAAAGTGGCACCCACATTAATCTGTTGAATTGAACTAAAGGAAATTACAAAAATATACTGTTCAGTCATTGATAACTACAACTAAAAGAACTAGATGATACCCTGCGTGTTGCTGTAGGGATCTTGTAGCGTTATATGAAAGAGAACACGGAGTGATAATAAATAGTGAAATGTTTTAAAGAAAACATTCACATGAACTTTTGATATAAATATAAATTTAGTGGGAGAGGAATCAAAGAGAAACAATACAATTAAAAAGGGCTATTAATTACACAGGAGAAATTGAAAGAGGAGCAGCACCATGAAGAAAGAATGTACTACTTTTATTACATTCATGATCGATTGATCTATTTTTCTAAAATAAAAATAATCATATGATAACCTTATTAGTGAGATATTCATCATGTAATTAGCATTCATGTCTATATGAGAATAAAGTACTGCCTATGATGAATTAAGACCTGTGCCGGTCACAATCTCATGAATGTACCACGCTCGCATTCTCACGGTCACAGAAAAAATGGAAAAGAAAAAAAAAACTCATTCTCACGGTCAGAGACACAAAGCATGAGGCTGAGCAGGCTGCATGGGGAGGCGCACGGGGATGTTGGAGGCGGGGAGGACGTCGGCGGCGGCCTGCAGGAGGGCTGCGTGCGCCGGCCGTTTTGTGGAGGCAGCAGGCGGACTGCAGACGACACCAGGGGGATAAGGAAGTAGCCAAACACGTCGGAGTCTGAGCACCTCGCTGACTTCGAGCACGGCGCCAGGACAGGGCGTGGCATCGCTCGCAGGTGACCTGCCGGCGGGCTTCTCACCGAGGCCACGGAAGCCGCAACCTCCGCACCTGCGGCTGCGCACGCGGTGGGCGACGAACTGAGCGCAGATTTGGGGGACAACGTGACGATCCATTTTATGGAGGATGGGAAGGGCGCTAGAGCTCGAAATAATGTTCTGGTGATGGCTAGTGGAGAGACCAGGAGGCACCACTACTTCACGGTAGATGAAAACGGAAACGTCGTCATGTTAATTCTGCGATGGTGCTGTGCCTGCGCATGGTCACTGAAAACGGAAACCATTGTGCGGTGGTGCTGTTGGCATGGGTGGATGCTGATGTGGCTTCATGAGAAGTCAGAAAAATATGGTAGTGGGGATCTCCAATTTACGCATAGAGGGTAGGAGAGAAATAAACTGGAGATGTTTCAGAGGAGCAGAGTACATATATCATGGTACATGGTCACCTTCTTTCTACATTGAGGTTCTTGGTAGCCTGCAGTTTTGCAACCAACAATCCATATAATGCTTTAAACTCATAGGTATAGCACATAATGGGCTCCCAGATTTGGCATACATCCAGCTTTAACCACATCAAGAAGTGGCCTTGGGAGGTATCTGGAAATTTGACAGGTCAATAATTTGGTGAGGGCCACTCTCCGGACGTCTGGAGGTGAAGAATGCTGGTGATATGTGTTGGTGGTGTCTTACACTAGGGCCGGTGTATGCCTACATCCTGGCAATGCCGGTGAGTCCCACTCTATGCAAGCATCACGCTAGCGCCTCCAGATAGCAATGTTGCGCGACCATCATGTGACAACAGAAATCGTTATGTCGACATGCCTCTAGAATTGTTTGAAATCTGTTGCTCGTAGATTCTTAGTCTCAGAAAAAACAAACTACTAGCAACAATAATGGAGAAGTCACCACCTGATTCATCTATTCTTCTGACTCAGTTGTAGAATAATTTTTGTAATAGAAAAGATTGACAGTTCCCATGATTAAGCTATTCCTCTGCTTCAATGGTAGTGTAAATTTGTAGTAGCGGTTTATATTTCACAAGAAAATGTGTCTTCAACTCCATTAATTGGAAAACAGACTCGTGCTGAGGAGTTTGGCACATGCATAATGCCAATGAAAAATTGAAAATACAGAGCAGAAGTAACCATGGCTTTCTCAGAACAATAGAACAATGAATTCATTTTTTTTATGACAAAACGGGAAAAATGACTACCTTGGTTATTAGTGTTAAATTCGACAACTGATCCAAATAAATGAATATACTTGTTCGAGATTAGGCATTTCACACTCCAGTAGACAAAAGTACATACAGATAGCTCAGAACACATGTGACTGTTGTACTCACATCATCTGTAGAGTTGCAGAGTTCCAGAGCACGTGAAGCGTAAGAGGTTGACTAAAGGCTGATAACTACTGGAAGAATGGGACAATAAAACAATTAGAGTTTCTGATTAATTCTTGTTTCCCTCCCTCCTCACGTTTACCCTTTAAATACATCGGCATTGGCCGCTACGTGAACCCTGGCTTCAGTCCCAAAATGGCGAGACACATAGTCATATAATGGGGAGAATAGCCATATAATGCCGAAAAGGGATATAGACCGATTGCTGAATGCCAACTGGAATTATACAAAAACTCAGACAAATGCACCCAATCAATCTACTTCGAAGGCACTACGCTGACAAGGCATCGACTGATGGGAAAGTCCTGACAAGTGAAACAATTCACGTCACAGGTTGGTCAAGAAAATCTTGTCACCATGTAACACTAGGGATGATGGCAGACCATGCGATCAATATACTTGCTGCACAAAGAATTGACCAACTGAAAGTGCGGCACTACTACAGATTCAATCATCTGTCCCGGTCCAGACCGCCCATCACTTCCGGATTTTGAACCAGTATGGCCATGTCGGCAGTGATGTGGGGGGAAGCTGTTCTTTCAACCCGCTGGGAAGAGGTGCTTCCAGGCCATGAAATTACTGGTCCACTATCATCATGGTGCAAGTGAAACCATGAGAAGATGGCAAACCTTCAACAAAATCCCTCAAAATGCAATGACAGGCACCAGACGGTGTGGTCAAAGGTTGAAGTGGCCCAGGTAGCGAAAACAGTTAGGTTTTCGACTGCTGGCATGTCGGGTAGCTGGATGGCCAAGCAAAAAGATGTGTTGAACTAGCCACAACTTTCCTCTAAACAATGGAACAAAAAACATTTCTGTGTGACATAATAGACACTACGTGAAAAACTCACATTGGGAGCGCCCGCCCCTCTACTATAAGGGCAGCTGGATTTTCGAGGCGCCCTTACAGTGGTTCAGGTGGGCCCTAACTTACTAGCCGCCCTTACAGTGGTCACTGTAAGGATGGTTTGTAAGCCCAGCCGCCCTTATAGTGGGGGGTCGCTGAAGGGCGGCTGGATATCCAAGCGTCCTTACTGTGATCTACCGTAAAGGCGCCTGGATATCTAGCCGCCCTTACAGTGGTTTTGGATAAAATTGGTCAAATTAGACACTAAAAGATCTCAAATGAAAAACTTTGGAATACCAAGATTGTACAACTCATCAAGATTTACATTTGTTACATAGTTTATTTTTGCATTTGAGAAAGTGTTAGCAAACACTAGTTGCATGTTTTTAAAATTCAGGATTGACTTGGTCAAACTTGCTCAAACTTGGTAAAATGACACACTAAATGACCTCAAATGAAAAACTTTTGAATACCAAGATTGTACAACTCATCAAGATCTACATTTATTATGTAGTTTATTTTTGCATTTGAGAAAGTGTTAGTAAACACTAGTCGCATGTTTTTAAATTCAGGATTGACTTGGTCAAGCTTGGTCACACTTGGTCAAATGAGATACTAAATGACCTCAAATAAAAAACTATTGAATACCAAGATTGTAAAACACATCAAGATCTACATTTGTTACGTAGTTTATTTTTGTATTTGAGAAAGTCTTACTAAACACTAGTCGTATGTTTTTAAAATCCAAGATTTGACTTGGTCAAACTTGGTCAAATGAGCCACTAAATGGCCTCAAATGAAAAAATTTTGAATACCAAGATTTTACAACTCATCAAGATCTACATTTGATACATAAGTCATTTTTGCTTTTGAGAAAGTGTTAGTAAACACTAGTCACATGTTTAAAAATCCAAGAGTTGACTTGTTCAAACTTGGTCAAATGAGGCACTAAATGGTCTCAAATGAAAAACTTTTGAATACCATATTTGTATAACTCACTAAGATCTATTCTTGATACATAGGTTGTTTTCGCATTTGAGAAAGTGTTAGTAAACACTAGTCACAAAATCTTAAATCTCACATAGACTTTATGAAACTATATGCGAGACTTGTGGATTTAGAACTACACTTTACGAACGTTTTGTCAAATGCAAAAATAGACTATGTATCAAATGTATATCTTGATGAGTGGGCCAATAGTGCTATTCATAACTTTTCAAGTTAAGACCATCTAGGGTTCCGAAAACTGGTTTTGAGCTGTGAAACTTTCAAAATTCGAAATTTGAACCGTCCAAACTTTGTCAAATGCAAAGTTGACCAAAACACCGTATGTAGATCTTGATGATTTTAAGAAACCTGTTAATCATGACTTTTCTATTTGAGACCATCTAGGGCTTCAAAAACTGTAGTCAAAGTGTCTTTTTTTAAGATTTGACTTAGTCAAACATGGTCAATTGAGCCTCCAAATGACCTCAAATGAACAAAGTTTGAACACTAATATTGTACAACTCATCAATGTCTACATTTGATACATAAGTCATTTCTACATTTGAGAAAGTGTTAGTAAACACTAGTCATATTTTTCAAAATCCAAGATTTAACTTGGTCAAACCTGGTCAAATGAGGCACTAAATGGTCTCAAATGAAAAACTTTTGATTACCATCTTTGTAGAACTCATCAAGATCTATATTTTATACATAGGTAATTTTTGCATTTGATAAAATATTAGTAAACACTAGTCATAAAATCTTGAATCTCACATAGACTTGTGGATTGATAACTATATGTGAGACTTGTGGATTTATAACTACACTTTGCTAACGCCTTGTCAAATGCGAAAAAGTCCTACGTATCATATGTAGATCTTAATGAGTGGACCAATCTTGGTATTCATGACCTTTCGAGTTAAGACCATCTAAGGTTCCAAAAACTGAATTTGAGCCATGAAAATTTCAAAATTCAAAATTTTGAGTTTCCAAATTTTATTAAATGCAAAGTTGACCAAAATACCCTATGTAGATCTTGATGAGTTCAGCAAACATGGTATTCATAATTTTTCTATTTGAGATAATCTAGGGTTTCAAAAACTGCAGTCAAAGTATCATTTTTTTAAATTTAAGATTTGACTTGGTCAAACATGGTCAATTAAGCCTCCAAATGACCTCAAATGAACTAAGTTTGAATACCAAGATTGTACAACTCATCAAGGTCTACATTTGATACATAAGTCATTTCTGTATTTGAGAAAGTGTTAGTAAACACTAGTTATATTTTTAAAAATCCATGATTTGACTTGGTCAAACCTTGTCAAATGAGGCACTAAATTTCTCAAATGAAAAACTTTTGAATACCATCTTTGTAGAACTCATCAAGATCTATATTTGATACATAGATCATTTTTGCATTTGATGAGTTCAAAATTTTAAGCGTCCAAACTTTGTCAAATGCAAAGTTGACCAAAATACCCTATGTAGATCTTGATGAGTTAAGCAAACATGGTATTCATGACTTTTCTATTTTAAAACTTCCAGGGTTTTAAAAACTGCACTCAAAGTGTCTTTTTTAAAATTTAAGATTTGGCTTGGTCAAGCTTGAACAAATGGACACTAAATGACCTTAGATGAAGAGCTTATCAATACAAACGAGTTAGAACTCATCATATTTTTTCAAAGGTGACACTAAATGACCTAGATGAAAAACTTTTAAATATTTTTAGCATTTTAAATTTATATGAATATATTTTATATAAATAGATTTGAAATAAAGTTCTTAATATTTGGAACGATCAAAACTTATTATATAAATATTTTTAGAATTTTAAATTTATGAATCATTTTTTATAAATAGATTTGGATAATAAAACTTCTTTGACTCCTTAAACCTATTTTATATAAGAATATTTTAAATTTATATAAATCTATTTTTATTTAAATCAGTCGACCAGGCCCAACTAGGACCAACCCGGCGGCCCACCAGGCCTAAGTTCTGGAGTCGTATATAATCAACCACCAAACCCTAAGTCCCCACCCTCCCTCTCCTCGCTCCCCACACCCGCACTCGCGGGACGCCGGTCCTGGTGGCGCGGCCACCCGGGCGTTTAGCCCCTCCCAGTCCACCGGCAGTGCGTCGCGGCCCCGCTCCTCCCCGTCCGCCGGCAACGCGGCGTGGCCCTGCTCCTCCCCGTCACGTGGCGGAACGGCGCGGCCCCATCCCCGTCCCGCGACCATGCGGCACGGCGCCGAGCCTCCCCGGGCACCGACGCGTGCGCGGCGGCGTGCTCTCCAATCGGCGGAGGATCCGATGACCGGAGGCGGCGGCATCCTCGTTCCTGGCGCCCGTCTCCATGGTGGTGCCGCCCTGCCCGCGGTGACTCGGCGCACACCAAGCCCAGGCGGTGGCTTCTGTCTGTTGGAGAAGCCCGAACATTCACGCCCTACACCTACTATGCGGAGCATCAGAACAGCTCCTTGCAGCACCAGCCCTGGGAGAATGGTGCCTCCACCTCAAATTTGTGCTCGGCGGCTCGTGCCTTCACCCAAGGAGGACTTCCAGTCCTCGCGCACAGGTGCTTCGCCTTGTGCCCCATGGACGTATAGGTACGTTTGTGCTGCTATGGCAACAACAGCAGGTACGACATCCTGTCTGGTGCTTGTGCTCGAATCGATGGATGCAAGGGAAACCGTCAGATTTGGTTGAATTGGATTGTTCATCGTAGGTAGAGTCGATCTGAATGCAAGTGGTTGCGTACAACCAGCTGAATTTTTGTCTGAATGCAAGTGCTTGCCAACAACTAGTTAAGTATTTGTTCAGTTAGAATCTAAGTTATACTAGTTAGGTGGTTGCCTACAACTAGTTGAATTCAATAAGTATTTGTTCAGTTAGAATCTAAGTTATACTAGTTAGGTGGTTGCCTACAACTAGCTGAATTCAATTACTAGTTAGGTGGTTGCCTACAACTAGCTGAATTCAATTACTGAAGTTTGACAAACATGGAGTTCTGTAGTAGTGTGGGATTACAGGAGGGTGTGCGATCCTTTTTTCATGCCAACTCTAATGAACCTGCGTGATTTGTCTCTACTCTGTAGAGTTACACCTGGAGCTCAATGTTGCTTAATAAAATTAATCTAAGAATTCACAGAATACACAATGTCTGAATGATAGCATGCTGAACTCTGAACTTATGCAGCTGGCTTTGTCAAACTTATTATATACTCATGCAGCTTATTATATACTGTGTGGCATGTGTAGGTCCTAATTTGTTATATGTGTTGGGTCTGCAGTTTATGGAAACTTGATTCTTGCGCCCTGTATTGTTTACCAGGTGAGGCCATACTCTCTGGATTATGTTAGAGCATGTCCATCTAAGTCATTAGTAAGAAATATGTATACATGCGCTTTGACTAGATCAGACAGTGCTCATTAGGTTCTGTATGCAGGAGCTTCATCGTTAGCGCCTCCCCTGCTCCCTTCCGGATGTGATAGCGGCGGCACCAACCACAACAGGCAGCACACGGCCAGCCCCTCCATGAATTGTGGCTTCCACACGGTGAGCATCAGCTTCTCGTTCTGTATAGGTATGGTGCTTCAGGAATCACAAGAGCAATGAAGGCATTTTGGTGACTTTTAAAGGCATTTTAAATGCCTTGTATAAAGCTTTGGCCAGTTCTGTTCTTTTTGTGCTTGCAGATTCAATCTCATGCAGCTTTTTTGTGCTTGCAGATTCAATCTCTTGCAGGTGTATGCAGCTGCTGCATTTTGGCTTTAATAGGTGAGACAAAAATGTTGTTTATTGCTTGCAGATTCAACTTCCATTTCTTGCCTTCATGTTGTTTATTGCTTTGCACGAAGTCTTCCAAGCAGGAACAAATGCATGTTTTACTCACAATAAACAGATCATAGATGAGTTGCAGTTCTGCAAAAAATAGATTACTAGGAATGATTTTTCTTTGTTCCTTGGGTTTCTTAGGATATTGACAAACAAACTGCAAGTTCAGAGGTGATGTGTTAGGATGCTGCAGTACACCTTGGAGCTTGAACAGAGTGCCATCGGTCTCAATTGCTATATTTCAATTTAGCACGTCTATGTTCTTTAGCACCAATGTATGAACTATGATCAAAGTTCTTTAGGCCAATGATGTAATTGAGCTTCTTGGATTATGGCTTGTTTCTTATGAACATGTAATGGACTCGTGAAACTTTTGAATTATGACTTGTTAGATTTGAATTTGAATTGAAATTATATATATTATGTGCTGTGGATATATATATATGCTGTGATGTGGTCAGATTTGATTATTGTAATTTTTTTTTGAAAATTCACTGCAAGGGCGGCTGGATTTTCAGGCGTCCTTACAGTGCTCCCACTGTAAGGGCGCCTGGAAATCCAACCGCCCTTACAGTGTAAGGGCAGCTGGAAATGGCTAAATCAAGAACCGCCCTTACAGTGGATTCCACTGTAAGGCCGCATTAAAAAAAAAACGCCTCGCCTAACTATCCTTATAGTGCCAAACGAGGCGCCCTTAAGGTACCTGTAGTAGTGAGAAAAGAGCTGTTTTCCTAGGATATTACTTTTAAATTCAACAGTCATTCTTTATAAATAAATTTACTAATTTCAGATTAGGCATCTGAACATAACATTTACTGCCTTCACACGCTCCAGTAGACAAGAGTACACAAAAGTGGCTCAAAAAGTAAGTGAATGCTGAATTAACATTTGTGGAGTGTTGCAGAGTGCATGAATACCAAGGGGGGCACTAAAGAAAAGTACAATATTCTGCTCAGCTCTCATTGATAACTAGTGGAATGAGTGGGTGACAGAAACAATTTGGAGACATCTCAGAGGGACGCAAGGCTATATATATCAGGCTCTTTGGTACCCTAGTACACTTGAGTTCTTGGCAGGATCATGCACTGAGCTAATGGACTGCCAAATGTTCTCTTTATCAGCGTCTTACTAAACTTGGTCTTGAAGCGGCCATGGGAGGTATCAGGAAATTTGATTGATTAGAAACCTGCTCCTAACTCGACATTGACAACAGCACTAGACCTGTTCTTGAATCTCTTGCGCTGCTTACCTCGACTCACAGACGATGATTCTGTTGCTGGGCTTTTGCATCAAGTGTCTTTTTTTGCCGCAGACTGGAAAACACAGAGGGGCTGTTTATGGCAGTGGACTCTTGTCAGAGGTTACACAGGTCACCCAAGAAGCTTGTGCTTGGTTTCCAATCGATAATGATGAATTGATTAATAGTATAGAACACTTGATGTATCCACTACCGGAAACGCCATTTTTGCCGAGTGCCGAAATCTTTACCGAATGGCAAAACAAGGGCACTCGGCAAAGAGGCTCTTTGCCGAGTGTCAAATATCGCACTCGGCAAAGTTTTCTCAAAAGGGTTCTTTGCCGAGAGCCGGGCACTAGGCAAAGAGGTGCACTCGGCAAAGTGGGGCCTGGACAAACCGCATCCATGGCCGTCCCCTTTGCCGAGAGCCCTGCCGTTAGGCACTCGGCAAAGTTTTTTTTATTTTTTTAATAAAATCCTTTGCCGAGTGCCACGCCCGCGAGCACTCGGCAAAGGTGTTCTTTTATTTATTTTAATAAAATCCTTTGACGAGTGCCACGTCGGCCAGCACTCGGCAAAGGCCTCTTTGCCGAGAGCGGGCTCTGGCACTCGGCAAAGCATAATATTTTTTGTTTTCTTTCCCTTTTTTTGTGGGGCCTTGATACAGTAAATACATCACAACTTCAAAAGTTGGGATAATTTTGACTTTTTGTGCTATATTTCTTCAATTATTTTTGTTTCTTTGAAATTTTTCGACAACTCCAAATTTGAACTGCAGGTACATGAAATAATGGAATTTGATCATTCAAAAGATGGTATTCATAATGTTCAGAGTATGTTGAGGCTGTATCCAGGACCTCGCATGAAGTTATGACCATGTTTGTGTCGTAACATGACAAGTTACGTACAGAAAAAGTGTTTTTAAATTATATAAAATCCAAACGAAGTCCGAAAATGATGAAACTTGTCGAGGTGTGTTTTCATCGCATATGGAGGCTGTGGTAAAAAATTAAGAAAGTTTCGAGCAAGTTGTGACGCCATGTGCCTAAAACCCAGGCATCTCCACATGTGATCACCACATCTGACGTCGCAACTTGCTCCGAACATTCTCAAATTTTTAGCATAGCCTTGACATGCGATCACATGACACCTCGACAAGTTTCGTGATTTTCGGACTTCGTTTGGATTTTGTATAATTAAAAAACACTTGTCCCACACCTGGATGGTCATTTTTCGTGCACAAGGCGTGTAAATTCTGGATGAGTTTATGGACACAGCCTTAAAATACGCTCTCCAACATGAATATCATTTTTTGAATGGATATGTTTTATTATTTTATGCACCTGCAATTCAAATTTATATTTTCAAAAAAATACAAGGAAAAAAAATTAATTCAAGAAATATAGCAAAATATTATAAAAAGGTCTCAAATTCGAATATGTGCTTGAATACAATACACTTGGGCTACAGAAAAAG
This sequence comes from Bothriochloa decipiens, assembly GCA_023333625.1. Taxonomy (NCBI): domain Eukaryota; kingdom Viridiplantae; phylum Streptophyta; class Magnoliopsida; order Poales; family Poaceae; genus Bothriochloa; species Bothriochloa decipiens. Next base: position 14,914,431 of record CM041636.1, read on the forward strand.
TTTAAAGTCAAAACTCAAAAAAAATGAAAACTTTGCCGAGTGCCAGCTCGGCAAACAGGCTCTTTGCCGAGTGCCAGCATTAACACAGCAAAGAAAGCCTTTGCCGAGTGCCATTTGTGGCACTCGGCAACGGCGCATCATGGATTAAAGGCCCGAGGCCCATCTCTCCAACCCTATCTCCCATCCACCCGTCCCCGCGCCCCCCCCGCCGCCGCCCCGGATGCCTAACTGCCGCCGCCGCCTAGGACCCCACCCTCCCGGCAGCGCCCCCCGGGGGACCGCCGCCCCCCCGCCCCGCCGGGACCCCTCCGCGATCGGCCCCCCAGGCGCCAACCGCCGGCCCCCCGACCCGCCGCCGCCCACCGGCACCCCCCGACCGCGGCCCCCGCCACCCGGACAACCCCGACCGCCCCCCGGGCGCCCGCCGCGGGCCCCCCGGACCGCCGCCGCCCCCCGGCCGGACCGCCACCGGCCCCGCCCCGCCGGGACCCTGCCGTGACACCAGCCCCCCAACGCCAGGACTGCCAGCCCCTCTCCCCGCTGGGATTGCCGGCCCCCCACGCGGGGACTGTCGCCCCCCCGACCCCCTGTTGGAAGAGAAGGAAAAGGAGGGAAGGGAAGAAGGGAAGGAAAGGGAAGGAGAAGGGAAAAGGAGGAGGAGGAGGAGGACGAAGAGGACGAAAAGAAGAAGAAGGGGAAGGAGAAGGAGAAGAGGAAGAGCAAGAGGAGGGGAAGAGAGGATGGTAGAAGAAGAGGAGGAAGAAGGGGGGGAGGAGGAGGAGGATGGAAGAGGAGGAGAAGGAGGAGGTTCGCCGGCCTTCACCCCACCGTGTGACTAGGTATATCACCCTTCTCTGCTTGTCGGCCTTCGTGCCACACTAGTCATTGGCCGACGTGCCATTGTGATTGTTGGCCTTTGTGTCATTGTTTGTGGATGTCAGCCTTCATGCTGTTCTTTTTGCAGGTTCTGTCGAAATTTTTAATAACTTATAGTTTTAAGGTAAAGGACCCGTGGGTAACTTATAGTTTTAATATCTAACCTATTGTTCTTATTTGCAGGACCCGTGGGAGGGACTCGACCACCCTGGTCGTCTTCGTCACTACTGTCCCGCTAGCCTCCCTCCACCGCCACCCTGGGTATAAATCACCTCTCTTCCTTACTGTTGTCGTACATAGATTGCGTAACCGAGTTAGGCGTCTCCCGTCCGAAAGGGATACGCGGGCGTTGGTATGCGGATCAGTGCATATCTGACGGTATCTCTTTTGGACTGTCCATGATTTATGGACAGCTCGTGGATGCGTAGATGGGTTAGCTTCCATGTTCCGCTCTCGTCCGAGTCAGAGTTTTGGCAACACCTCCCCGTTGTTCTCTGGATACACACTCTCCCCGCCGGGATGTGTATCGGGAGAACAGCGGGGAGGTGCTGCCGAAATTCCGTCTTGGATGGGAGCGGAACATGGAGGCTAACCTCATCTATGCATCCTCGGGTGGGATTAGGACCTATCCTTCACCTATTAGATGGTAGGAATGCCTTGTAGATGAAAATGCTGGTTTTATTACTCGCTTACTTTGGCGCATGACAGAGGATGGCTGACCGTGAGGGATGTACACGGGCTTCGCAAGTAAGAGCTTGGAATGGGTTAGGGGGCTGATGCTTTCCTAGAGCATGCATTTAGCCCAGCTACTAAAGGATCGAGTCAAATGTCGTGTCCCTACAGCAAGTGTAAGAACAAGAAAAGAAACGAAAGCGTCAGGTGGGAGTAGATATTCACAATAACGGATTCATTCCAAACTATACCTATTGGATCCACCATGGTGAACACCATCGTATTAGGGAGGAGGTGGTGAGAGCCCTCCTCAAGGAGTATGATGCAGATGCCGGGATGGCAGACATGATGGCAGACTTTTACGATGCAAGGTTCGTTGAATTAATGGAGGTGGAGGAAGATCCAGAGGAAACCGCAAAGGCGTTCTACACCATGATGGAGGCGGCACAAAAGCCCCTTCACGAGAAGACAATGGTTTCACAACTGGATGCCATTTCATGCCTAATATCATTGAAGTCGCAAGTGGGCATTAGTTGAGATGGCTTCGATCTCGTGTTGACAGTTATTGGCAAACTGCTTCTGGATCCTCACACCCTGCCGAAGAACACGTACGAGTCACAAAGGCTCCTTCATGCACTTAAGATGTCGTATGAGGGGATCCAAGCTTGTCCGAAGGGGTGCGTCCTGTTCAGGGGAGACCACGAGACAGCAACACAATGTCCAAAGTGCAAAGCCTCTAGGTTTGTGGAGGTAGAAGACAGTGATGGCAAGAAGCAACAATCTAAGATCCCCGAGATGGTCATACGACACCTTCCTTTCCTACAGAGGCTCCAACGGCTGTACATGACAGAGGTGTCCGCGAAACAGATGACGTGGCACAAGAATGGCAAAAGATACAATGATAAGATGGTACACCCAGCAGATGGTGATGCATGGAAGCACTTGATGACATGAATCCTGGCAAGGCTATGGAGGCTCGGAATGTATGCGTAGCGCTGGCAACAGATGGGTTCAACCCATTTGGAATGATGGTGGCCCCGTACACTTGTTGGCCCGTGTTCGTGATCCCCCTCAATCTTCCCCCCAGCGTCATGTTTGAACCCAGAAATGTGTTCTTCACACTGATAATACCTGGACACCCGGGCAACAATATGTGTGTATTCATGCAGCCAGTGTTGGATGAATTACAAAATGCTTAGGAAGAGGGGGTACTGACGTACGACTGAGCTACAAAGAGGAACTTCACAATGCATGTGTGGTATCAGTATTCAATGCATGACTTCCAAACGTATGGCTTATTCCGCGCGTGGTCTGTTCATGGGAAGTTCCCTTGCCCAACATGCAAGGCAGATGTGATGTTCACCTGGCTAGCCAAGGGTGGCAAGTATTCTTCTGTCGACAAACATCAGCAATTCCTGCCTCATAACCATGAATTGAGACGAGATGAAAAAAGCACTTCACGAAAGGTATTCAAGTCACCGACCCCATTCCTCAAGTTAAGAGCCCTGCCACGCCCTTGCGAAGATAGAGGCTCTCCAGATTAATAAAAACAACGGTGGTTTTATTGGATATGGTAACGACCACATGTGGACTCCTATATCGGGCTTGACTAGGCTACCATACTTCAAGGACCTTCTTCTTCCACACAACATCGATGTAATGCACACAGAAAAAAATGTCGCCGAGGCACTCTGGGCAACACTCATGGACATTGGTAAGAAATCAAAGGACAACGTTAAGGCTAGACTGGACATGGAAAGGATTTGTGATAGACCAAAGCTAGTGATGAAGACCCTTGCGCCAGGCAAGAAATGGAAAAAGGGCCCGACCGATTACATCCTAAAAAGGCCAGATAGGAAGAAAGTACTGTAGTGGATCAAGACGCTACAGTTCCCTGATGGGTATGCGGCGAATCTAAGTAGGGGAGGGAACTTGGAGACTATGAAAGTCTTAGGGATGAAGAGTCATGACTTCCACATATGGATTGAGCGGATCCTTCCTGCGATGAACCGGGGATACCTCCCCGAGCCAGTGTGGCATGTCCTGGCAGAGTTGAGCTTTTCTTCCACTAGCTTTGTGCCAAGGAGTTATCTCGGGATGTTTGTCTTGACCTGGAGAAGGTTTCACCTCTGTTGCTCTGCATGTTGAAGATGATATTTCCACCAACCTTCTTTCTGTCGATGCAGCATCTGATTTTGCACCTACCGCACGAGGCACGGTTGGGGGGGGCCGTGCAGGCCTGTTGGTGCTATCCAATCGAGAGGTGTCTAAAGCTTTTTCAGAAAAGTTGTAGAAATAAAGCCAAAATTGAGGCTTCCGTGGCAGAGGCATTCATTCTGGAGGAGGTGTCGACCTTCACACAGGCGTACTATACTGAGAAACTTCCTAGCGTGCACAATCCAACCCCTCGTTATAACGCCAATGAGAACTCATCGAACCTCAGCCTTTTCCAAGGGGATCTCGGAAGAGGAAGCGCAGGTACCAACAAGAAGTTGACCCATGATGAGTGGCGCACTATCATGAGCTACTTGTTGTTGAACCTTGATGAATGCATTCCTTATCAGAAGTAAGTTCTCAATGAGCTTGTTACATACGCCATCACTATCCTCCACCTATCGATCCGACCCCCTTGTCTCTTGTTTTTTTAGGGAATATATTAATGAACACTGGAGAGGCAATAGGGCTCCTACCGAGCAAGAAGAAGACCATCTTCTTAGACATGGTGTGCCTGATTTCATTTCCTGGTTCTGTACAAAGGTACCATCCAAGTAACCTCGTTCTGACTTTGAGATTCCACATTGCTCCTAGGAGCGAGTAATGTAACGATCTACCTATCCTGATCTTGCAGGCCCAGTCGGATGCGGAAATGAGTGATAAATTGAAATATGTGGGCCGTGGCTTCTCCTGTAGGGTCAAGTCATTCACCGTTTATGATGTGAATGGCTATCGCTTTCGCACGAGAAGCTACGAGGAGAGTCGGCCCAACCTAAAAACCACATGCTGCGGAGTTCGTACGCCCGGCACGAATGAGAAGTACTATTACAGCATAGTCAAAGAGATATACGAGCTCAAATTTTTGGGTGCCAAAGCTTTCAAGCCAGTGGTATTCAAATGCCATTGGTTCGATTCTGATGTCATGAAAAAAGACCTTAAGATTGGGCAAGTCAAAATTCGACAGATTCCAACTATAAAGGAGACGATGTCTATATTGTGGCTAACCGAGATGCCACGCAAGTTTATTACCTCCCATGGGCGTGCCAAAAAGACGAGAAGCTTGCGGGTTGGAGCCTTGTGCACTTGGTATCGTCGCGTGGTAAAGCTGTCCCAAACGATGACGATTACAACTTTGACCCAAAGACAGATGAGTTCTATCAACCTGAGGGGCTAGAAGGGAGTTTGGAGATAGACATTCTTTCACTGATGGGCATGGAAGTAGACAACGACATCGATGAGGACGAGGGTGATGAGGTGCAGGATGCTAAGGACTTATGAATCCTTGAGCGATGGCAGATGCAGAGCGATGGAGTTGTTGAGGACGATGTAGATGATGATGACGATGGAGATGATGATGATGGAGATGATGCCCGACACTTAAGAGAGCTCGACAATATTGATAGTGATGACGACAATAGTGATGACGACTACACGCCAGCCATATTGCCGTTCGTGGAGATAATTTCTAATTCATGTAATACTATATTGTTATTGTTATTACCTTGCAATTATATTTCTTTACAAGTACTTGTCATTCATTTATGCTAACTATTTTAATCTTTGTCATTGCAGGCACTTGACAAAATGTCAGGCGGAAGGCGGCAGCGGTCGCAACGAAAGGTCCACTCACAGTACCAGATCCGCAGCGAGGAGTAGGCGATCGCCGACGACGACGAGGAGGAGGAGGTGTTGGTGGAGCCGTCGACCAGTAGGGGGGATGCCCCCTAGTGGACGTTGCACATTGATGAGGAGGCTGCAGTTCCAGGAGGCCCCGCAAGGGGGGACGACGACGACCGCCACCGGTGACAGCGACGGTGGCGGCGATGATGACGACGAGAACGACGACAATGGGGGTGAGCCGACAACGACACTAGGCGAGTCGACGATGACACCATGTGAGACGACGATGACACCAAGTGAGACGGCTTCCTCAGGTTCGAGCAAGCCCTACCAGTCAGGCCCTCGTCTTTCCCTGACCCACGGCCGGTCCGTTCCCGCTGCCCGATGATTCGACCCATGGGTGAGATGTAAGTATCCATTGTTGATTTCACTACTTGTTCATATGACATTTTGAAAATCGAACTTTAGACTAACAATTATTATTAATGACTCATGCAGTAGCTAGACGTTTGTGAGCAGAGGGAGTGGTTCATGCCATACCAATGGCATCCAGGGCCTGCTGATTAGGGAGTACTACAATGGCTTGGTCACCCACAAGGGTGAGGTACAGGCGCCCATGAGGTGGGAGCACTTCTCCAGTGTCACGGACTCCAACGGCGAAACCCTTGCGGCGAAGATCAAGAGGGAGTTCTAGGTGAGTCTTTTCATCGTACCGCATTTCTCAATACTATGCATTCATTGGACGTTCTTGAAACGATGATGAGTTCTGTGTGAGTTCTGTGTGCAGGACTTCTTCACGTGCGAGGAGGGGAAAGAGCAGCATGCGGCGCAAGTGTAGGAGGCGGTCTGCAAAGATCATCTCAAGGACCTGTACCACGAGGCGCATCTCCAGTGCGTCATTACCTACTACGCTGACCTGCTTGGCCAGGTGGTGAAGAAGCTGCAAGTCAGGGAGATGCTACTCCAGAGGGAGACCGACCTCACTGAGGCATAGTACATGCAGGTAATTAAGTAGGAAACATTCATTCTAACTTCTTCCGTGAAACCTTCAATTCATTTTCTAGCATGTCAAATACTTGATGTTATGCAGATGTGTCCAGAGTGGTGCGACAGGTACCGGGACTACTGGGCGGCCATTGTGCGTGTGTGGACCATGGGCGCGGCATACCAGAGGCACAGAGAGCATGGGAGCGCCGCCTACAGATGCGAGGGGCACCACACCACCAAGGGAACCAGTCCCTCCCGGTGTTCATGGAAAGATGGGTATGCTTATGTTGATCTATTAATTCTAGCGCTCAATTGTCATTACTTGTAACCATGTTTGTGTTTTGCTCGCAGTCCCAGTCGCATGGTGAGTAGGCCATCAACGAATTCATAGGGTACGCCCTTGCTCACATGGGCAAAGCAATGACGGCGGACAACGTCTACGACCGGGCGGACGGGCCAAACGCATACACCAACGCGAGTGTCCACCCCAAGCTCGCGGAGTACACCTCCGTGGCTCGCCAGCGCCATGGGGAGACATTCGACCCTGCCACCGAGCCCCTGGACATAGACCTCATGATGAGGTTGGGAGGAGGAAAGCAGCACGGCCGGTGCTGGATGGTCAACAGCACCATCGAGTCGTCCTCTGTTCCCACGCTGAGCCAGATTCGACGAGACGGGACCAGGAGCTCCTCCGATATCCCCATAGCGCCTCGGCAGCCGAGCAACGCGCAGATGTTCTCGGCATTTTAGGTAAGTGCAGTTTTATTCGTCATTCACTCGTTTCACATATGTACCTTGCCTTCATATACCATCAACCTTGCGGGTGTAATATTGCAGGCCCAGATAGCACAGTTACAGATGAACCAGGAGAACATGGGGTGGCCCATCAGCAGCAGCTGGCGGCTGTCACATAGCACTACCAACGTCAGATGCAAGACTTTGCCGCCTACTTCTAGGGCCTTCAGATCCCGGGAGTGCAGCAACAAGAGCTCCCTGCCTCGATCTTTGCTCCACCACCTTTTCCTATGCCTACTCCAATAGCAGATCCGGTGAGTATATTGCCTGTTGCTTTAGCTTGTGCGGCCATCCTGCAGGTACTAATGAGATCAATTGTCCTTTGTGCTGGAACAGTCGGTGGGTTTGAACCCGACTCCTCCACGTGCCAGCCCTCCACTAGGCCCTTCTCCACTGCACGGGTGGCCGGCTCACCCGACCTTGCCGACTCAGGGCTTCACGTGGCCAGGTACCACTACTCCTCCACTGATGCAGCAGGGGCATTCCAGGCCTGTAAGCGGCCCTCTGCTTTCGCCTCCCTATTGGACGTTCCAGGCGGCGCCGCAGTCAGGGTGGTCTCCGTGGGAGCAAGGTGGGGGCTCTGGGGACGCCGGGACGAGCTAGGTACCTCTACTGATGAATTTGAACATGTTATGAACTTTTGGACCTGTTATGAGCTAGGTACCTCTACTTTTGGACATGTTATAAACTTGTATCGATATAATGAATGAATTTGAGGACCTTTATGTATGAATTCGTGTTGAGACGTCATGGATCTAATGAAATACGATATTTATGTGATATTCTATTCTATTGTCGTGAATATATGAGAAATTACATGTCTAGAATGGAAGAAAACAGAAAAAAACCAAAAAAAAATTTTCCAGCTTTGCCGAGTGCCAGCTATCGGCAAAGCTGGGCATTTTTCCCAGCAGAGCCTAGCTTTGCCGAGTGCCACGCTAGCACTCGGCAAAATGACCATCCCTTTGCCGAGAGCCGGCACTCGGCAAAGGATTTTTCAAAAAAAAAAAAACTTTGCCGAGAGCCGGCACTCGGCAAATGGTTTTTCAAAAAAACTAAAAAAAATCTTTGTCGAGAGCGGGCACTCGGCAAAGTATTTTTCAAAAAAAAATTCTTTGCCAAGTGCTTGCCACTCGGTAAAGGGTGCCGTCAGGTTGACGGCGCCCGTTATCTTTGCCGAGTGTCCACCAGGTGGCACTCGGCAAAGACTCCTTTGCCGACCAATCGTTGCCGAGTGCTCTTTGCCAAGAGCCGCACTCGGCAAAGCCTTTGCCGACGGCAAAGGTGCCTTTGCCGAGTGCAGCCGGCACTCGGCAAAGGAGGCGGATCCAGTAGTGATCATAGGGTTCATGGCTCTGCGATTTAACTTTTTTTTTTTGCATGAACTGTGAGACTTCTGATTTTTTTCTGCAGAACATACATGGATTCTAGAGAACAGAGTGATAACTCCTGATCAGTAAGCATTTTGGACTGTCAAGTGCGGTTCCAGTCATTATCAAAGTAAGACAAAGTTGTAATTCAGGCAATCATTGCGTAATGATTTTTACTTACGCTCCTCTGTTCGCTAGTATAACACCGTATATAAGAGTAGTTGCATCCATCCTACACCTCCGGAAACTATTGCATTTTCCAAAACTACAACCAGACCATCCAACAACGTAATGTTATCACATATACTTAGTTGTCTTTGAGTGGTTTCGATTCATCGACGCCATCATGCATTTCAGTGCCCCATAGGCTCAGAGCAGTGGGCTTGGGAGGTACATGGAAATTTGACAGGATAGGACATGAAAACTAACAATATAACATCTATACTACCTTAAGACCGGCCTTAAAATTGACCAAGAGTGCAATGTATTCTGCTAATGCATTGGATCGGCCTTTGTTTCTCAGAGTTTTGGGATGCGGAAGAGCCGAACTTGTAAAGGTTAAGTCAGGCATCCTTATCATTCGATGCATCAGAATTTCAAAAAGTCCTTAAAAGCCTACCACGACGATTGGGAGAAGGTTTAGAGGTGGTTGAGTATGAGCAGATGATTGTCGTAGTTGAGACCAATGGTTGACAATAAGCATAACACTCCTCTTGAGGTGTGGGGGAATAGCAAGAGTGAGTCTATGTCGAACTCTGTAAGTATAGCCACAAGGTAGTATAGAACCCATAAGCTAATGATCAATATGACATAATAATATAAAGCATAAAGCGGTAAACAATGAGCATGTTAACAATCAAAAGTCATCACCTAATGTAAGGATTCCAAGGCTGCTCGTGTCCTTGAGCAAGGCTAGTATAGCAGTTTAATAAACTCTGCGCACACAGTGAGCTGTGATTTACCCTTTCGCCCGAGGTGATCAGCCTCTTAGCCCACTACCTAGGATGACCGGCAGGGTTCACTATGAAGCCTTTCAAAGGTTCTTCTAACGAGTTAGGGCCACTAGGTTTCCCCATCAATAAGCATAAACCCTCCCCCAAGAGGTGACTAACAAAATACAATAACCACACCTTCTTGGCAGGCAGTGGGATCATACAGATCGGGGCCCCTTTTGCGCCCTTTCAGATAACCACTAACAAGCTAAAAAAGGGCCTCATACTGAGCTAAAACCAGAGCCATATAGCCCTCACAGCTGTACTGTAAATCCCGGAGGTTCTCTTATGGATAAATCATTAAGTTGGTAAAATGTCATTTTTATCGTTTATTGCTTAAACATTAATTAAGTCATAGGATCATAGCCACAGAAATAAAACTCAAGCTATACTTGTCTTAAACTCAGATCCTTCTTGAAGTTCAAATCCTCAAATAACTCCTTGATGTCTAACTTCTTCTGGATTTCCAACATAAAACTCACCAACTGAAAAGGATCGTAGAATACTACAAAAGCATCCGAACAAACATGCATAGGAAACATAATAAATTAGAACAATACACCAATCAATGAAAAGGTTTGAAAACTAATCTTGGCATTGCTAGGGTTACGCAAATGCCAAAGGCTCTAATCATAGCTATGGTGCAAAGCAAATGACTACCAGAAGATTTGTTTTGAAAAAAAAAAACTAAAGGATATATTATGATATATATAGAAAGGGAATATGAATATCGATGAGCTCTGAAGATATATATACAACGAATTGATACAGGGCAGAAATTATTTTGGTTTGATCTGGAAGTGACCGATTAGAATTTTTAATAAAGGAATAGCTGATGCATGATAAATATAGATGAGGCATGTAGACGTTTATATATCTCACATGCACAAGTAGCATGCAGGAGCAGTAGAGAGGATGGAGAACATGAAGATGCTCACCCACGTACAGCTACGAACAGCCAACATTAAAGGTCCTGCATGGCTGGTCATTCGTGAAGAAGGCAGCTTAGGGTCTGGTCCAGGCGACGGACTTGACAACATGCAAATCGATGGCAGCCAGAGAAGGTCAAGGTCCACGATGTATATGTGACATTCAGTTTCTTGATTGAGGAATAAATAGAGAATGATGATTTATGATGCATGGATGACAAACACATGACATCATCATAATCTTTAACCAGTAAAATAATACACACCTTTAATCAAGCATGCATATATATACACGCTCGTTAGTGGTGCGATGGACGAAGTAGCTACTGCTGGACGAACTGGGTGGCCACGAGTTGCATCTACTGAACAGGCCGGAAGCATCACGGTCCATATAATCTTGCATGGTGCAACGCGACGTTCTGGATTTTGAGAAGATGGTGCTTCACGTAGGACTGAGAACGTGCACTTCAGCAGCAGGTCGACGACATCAACAGCTGCGGAGGCCGGGTGCAGATCCGAACTCGACGAGGCCCAAAACTGCGGTGCTAGGGCACGGTGGCTACTGGCTAGCTTTAGGTCTTCTAGATATGAAGAACAGGAAAAGGTTCTCCACGACGACGGGGCAGCCAACGGCAACTGCGGCGGCGGGCATGTTCTCGGCAAGATCCGAACGGTGGTGCTATGACTTGAGCTAGGGCGGCTGGCTTGCTTTAGGGTTCGAGAAAGGGCAACATGATAACCGGGATCGAGATTTATAGGGAGCCTCTCGATCAATCGGCTGCTTCCAAAGAGAGAGAGAGAGAGATAGAGTTCAGCAAGTCCACGACATGCAACAAAGAGTTGGGTTCGGTGTTGAGTCCTGGCTCGTGGCCGACTCGAAGAAGAAGAGCAGGCGGGCAAGCAGGCCGGCTGCTTTGGGCCGAAGTGAAGAAGAGAGAGCAGGCCGTGTAGGCCAAATGCCAGGAAAAGAGATAGGGAGAGTTTTGGCCTGTTCTTTTTATTTTCAGAACATTTCAATGGCATTTTCAAATAGGTTTTCAAATAGATTTTAAAATCATTTTGATCTTTTGGTAAAAATCACACATCACAAAAATAAATAAGCAGCAGCATATATGTACGCACAAACATGTTACTTACTCTTAAGATAGTTTTTAATTTAACAAAAAACTTTTATTTTTCTAGATTTTCATGAGCACAAAAATACATAAATAAATTATTTTTACTATATTTTCAAAATTACAATTTTTAGGGTGTTACACCCTGACTGCATACCATAATTTCGGAGGAGGTCTGGTTCTAGTGGTCCATGATTGGCATCCTGTGGGACGTCACTGTGTGGGAGGAAATCATGGAGTGGTTATTCATGGCAGTGGGCTTACATGGAATCGATGATTTCTTTGGTAGCCATGGCACGGCCGCACACCTGGTTATTTCAATCGAGGCTGGAGTCTATGACATGGTGAGCATTCAGCTGTGATAGGAGATGAATGGTTTAACTCTAGACAGCACATGATATATCCATAAGAAAATCAAGGGCGATTGCTTATTTATGTTAGATTTTTAGGCATGGGATGCAATGGAACATTTGTGCCAACTTCTGTGTCTTCAGTTAAGAGTATACTCAATTAAATGTTTGTGTGGCATGCACGCGCTGAAACCTACAACAGATGACCAACCTAAATTCTAGGTCTTATAGCACCCAAGCATTTGTGATACCACCGTGGCCGCCAGAGGCCTTGAGCGATTCTTTCGTTTGCTTTTCTTTTTTTTTTTTTTTTTTTTTGAGCAAATCTTCTTCTCCTTGCCCATGCATAGCGATTCTTCTTCTACGCTTCGCGCATGCATCTGGACAGCATGCAGCCTGCGCACTCAGCTGATTCATTGTTTACGTTTCCAGCCTTATTCCATTCCATTAACGTTTACGTTTACACTTGCTAACCAAACAGCACGTTAGTGTTCCAGAGTGTTTTAACTCAAAGTGGTGCACTAATAATTGAAACTATAGTCTTCTCTTCGGTTACGGGCAGGTACTGGAATAATCCGAGCCTATAACAATTTGTTGATGTTTCACAGGAATGCATGACTATATATACAACACTAGATGGTTCCCACCCACACTGAAGCTCTTAGGACCGAGCATCGAACAAGTTGTATCGCACATCAAACCTGTTGCTATAACTTATAATGGACTGCTAGTGGGGTCTTTGTACCCATATAATCTCTTACCTTACTTCGTCAAGCACTGGCCTTGGGAGAGAAAGCTTAGTGTCTAATTAACATGGAAATCCCATCGGGTCTTATAGTCAGGGCTGGTCCAATGACCAGACCATCATTAGAAAGTTAAGTAATTGCACCCTGTCAGAGAGTACTGCAGTCATTACGAACGGGGCAACCTGAAACAATGCTGGGGGGGCACATTTTGAGGGACGGGCCACATATATCGGAGTATTCGTTGCTTCCCTTCTACCTCCAGGTTTCTCAGAATGCTAAAACATGTATCTCTGCAAGCTGTTTACTATAAGAAGGGCTAAAATATTCTAAATGACAAATTCATCGGCTACATAGCCATGATCTCCTTTAGTACGAAACTATAATATAAATATATCTTCACACAATCTGAGTTTTAAAAATGTTATGAATCTTGTAGTGCTGCACCCATTTTCAGAGACGAGTCACATTACCAACAAGCCTCTATTGGTCAATCTTATATATAGATGGTATTTCTAACCACCGATATAAATGGCAATATTTTCAATGGAGGATAGAAAAACCAGCTGGCTCTATTAATGAGATCTATACATGAGGTTAGTGTTATCAACAGGCTCAAAAAAAAATGGAGAGCCCTTTTAGAGGTGACGGGAAACAACAACCGTATGTAAAAGTTGATTTCGAGAGGTCTGCCATCTTTGAAACAACAAGAAGCACGTGGCAGATCTCTTGTGCTGAAAAGATAATAATCCTAGACCGGGATGTCAATGCCATGGATATCGACGCTAACAAATAAAAGGACATGATATAAAATAATAATGGAAAAATCTTTATGATACTTCAGTGCAACAAAAGTATACCTTAATTTAAATGCATACTAGGTAGGAAGTAATCGGCTAATAATATGCGATAGATGAAGAAGCCCTTGGGTGCCTATATAGGCTGGTGCGCTGTTCTTTTATATCACAAACCCTGTAGCTTTGAGAAAAGAAGTTTGCTGAGGCATACTGTATACAGCAAATCGAAGATCATCAGATTGGGATGCATCATGAAATTAGCTATCTCACCGCAGCCACCTGCTAGCTCTTTGCTGATGGCACTGCTGCACACGGCTCACTACAGACAGCTGTAGCAGTGTTAGCTTCCTGCTTAGCTGGGTTTCTGGAGATAGAGAGATTTGGGACAAAGCACAAACAGAGGAGTTTGATGCAAGAAAATTTTTGGGTCTGGACAGTAGTTCAGTCTCAGCCTGTGAGAAATAGTAGAAATGATCACCACAGTCCACGTTAATTAATTGTTCTAAGGCAAAATCTCTGTCAAACAAATACAAAGCTAATGACAAATCAATACAGGCACTCCTACAGCGCATAATCATGTCAACAACCACCAATTTTTCATGCACTTTTCGGAAGCCTTTAATAAGAACAAATTGAGTTAACGAAGGACTCAGTCATGCATATTGCATCCAATGAGAATTGCATGTATGAATTCAACACAGAATAGCGTAAATTAAATTCTACTTATAAGAAGTCTAACAAAACTTGATTTTTCATTTTTTATTTTGTACAGATTATTATGAATATCGAAAGTTTCAGCAGCACTAAACATTAAAGAAAAACGAAAAAGCATTGGAGAAAAGAACTTTTCACCAAGGTCCATGAAGTTTCAGCTATACAACTCGAAATCAGAATCTACAATGCATCACTATTCATCTGAATCTAGGTTTTGCGTCTGGACCCCCAAAACAGATTATAATCGTATATTTTTCATCCCTCTTCTTAACATACGAACAGATCATCGGTACGATTTTGTGCCATGAGGAGGCCGCATTGCTGGTGAGGGGCGACGGTACAGCTCTAGGAGGGCGGGGCATGCTAGTGGATGCCCGCGGGACAGCTGGCGACTGACCGAGCCACCGTGGACACGTCGGGCGGCGGCCAACACGAAGATGGAGGCAGCCAGCTGTAGCTCCGCGTGGCCTTGACCGGGCTAAAAGCGGCCCCCGATGGCCTGGACATGGCAGACAAGGACAGCGGCCATGGCTTCCAACACATGGCAGTAGGTGCCTGCGACAAAATGGTGGGTGACGTGCACGGCGGTTTGGGAAGGCCGGGGAGGCGCACGGGGCAGGGAGGGAAGAGGAAGAGTGGTTGCCACATGTAGGGAGAGGAGTTGTGCACGCATTCCCTAGTTGCGGGATTGAAGGATGGGAGGAGTGATGAAGGGCTGCGGTTGGATCTAAAGAACGCCTTTGAATTTGGGTATGAGATAGGAAAGGTTACAGTAAATCTCATCTGTTAGTTCCTAATGAGTTGTTTTCTTAGGTATAGTTTCTTTGCTGGATGAAGGAAAGATCATGACTGTTGGGCACATATGTTGCGGTGGGTGCAGTTAAGTTTGGAACAGGTGCCATTAGTATCAGATATTAGAAGCTTATTAGATCTAGATACATTAGATTAAATGAGGGACAATATGAAGGGTTACCTGTCCCACAACGAGATAAGTAAGCATCAGCTCCACTAAAGTTGGCTGTACAAAGCACCTAAGTTAACTGCATGCACTAGTCTAGCAATAATTGCAAGAAAGGACAGAAGGCAGAGCATAAAGTATTTTTTTTTTTCAGAAACAGCAGCATATACTGTTTGTGAATATCCTAGCAGCAGCATATACTGTTTGTGAATGAAGATTTTAGCCCATCCTTGCTACAACATTAGGAGGCTTGGAAGGCTCCGGAAAATTTGTGCATGGTTTCATGCTTTGGTCCTGCTCCAGTACACAATGAATCATATGGAATGATGGTTATCTCTCATGACCCCACGGCCATTTTAGATTTCCCTGACATCAGGATTAGAAAGGCATTAGAAAGACATCTCAGATAACCTCTGTAGCAGATGGACTCGCCAAGAAAAAATATGAACACAGCCAAATGAGGAAGAAGTGGGGAACAAGTAGTAGCTAGCTTGTCTTCTGTGCACTGTACACAATACACACAGATGCACAGAAACTTTCATGAAGGAACAAATATATATGTATGATTTTCCGTAGCAGCTTATCGCACCATCAAACATCACTTAGTTGCATATATATTATTAATTTCTCTGTGACCGGATCATGCTAGACCCTAGAATTTTGTGGGTTGCTCCTCGAGTCCCAGATCTTTGAACATTCTTTGAGTTCTGACAGTTGGGAATTGAGATCTCCAACAGTTATGGTTCGTTTCCCACCCACACAGCCACGTAGGCACTTTCCGGCCGTGAAGGTCCACACATTGCATCCTAGTGATCTGAGAACGCCACATTCTGGGTGACAAGATTTTCATTGCTGTGTAAGAACGCCACATTGCCTTAGTAATTTATTTCATTTAAACTTTACTAATGAATTTTCTACACTTTTAGTTCCATGTTCATAAATTGTAAGGGACTCATAAATTTCATACTTGTGTTTGTTCATAGCCAAATCTTTTGAACATCTGGACATTTTGGGTGTCTCTGTTTTACAGTCCATGATTTCAAATAAGAATAGGGGTAACTTAATAAACTCATACAATCCAGGAAGAATCAGACAGTGTTCGCAATATCATTGAAGGTTCTTGTACAGGAGGTAGAAAAAGATGATCCGGTACTCTGATTCTGCCTCTGGTTGTGGCACAATCCTTGTCCTGGCCCACAAGGAATTCCCATGGACACATGGATACTGGGATCCAGCATCGTAATACTTGATTTGCTTGAATTCATATTCTGTATTTTTGCTCAATTGTTCCTGCCAGTATTGAATATATATATATATATATATATATATATGCGCTGCCATTTTTCTCCAATTGTGCCGATGTTCAGTGATCCAGTGATGTCTAATGAAGAAAAAGCTGAATGTGTTGCTGCTATGAAGTGTCTTAGGAAGACTTTTTTTGCTGAAGTGATCTAGTCTAGTATGCACACATTATGTAATTCTATTTTTGAGTTATAGAATAGCTGATAAGTGATTATGGAATGACTTCAGTTATAGTATAATTTTGGGCGCCGGAAGGAATGGTGAGTTGTCTTTTGCTCGACAACAGAGAAACTAGTTAGGTTAGTAAACAGTCCAGCTGATGTCATGGTAATTTTATTTGAAGCCCATCTTTTGCTAGTGTCGTGTTGCATGAGCCATCAGTGTGCTTTAGTGTATTGTTACCCTTTGAGTTGCTAATTAGGAAGACCAGTGAGAGTCTGACTTCAGTAGGAGACTCCCCCAGACCTTCATGGGCCTACAACTACAAGATGGTCTATGCTACTTGGTCAACTACCAGAATCCCAAATCAATCTCCCGATTCATAGTATCAAAAGGCAGTGATAAAATGCCTATGCAGCAAGCAAGCGACTAGTTAGGACACTGGATATATATGCACACCACTAAGCCTCAAGGACTAGATATAACTCATCCCAACATTGAAACACTTTTTTTTGAATCAAACAAAAAACAATTATTGGTACAACACAGCAATGGTATATGTGTCTTTCTTAGGATCATGAAGTGACAGATTAGGATTACTTTGTCCAATGTGTCAATGATCGGTTTGGACCACTAACCTGACGCTATCCACTGGGAGAATTAGCTGCACATCACAAAACAGGCACAATTGATAAATACACAGAATGTTGAAGCACTTTTTTTGAATCAAACAAAAAAGAATTATTGTATGGGAAGACAATGTATTTCGTCCTAATCTAACAACGAAGCCTGAAACTTTGGTAGCCATCTATAGGATCAAAATGCTTGATGCCAATATTTAGAACCATATCCACAACGTGTGGCAAGAATTGCTCGTTGATTTCTCCTGACATAATTACGCCTAAATTAAAGGACTATATGCAAATACTTCACCAAACATACGTTACTCATCAAAACAAGACATCTTATTGTTCATTATTACATATATATTAAGTAGGGGATACTACTCATTATATTCACCAAGGGCACCTACATATATGAATCAGCCACAAAAAGGAGCTTTAGATGACACACTCGCTCACATTATTCAATTGATACTTGCCTTTCATATATCAAGGCATAATAGTTTCTTCAATAGGAGGTGGTGCTCCCAAGCATTGAACAACATATGGTCTTTCTTCAATAGATTCTGCACCAGTAGTTGCATCAACCGAGATGGGGATAACGATCTTTTAATGTCCTGGTGTTTGCGCACAAGGACGTGGATTACCCCATCTAGTTCATATGAGTCAATAATGTAATATCATCACTGTAGCTGTCAAGGTAGTCAAGCAACGGTTCTATCGGCTTGCCAATACAATGATAAAAATTGTCCCGGTCCCAAGCTTTAGGAGTAGTGGCATCCATGAACACGTACTAAACTTAGCTTTTCTCTCTTTTGAGTCTGTTATAATACAAATACAAATCAAAAATCAAGAAAAATGGACATAATCAATAGAAACTACATCTTGTCTCAAACTAATGCCATCATTTTTT
>CM041636.1:14932569-14977146 GCA_023333625.1 Bothriochloa decipiens
AGACCAGGTGGGCCGGCTGGTGCACTCCAGAGTCGGTTTGGGCCCATTTTTGTGGTGTCGGTATATTGAATGCCCAGGAGGGTGGTGCGCTGCTCGGTTTTCGTATTCTACCCCTGAACCGCCTTCAGGCTGCTATAAGAGGAGGGGAGGAGGCACACTCTACACACACACCACACAAGAAGCCTCTCTCTCCCTCACTTCTATTCTCTTTAGTAGTTTTAGGATGTAGTAGTAGGAGTTTGGCAAGGAGCCTTGTATGGAGAGCAAGGATCTCTAGAAGGAAGAGCTTTGGTATGAATACTTTGAAGAATCCTTCTATGTTCTTGTTCTTATTCTATCTATATAGCTTTGTTATGAAATTAGGGCTAAGTTCTTTTGCGCATAGAACTTTATGCTTATTCTATCATACATACATGTTTAGACCTAGGGTTAAGTTGAGGTGATGGGTTCTACTTTAATTTAGTCTTGGTCAAGTTGGTTTGTGGGTTCGTCGCCCATCGTTGTAGCGGCTGCTCTAGTAGAAGGACATCGGGGACGGGTAAGCCTTGACATCATGCTAGAGTAGTAGTTGATAACATAGACGTGGTGTCTAGGCTAGAGCTACCTTCATTTGCTCCTTTCTCATACGGTTGAGGTGGTAGGCGATAGGGAGTGACCTTGTCCTGTACGTCCTTTGTAATCCCCCACGTCCGAGTTTGGCGTAGAGCTGTATACCAGCATCGCCTGGTAGACCAGGTGTGCTCCGGTGCCTGAAGTAGATCAACAGCGACTAGACTATCTTAACTTAGAATCTCTGACCCTATATAACAAGCATGTATTTATATGACTCTGCTATCTTAACATAGCTATTCGGGATGCCTGCTCCAGTTTAGGTTATTCTTTATTCTTTCTTTTACCTTTATCCTTATCAGGGCTTGAGTTTGTGTCAAGTTATCTATATACCTATCATGTTTACCCCTGTTATGAACTTTCATCTATTATGCAGTCATGTTATCCCTTGCATGTCGCTATTATACTATTTTATACCATGCCTTCCTTTGGGAAAATATAAATAACGACACCCTGAATACTTTCGAGTGAAATGCTACAACGGTGTTTCTTGCGGACTAGTTCTATAAATGCTATAGAATACCTTTTGGTGTTTCTTTGTGTTGTTGCTAGGATATACCAATTATAACAATGACGTTAAGAAACGCCAACACTAAGCTAAGTCAATTAGGCTATAAGTACTCCCCAATTGTAATCAGGTCAACTCAATAATAGAAAGGGGTAATTCCCATCTATCTATCTCTCTCTCCCTGCTCCTGCCGCCCTCCCCCTTCCCTCTCCCTCACGCGCATGCTGCCCACCACCACGCCGCCACCTCCCACCACCGCCCCCAGGCCACGCCCAGGACTGCCATGTGCCCCTTATGCATGGCTTGTTATAGCTGGTATCGGATGACCAGATCGATCTATGCCACCAGCATGTCGAACAACGCAGTTCTTCTTCAACTCATGGAGAAATTCATAAAGGAACTCTCCACAAAAGTAGACAACATCGAGAAGGAGATGATGGCCATGAACGATAGGATGTGCAACCTTGAGAAAGGTACAGTCCTCGACGAGAAGGCAAAAGAGATCAAAAAGGATAAGGAATGGATGGCCACAACATTGGAGATTGCCGCCAGACAAACCATGTTTGATGCAGGCCGCACCTACATCAAGAAATAGGTAGAGTCGTCTCAATCCCATAACATGATAGAGATTGCTGCAAAGGTGGAGGCCAAACTGCTCTGCAATGAGGAGATCAAATCATAATATCTGGGTTATTCATCTGGCTACATATGATGACAAGGAGGATCCTCTACCATGGCTCAATAGGTGTGAGCAATTTTTTGGAGGGCAGAAAACACCAGACGACGAAAAAACATGGTATGTGGCAAATCATCTTATTGGTAAAGCACTGCAATGGTATATGCATATTTCTTAGGATCATGAAGTGATAGATTGGGATTACTTTGCCCAATGTGTCAATAATCGGTTTGGATCACCAACCTGACGCAATCCACTGGGAGAATTGGCTACACATCGCAAAACAGGCGCAATTGATGAATACACAGAACATTGAAGCACTTTTTTTTAATCAAACAAAAAAGAATTATTGTATGGCAAGATAATGTATTTTATCCTAATCTAACAACGATGCCTGAAAATTATGGTAGCATCTATACGATCAAAATGCTTGATGCCAATATTTAGAACCATATCCACAACGTGTGCCAAGAATTGCTCGTCAATTTCTCAAGACATAATTGCACATAAATTAAAAGACTATATACATATACTTCACCAGACATATGTTACTCATCAAAACAAGACATCTTATTGTTAATTATTACATATATATTGAGTAGGATACTACTAATTATATTCGCCAAGGGCACGTACATATATGTAATCAGCCACAAAAAGGAGCTTCAGATGACACACTCACTCACATTATTCAATTGATACTTGCCTTTCATATATCAAGGCATAATAGTTTCATCAATAGGAGGTGGTGCACCCGAGCATTGAACAACATATGGTCTTTCTTCAATAGTTTTTGCATCTTTATTATCAACGGAGATGGGGATAACGATCTTTTTTCCTGGTGTTTGCGCACAAGGACGTGGATTGCCCCCATCTAGTTCATATGAGTCATTAAATGTAATATCATCCCTGCTATTATCGAGATAGTCAAGCAATGGCTCTATCGATTTGCCAATACAATTAGAAAAATCATCTGGTCCCAAGCTTCAGGAGTAGAGGCAGCCATGACCACGTACTAAACTTGGCTTTTATGTATTTTGAGTCTGTTATAATACAAATACAAATCAAAAATAAAAAAATTGACATAATCAATAGAAATATTATATCTTGTCTCAAACTAATGCCATCATTTTTAATTTGGCAAGAATAAACTTGAAATTGTGATAGACATCCTACTTTCATACTAAACACATGTTACTCAACACAAGACATCTAAATGTTTATCGTCAAATATATTGAGTAGGACACTACTTAGTAGATTCATCATAGGCATATACACATGTAAAACAAACATACTAGATAGTTCAGATTTCACATAAACTGGCCTATGATAATTAAGCAATGTAGCCAATATGGGCAGCCAAGGCATCAACCTAAGGTACACCATTGTCATCTTAAACGTAGTAGATAATAACACATAGCTAGAGTTCCTTGTATGATAAGGTACACCAAATGATGACTATGATGAAGTGTTAAAAGGACCTATACTAACTAGGTAGGAAGCAGTCTACTAAAATGCTAGAAGGAAAATTTCTAAAAGCAATAATTAACCAAGAAATACATGTCAACATTACCTTCAGAGAAGAAGAAGAACGTGGTAGAAGGATCTGTGTAGATGTGTGTATATATACACTCAAATTTGTCTAGTAGCAGGGCCTTCTCAACAAAATCAATGTAAGCATTTAGTCCAACTTCTATATGTCCACATCATCATTGTTTCCCTCTCTATACAGATCCCATACACCATAGTTTGGCATGAAACCCCTCAAATGTGTTTGGATAGTCTCGGGATTCAAAACCTGTCTCTCATTGTTGCAATCTTTACATGGGCAGCAGATCATGTTGCCAGCCCCAACAAGAATTTTTGCAGCATTGATAAACGTTTGGATGCCTTTTATGAATAGGATGTCCATTCGAGACCGATACATCTATTCTCGATCTATCTCTGCTCAAAAAAATTATAGAGGAATTAATAGGCAGTGGATTAGCTACATGTGCAATATTATACATTAATTATGGAAAAATTGAAATGCGTAGCTAGCTTAGATATACATAAATTGAAAACTATATATAGCAATGTAGCTCCAAAAAATGTGTCCACTAATAGCCCCACGTAAATAAAAATTATTATTAACTAATAAAAACATTATTCTACTCAATGGAACTAAAATTGGAGACACTATTATACTTAAATTATTTATATCAAAAATTAAATTGGTGACTTGATCAAGAATACCATTGTAGCTCCAAACAATATGTCAACACCTAAAAATATTGTTAATAATCTACTCTACTCCTAACATGAACTAATTCGAGCATCACATAGTAACAATCATCTTGATCAAACCATAAATTGGCCTAAGATTTCGAACTAGGTGATGATATTTAGACGCCAACCTAGCTTCTTGGATGATGGATTCCCCACAAAGTGCTTGGAAGCCTTGCACAAAGTCCCCACCTAAATTGCTCTCTAGGATGGAGGAAGAACAAGAATGACAATCAAGTAATGTAGCCATCAAATCAATGGTAATTAAGCAAGAAAATCAAAGGAGTGGATGTTTGTGACTAATCTTAAAGCAAAAGGATCAAGCCATTCTTCAAAATCCAAGTTTTAGCTCATGGTTTTCAGCAGCCGAACAATGGAGAAAATGGCCCATGCGAGCTCCGGTGTTCTCTAGAATGGAGTGAGGAGGAAGGAGATGATGGTATAGCCTTTTTGTGGTGTCGGACTGTCACTGCCGGACCAAGCCAAGAGCCGGCAGTGTTGAGGCACATTCACTGCCGGCTTATGCCATGAGCCGGTAGTGATGTGGGTTCGAGACATCACTGCCGGCTCGTGTCTCGAGCTGGCAGTAATGTGACTCATCACTACCGGTTCCTGTGCTCCCTGGCGCAAGTCTTGTCTGTCAGGGAGTTGCACCGGCAGTGAAGACTCATCACTCCGGTCGCCAATTTCCGACAGTGATGAGGCTGGCATGACGAAACAATCTGGAGTAGTGTAGCCTATGGCGATGACGCATGTGCTGTGTAGATGTGTGTATATATACACACTCAAATTTGTCTAGTAGCTGGGTCTTCTCGGCAAATACATTGTAAGCGTTTTGTCCAACTTCTACTGCCATATTGCCCTTTTGCTTCTAACAATGATACTTGTGGAGCATAACAATGCATGTCCGTCGTCATGTACGAGTACGTGGATGGTGATGTCTTTAGTAAACATCATCTAAAGATGTTGTACGTGTCGATTTGTCTTAGCAATTGAACGTCATCATGTATGAGTACGTGGATGGTGATGTCCCAGGTCACTTTCTCTTTACTAATTAAACCGATTTGTCTTTACCAATTAAGCTTCATCATGTACGAGGACGTGGATGTTGATGTTCATAGGTCACTTTGTCTTTATTAATTAAACAACATCATCACGTATATTTTTAGGTGTAAGCACAAATAGTCACACATCATTCATGACGATGTTAACAGGTGTAAGCACAAATAATCAGAGATCATGCATGATGATGTTCGCAGGAGTAGGGCAAAGGTGCACAATGATATTTGCAGGGTGATAGATGAATGCGCATTTGCATCGGTCATGACTAGCGTAGAAGATTTTGATTGGATCGATTATTGTCTGTTGCATTCGTATACTAGTTGCATATTTTTTCATTATTCTGTAGACTTTTTATATAGCGTGTTTAGGCATTTCTTACAATTCTTTTAAAGACTTCTCGTTTATTTGCCTAGAGATCGATAAATCCAATCTCTAGAACCTTTGTTCTAATAATATTTCGAAGCTTGGGCGACCCCGTCCACGCAGGCTGGAAGTGTGTTTTGAGACGGAGGAAGTGCTCCGTCATCAATCAAGTTGCTTCTTGCTCCATTCGCTGCCACCGACTATCAGAAGACCTCCTCCCTCACCGTCGGCCACTACTGCTTCTCCCCCAAGGCGCGGACCCTCCTTCCAAAAGGACGTCACAGCTGCTTCTCCCCCAAGGATGCAGTCCGGCGTCAGGGTGGCTCCACCCCTGCATACGGGGCTCCCCGGCGGCGATGAGGTCCGCCTTGCTCGGGTTGTCATCCCCGGCGGACAACCGACTGCACCGCGTGGATGAGGGTGCAGACTGCGGAGTGACTCACCTCGTCGCATGGATCCCTCAGTAGGTGGTGGCGGTGGCGCCTGGCTCCATGGTGGTGCTGCCCTCCCGGCGGTGACGCACGGGAAGCCCAGGCACCGGATCTTTCTGCTGCCTGCTGGAGAGGCTCCAATCATCCACGCCAGGGAGCTGCACCTGCTCGTTTACGCCTCTGCTGGCTGCTGGGAAGCTTCCTGCTGCTGGTCTCTACCCTGCACATCGCCATCAGGGTAGCACAGACAGGTTACGGAGGTGAGTTACCTTATGCCGGTGTGTGTGTTTGTTAATGTCAATTTTACACTGCTTGGTCACTGATGCTCAGTGCATCTATGTAACAAAACCGTCCAATTAATATGAACTCAAGGTCCTAAGTAAACCGTCGAGGCAATTTAGTTAGCACATTGTGCTCATATTAATCCGGTAGTCCGTGAAATCTCGAAGGATTTCAAACTTTTCCAACGACACATCAGGAATCACACAGTTCAGCAGTTACCGTTCACCTATTCTTATATTTCGCACGTAATCAGAGTTGCAAATAAATAATGAAAGTAGGTATATTTTCAACATATACTCACACCTATTGTTTAAATACATTGCCAGTTTAGGGTCGACATCCAACAACAGCAAGTAGACGAGCGATAAGAGATGACCTTGCCCATGGTCTATTCTTCCCGTAGTGGGATACAAGTCCATCTTGTCGCCACAGCAAAAGTCTTATAATCTGCACCAAGTGGGAATAAAACCCTGAGTATGAGAATGTACTCAGCTAGACTTACCCGTCATAAACCAAAAATAAAGTGAAACTAAGTAGTATACAAGGTTTTATTAGTAGGCTAGCTGACTCTTTTCGTTGCACCAAAGCATGAGCTTATTAAGAGCAATTATTATAACCTTCTAGCTTTGTATTTTAAAGTCATTAACAAAAACATGCTAGATTAGCATCTGGACTAAACAAGCATGGTGATATTATCAAGCAAGAATAATAACCAATTTCGGTTGAGCATCTTTCAGCATCAACATCATAACCATCTCATCTCTTTGTTCAAGTTGTTACTACGATGCCGGTGCTCAAGTCAAGTACTCACTGTCCAGGAGTGATGGCGATTCAAATTGATTCCTAACCAGCTGGTGAAATATGTCACACACAAACCCAGACATGCCTGGTCGAAGGCACCTTAGGTCACCGTTCACACTGTTCGAGTAAAAGATAGTCGCGGGATCAATACGAATCATCGTACCCAGGGGCCGCCCGGCTGCATACTAGTCGGACGCCGACCTTAGGCTTACTCTCCGCGCCCCCGTAATCACCCACGCCATCTCTAATACTATGCGTTCAGCAGGTCGAAACCCGGCCCGAACATGCTACTAGGCTTCGTGGTTTCCATTGTGCCAACTAAGTGTGGGGCTGCGTTCAACATGACGAGAGGGCCGAGACATCAGGCGGGTCCAAGGTCGACACAGATGGGATAAAAACAACACAGAACCTCTAGTTCTGTCCATAGCACCAATAACGCCTGGTCTCGATTTATTACTTCTCATAGTTATTCCAAGATAGCAACATAACTCACCATTCTGAGTATCCACCTATAACTTGCGGATGATAGAAAATCACCCGACTTCTACCGATCTATTTAAGCAAGGCTAAGAATATAAGTGAACCTATAGTTAACAGGATGTTTGGGTAGCTCAGGTGGACAAGGGTAATCATATCGCATCAACGGTATCGATCAACGCCTATAAACTTAATGCATCATAAATAATAAAGGACACGAATTATGTTATTTATAAAACTGTAGAGAGGAATGCTCCGGGGCTTGCCTTCCTCCGATGAGCGAGGTTGAAGCACCAGACACTCGATTGAAGCACCAGACACTCGATCACTCCACTTCTGGATCCTCGTTTCATGTCTCATTTCGTTCTCCTATCGATCCTGTATGATGCATATGCACGTATGAATATAAAGAATGCACCTGGAATGGATATGGCTATGATGATGAGCATGAATGCTTGCACATGACCTCAACAAGGTAATCCACATCATCCAAGAACATGTACCCTAATCACATGTAACCTACGGCATTCTCTACTAAAAATAATACAAGCCTATCGATGAAACCTTCTTTCTACTTATCATTAGTAAACAAGACAGTAAAGCAACTAACCATCTTACAATCACTAGCAAACAAGCCAGTAAAGCCAAAGATCTATACTAAGCATGACCATCTTAACACATTCATCATGTGCTAGTCACTACCACAACTCCACTCAAGACACGCATAATACATTACTAGTAAATCTACACCAGGCTATATATCCTAAACATCAACTAAAGGTACATAGTAGCACTAACAGATTAAACACCCTATGCATGGATAAAGAAACATTATTGATGGCATGGCATGGCTAAGCATGGTGGAATTAAAACAACTTTATAAATAGGGTATAACTGCAACACCTAGTCTAACTTCACATAAAAACCTAAAAAAATAACAGAAGATAGTACACATCAATTCTAGGCTGCCATCCCAATTTTACCTCATTTAGACAAGCCTATCATTCTACACAAAAATCATAAGACAACACATAAAAGGGGACCTAAAAATACTTTGTACTATGGAGTATACCAAACCTCATGTTTTACTATATCAAGAGCTGTCTTAGAGCATACAAGTAGCCTACAAAAATTATCAACCCCAAACTAGGTCCACACAATGCATTTATGATTTATTCCAAGAATAACCCCTAAATCCCACTTGAATTACAACTTTATATTTTTGCATAGCAAATGCACATGATACAATTTTCATAGCTAGAGCATCTCAAAAGAAGACTATCAAAACAGGAATCATATTTTTCTGACCTTCCTAGAATTACTTATGCATTTATCCAAGATTATCAATATATTAAAAATTAATAAACGCTACTCATAAAAGTACTACAAACATGGCATATTATATTTTTAACAGATAGAATACATCATAAGAAAAAGTTGGCAACTTGAACCACTCAAATCGGAGCTATATTCACTGATATATGAATTTTAGAAGTTTAATACTATTTTTTGGAAATCATTTTGGGGATTATAAAAATCCATATAGGACAAACAATTTACTTCGAGGCCCCTTAATTTTTCACAAATTACGCAAGCCTGGATCTACAAAAGCTATAAGTCTATGCACTTTTGTAGATAGATCCAGAAAGAGTAATACAATTGCGTTCACGCCCTCCTCTTCTACCTCCCGATGGACGGAGGCAGAGCCAACGGCGGCGCCGCTCAGCCCGGCGAGCTAGGCCCTAATCGGCCAAGCCGACATCAGCATGAGCACAAGCATGTCCTAGCGACCTAAGCCATAGAGGGAGGAATGGAGAAGTGGGGCCAGGGGCGCTCGGCCAAGGCAACGCGCGGCGGCCATGACCGGCGAGCGGTGGTGCGGCCGATTCGGCCCATACCTTGGACGACGGCGGCAATTGAGGGCAGGCGAAGGTGGAGAAGGTCGAGGCAAGCCCGGTGGTGGCCAGAAGGAAAGAAAATGATGGCACAATGGTGAAGAACGATGACGGTGGGCTCTTGCGGCATAGCAATGGTGTCTCCCGTGAGCTCGCATGAGCTCTAAAAAACGTAAAAGAGATGGGGAAAAAGGAAATGAGGGGTGGGAGGCCGGGCAGCTTGCCCGCTCACTTAAGAAGGCCGAGGCCAGGCGGAGAGGGGGAAACGGCGTGCTATTGCTGACTGCGCTGCGCATGGTGATGATGGCGGGACGACAGCAGGTAGTGGCGTGCGCGCTGGCGCTCGCACCGTGTAGCTCTTGTCCGGGCATCGTAATGGCGCGCGTGCTGGTGGTAGTAGCGCATGGCGCGGCGAGAGGGGGGCAGCGAGGTAGCAGCGGTGCTGGCGTTCTGGCGCGGGGAGCAGAGGAAACAGCGGGGGAAGGGGAAAAGAGAGAGGAAGGAGATGATGACATGTGGGGCCGAGTAGGTCCCACCACTTTTGTCTTGAACTGAAAAAATTGATTTGTTGTAGTTTCTAAACGATGCTGCATCTTGAGAAACTTTTAATATGAAAACTATTCCTCTCAATGAGTAGAACATTTCATATATAGAAAGTTTTTGCTAATTCGGCCTAGATTTGAAAATGTGAATTTGGGTCAAATTTAAATGATAAAAATATTATTTTTCAATATTCTGCCTACTGTTTCTGCTATTTTTGAAGGCCTAAAAAGTATTTTCATACTTTGGTGAAAGTAGAAAGTTTGCTCTAAATATTTTTCTCTACAAACCATATTAAAGGTTCAACTTGAGATAAGCAATGTAGCTACCCTTTATAGTTAAGGTTGAGGAATCACCATTAAGGCAATTCAATCCTAATTTTGCAAGACTTAATTTTGAAACCATACAACCAAGCAAACATTGACACTAATACCCTTATAAACATGTTTAGGTCCTAACCACAATCATTTGTATGCATTCATCATAACTCTGCATCTAGGTCAAACAATTTGAACTAAATGCAAACAAACATCAAGCAAAGCAGGTCATGAATGTGATTTAATGCAAATTACATGATTATGCTCATGATATGCAGTGCTAAGTCATGATTAACACCAGGGGTGTTACAGCCTCCCCCCTTAAAGAAATCTCGTCCGAAGATTTGAAGTAAGAAGTAGGGAAAGAGGAGAAACATAATTTTTTTTTCATTTCACAGATTTGGAATTACATCAAGGATTACATGATTTCGTTTATCAAGCCATTTAGGATTTGGGAAGAACATGGCTAGGAGCATCACAGTACCCAGTAGCTTAATCCAAATATCGACTGAGGTGGGAACAGTGGAGGAACAACAAGAAAATGATGGTCCAGAACATGAAAAATATCCACATGATCCAAAAAACAACGAATGTGAACTCGATCATCGTGAACCAAACCACCAAAATCAATCCAAAGCATATTAGAACTTCTTCCAAGAAATACATGTTTTTCCTCCCTTGTAAGCTAGCGAGTCTAGACCCATGAGCAATTAACGGATCTTTCAACTTTGCTATCGATTGCTTTCTCGTTCCAACTTGGTTGCCTCTCAAGCTTCTCTACTCTGGGCACTACTTCAGATCTTTGGGATGGGGAGAAGTAGAGATGCACAGATCGGCATCCATGACGGAGTGGCAGAGGTGGTGATGTAGTACACCAGAAGTGAAGGAAGGTGGAAGAGGATTGACGCCGAGTCACTAAGCAGGCAGAAGGCGAACTATGGCACGCTTCTGGTGCTCGACCTCGGATGCGAAGAAGATAAGGGAGGGGATGGATTCACTCGGTGGGAAGGCATCCAAGAACTCGGGCCCGAAAGCGAGATGAAGAAGAGGGTGCCCGGTACGGGGATGAGGATGAGGTGCGAGGGTCGACAGGGCTACAGAAAAAGGAGGAGGGCACACTGCGTAGGTGCTACGAGTGCGGCACCACGGTCACACGGGAGAAGTGCATAGGTGGGTCCCCTAGAGATGCAGCAGTCCTAATCTGGGTTGACTTGATGCAACCATTTGAGCTTTAGTAGGATTTTAGAA
The DNA here is from genome assembly GCA_023333625.1 of Bothriochloa decipiens. Taxonomy (NCBI): domain Eukaryota; kingdom Viridiplantae; phylum Streptophyta; class Magnoliopsida; order Poales; family Poaceae; genus Bothriochloa; species Bothriochloa decipiens. The sequence goes on from CM041636.1 coordinate 14,944,045, forward strand.
TGCTGAGTAAGCAGGGCGATTGGCTTTTAAACCTAATTGTTGATCGGCACTTGACTTCTTAATTGCATATGTAATCACTTTTCCCCTTTACATGTCCATCCAAAGATATTTTTCAACTTATCCCGTACTTCCAAGGTGATGTCAAATCCTTTTCATCGATCTAAAGTATGAAGATGATAAGAATAGTATGATATACTCTCTCATTGAACCCAATACTTTATCCCATTAGGGGAAGGGTATCGCAAGATATGATCGACAACTTCCCGTGCTAGAGGTGCCAAAGGGTTGAATGTGAGGAAATCTGCTATTCATATCATCAAATACCTCAAAAGGTGCTTCAAAATCCAAAAGGCTTTATCACTAAGAAGCAGGGAAAGAAGAGGTTTGAACACATCTCAATCTAAAACCAAATCAAGTTTTTTGTCAATAAGGATAGCACCTGCAATACATTCTACAATATCACCTAGAACTTGTGTGGAAGAAGACAAGGTGAAATGTGTGACAATATAGGATTCCTTGAAGTGAGTTCAACACTGGCATGGCCCTTCATAGGAACACTGACTAATAAAATGCCGATATGAGCAAGCTGAACTGAGAGAGTCCAAACTTTTACATGTAGAAGTCAAAATTCTTAGGTCAAGAACTCACTAACTTAGTAAAATCCATCAATTTACTCTCTCCACTAAGTAGGATTGCTAACCGAGTACATACTTTGAGAAAATGGCTTAAGATTACCAATCTAGCTTAAGACCTATATCCTCGTAATATTGTCTTGCTAACTTTTGTCATCCAACACTTTTCCCAAAGGTAATCATGTCAATCTCTCAATCCAAGGGTACCTCAACTAAACCAAAATCTCATGTTCAAAGGATGATTGCTTGACACTTGAAGACAAGAACTTTGGTAAGGCCATGGTTATACCAAATAGTGCATACAATGCGTATCCAATGCACAATCGAGTCTGGCATATGGGCGATTTGATATAATCCAAGTACAATCCCAATAGTGCTGCCAACCTCTAGACCATATAGGATACCTAGTGCCTTGGAAGCAAGACACGTTAGGTGCTCATATAGGGATAGGAGTAATGGTCAAACACTACTGAGTTGTAAACACAAGGTCATGACATCCATCAGGACAATTCTCGAGAAAGTTTAAGTAAAGGTTTTTGTCTGAAGAATATTCTTCATTGACTCCCATAAATGATGGATACTCCATAAGGCGTTAGGAGATCTCACGTACGCAGAGGATTCTAATTCTTTTAGGAGAAGTACCATGGGACAGGGAATCGTTCCACCGATTGAACAAAACCTATAATCCAATTAATATTGATTTGGATGCTCCAAAGACTTCAGTGTTCATACTAATAAAGCGCTTCAGAGATGAGTAGATAAAATGACCAGACAGCAATGAGAATTCACTCAGTCTTAGACATAATCCAGTCCAAAACGCTCTCACTTAGCTCAATGTTCATCCAAGACTCATCCAATGCAAAAATGGTGTATCTCTAATCAAGCCATAGAGAAACACACACATTTTTCAAGAGATAGTGCGATTCCAGGAGAAACACTTGGTAGAGTTCTTTGTCAATCATCTCTTGTAGTCAGAGAACTGTTAATGTTAACGACCTATTTTATTCGAGTTGACTTCCGTCGCACTTCAGGAGAAAATGCCATCATTGATAAGCCATCATTGATTGGTTACTGAATATCGAAGATAATTAAGGCAAGGTCACGCAAAATAGTACCTTGAGGTAATTTTCTTAGTAGGACAAGAATAATAACTGTGATACCTGTGCATGCCGAGTAGCACAACCATGTGTGTGCACCCCAAGGATGCTCTTGGTTTCGTCGCGGCACCTTCAGTCATTAATCACGATACCACTATAGAGCTTCATTTCAAGACACTAATTTACATGCTATAGGGGATTCCTGCACGAATAGTTATTACATGTAGGACAGAAGTAGAGAAGACAAGGATAGTCATGGGGTCACAGGATAATAAGGAAGGGTTAATTGGACGGATATGGCATAACGTATATGCGGACATGTCTCATACATGTCATATCTATCCCTTGATGCAAGATTTATTGAGAAACTCAACGTAGTTATGGGTAATCCTCCCTAACCTGAAGTCAGTCGATGTCACACGGACTAGTGGGACAACGGTTGGAAATCTACAATGCAAGGTTAAGCTACTAACAACATCTTGCTTAAAGCATGACTAATATTAGGGAAACTGTCCAAGTGAGAATCAAATAGTAACCTTTAAGGAGGCATCCCCCTATACACCTATGTCCTAGAATCAGAAAGGATTCATGAGGCACAATTCATTGCCAATGGGGTGACATGGATTCACCACCATTGACTACAATATCATCCAACTTTCGATTGTGTGGGTTGTGGGGTGGTGGACTATCTCGAGGAGATATGTATACGCAATCGTTCAAGGGAAGTTGCACCTTGGCTTATTTCAGGGGTAGTTGAAATAACACGTTGTGATCAAAGATTACAATACTAGCGTGTTCCTAGAAAACCAGCCATGTGCTGATCAATTCACAGGGGTAATCCTAGATTCTTTCGTGGCACTGTGAAAATCTTTAATCAAAATTGCATTACTAAACTACATTCCGCAGAATAGTTCACCAGATAATTGAGTCATATCTGGATGTCTTGCACAACTAAGCTTTGTGCACAAGATAAGATAAAGGAATTGCTAGGGATTTCAAAATTTAGGATAGCAAGGGTAGTTCGGGAACAATCATGGCAATTACCATGTATTCTATCGTCAAGTCATTCACCGAGGTCAATCAAAAAGCAATATTTGCTTAAAATTGGTCTAGGTATGTGACAACAAGAAACCAATGTCCACATATCATCATGGACTGGGAGGAATAAAAGTGAATTGCAAGGACAAAGATTGAACCAAAATGGAGCATGACGTAGTTCCAGTTCACAATATCAGAGGCGCATAAGATTTATTCTTGCAGAGTACACAGGACAGATACACAATCGAAGCACGCTACTTCATACACGTTCACTGACCCTCATACCATTGTACCAACAGCTTAGTATTACAGGCCACTACATAAAGGTCCAAAAAAATAAGGCATCAATCCTATAAAGATGCATCAACAGGCCTACTCTTCATGGTCATGGTCCATGTTCCCAACACCATCTACAGTTCAAGCATTAGCACCATCAATGTCAGGCACTGCTTGAGGTCCTTCCTCAGCAGCTCTAGGGGAATTGTGGTGAAGCTGATTGTAGACCTATTGCAGTTCTCCTTGTAGTGCATCATTGATGACTCCTAGGGCAATCACCTGATCCCTCAGGCGGTATTCCTCATTCTAGGCTTCATTTCATTGCTGCATGTTGCCATTGACGAGGCAAGCAACTCCAAGAATTGACTTTGCACTACAAAGGTCTTGTGGACAGCATCATTTTCTCTTTGAATAGCCTGATCCTTGGAAAGCGCCATCTGCTCAAGCAACAGTGTCACCCTTTTAACTTCCTCCTTAAATTCTTTCTTTATCTCACGCTTCGCAGAGGTGACATAGAGGAAGTCATGATTAAGGGACTCAAATGCATTCTCCAAGCAAGAGTAGCTCTTCATCATAGCCAACATGGTGCTACTAGTAGGGCCATTGCTGTTCTCAGCTTCATCTTTACCACTAACAAGTGCAGTCTCACTCAGCTGACGCCATACAACATGGTATGGGTCACCCTTAGGAAACACACCGGCAGTGGCACGAGTAACCTCTTTTGGACATCTTTTAAGCAAAACCCCTTAGGGCCTTGTATGCAACCACATTCGCACCTTCCTGAGGATTCCTACCTCGAGCAATGAACTGACATCCACACCAGAGTGTTTCAACTTTGCTCTTGACGGGAATCACTACTTCAACAAGTAGCAAACTCAGGCGCTGGCCCTCTAGTTCCTTACTCTACTGGTAGCGAGGTTCTTTACCCGTGGGATAGCCCATTGAGTGCAGAATTCACCACAGTAAAGAAGGCATTCCATATTCCTTCAGAAACTTTTTGGCACCACGTGGCTCACGGGTGGCAAACTGTTGATGTGAAACCTTTCCTTTGGTTGCCCTAGACTTGATGCGCTTTATACGTGCCATCTGTACAGTCGAATTTACAGCCCTAGATTAAGTTGGTGATTTTTATCAAAAGAGAAATATTCTTTTATAAGGAGAGAAGTGATGCAATTGACATGAGATGAGCATATGCCATGATGCATGCACGTTACGTACGTCCTCACAAACCAAGAATACAGTGTATGCGAGCGCTCTAGATGATGGCATAACTATGTGCTCTCATATAACGAAATCTACTCGAGCTACACGATCTTGCATGGTTAGTGTACCTGCAGAAAATTACATTTCAGACCAAACCCCCGATGAATGCAAGCGACGAAAAATCCACGCACCATCCGAACAAGGTGAAAACACCGATTACTCACACCCATTCCCATGGATACATACTACCCAACAGCAAGTTGCCATAAGACAACACCCACATATGGGGTACTTTCATATAAACATGTGTAAACACGTATATAATTTAGCACCATATAAGCACTCCCCTAGATCGGTAGTGTATCCAATCATGCTCTCACATCTCACACTTATCTTAGCGTCGAACTAAACTTACCTTGGCGTAGAGGACAAATGATCCATACATAACCATTCAAGTGAATGGCCCCCATACATATCCGTTGTGTATGAGCGCGACAAACAAAAAATATGATGCAATCCCCAAGTTAGTACTTATATAAGCCACTTGGAGTCCTAAACTGGGCATAAAGGATACGACCACTAGCATACTCTTAAGTTCAAACTCATAGTTTTCAAACAGCTATATAATTATAAGTTGGCAAATAGTTTTGTAAATTAAATTCTTTGTTTTGTAAATACCCAAATGAACAGTAATAGCTAAACCATTGCTCTAATTCTAGCTGTAACAGAACCGTCCAATTAATATAAACCCAAGGTACTAAGTAAACCGCCGAGGCAATTTAGTTAACACATTGTGCTCATATTAATCCAGTAGTCCATGAAATCTCAAAGGATTTCAAACTTTTTCAACGACCAGGAATCGCATAGTTCAGCAGTTACCATTCACCTGTTCTTACATTTCGCACATAATCAGAGTTGCAAATAAATAGTGGAAGTAGGTATATTTTCAACGTATACCCACAACTATGGTTTAAATACATTGCCTGTTCAGGGTCGACATCCAACAACAGCAAGTAGACGAGCTATAAGAGATGACCTTACCCAAGGTCTAATCTTCCCATAGTGGGATACAAGTCCATCTTGTCGACACAACTAAAGTCTAATCCAAATCACAGTAATAGTAATAGTTATGGTAAATACACTCACACATAAGTATGGTAACATCCCATCTCTACTATAATTGAAAACTTCTCTAGGCAAATCCTTCCTTCAAGATCAACGACTCACAACACACCTCCAACATATGCAACGGCCTAGATTAAAAGTATGATGCAGGTCTTACACCCCTCACTCTCACATGCTCGTGGCCCTCCCACAGATCACGAGTTCGAGTCATCACTGAGACATATAAAAAACACATTGGCCAGGGTGCCCCTGCCCAGCTTTTTTTTCCAAGAAAACAAATCGGCTCCTCTTCCATCCGCGTCTAGGGTTGTAGCGGGGGAGTTTTGGCGGCGGCTACTCTGCGAAAGGCGTCATGCTAGTGGCTGCTATCCACGCTCGTGGGACGCCGTCATGCCCATAGCCATGGGCGGGGAGTCGCCCAGCTCCAGGCCACACGGTGGAGCCCCATCTTGGCGAACCCAGCGGCCGGACACGACCTCACGCACAGGACCGGCGGCCGTAAGTGCACCCCACCGCTCACCCCCACATGCAGCCATGGCACACCACTCATGTCCTCGCACGCCGCCGTCCCCATCACTCTTCTCGGTCCTTCCTCTCCGATGTCCGAATTCGCCTAGATCGGCGGCCACCCCACCTCCGCTATGTTTGAGTCATCGACCATGACATCCGCTGCCCCTTCCTCCGACTTGCTCCGGGGCCTCAACCTGACGGAATATCATAAGGTAAACAGAGGTCTCCTTGTGTTTGTGCATGCCATGAATCATTGGCTACATGGTTATGTGTCTGATCTTGTTTGCATTACTTTTAGCCAGTCCATGTGTGTGCCATGAATCGCGGGCTATCCGGCTGTGCTATTGATCTTGTTTGCAGTACTAGCCAGATCACTGGCTTTTTCTAACAGGAATGTGATCTATAATAGACGAACACAGTAGTGATATATTGGATATAGGAAAGCTGGTCTCAAAAATGTTTAGAATATCTTGTTGACGTTAAGGAGGATTTATCTGTTGAGTTCTGCCAACTGTCAAATATAGGTAGGAGCAGTTGAATGCAACTGCCAAGTGAGGCGGCACGTTTTAATATGGAGGGTGGCAATTTTTATAGGTTCTGTTGGAGTTGTGTACTTTTATTGAGAGGGATTTATTTTAGAGAATAACTAAATCAGTAAATTCTGGAGATATTTTGTTTAGCCAAGGCCAGATAAACCATTTTCCTGTTTATTGGTTACTGCAATTTCCCTATTCTGGAGCTCTGGAACTGGATCATGTTTTTTGTTATCTTGCAGTATCCTAAATAGCAGTGATTTCCCATACCATTGAGACCTACTGTTAACATTTCATGTTTTTAAAGCCTATCTCAATATTAATATTGTATTAACTCCTTGTTGGATGCTGGTGGTGTGTGCAGGCTCTTGTAGAGCTGGATTACAGGGTAGGGAGGGAGGCTGCGGCACCACTCGGACATGCTAGACGCGTTTGCACACATAATTAACTGTCCAAAATTTGATAAGATTTTATAAAGCGATTTGAAGACATGAAGAATTGGTGTATGTTAGTGCCTAAGCATAATTTAGTGGTATGACATACTATGTTAGTGCCTAAGTTAATGTGTCACTAATTTAATTCTTTTTTGTATGCAGATTGTTTCTAATGAATCATGGAGAAATGAACATGTGAATGCGTTGTCATCCATCTTTCATTTGTGTATCTAAGTTGTCAAGTCATGCTTGAAATTGCTATATATTAGTTTTATATATGAGTTTGTTAAAAAAAAGTTTTATATATGAGCCATAGCTGAGTTAGGTTGGTCTGCCTCTGTTCAACCGCGACTACTACGTAGTTAGTTTCTCACTGTCATGCGATACAATGTCGAGGGTACAGATCATATATATCTTTATGCAATTGTTGCTAATTTGATGGCAATGGACGATGCAGAGTGGAGTTCGAGGCTATTTCCCTTCAGCAGGGGATGCAGCTTCTACGCTTGGGCTGCTTGAAGTCGGAGCAGCAGCGGCTGCAGATTGTGTAGGAACAGCTCACCCTCCTCTCATTTTGCAGTACTGAATAATTATCTCACCCAAGTCTATGTGTATGCAATGGACACAAATGTTCAATGTATTTATTTTCAAAATTTTACCTTGTGCATAGTGTCTGATAACCATTTACAGGAAATCTAAATTGATGGGATTCCAAAATTTCATCTCACCCACCATGTGTTCTTTGCTAACTGCAGGTAGCAAAACAACAAAAACTGATGGAAGGAAGAGGATAAGGGCTAAATGAGCATCTTTGACAAAAAAAAATGATTCAGGTAGACTGTAGCAAAGCATTTTGTTTTTACTTTTGATTGCCTACTACAACTCAGTATTGTTGCCTTTTCTTTGCCTACTTGGAATCCTTTTGTCGTTCATATTATTGAGCATGACCACTCTTTTGGTAGGTCTTGATTTGTTAAAGAAGAATGTCTCTGTGGGGTGCATGCCTTGTGCATGGTCCATATTAGTTCAGTAGCACTGACCTTAGATTGGCGTTAGCAGAGTTCCAAAATCAATAATCCTTTTTCAGCTGCAGAGTTAGGATGTGCTATGTGCCACTACTAACTTTTGACCCTTATGCCACCCTTTTTTGTCGCAACGACAGGATTTGGTTGCAATAAGGGGCGTTATCGCAACCATTTGCACCTTCGGTTGCGATAGGTTAAATTTTTGCCACACAAGTTATTTCATGGCCTTAAGTGCAATGATCGTTGCAATAAGTAAGTGCTATTGCAACCAATTGTAAACTGGTTGCAACAACTCCTCACTATTGCCACGATTTGATTTTTGTTACAGGCATTTTTATTGGCGTTGCAATACTGATGTGATATTGTAACACTTTTACCGTTGGTTGCGAAAGCGCGTCTATGTTGCAACGAATATGATTTGTTGCATGTAATAGTTGCTTGCGTTGCAAAAGAGATATTCCTATATCAACAAAAAATAGATCGTTGCAATACTAAAGGATCTTGATGAGGTATATGTAGCAAAAAAAATTGAAAAAACACTACAAGGTTTTGATCAAAAAGAGGAAAAAATAGTTACAAACAGGATTTGACATTGAGACCTCAAAGTTTTGAGGCTAGTTGCTTACCAATAGACCATACTTTTGTTTGTGTCATTGATAACCACAGGAACCTATATTAATGTTGACTTATTTAGGTATTGAAACATGATGTAAAAATTGTTTACTATTCTCACTCATGCATGCACGCGATCTATTTCCCACATCGACGTGGTCACGGCCTGTTGTTGCAGCCACGCCGCCGCGCTTCCCTGGCCACGCCGCCCTTCCCTGCAGGCTGCAGCCAGCGGCGGTGTCGCCGCTCTTCTCTGCAGCCAGCAGTGCCATGGCCCTTAAACTCCCTGCGGCCTGCGACATGGTGCCCACCAAGCGCCCACCATCATTGACCAGAAGATACGTTCAATGGCGGGCCAGCCAACAATGACCAGCATGAGAGGATCATCACATTAACCTCATTTCATAGTGACATCACATACACTATTTACGTGCATCTGTATACTAAGTTAATTTCAACCAAATTAGGTAAGAGCAGTATGGAGTACACATTACCAAGTCATCTTTGAGCAGGTTATTGCAAGTAGCTGCTTAAACGGATCTTGACTGTTGTTCAATCATTCGGAACAATGATTCATTTCATTTCAACCATGCATTCATTTCGTTGCAATTTTCTGGAAACATGTAGCCACACACACACGCTTTTGTTCACTTCCATATTCCAGCTACAAGCACCCCAGTCGAAACACCTAGAAAGCCTACAAACAGAGGCGCTAGAAATGATGAATCAACCACAATCTGCATAGTCTTCTTCTCCACTTCAGTCTTCAGTGCAGGCAGCATGGTCTTCTTCATGATTCCATACCTCAGATAGTGAACAGATGAAGCAGAGCAGGGCTTTGGGTGGATGCTAGACCACACTGTGAACAACCTTGCCTTCCAAAAAAAAACACTGTGAACAACCTCTGTGCCAGCAAATCTTAAACCAAAGTTCACCATAGAGAATATCAGGTCTTAAAATAACATATAACAAAAAAAAATTATATTGAGAAGCCCATATGAGACAATTGTTTTTCCGGGAACGTGCGCAGCACATGTTTCATTAAGAGAAGATGGAGAAAAGTTTACACGTCCATCCCCGTTAGTTGGCGAGCTGCCTTGTAGCGGGGTGGTGAACACACAAGACAGAGCACCGTCTAGGCGGTGGGGAATGTAACGATGTACTAACTAAGAAAACGATTGTGCGACTAATGGCAATAGCATGCAAGACAATGGTCGTACAAGGCACAAGAAAGTTCAACACATACACAGGACTGTTCTGTTCACCTACAAAGTTCAGAGTATTTGTTACACAACCATACATTTGATACATGTGCACACACACACATAGAGGTAGGGAGGTTACCTGAGGATGCAGAAGGCTTTTGCTGACAATGAGAACTGGAAAATTGTAAACCTGGCAGCATGATGGAAAATGCTGATAAGCAAAACCTTGGTGTGCCTATTAACTGATAAGATGCAATCTGATCAAGAAAGAAACCAATCAGAATTTTTTCTGATCAAGAAAGAAACCAATCAGAATTTTTTATTCAGACCCACAGAGCTAGTAACGACTGTGTTGATCTAGCATTACGGATCCTAGATATGATTACGTTTGCTTGATCCACCTGAGCAAAAAAAAAAAACTAAAATATTATCAGGAGCACTCTCATTTGGCTCTTCATTGACATTACCACTGGACTCACCTCTAATTAATGCAGACAGCATATTGGTTGCAGATGATGCATCATCTGCCGGACCTATATTCAAGGTTTAGCATTAACTTTCTCTGTGACAAAATTCTCATCAAACCCTTTAATTAACAAGATCTTGCACTAATGCATGCATACATGTCTGGTGAATTTGATGAGCAGAGCTTTAAAAAGGGCCCTTTACTGTTTAATTGTTGCAAATATTAATATCACCTTTGGCTTTTGCAATCCAAACCTGCGTACCTACTTTCCTTGGAGATATATATGAATGGACCATGGACCAAAGGAACATCCAGTTGCAGCCCAGGGAGCCCAGGTAATCCATACGTATAGCTACTACCATTATGAGATCAGTGCCGCCACATTGTTCCAGGAAGTAACTTCCTAATCCTAGCAGCCTAGATTTCTCATATATTCATCGTCATGATAATTTGGTAAGTCATCAGGAGCAAGATGGAAAATGACTACAACACAGTTGGACATATATCTAAGCAGCTACACACTACTCTCTTGGCAATTGTATCTTCAGCTTTGCAGCACAATATTTTTTTAGGCTTTAACTTTAATTTCTTGGGAGGCCATAGATAGTCTAAATGTTGTCTTCTCTGCTCATGCCACAGGTAATTTGCAGTACTAACTTTCTCAAATCTGTAAATTTCATTTATTCTCCAATTTTGTCATATTTTAAATTCATTAGTCGTGACAAGGTGGATTAAACTCACACAATGTATGATGCCCATCAGGTGCGGATTTTCATGAAACTACTACATATATAATACTACCGTTCCGAAGCAATTGCTTTTATTTTCATATTTAAACCCTAAAATTCCTATCATACTGCATTCCGCTGATGCTATAATATGATATTACTTTGCGCAGTCCACCCAATATCCAATATTCACCTAGTATAGATTCAACATTAAAATCAAAATTCAGTACACACTATAACATAACCTACCTTTGCCGACACTTTTTAATGTAGGCATAGGGTACCTTTCCCGACACATAACATGCCACCAAAAGCTTTGCCGACAGTTTCAAACAGTCGCCGTAGATGCAGTCCGCGAAAGTTTTGCCGACAGTTAATAGAATCACCGACAGTTATAGTGTAGCCAAATAACATACCAACGCCGACAGTTAAACCCTTTGCCGATAGTCAGGCCTTTGCCGACAGTTATGACCTACGCCGACAGTTAGACCCTTTCCCGACAGTTTATATGTTGGCGAAACCATTTCAGAGGCATTTTATGAAAAATGCCCTCATATAGCAAATAGATATCAATAAAAATACAATTTGGATAATTTTAACAAATCCACTTATGTTCATAGAGAAGGATCACATTGAACAAATCCACATGATTTTATAGAAGTAATATATTAGATCTTCCATACATACATCGACTGGATATAGAGCAAGTCAACAAGTGAAGTACATAGAGCCATGCATATACATGTCCAGGATATAGATGAGCCACTACCAGACATATATAGACATATATATACTACAAGTCTTGTGCTAACTAATTATGGCTAAAGGTAAGAGATCGATAGATCATGATCTGAGCACAAAACTAGCATTCAACACTGCCATGTGTTTGGTCTACACAGAAGTAGGTGCAGAACAAAAGAACAGAACAACAATTCATATCTTACTACAAGTCTGCAGCAATTCTAGGGCACTTTAGAATACTCCTTTCTTTTCCCAAATGTGGCATTCAGCTGAGCTTGTTCTACAGAGTCACAAACCAAAACAGCCCAAACAAGCTTGCTGCGCTACGCAACCAACAGTATGACTTGTGATCATGATTATTACAGCCACTGCAAAATACTTGAATACCAGCTTGGTGCACAGATGGTTGCTGCCACTCCAGAGAACATGTAACACTTCTGTTGTTCTTCCACAAAAGGTTGCCAATCCAACATACTTGCAACAACACATAGCTTGAGTACCTAACATGAAAAAAGATGAATTATTAGTGAAATGTGCTCTATCTTTAGTAATCTTAACTCAAACACTAAATAGCATACATGATACATGATTTTGGATACTTTAAACAATTGTAATCAGTGCTGTGTACACAAAAATTATATAGATAACTTATCAACTTCATGGGGTCATGTTTGGGCATTTGAAATAATCAGAATCCTAACAATCTCAGAGGCAAGATGGTATGGTTTACATTGCCACCTTACAACATCAATGAACTAATAAAACTCTAAAGTTAAATAACATTACCATAGATCTAGGAGGCAGAAAAAAGACAATGGTGATAGTGTTTGGTTACATATCTGTCTCAGTTGATCATTGCAATTTGTGTATATATTAACGACCGTATAGTTTCTGCTGCAATTTTTTATGCAAAGGCCACATAGATAATAAGAAAGATCAGGAATATGTACACACTCAAGTGTTGGCACTCATCAGATGCAAGTAATGATAAAATTAAAGTTCTTATTACCTCGTTCATCTTGAAACACTGAAAAATTTTGGATAGAACATTTGCTCTCCCATTGTTGAAATTTCATACACAGCATCAGCATCACGTGTTGCTCCTTCAGTGATTCCTAAAATTAAAAATTCCAAACCCATGAGAATCAAATCTAAGCATACCAAAAAAATGGCTACTATGAGACAACAAAGTCTAACTTATCAGTCTGCATCTTTTGATTTCTAAAACCTGGTTGCCAATTGTGAATTGTAAAACAAAAATAAACGAACTCGCAATTGCACTGAACAGCTGGTTGCAGTTATGAATCATCCTAACACCCAAACCTGATAATGCATGAATAGCGAACGAACTACAATGGCTGAATGGCACACATAAAATCTGACAGTGCAAGGGATCATCCAGACATCACATTGGCTAATTTGCAGCCATTAGTAACTCCAACATTTCATTGCACATAAGTAAGGCAGAGAGTGGTACCATTCGAGCACAGGCTAACTTTCTCAATAGCACCACATGCATAAAACATATCTAGATATAACATATATAATAAGAGCTTCTCAAACATACAATTTTCCCTACATTTGGTTTTGGCTACAATGTGATCTATGAACTAATCTAGAATTCTAGATTAGACAATAGCACAACATGAGGGACTATGTGAACTGATCGATCCCCTGCTCTATTATTCCACTGAGAATGCCCAACGACAAATCATAAGTGCAGCCATTTCTGTTTATTATCAGTCAATATATTTGTACATAACAAATGTAAAAGCTAACTTGGGCCTAACAATTTTATATAATGTATTACCTTTATGTAATGTGTAAGCATGTAACTCTGTCCCTATCTCTTGTATTGAGAGAAAATATAGCAACAAGCAATTAAGTAATTTTGGAGCAGAAAAATATTGGAGGCAATATTTTGTTTAGTTTTCTGTCTGTAGCTCATGTTAGTACTTTCACCTAGTTCACTGCTGCTCCAAAAAAGCTAGAAGGAAGGGTGATTGTACTTCAGAAATTTCATGCACATCTTTGATTGAACAGAGCATACATGAAACTCTGTCCCCAAAACGGGGATCACAGCTCCAACCTCATGTCTCAATGAAACATCTAATTATCTAAACAAACCAGACTGGAACTGCAGGCAGAAACATCCATCTAGATACCCTGTCAGAGGGAGATTTATCATGGATTATGGAAGGGTTTCCATGGGGAACAAGTTGATGCAGCAGATCCAGGCCACTATCATGCAGGCAGCAGTGGCTATGGCTACCTGGTTCCCCGTGGAATCATGTTTACTGAGAATAGAAAGTTCAGATCAGGGACAGCCTCATCGTTGCTTTGTGTGGACGACCCTCTTCTTGGTCCCGCATCCACATGGTGGCGCATTGTTGGCTGCACCGCTGTGGCGGCCGGTGAACTCAGACACACGAGGCAGCTAGGGTGATGGAGGGGAGGCACTCCCAGATGTGTCACAGGTGGCTGCACAGGCGAGCTCAGCGCGGCGAGTGCCCCCTACCACCATCCCTAGCAGTAGAAGGTGGGGTGGTCGCGCTTTGGCGTGGCGGAAGGTGCGGCAGCGGCGTGGGGGTTAGCGGATGTAGCGGCGTTGCGGCGGTGTTGGGGGCAGGCGGCAGTTATTTTCTTTTGTTCGGGGTGCGCGGCTGTGCGGGGCTTGGGAAGTAGTGTCAGGTGGGAAAGAGATTTAGAGCAACTCCAACCCAGCCCCTACTTGTACCCCTACTCTAAAAGTTAAGAGTTTAGGCAAAAAATCAACTCCAGTGGAGCCCCTACTTGGGCTCCTATTTTTCATGCTCTCCCAAATTATAGTTTGAGGCCCCCACATCCAGCAACCCCCTATCCCATGGGTCCCACCCACTTCCTCATCCTCCTGTCCAGCTTTTCGTCTCTGTCTTCCCCACCTGCGAGCTCGCGACGCCATGCGGCTGGCGAAGCCCGCAGCAGCGCTTCCTCTCGCGGCTGGCGGAGCCTGCAGCGGCGCTTCCTCTCATGCCCCCGCCGATGGCCGACGGCCGGCGGAGCTCATGGTAGAGCTCATGTTCGCGCCCGTGCGCATGGCCGGCGCAGCCCGCGGCGGAACTCCCACTTGCGACAGCGCCCTCGGCCGGTAGAGCCCTGCCCTAGCGAAGCCTATGACGCGCGCTCACAAAGCTGCCTCCTTGCTGGGGCCTGGCTAGGTGCGCCTCAAGCGGCAGAGGAGCCCCGCCTGTGATCAGCGACCTCGCCCGCTGCGGAGGCAGCCGCGCTCGCGTCTGGCTAGGAGGCGCCATGCCTTCGACGGAGGCGATGGAGGCCGGCGGAGCTCGCGTCACGCCATGGCCGGCGGCGCCTGTGCACGGCAAAGTCTAAGGGGGCGGCATCACGGCGGTGGGGACCTTGGAGGAAGCGGCATTGCTGTGGAGTCGCGGCAAAGCAGGCGGCCACAGCCAACCGGTGGAGCGGCGCGCGGCGAGTCGGCCTGCTCATGGCCAACCGGCAAGCCCCTGTCATTCCACTTGCGCACTCGTGCGCCCCTTTGCCACGTCAGATCTCATGCCGCGCCATCGTCCCGGACCTGCCCCGCCGCACCATGGCTCGAGCGCAGCTCGTGCTCCCGCGACGCAAGCGCGCTGGCTGTCTAAGGCTCGAGCCCGGCAGGAGCACCTCACGCGCCACCACCGGCAGCTCCCCCAGCCCCTCCTCCTATACCTCGTGCCCTCGTCCTCCTCCCCCATCGACTTGGCCCAGGTCGAGGTAGCGGCGTCTTCTCCCTTCCCGATGACCGGTGGCACAAAAGCTCAGCGCGACGGCAGCACCTGCTCGCAACTCTAGCTGCGGCCTCCCTGAGGGCCGACGACGCAAATCCATCCACTCGGGTGGGCCACCCACCTCCACTGAGCTCTGTCACAAGGGGAGCGGGGCAGGCGCCCATGGCGTCGTTGGTGGGCGGCGAACGGGCTTGGTGGCGTTGGTGGAGGCCGTGGCCGGCTCCCCTCTGCTCCGCTGTTCTCCGACCATCTGGCGCTGCTCCGGTGAGCACGGCCACCTCCATCACCGGGGCTCCTCCACCATGCGAGTCCGGTCTCCCCCTCTTGCGGCACGCCTCGCTCCTCTGAGCACCGGCGTCGTCCTCCCTCCTCTCCGGCGAGCACGGGGCCGGCCGTTGCCATGGTCGTCGTGGCCTTCCTCCATCACTCTCCTCCGACCACCGCTCTCCTCTTCTCCGTCGTGGCTGTTGCCTTAGCACGAGTGCGCCACCCGGCCACGCGCGGCTCGCCGCTGCACGACTCCTGCCTCAGCGGCGCGGGGAGCAGATCGGTCGGGCCTCCCTTCGTGCGGCGGCGCAGTGCCCTCCCCTCCCTCCGGCAAGCCCTCACCTCCCTCCGACAGAGCTTGCGTCTGTGTCTTGCTTGTGTAGAAGAGGAAGAAAAGGAAGAAGGAATGATGAGTAGGGCTGGCCTGTCAGTGTCCAGTGAAAGAATTGGGGGCTTAAATTTGGGTGTTGCCGGTTGGAGTGAAAGCAAAAATTTGAGGCCAACCAAAATTGAGGGAGCACCCAAATGAGAATTAGGGGCCTTGTTTTGGGGGCTTAGGCTGGAGTTGCTCTTAGGCATGGGTCTGAATATTTTGGTGCTCCATCCGTGCGAGATGATTTTTACCGGCCGAGACACTCCTTCGCCAACACTGGACGGTGATGTCCTTCAGGCTACGTAGACACTTTTACATAGAACTTTTTGCCAACAGTTTTTCTGCCAATAGGGAAACGCCGACAGATAACTCGTGGCCTTATACACCTATTGCGGACAGATGACGTGATGTTAAAATATTATACAATTGCCAACACATAATGTGAAGTCCAAATCTACCTTTTGCCAACAGATAAGTGTAGGCAAATGTGTGTCATGGTGTAGTGACATTACCTAGTTCACAACTTGATATAATGATTATTCCCTAGTAAATAGTCTCAACTCTAATAACACAATGCCCTAACCACATGTATGCACTCTGAAGAATAAAATTTGGAGGTTTTATATTGAACATTGATTAAATATATAATTGCCGTAGATACGAATAAGGATTAACAAAAGAACTTGGAAGCAATTTGTCAAACGTAGATTGAACTAGAGCATCTGATCGATCTGTGAACTCAACGACTCATGTAGACGTGGCTTCCGGCTAAGTGTCTGGCTGTCAACTAGATCGCGTAGAGCGGTGAGGGCACGGTGATCCAGCGGCACCAGCGACAGGGACGGGACACCAGCGGCTGCAGGGGAGGCCGCGATGACGCCCGGAGGAATGACGGCGTAGAGCAGTGAGGGCATGGCGATCCAGCGGCACTGGTGACAGGAACACTAGCGGCTGCAGGATGAGGCACTGACGATGCCAGAACAAAAGGCGGCTGCGACGACGCCATGGAAAGAAAGGAAGGGACGATGCTTACAGGTCGATCGTGCAGCAGGACAGCACGGGGCGGCTCACGGAGGGTGAGTGGCCGCGATTGCTAGGTTATTGAGTTTTGGCATAATCGGTCATTTGCTGTTGCCAAACGTTGGTCCATGAGTACCACCTCGCAATTTAGAGACATGAAGCGTACCTTAAAAGTTGAAAGGATAGAACTACGTTGAACTTCTTGTATCATATGCCATTCCAATGTATTGAAATATAGTGCAAATTTATTATCATATTTTTTGTTTAACTTTTAAAATTGAACAAT
This sequence comes from Bothriochloa decipiens, assembly GCA_023333625.1. Classification (NCBI taxonomy): domain Eukaryota; kingdom Viridiplantae; phylum Streptophyta; class Magnoliopsida; order Poales; family Poaceae; genus Bothriochloa; species Bothriochloa decipiens. The sequence continues at coordinate 14,961,383 of CM041636.1, forward strand.
CCCACTGTATTGATTTTATTTAAAATGTATTAATTTCATTCTAGCTTTCTTTTTTAAATTTAAATTTAAATTAAATATTCCAACTTTTTTTGAATCGAATATTCCAACTACTACTACTTGCTATACAAGGGCAAGGAATAAGTCGAGAGAATTTATTCCCTTGCATCGCCGCAGCCACTTCCTTGACGACGCCGGCGAAACCTAGCTCTACCGTCGAGAATCGACGACAAGCATAGCCTAGGTCTCCCTATATGCAGCCGCAGATTGATTCCCTAGTCCACCTGCATCTACGGCGCCTAACCAGACGCCAGAGGGATGTGAATATGTATGTACGTATATCTCGGTGGAATTGGCGCCGGACACTCAGCCCGCCTTCCTTCCGCCCTGAAGAGAGCTGCAGCAAGGGGGAAAGGAAGTGATGTGAATATGTATGTGTACCTCGCATATGTTTATAGAAAAGTCCTTATTGCTCTTAGTATGTTGCCATACAAAGAGGGTTTTAGGTATCAATCGACTATGGGGGTTCCGCGGATTTGCTTATGGGAATATCTCCTAAATCTGTTGTTCAGGATGGTTTTAGATTTTAAGTCCGGATTTTGGGTATGCGTGCACAGAGACTCCACCCGAACTAAATCCGCCCCCGTTGCTACTGCTACTACTGCTGCTGCAGCCACTATCCACCTTAATCCTTGTCTCCTCATGCGGGCCGTTCTGACATTGGTCCCGAGCCTTCATAGTTTGCGATGGGCTGGCCGTCATCCTCAAGCCTCAACCTGTTATTTGAGTTAGTGTGAATGTCTCTACACAAACTCATGAAGTGGTCCATGTATCAAAGTAAGTGCTAGTTCCTCTTTTGGCTAGAAGATATTGTTTAGCCTTCGCAACCCAAATATCCATGTCTTGACACACATGATCTTGGAATGTGCGTGAACGATTACTTGATTTGCTTCGTTTTTCTATGGCACTAGGATACTCCTCGCCCCACAGCTGCCGACTACAGCTAATTCCATTTACATCTACATTATTATAGAAGGAACTAGTCAACCGTTAAGTCTGTTTAAATAACCATAAGCAAGGGCATAATATTATTATTTTTAATTTGTAGAGACAAACCTCTCTAGAGAAGTTTGGCTCCCAAATTTTTCCATAAAACCACAACGATAGAGTTTAATTAAATGAATTTCTTTGTTTCAATTCGAACAAATTCTAAACTGAATCGTCTGTAATCCTACTGAAAAAGTTACGTAGATAAATGTTTAATAATTATGTGTACGGAAATGTTTGTTTATAACGAACTGTGTGTAAAATGCCAGACCGCAAAAATTTAGAAATAAAGATAACAATACGCGCCAAACTTTTCGAAACCAAAACGCACGCCCTGATTCCCTCCCAGAGTTTGCCGGCGTTTCCCATCCCGCCAAACTCCAACGCAAAAAAGAAAAGAAAAAAGAAAAAAAAACGCATATATCGTGGATCTAACCTCCCCCGTACGTGCCTATTCTATCCCCTCCAGAATTAGATCGCCATCTAGACGCCGCCGACGCCACAAGGGCCATGGCGCCGCTGCCTTCAAGGACGCCCCCGACGCCGCCGACGTTGCCTCCGTTCAGGACGCCGCCGAAGTCGCCTCGAGCCAGAAATCGCTTCCTCCTCAGGACAACAGCACCAGCAACCAACGCCACCGCCTTGGGCGCCCATCGATATGTTGAAGCCACCCTCGAATTAGAAGACGAACATGGGTTCTCTTGTCCATATACGACCAGGTAGATTGTTGGCTTTGCCCTGCTTTATTCCACAAGTCTAAATCTGACATGTTCTCATGGCCCAATTGGCATGTCTAGGGAGCTTATATATCTAATATATATGTGCGTGTGCTATTGCTGATACGGCGTTAGTGTAGGTTGGAATCTATGATGAGTATATGAAATCCCCTTTGTTGCATTTCATTCGTCGAATTATACATTTAACATTTTTGGTGCTGTGACTGGAGTAAACATCATGTCGCGTGCACAAGGCAACTTTAAGGAGAAAAAGAATATATCTATATGGAACCGTTTCTCATATTCTGTAGCATACCACTATCTATGAAGCAATGAAAGGATGCTGAATTTGTTTAAGTAACAACAACATGACTTCTTTTTTAGGATTGAAGTAGCATGTCCTATTTTATGATTGGCATGAGCACGCGTTGAGGAAGTAATAGGCACCCAGTTTGGAATATATTGTTAATAAGAAGAGGTTGCTGAATTTAGTGGAGCTATGGCACTGAAAGCTATGGTGGATGATATAGTGCACACTGTATCGGAATTATTTGGGATGCACTGCAGCTGACACCAATAGGAACTACAGGAGCTGAGCAACAACTTTTGTCAACAGTAAGCTTTTTACCAGGGGAATGAAGTCCTGATGCAGTTGTAGTGTACAGATGGCATAAAAGTTGTGCAATTTTCATGTGGAGGTACCAAGGACCATGGAGTGAACCTGAAACAGCGGGAAGTGAACTGAGGGACCAAATTAATGATCCCGCTTCTATTAATCTTGTTGTTCTTTTATATGCCAAATGAGTTCCTGCCTTGATGTTTCTGCAAAGTAGAAAATAATTTTATTATTTGACAAGTAGCAAAGTGAGACACTGGTCATTTTTTATTGACAAAAAATAACTTGACCATAGATTCTCTTGAATTATAATTTCCTTGAAAATTTTTTATTGAATCTTTCTTTCTTTTGGTTTATTTTATTTGACAAAGTGAAATTAAAGAATGATATGTGAGGCTTTTAGATCTGTTGAACTATAGTTGATCTGAAAGAATTAAAAGAGATGCTATCAACATCAACATGTTTATTCTTGCTTAAGTTAAATTCTGCTAAAGGGTAATACTTCACCTTTTTTAACATGTTTATTTATCAACCATTGTTGTATGTATGCAGTGACACAGGGGAAATGTGGACTCTTTATGTTCATTGCAAGAGGGGACTTCCAGATAGGGAGTATGTAATGTTGAAAATAGATAGGGCTGATGTAAGATTAACAATCTTGACATCTCTCAGTGACCAGCTTGGGGACATTTAAAGCTGAAAGGGGACATTCCAGAAATTAGTAATTAATTTCCTTTTTGAACCAATTTATTTTGTTGCTACTAATTTTTCAGAATTGAAGCTTTTAACTTTCTGGGCAGTGGCATTTGTCGAGCAACATGACACTGATGGCATAACATTTGAAGATGATGAAAGTAATCAAGCAATGAGACACCACCCTCAAATAGGCCAAGCCATGCCAGGAAGAAAAGGGAAGAGGGAAATGGTTTGTGATCATTCATACACTTTTAATAGTGGGTTCACATATCTTAGTTGAGAACTATAACAGCTCAACTTTGTTATTGTCTTTTTTGCCGTGTTCTTAATATAGAGTACACAAATCTGCCATTTATTTCAACATTGTTGTGCATTTAGCTTTGATGTCCCTGCAAATGCTTATTAGACACGTCTAATGCAAGAAAGGTTGCATCTACACCAAATGTGTAAATAATTAGTTAAGCAGCTAATTCTATTTCATCATTCCCAGTTAAGTAACTCTGTTAGACGTACTCCTGCATCAACTGAAAGTTTATCAACCTTCCTTGTAGAACTAGGAAGTGTCAGAAATAAATTTGTCATACATGCTGGAGACTGCAGCTTGTGTTCTAATTGGTGAAATATGCTGTGTTGTAAATTCCATTTTCTGTGATACTTGATGATACCAAAGTTGTAGAGGGTCAGACATGTTTGTCATCGTGAAAGTTCATGATTTTAGCCCTAGGTAATGTGGAGTTATGAACTTTACATGTAGCCATTCAGGTTTTGACCTTGCTCTGCACAGTAGTGGGCCTTTTCGGATTTTCGGCCTCAGTAACTGCAGAATATGATTTTACAAATAACTAGAACTATGTAGAGAATTTCATGGGCTTTCCATATTTTTAACAACTATAATTTTTTGTTTTCTAGAACTCTAGTTATGATTTATCTAAGCAAATGTATTGATAGCTAAATGGTTGAATGTATATCATTTTTCTTAATTTCTAGTTCTACTTTTTGCTTAACGAAATTGACAGCACTCCCTCCATAGTTTTGATTAATTCTTCTTTTTCTTATTAATTGCGACCATGCTCTATCTAAATATCTTTACATTTTGTGCATAAGTAGTAATCCTAATATTTGTCTAATATCCCAATCTTGTACTTTTAATCAGTAGGCGGACATGGTATGAGTGGGTGGCTCATAAAGACATAGCTAACATGATGACATGTTGCTGCTAGGGAAACCTCAAGGTGCTGCATAGATGCTAGGAGTCTTGTACTGCTACAAATTTTAAAAAAGTTGTGAGATGATGAGTGAGATGTACACTTGTTTATGATTTTAGCTACTATTTAAATGTTTTGCCAACTTATTGAATGATTGATTATAATTAATATATGTGAGTGTAATTGCTTTATATATGGTTTTGCTGTTTTTTTTGCAATGATGATAATTCAAATACGCCCAGCGTTGCAATACAAACTATCATAACAAGCTACTATTTGTGGCAAAAAGGATTATATGGCAACAAACTTATTTGTGTGGCAATAGGCACTATTGCCACGAAATGAATGTCGTGGCAATAACATCTCTCGCAATGAATAAAATTACGTGGCAAATGATACTTTTGCCACGGCACAATGATAAGGGCACTAACGTATGGCCTCTCGCAATGAAAAAATTGCATGGCAAAAGATACTATGGCCACGAACAAATGACTGTGGCAACAAACATGATCTTTCATAATGATTAAAATTATGTGGCAAATCGTTTACTTGCGACGGCATGGAGGTCGTGGCAATAACACTTTAGGCAACAAAATTCTAGCATGGCAATATAAACTATTGCAATAACATTGATCGTTGCGTGGCAAGTGCTTATATTGCCACGACCATAAATGCTTGGCAACGATCATTTATGGTTGCAAGAAACCCTAATACTTGCAACGCCAAACTTGCAATGGTGGCAATAACTTATTGCAACGATACTTTTTGCAACCATTGGCAACGAACGCGATTTGGTTGCAACATCTAGCTTTTGCAACCAAATTGGACATATTGCAATGTTTTTTTTTGTTGCGCAAGGGTTAGAAGTTAGTGTCCTCAATTAGATCCCTGGCCTATCTCATTTTCTCAGAAACTATTGCAGTTGAGCAATCACCTACAATGGAGCACTATCCAGTATATTGTCTCATTTTATTGAAGACAGACTTTTCCCTTTCTGCAGAAACGTAAGGCCTTGGCTTCAGTGGACTTTGACGTGGAACTTGGAGGGCATTGTTTTGCGATCATGATAGCATGTAACTGGCATTTCGTATGCCTACATGGCAGGACCAAAGAGCCTGAGAATGGTGTCTCCAATCAGAACGACCCTATGAACTTTGCTCCGAGAAGAACCTGCTGTCATCCTACGCCGGCAACAACCTCCGGGCTGACGACGTCAAGTTCAGGTACTATGGAACACCGTGAAGTCCTTCCTTTATCCCAAAACTACTGATACAAGTAAAGTTTCCACTCAGGCGCATGCTGCATAACTATTTTTTTTGGTTGATAACATTGCCCAGTGTCTAAGATATTATTATGTTTTTAGGTTCTTGGGAACAAATACCAAGGTAGAGATAATCGAGAACTTGAATCATGGTTTTGGCAGTAGAAGAGTTTCAACACCTCCAACTTCAGTTCTTCCGTCAGTTGGATTTGAAGCTGATTGGTGGCCAAAACAAGTTAATCTGATTTGAAACTTTGTTCTGAATGTCTCTACAGAAGACCCTCCTGACAGTGCTGCAAATGCTTCATCTGTATTGAGTTCTTGTGGATAGATGTACAATGGCTGGCGTGTTGTCAAACAGAATTCTATTGCCAAGTTTTTCTGGTGGGGAAAAGATCAATTCTGCTAAGCATCCTTGAGAATATGAAACATGAATCTTAATTAACTTTGAACTTGAATGTGCCCCGTAGCGTTATGCAATAGTGCTTCTCGGATTGTATATGAGCTCAAATACAATTGTATAAAAAACATTGGTTGTTTTCATAATTATTTCCAAAATAAAACTGTGGTGTTAGCACGGGCATTATACTAGTCCAAATGATTGCCACAAATTGTTCTTGTCATTAGTAAATAGCTACATTATAGTACACGTTTATCTCATAAATGTCATGTTTTGTAGTTGTACTCCCCGCGTCGCTCCCTGGGAACGGCGCGGGCGGAACCCAATGCCCCCACCGAATACCTCCACCAGCCCCCCCGCCTACCACACCACCGCTCAAGCATGCTCCCTAGGGATTGTGCGGCCGCAAGGATGGCGGCGGTGAGGCCCTTTTCACATGGATGGCTAGTCTATCCAGGCGTGGCCCGATCCGCGCATCGCTAGCCATGATCCGTGCTTTGGTGTTTGGATCCATGTGCGGTGGGGGCAGATCTGGTGTGGCTGGCCTCTGATGTGGGGCTGGTGTGTTGGAGCACCAGTCATGGTGGGACAGGGGCGGGGTGGCCAGTGCCGTCCCATGCGGATGCGGCAGCGACGACACCAATGGCTATCAGTGGGTATGCGGTGGCTGATGGGTGGCAAACTATATTTGGCAATAGCATGAGCACTGAGGCCCATGCAGAGGGTTGGGCGTCATTGCCAAAGACAAGCCTTCTTTTTAGGCCGATGACGGTGACGGCTCCAGGCCCGTATAAAACCTTGGAAGCATCCATCTAATAGCCTTTCCCTTTCCGTGGCGATTTAATTTCTATCTGGGTATAAAACCTTAACCTCTTGGTTAGGCGACAACGCCTTGACAGCGTTCCCCTCATTTGAGGTGTCACTTTTGGAAGCTCGTGTTTTGCCAATCATGGTGGTTGCTGACAAGATGGAGGCCTAGTTGAAAATTTGGAGTCTTGTGTCCATGGCATGGCATCAAGGTGGCTCGGAAGACGATGTTGGCGCAGCAATTGGAGGGCATATAATCTGCTTGGTAGAGGGCGTCAGTCCTTGCGGACCGGGCATGCATTGTGCCCACGAAGATGGCGAGAAGGCCGACATGTGAGGTGTACCAGCAGAATTGCGTCGTACAGGTGACCTGCGTTGTTGGCGACAGGTGGGCCCACTCTACGGCGGTCATTACATTCCAGCGCAAGGAGGTTTTGTTACCAGCAATTGGAGGACCTATGTGGCATTTGTACCTTCAATGAGGCAACTAGGTTGTTTACTAGGTTTATGGAAAATGCAATGTGGACGCCCATGTGCACGACTAGATCTTGGTTGGGGTTGGCAGAGTGTCGTGGTTTGGAGTTGGTGGTGGTTTTCTTATATTTTTTTATTTTTTGTGTCGATGTAATAAAAAAAACCATATGCATTGCTTGACGCAGATAATAGGGTATTAATATATATATTCTTTTAAAAAAATCTTAAATGGTTGTATAAATTATGTGTGAGTAATATAATAAATAACTCTGGTAAATTTTGAGGTCATGAGGTGGTCTGCCATGAAAATCTATTACTACCAGGTTTTAGTTTGAGTGATTAGTATTGTTGGTTGCATCCATGTTTTCAAAGGCTAATTTATTTTTTCTAATTAGCCATGATGCATAATGCATTGAGGGTTCATCTTCGTGTTGTAGCATTACATGTTAATGTTATCAAACTTGTAACTTATATTAATGTTGGTTAGTTATCGTAATATAAGGTGCCTAAGGCCAGGGGACACGTGGCAGGGTGAGAGGGCGGCGGCGTGGGCGGCGGCACGGTGTGGGGAGGCGCGTGCGGGCAGTGGTGCGCAGGAGCAGGGGCAGCGACGGTGGGAGGAGAGGAAGAAGATAGGGTTGACCCCTTTATTTATTGATTGATCCAAGATGATTACATCTCATATTTATAGTTGGACTAGCTTGACTCTGAAGCAAACCAGGCGATCCTCATAATATGGACTCTCCTTTTATAATTCGACCCTTTACCTTATTTGTTCAATAATTTCTATTTCTAGGAGACTCAATTTAGGAAACCGAATTGATGACGGATTGCGGCGGCTCTCGGGGGTTGCACCCCTTGCTCCACATGCGCATGTGTGCCTTGGGTGCCGACTGCCCACGGTTCACGGCGGCGGCGGCGGCTGTGCCCTCCTACTGGTCCAATGTCGGCTTAAATTCTTTCACTTTTCCTTGGGCCTTCATTATACTTGTTACACTTAACCTGGATTTATTATGTTTGGCAGGTGGGGCATTTTTAGTGCACTCGGTTGATTCAGTTTGACATTTGATTTCTTCCTTTTGCAGCCAAAATACGAAGTGTTCTCCAGCGGCTTCAGTTTCATTGTTTATATTCAACTCTTGGGTTAGTTAGTGTCTGACATGTGTGCAATCGTTACTGTTGTAATAATTTTGCTCGTAGGAATGACATGTCTGCACTACTCAAGGGTTAGTTTCATTCTGTTACTAGGATTATGATAATTATACGTTTCCACTTTGCTTATAATAAATCATATTCAGAAATTAGGAAAACTCCCAATTGTGTTACATTTATTTTTAACGGAGAAATTATACAGTGGGTTGGTGGCGGTGAGGTTATTTTATTTTGTTCAATTGTACTTCTCCGTTGTCGATCATTGTAGTGATACTGCTAAAAACAATGCTCATGATTCTGGTCACCATGTCATTTTGTAGTCAGCTCAGATATTGATGTTAATGCCATTGTTGCAATCCATATGCAAGTTGTTTACTGTAAATTTTTATACATTTTACAGTAATTTGAATATATCATTTGTAAGTTAGCCGTAGGAACTTAATTGGTGCCGCTATTGTGATAACTATCTGAAATTCAATATAGAATTGTCGTAAATTTATTATAACAGTTTGTGGTCGCTATTCAAATTATCTTGTTTAGTGTTGAACAATTCTAATAGCTGTTGCTATGCAATGTGGAATTCTATGTGTTAGGAATCGATTAGTACTTCACCAAACGCATATATTTCCATTTACCTTATTTTTGTTTGTCTGATCTGGTACGGCAACTTGTCCTGAGGGAACAATTGTTAAGCCTGATTCTCTGGGATCTATAGATCTCTCTCTTTTGGTAAACCCCACTGTTCATCACACCAAATTCCACGCATAATCTTGTTCATCAGAGTACACCAATTCTATAAGTCCACGCACATACACTGTCCACAAACATCTAGCAACTTTCGTCCCTTAGCACGAAGCCCCAAGGCTCTGGCGGACCCAATAATTTAAAACAAGGGTACTCCAAACAAAAATTTGATGTGCAGTATGACAAAAATCAAAGAAAAAGTTTGGTAAAATGGCTATAAATTAACCAAATTGCTATAATACAATTAAAGGGTTTAAAACTTACATAAATAGGTCCAAAACTTGCACAAATAGATTATACTTGAGATAAGGTTCTGCATAAATATAAAAGACTATGGTCTACAATACAAGTTCTAGTTCAAGGCTCTTGGTTTGCGCTTTCTCAATGCCAGGAAAGCATGAAGTATGTCATCCTCTCTTACAGTGGAGAATATATGACCCTCAAGAAAGGTAACCAAAATAGTCATTCAATAGTTTGTCACTCATAATATTTCTCAGCTTATTTTTCACTAAACAAAAGGCATATAATACTCTTTCAACACTTACTGTCAGCACCCGAAAGGTCAATGCCAATTTAAGGACTAGGTACACCAAACAATAAAATTCATGTTCCATCACTAAGCCTTTACAGTTCAAGCCAATATCCAAAATCAAAACACTAATTGCATAATTCTATAAGACACTCGGAGAAAAACAGGGAACTCACCAACGAAAAAGAGGAAGAGAGGAGCAGGAGTGGGCGGCAGCCACTAACCCGTCAGCGAGATGGGGAGGGATTGTATGTGATGCCAACTATCGAGCGGAATGGAGCCACTGTCGAGTGAAATGGAGCAAGGTGGGGGCATCGTTTGTCCGTCGAATGCGGCAGAGGCCAACAGGTGGTTGGGGTGGGGCGGCGCCGTAGTGGCTGGCTCCTCGCCTTCTTTGGTCATATGCAACAAGGACTCGCAATTCACCAAGTTGCCACTCTGCTAGTCCACCTCGCCTCGTGAGCATCGGGAGAGAGGAACCGAGAAGGCATGGAAGAGAGATGGCGCTCGGAGTCTAGATTGGGTCGACAGAGGAGCAATGGGCCAAGTTTTCATGGGTTGTGAGACGTACTAAAAAACTTTAGGCCAAATTCCAGGGTAGTCCATGGTCTACCTCTGGACTACCCATTAGGTTTGCCAATGCGTCGTAGTGCTGGTTCCAATGTTTGAGCCTCCACCAATGGATGTTTGAGGCGCGTCCGCCGACGCCGACTGGCGTTGGGTCAGGTGGCCGTGGCGCAGAGGAAGAGGAGGAGCCAAGAGACTGAGGACATTTGTTTTTGGTCCGATTTTATATGTTTTTGTTTTTGGCCAACCAGATCTAAACCATCCATCTCAGATTATTGGCTCTGATCATCTACTGCCTGAAAAGGCCTACAGTGGCCCAAAGCATTTGCGAGGCCTGAAAGCTACACAAACTAAAAATTTGAATTCAAAATACGAGAACTTCACATCAAAATTTTAGGATACTAAATAAATTAATATGAATAAGTATTAGAAACAGAATTGTAGAACTTCATCGTGATCTACCACTTCTATTTTGCTTATTTCTCGGATTCCTTGAACTATATACAATTTAAATTTCAAAATATGAGATATTCAAATAATTTTTGAGGTATTAAATGATTTTGGATGGAAAATTTGTCAACAACAAAATTGTATAATACATCAATGTGTACCATTTTTGTATTTTTCATTTGACCATAAGACTTTGTTTTGAACAGTCTGAATTTGAATGTGAATTTACAAACGTGATAACTTCAAACAACATTTTCAAATACTAAATTAATTTAGGTGAAAATTTCATCTATCAATATCAAAATTATAGAACTCATTGAAAACTACAATTTTATTTGGTGATTTCTTCATATTACAAAGTGACAATAACATTGTTCATTTTATGAAATTATAAGAGATATGTAAATTTTATGAAATTATTACTTTGTTGGCTAGAGAAATGGCCAAAATAAAAGTAGTAAATCTTTATCGGTTCTACAACATTTTTGTTGATTAAATTTAATGGTTCAAATATCATTTGAAGTTGCCATTTTTTAAAATACAAATTTTCAATTGATAAAACTAAGTATCATGAAAGTATGATAAAAAATAATAGTTGTAAGAACACAACAAATTGACAAAGCATGAATTTAGATAGATATTGTCAGAAAAATGTGTTAAGGATTGTCTGTCGCTAAAAAATAGCAATGGTCCATTTAACGCTATAAATTTCCAAGGCAACAGACGGTCTGATGCCATATTTTTTTAGTGTTAGATCGTCGGACGCCAATTCTAGTGTTATGGTGTAGTGTAACAAGACGCAGACTAGCCTGCTGGGCTTGCAACAAATGGGCCGCTTGCATAGGTGAAGGGGGTGAGCCCAAGAGAAGGAGTAGCGCAGGAGTGGGCTGCAAGTTAGCCAAAAATAGTCTTGGAGAGGGAGTGTGTAGATTTTCATTTTTTAAAATTCATTCGACGATCAAATTCACCTGATGAGAAGAGCAGCACCTGTAGCGCCATGCCCTCGTCAGGTTAAACTGCTTTATAGATATCCCAAGTGCTTCTTCTATGCCCCCCCGAAAGACAATGTCCTAGCGTTAATTAGCTCCGGTGAACAGTGGACCGCAGAGCTTACTGTATCTTCAGTTTGAATAGTAATGTCAGTACATATCAGTGTGTAACATTTAGCATAAGCATCTGAATGTTCAGAGTCGCAACTGGTTTGAATCAGTTGCAACCAGTCTTAACTTTCAGATAAACTGTTTTAAACAGCAGGCTGCTGGTAGCCAAGTCAATGATCCAACTTTGATGAATTCTGGTTTCAGATTTGTAGCCAGGGTCACCATATGATTTAACTAAAACATAATAATATTACTGATTAAGTTATTGGTTGCACTAACACCGGAGCAAAAATATAGATGCCGTTTGCACTACAGAAATACAGATTTTCAAAGACCGGTGACATGCCACCTGAACACTATGTTTTTTTTTTTGCGAAACCTGAATACTATGGTTTACATTAATCTAGACTTGCATAGATGTTAACTAATCACCGCCAATTTTAGAATGTCCACGTCTAAAAATACGAGACTACTAGAACACGTTCCACCCATGGTGTCGCATTAAGCGGGTGTCACGCTCGAAACCTTGGTCAGGCAGGGTTTCAATAACTCCTGGAGTTCAACGCTCCAACCAGAGAACTATGGGAAGCAAGGCAAATGTCTGCCTCTAAACTGATTAAAAAATAATATAGCATGGTCACATTTTTATGGATTAATTCTATAATTTAGCGGCACTATTCTTTCAGTGGTAAGCGACGTGTCCGTCGGTAGCGAGGCCTTTATAGTGGTGTTAATCGAGAAATATGATAGATACAACATTGTATGCAAATAATACATTATCAACTACAATTGCAAATCTTCCTAGCACCTGTGGTAATGCGCCAAGGCCGGCTAGTGTAAGAACATTTTCATGTTATGTTTTGCCTAATGATAGTGATGTGTGATTTGTCATCAGCATATATATCTCTTCTTGGCCAAATGCTAAGGTGTTTTTGATTATGTCCATCTTCATAACATAACTTGTCGCATAAATGGTGGTTTGCTCAAATAGTAAGACACTCACGTGTCGAACGGACATGTTTGACGAGTTCATTTGTGAAATTTTTATGACACATACTTACTCCGTAAATATTATATAGAAGCATTTGATTGTACCAAGCCAATACGATGACAGTAGACTTAAGAAAGTTGCTCCCATGGATAGAACAGAAACGGATAAAACTCAGTACTGCTTGTACAGTTTTGCCGAACACGAAAATGTCCGACCGCCCATCCAAATCATCGTGCCATCGCCGGCGCCCAAAATAGTCAGTGAATTCCCCTCGTCCGGATATATAAAAGGCCGTTCCAAATCAGAGCACACCTCGGCACGACGCTCTCGTCTACTGGGAAAGGACGCAAGTGCAGGCCATGGAAGAGACTATGGGCGACGTGGCCGGGGATTTCATGTTATTTGGCTGCAGCTCCACGACCACCTCGTCGTCGTTGCCGTCGTTGAACGACGCCATGGGGGAGATGTACGCCATCGACTGGGCCTCACTCTGCCCTGACGACGGTGCCGAGGACCTCATCGAGTCCATGCTCTGCAACGACACAGCCGACCTCAACCCGACCAATGGCTCCACCGTGATGGGCGATTGCCAAGAGAAGGTCCTCCGCCTGCTGCATCTGCTCATGGCGGCCGCCGACATGCTCTCCGGCCCGCAAAAGAGCCCGGAGCTGGCCCGGGTGATGACTCATCGTAGTGGCTTGGTATAATCAAACGCTCTAATATTTATGGAGTAAGTATGTGTCATAAAAATTTCACAAATGAACTCGTCAAACATTTCCGTTCGACAGGTGAGTGTCTTACTATTTAAGCAAACCACCATTTATGCGACAAGTTATGTTAAGAAGATGGACAGAATCAAAAACCCATGATTATCTTAGCATTTGGCCAAGAATAGATATATATATGCTGATAATAAATCACGCATCACTATCATTAGGGAAAAAATAACTTGAAAATGTTCTTACACTAGTCGGCCCTGGCGCATTACTGAGTTGACAATGTATTATTTGCATACAGTGTTGTATCTATCATATTTGTCGATTAACACTATAAAAAATACTAAATTAGATCAGCAAATCTTGAAATTGAAGAAGTCACCATAAAGGCCTCGCTATTGATAGACATGTCGCCTACTGCAGAAAGAATAGCGCCACTAAATCTTCGATTAATTTTACAAAAATACGACCATCACACGGTGCTATATAATTTTTTTCACCAGTTTCTAGAGGCAGACATTTGCCATGCTTCCCACAGTTTTCATGGCTAGAGTGTTGAACTCCTAGGGTTATTGAAACCCCGCCTAACATAGGTTTCGAGCACGACACCCTCACCATGGGTGGAACCTCTCCTAGTGGTCTTGTATTTTTAGATATGGACATTCTAATATCTAGAAATGAAGTACTATTCTTCAAAAAAAAATGAACTACTACTGGCGGTCATTAGTTAACATCTATGGAAGTCTAGATTAATGTAAACCATAGTGTTCAGGTGGCATTTCACCGGTCTTTGAAAATCTATATTTCTGTAGAGCAAACGGCCTGTATAATTTTGATCCGGTGTCAGTGCAACCAATGAATAAATCAGTAATATAATTCTGTTTGAGAATTTTTACCGTGCTTGGGAGGAACCGGTGGTAATTATAATTAAGAGAGTTTAGTATAAATCTGTATTACCGTTTGGGAGGAACATATTAACCGTGCTTGGGAGGAACCGGTTTCGAACTACTGCTTGGGAGGAACCGGTGGTAATTATAAATCTGTATTACCGTTAATATGTTTTCAGCCAGTTCCTCCACTTAATTATAATTAAGAGAGTTTAGTATTTTTGCTATAGTAACTCGCTGTCAAGGTGCTAGCCCAATTCCATGACCGCTGTTCCTTGCGCCACGAGATCTCGCTGCCCGTACGTGCATCGCCGCCGCCTCGATCCCCCGTCTCTGGTCGCCCGTGGTGCGTTCAGGCGGACACACACCGACGACAGGTGGCTCGTCATCCGGATAGTGCCCGTCGTGTGGCCGGACTGCATCCGTGCCCGATGCCGCCGCAACCGCCTCGTTGGACCACGAGGACGATCCTCCGATGGCACCGCTGCTGCGCCGCGATTTGGGAGCTGTCGGCTGCTGTGAGGAAAGATGCATGGCGTCAGGAACTGTTGTACTGTTGTACCCTTCAAATTTGATTAGAAATCTGTTCCGGGTCCACGCGGTTTTTGGTTCCGGTCCACAGTTTAGGTTCCTCTCGTATGGTTTCTCCTATTTTTAGACCATCGGATGTGACAAAATTGATGGCTCACGTTATTTCCATGCGTGGTAAAAAATCTCATTATGTTTTAGTTGGATCATTGACCTGGCTACAAATCTGAAACCGGAATTCATCCACGTTGGATCATTGACTTGGCCACCAGCTGCCTGTTTAAAACTGTTTACCTGAAAGTTTAGACTTGTTGCAGCTCATTCAAACCAGTTGCGACTCTGAACATTCAATTGCTTCTGCTGAATGTTACACACTGATATCTACTGAAGTTTTTTTTCAAACTGACTGTGATACGCTAGGACACCTTTCGGGGGCGTATAAGCACTTGGAATATCTTTAAAATAGTTTAACCTGACGACGGGTGCATGGCGCTACCATCCTGAGCCCGATCAGAATAAAATATGCGAGCCAGAAAACGCTAGTGCTGCAGGTGCTGCTCTTCTCATCACGATAAGGAAACATTGGGAAATTTGATAACAGACACTTATAATTGCCGTGAAAGAAACAGAGACTAGTTGGCTCGCCGCAGACTGCATCATGTTAGAATACAGCGTTTAGTGTGCCCCTATAATCTAGCATGCATTTGAAGACATATTGGCATGTAACATTCAGTGTGCCGCCTGATAGTCAGGGTTCCAATTGTCAGCCGCATTTCAAGACATGAATGAGACTTACACGTCCATGTTAGCACAGGGTGACAATGCAAATTTGAACATGCATATGTAGCTTTCATTGTTGAAACTTGAACTGCCACAAGATG
>CM041636.1:14977156-15033923 GCA_023333625.1 Bothriochloa decipiens
CATGCATATGTAGCTTTCATTGTTGAAACTTGAACTGCCACAAGATGCCAAATAAGTCAAGTTATGAGCATACGCGAGTGCAAGAATGAATGAAGATCTATTGCTGCAACTGTATCTTGACTGGCCTGTCGACTCTATTGCTTATTACGTGACCTCCAACCTACTCTTGTTGACACCCAAGCGAAATACATTGTGCAATATATTTCTGCCTCCATGATCTTGTTTCCCAAGTTTATGATCATCATCTGAAGACAGTGTGTTTGCACTATTGGCCGGGGCAATAGGTCCGGTTTATTGTGTTTGCGGAAACTTCGTTTTTTAGAATCTAAGATGTGATCGGATAATAGGTAAACAAAACCCGACAAGTTTGCTTTTGGGTTTTCAGTTCACACAGTTTTAGCTGAACAAAATGAAGGAAGGATACAATCTGTACACACTACAAAGCTTAAAGTCTGTGGCCATAGAGCTTTACATGCGGTCCCCTGCGCTACACAACTGGTACACGCGGTCCCGGCCCATTCCATTTTTAGAATCAATGACGAGACCATTTGTGCATCACATTTCATGCCGCCATGGCATGCCAACGTGGCCATGGAGCCATCTATTGGCTTTCTCGGTCATAAAAACAATCTGCTCTAAAAGAATTGAACCTAGTATCGCTTGATTCCAATGGCAGACACATGTCCACTCAATATGCCCTTTATGCGTGAAATCTACGATAGTTTTGTTTCATTCGTAATATTATTTATTTAAGAATTGATAAAACAAACTCGGGTGGAGAAATACCAACTTATTTAATGAGTTCTACAACTTTTATGTTCACGACCTTTTGCTTTATTTATGAAACAAAGGATATATTTTTTAAACAAGTTCAAAACTATGTCTCCAAAATATTCAAAATGCATTTCAAAACTTGTTTGGCTTGAAAAGGATTTAAATTTGATCATCAAATGAATTTAAAAAACATGAAAAGCTACACACATTCACTCTCTCTTGGGCCATATTTGGCCGACTTGGACACAACACCAGCTCTCCTTGGGCTCGGCCCAGCCCTCTCTTGTGCCCTCTCCCCCTTCACCTAGGCAAGATGCCCATTTGTTGCAAGCCTAGTAGGCCAGGTTGTGCCTTGTTACAGTACACCACAACACTAGAATTGGTACCAGACGATCTGACATTAAAAGCAAATGAAGCATATAGTGTCAGACTTCTACAGACTCCTGATGCAAAAATCTTTAGTGTTAGACTTCCTATTGTAATGGATATTTATAGCGTCAAATGGACCATTGCTAGTTTTTAACGAAAGACAATCCGTAGCACATTTTTCTGTGACACAATTTGATGTTATAAACAATTTTAGTGTCAAACAGTTCAACAAGATTATTAAAATAGATTAAAAAGTGCCTCCTGGCTGCTATTTAACAATAAAAGTTCAATATAACATCATCCTGCACATTTGCCATACAAATAGGATTCTTCCATGACCAAGTCTATGAACAATGAAATGTCTTGTGTTATGACTAACATATGACGGGGGAAGTATTTATATATGACAATGTATGAAGTCCAAACCAACTTTTTCGTGCAAACCAACTGCAGGGAGAGGAGGGAGGGGGATTTGCAAAAGTGTAATTTTGCACTTGACCGCCCACTTCTAATCACACTTTTGCAAACCCCCCTTCCACCTCTCCCTCGCAGTAGGTTTGCACGGTTTGCATGGCGAGGATGGTTTGCACTAGATACGTTCCATTTATATATAGTCTTTTAATTTTAGCGCAACTATGTCATGAGAAATCGACGAGCAATACTTGGCACATTGTTCGTGCGAGCTCGTGTGTGCCTCCAATGCATGGCCGAAGGAGGCGGCGATGCACAGCCACAGGTGGCTGGAGTTGTCGACGCACATTTTTAGGCTTTGGAAGCCCTTGCAAAGCACGATCAAGGGCAGCCATGTCAAGGCCGTAGCAGAGCCGATCTGGTCATTGGTGCGATGGATCCAACTGTCACTGCCACAGATCTAGCCATGGTGTCACAGATCTGGCTTGCCTTGGGCATGCCACGACGATGGCCACCACGGCTCCCAGCAGCGGAGGCA
Organism: Bothriochloa decipiens; assembly: GCA_023333625.1. Lineage (NCBI taxonomy): Eukaryota > Viridiplantae > Streptophyta > Magnoliopsida > Poales > Poaceae > Bothriochloa > Bothriochloa decipiens. Next base: position 14,979,249 of record CM041636.1, read on the forward strand.
ACGAGGAAGAGGATCGTCCTTTCTCTTCCTTTGAAAAGAATCATTTTCCTATCTCCTACCTCCATCTGAAAGGGACGTTGGAGGTGGCAAGTCCTGGCATTCAAAAGGTGGACCCCGCACTGCGACGCATTGGCGGACCTAATTCCATCTGCAGAGTCAGAGGAGTTTCGCCCGACTGCAGTCTGGCGAGGGTAGTTCGATGGGGCGAGAGCATCCTCAACGGGACACATGCCTTTCCTACGAGCAAAATTACTACAACAGTAACACGATTGCACACACGTTAGACACTGCTAACTAACCCTACAATTGGATATAAACAATGAAATTGAAGCCGCTGGAGAACAGTTCGTATTTTGACTACAAAACGAAGAAATCAAATGTCCATCTGCATCAAATGAGTGCGCTAATAAATTATCCCACCTGCCAAACATAATAAATCTTGGTTACAATAACTAACCAACATTAATATAAGTTACTAAGTTTGATAACATTAACCTGTACGGCAACAACATGAAGATGAACCCTCAATGCATTATGCATCATGGCTAATTAGAAAAATAAGTTTCTGTTAGAAAACATAGATGCAACCAACAATTCTAATCAGTATTATATTACTCAGACATAACTTATACTGATATTTACGAGATAAATGTGTACTATGAATGTAGCTATTTACAAAAACAGTTTGTGGCAATCATTTAGATGGAAAGTTACCATATTTTTGTGTAAATATATTTACCATAACTATTACTGTGATTTGGATTAGAGTTACCATAATTTACAGCTTTTTCACAATCTGTCCGTTTAATTTTGCCGTCCACAATGATATCAATTTACTATAAAATAATTCTAAATCTATGTTTCACGATCCTCTAATGTTATGCAACCTGGTTTGATCGAGATGCCTAATCAGACCAATAATGTGCATCAGTAAACAGGAACTAAGAAGGCGAACATAAAGAGAAATAAACAATTGTCCACGGAGGCAATATTTGCAGTGGGCATCAGTAGACAAGAATGTGCAGTGTAAAATTGCATTAACAAACATACATGCATATGATAAATCACCTCCGCAGCCTGTCTGTGCTACCCTGATGGGGATGTGCAGGGTATAAACAAGCGTGGATGATTGGAGCCTATCCAGCAGGCAGCAGCCACATCCGGCACCTGGGCTTCCCGTGCGTCACCGTGGACAGGGCAGCACCACCATGGAGCCCGGTGCCACCACCACCTGGCGAGGTGAGTCGCTCCACAGTCTGTGCAGTCGGTTCTCGGCCGGGGCTGTCCATCTGAGCGAATGCAATGTAAAGTATGCGATCCAATCGGAAACTTCTACGTTAGTCATGACCAGTGCAAACTATGGGCATTCATATCGCCCTGAAAACATCATTATGTACGTTTTGTCTGAACCTGAGAACATCATCATGCATGTGTGATTGTTTGTGCTTACATGCAAACATCATCATGCATGATGTGTGATTGGTTGTGCTAACACCTGCGAAACATACGTGATGATGGTATTTAATTAATAAAGACAAAGTGACCTGCGAACATCACCATGCATGTACTCATACATGATGATTTTTAATTGCTAAAGACAAATTGACACGTACGAGATGTTTAGATGATGTATACCAAAGACAAAGTTACCAGAGTAGATGCATTGTCATGCTCGACAAGTATCATTATTAGAAGCAAAAGGGCAATATGGCAGCAGAAGTTGGACTAGATGCTTACATTGATTTTGCCGAGAAGGCCCTGCTACTAGACAAATTTGAGTGTGTATATATACACACCTACACAGCACATGCATCATCGCCAAAGGCTACCACGTTCTTCTTCTTCTTTGGAGGTAATGTTGTCATGTATTTCTTAGTTAATTGTTGCTTTTAGAAATTTTTCTTCTAACATTTTAGTAGATTGCTTCCTAACTGGTTGGTATAGGTCCTTTTAACATTTGGTCATAGTCATAGTACATAATTACGCATAGAGAATCTCTACTCGTTTGAGGAATTCATGTGTTATTAGCTAATACGTTTAAGATGATGATGATGTACCTTAGGTTAATGCCTTGGCTGCCTATATTGGCTAGATTGCTTATCATAGGCTAGCTTATGTGAAATCTGAACTGTCTATTATGTTTGGTTTTATATGTGTATGTGCCTGTGATGAATCTACCGCATAGTGTCCCACTCGATATATATGACGATAAACATTTAGATGTCTTGTGTTGAGTAACGTGTGCTTAGTATGAAAGTGGGATGTCTATCACAATTTCAAGTTTTATTGCCAAATTTGAAATGATGGCATTAGTTTGAGCCAGGATGTAATGTTTCTATTGATTATGTAAATTTTTTTATTTTTGATTTGTATTTGTATTATAACAGACTCAAAAGATAGAAAAGCTAAGTTTAGTACGTGGCCATGACTGCCCGTACTCCTGAAGCTTGGGACCGGGATGATTTTTCTGATTGTATTGGCAAACTGATAGAGCCATTGCTTGACTACCTCAAAGATAGGGATGATATTGAACTTAATGACTCATATGAAGTAGATGGGGGCAATCCACATCCTTGCGAGCAAACATCAGGAAAAAAAAGGTCGTTATCCCCATCTCCGTTGATGCAAGTACTGGTGCATAAACTATTGATGCAACTACTGGTGCATAAACTATTGGTGCATAAACCATTGATGCAACTACAGGTGAAGAACCTCCTATTGAAGAAACTATTATGCCTTGATATATGAAAGGCAGGTAGTATCAATTGAATAATGTGAGCGAGTGTGTCATCTGAAGCTCCTCTTGTGGCAGATTACATATATGTACGTGCCCTTGGTGAATATAATGAGTAGTATCCTACTCAATAATATATGTAATAATAAACAATAAGATGTCTTGTTTTGATAAGTAACGTATGTCTGATGAAGTATTTGTATATAATCCTTTAATTTAGGCGCAATTATGTCATGAGAAATCGACGAGCAATTCTTGGCACACGTTGTGGATATGGTTCTAAATATTGGCATCAAGCATTTTGATCGTATAGATGGCTACTAAAGTTTTCAGGTGTCGTTGTTAGATTAGGTTCAAATACATTGTCTTGCCATACATTAATTCTTTTTTGTTTGATTCAAAAAATGTGCATCAATATTGGCATGAGTTATATCTAGTCCTTGAGGCTTAGTTGTGTGCATACATATCCAGTGTCTTAACTAGTTGCTTGCTTGCTGCATAGGCATTTTATCACTGCCTTTTGATACTACGAATCAGTAGATTGATTTGGGATTCTGGTAGTTGACCAAGTAGCATAGACCATATTGTAGTTGTAGCCCCATGAAGGTCCGGGGGAGTCTCCTACTGAAGTCAGACGCTCACTGGTCTTCCTAATTAGCAACTCAAAAGGGTAACAATACACTTAGTGCTTGTATGTAGCCATGATCGATCATGAAAAGTATTTCTATACACCATTGTGTTGCTAATGGATGAAAAAAATTCTTCAGAGTAAATCATTCATTTGACAGGTTCACACAACAGGTTCCATACAACGCCAAAAGGCATGCAAACATTTGACAAGTTCACACAGGGATACATGTGCCAACATTTCACAAATTCACATAGCAGGTTCCATCTAACGCTTGTGCATACCGAGGCAACACGACACTAGCAAAAGATAGGTTTCAAATAAAATTACCATGCCATCAGCTGAACTGTTTACTAACCAAACTAGTTTCTCTGTTGTCGAGCAAAAGACAACTCACCATTGCTTCCAGCGCCCAAAACTATACTGTAACTGAAATCATTCCATAATCACTTATCAGCTATTCTATAACTGAAATATAGAATTACATAATGTGTGCATACTAGACTAGATCATAACAGCAACACATTCAGCTTTTTCTTCATTAGACATCACTGGATCACTGAACATCGGCACAATTGGAGAAAAATGGCAGCATATATATATATATATATTCAATACTGGCAGGAACAAATGAGCAAAAATGCAGAATACGAATTCAAGTAAATCAAGGCCATAGCCTATAGCTAAAAGTCAGAATTCAAGCAAATCAAGGATTACGATGCTGGATCCCAACTCGATGATGCCAAGCGGAGAACTTGGACTGATGGAGCCACATCTTCCTGGGGAGAGCCAACTGCACCAAATCCAACCGTATAACCTTGTCTTCCATGGATTGTTGATGAATCAAACTGAATCGTCCCAGCAGAGGGGTTGGATGTTGGGGCGAGTTGTTTCCATGACTGAAACCGGTGAGGTTGTGTGCTACGGCTGAGTCGCTTCCACGAGGAAGTCTACTGGCAGCAACCCCTGCCCTTGCCACCGCCGCCTTTGTGCCCGCTCCTGCCGCCACCACGGCCACCACTGCTTGTGGATCTGCCTTCACTTTGCTCTTCTGAGGCTACGCGGCCTACAATGCCAGTTGTACGTTCCCTAAAGCAACCATCTAGCTTACCACAAGTCCTATGAGGGCTAATATTGGATATATGGAGTAAGGGTACTGTCACTGACTGGATATACGACACGATAATTGTTGGGATTTGACTTCGCCAGAAAACTTTATGCCTGAACTTTGAAGTTGACTTCGTCGACAAACTTTATGCCCGAACTTTGAAGTTGACTTCATCGACAAACTTCAAAGTTAACTTCGTCGGTAAACTTTATGCCCAAAAGTTGACTTCGTCAGAATAGTTTGGAGACAGAAAATATTTTCTATATTTAACAAAGTTCTAGTGAAGAAAATAGCGAAGAGAAGTTATTAACTTCGCATGAAAAGAATTTGGCTTCACCAAAGAAATAGAAGATTTAAAACTAGTGAAGTGGAAATTACCACTTCGCTCCTCTTCTCTTTAGTACGAATGTATAAAAGTGCCTAAGAACAAAAGTGTCATTTTATATCTTAAAGTTTCCTTATTTATCCTGTTTTACAAAACTAAAAATATAATAATATATATTTCATCTATTACCTCTTAGGAAGTAATAGTTGATATCAGCCCTCCGATCTAAATGAATGAACGGTCCACAGTTATTTGGAGGTAACACAGCAAAACCCTTTTGTATTGATCATTTTACGTGCAACAATATATGTCATGAGGGATTGGCAAGCAATACTTGCCACACTCGTGGATGTTTCCAAATCTTGGCATCAAGCATTCCGATCATGAATTAATGCCGGCACACCTTTTGATCCAATTCTCTGAGTGCTGGACATCATTTCTTAGACTTAAGTAATAAAGATTGAAGGATATACATATTATATATATGAAGCAGTAGTTCCATTACTTATAGGTGTCACTGCTTGGTGCCTACGTACATGCCCTACACTCGAAATAGGGAGCATTTGTCACGCATATATATACTTGACATCTCCCTAAGTCCTGCCTGCGAGATTACCAGCACCGTTGAATCATTATTTTTCACTTGATTCTTGTACGAAGCCCATATACAAGGTGAAAAGTCTCTATGCTGTGCGTCTAGCTCCGTGGCCACGGTCCGCGGTCGTCGTCTCAGTTCCAATCTGATGTCTGTTCATTTCACGCCTCCTTGCCCTGCTGCTGTGCCGATGGGTGACTGCAGTGCTGGCCGCTGCTAAGCTACAACGTTGTGCTGCTGCTGCCTGCTGTAAAGTCGTTCAGTATTCAGCAATGGCAAGTTTATGGATATTGTGACTTGGATCATGCATATAAAGCGTTCCGAAGTTCGCCATAGGTCATTTCTTTTATCGATCCATCGCTGACACTGGGCCCGTGACACTGGAGGGCCCATAAGTATGGTGTATGTATGTAAAGTATATATATGTATTTGTCCTTCGATCAGGCACGTCCAGGTCCAGTCCACCACTTCGTGTCTTTGCGGCCTGCGGCCCTTCATATTTACGAGTATGCGGCCGCCATTTTCGTCCGACTCTCGAATTAGATCTCGTCTTTGTCCACCGGTGGCCGAAACTGCAGCGGTGATGAAGAACTAGGAACAGCCGAACCAAGATCGACGAGACAGACAGATGGTAGGCCCCTTGGACATCTTGATTTCAGTTCCGGAGCCAAATATAGTTTGAGCGGACAACTTCAATCTGATTTTTGTCCTTCCGATCCAACCATACAGGAGTCAAGCGAGAAGTGATTTTGCATCCATAGTGATCCATTATATTCATCCAGTGAGGGAACGGTTGAGGGATTGCTGACTGAGAGGCTTGTACGCTGCAGGTAGTTTATTTTAAATTTCCATCCTTCCATGTGTTACTATTACAGGGTTCTAATTTTGAAAAAAATTTATTATCAATATATTTATCTAAACATGTTAGGTGATGCCCATTATTGTTTTTCTCAATGATGTTCTACTTGAACATTATTTACATATAAGTTAGCTTTTGTAATATTAAAAAAAATAGATTGTCGGGTCTCTAATGTTTTGCTTCCCCAAGGACCCTTGAAATTGTTGGGACGGCCCTGCAACTTAGGATAGCCACTTGTATGTTCAGTCACCCTATTATATTTTCCCGGATCTGCCACAGTCTCCAAGAATTATTTCAAACCACTTGTATGCGCCGGCTCATCCTTGGAGGCTGCCAGGTATCGGGATGGCCATAAGTGATATGTCCACCGGCACCAGCTGCATGACCGACACCAAGGTGATTTTTTGTTGTGGAGAACTCGAGGAGCAGGGCCTCCAAGAGATTATCGCTGGTGCACACATGTAAAGACAGGCTAGAAGGACCTGCCAAGCCACAACAGCTAACGCGGTGCCCTTAACGCCAGAATGACAAGCTGAGGACACTAAAGTCCGTTAGGATTGAGCTCCACGACACGAGCCTGTCCGCAGCATGACACGGTATCCGGCCAGGGGAAGCGCAAAGAGGTCCGCTAGGAATGCTTTGCCATCGATGGAGACGGGTGACCCACAGGGGATGCCCTCGCCACAGTCACCTCCATGCTGCCAACTCAGACGTGCCACGCATGGCGTCCTCAGGGGTGAAGTAGCGCGTCGAGCCCAAGTTGATGAGGGCGAGCAGAGAGGCGCCGCAGGGGATGCCCTCGCCACAGTCACCTCCATGCTGTCTAGGCACCGACCTCTGTCATATTGAGGCGGTTGCAATTGCCCAACTCTAAAAGTTGTAGTAAAAAAGGTCGCTGCCAGCGCATTGAACCTGTTGCCCATGGGAATATTATGCAGTCCTCCTTTGGAAATGCTTTTTTTTTTAATTTTCAGCAGACCTCTTAAGAGGGCCTAACATTACGAATTGATTTATAGAGGACGAACACCTCTATATTTCCACATGTATTTTAGGATGCATATGTTTGTTTTAATGCCAACGAGACTCTTCTTTTCATGGAAGCTGATACATGACACATTTATTGCCCTATGTAACCTATGGGCATTGATCTGTCTCCCTGTGAACAACTACAAGAATAGCCAATTGATTGTATCGTTGCCGATAATCTCAATACCAGAGGATGATAAGATGACGTTGACTAATTTGGACAACATGATGATGCTTATGTTGTTTCCACCTGGAAAAGCATACAAATGTCATTGTATATATACACACATATACATAGGGCACCTATCATTGCCATTGGCTACTACCTTGAACAGTTAGAAGGATATCCAATTAATAACAGAGCTGCTGATAATATCAATACTAGTGTTGGAATTGCGGTTCCGAAAAGAGATGGAGAGTAACCTCCGCCCTCCTAATACTGGGACGCGGAGGTTAACCTGTAGTGGTAGGCAGGCAAGATAGGAAAGTAGAACAGAGAACTAGGGTTCCATTCACTCATTTAGCAACCTTTTATCTATGTATTTACCACTCCCTTATGTAGGGCTTGTCTGACTGTCCAACAATCGCATTAACAGCAGTATCTGAGCTGACTAAAAAATGACATGGTGACCAGAATCATGAGCATTGTTTTTAGCAGTATCACTACCATGATCGAGAACGGAGCAGTATAATTGAACCAAATAAAATAAGCTCACAGCGGCCAACCCACTGCATAATTTTTAGTCAAAACAAATGTAACACAAAAGGGAATTTTCCTAATTCCTGAATATGATTTATGATAAACAAAGTGGAAACACAAAATTACCATAATGAAACTACCAGAATGAAACTAAACCTTGAGCAATGCAAACATGGATGCAACTGTTGATGCAAAATTCTTATCTGCAAACACACCGGGCTAATACCCAAATTCAATATCCGAAGCGTGCCAGTCGATTTGACCTGTTAATTGACAAGGATGATAATTTGAATAAAAACCGAACGAGACGACAGCGATACGCCCGGACGTCAAGGCTCAGAATGTATTCGATAACTGTTGAACAGATCAGACGAGACGACAGCGATACACCCGAAAGTCAAAGCCTGAATCGTGCTCGGTAAACGCAGAACCTGCAAGGTCACCGGAGATCAAGTTGATGCAGCCCGTCGATTCTTGAAAGAACTCGTTGAAAAAGAAAATACTTGACGAAGTCGTCGAAAAAGTAAAGTACTGGTAAAAGTAAATAACGATAAAAAGTAGATTTGTTTATTGATGCTTGGATATCTATTACAATGCCCTTCGGCATATATTTATACTCCGCTAATCGAAGAGTCCTAATTTAACACGCAAAGCTCAAATATAGAAGAAATAAACTAATTCCTTATACGAACTCTATTTCTTTAAGAAAAAGCAATAAAACTCGGTAAACTCGTAAGCTCCGTGTCGCCGATCCTCTATCCGCTTCCATCATGATGAAGTTATCTCTTCATCGGCACATCCCTGGCATTGGCAACAACCTTCTAGTCTTCCTGCCTATATCATCGGCAATAGCTTTTCCGTCTCATTGGCAACGATCCTTAACAGCTTTTTAGCTTCATCGGTAATGATCCCCTAGCTCTCATCGGCAATATCAGAAGCAATATCGAAGAAAAACCATCCTCCTTGCCGATTAGTCCAGTCTCCGATCCTTATTGACACGTGCCGAAAAACGGTGTCAACACATGCCCCCCCAATTTCGGAGTATAAAATACTTTATGCACCGAAATTTCCTCCAGGTCATGATTACCCAAGCCACTTAAACTTCTCCTCGAAGGTTGCGCGCGCTGTAGTGGAAATCCTGTACCAACGGGCCCATATAATGCTTCCCCGCCGTGGCCCATCTTTCGTCTGCGATTCAACCCTAGCTTTTCTCTCTCCAGCGGCGACATCAGCAGGCGATCCCCCGGCGAACTCAACTGGTGACGTTCTCGGCGATAGTTCTTAACCTCCGTTAGCGTTCTTCGCTCCCTCCGTCCTCATTTGCGGCCATGGCGGTTCCCTTTGACGTCCCCAAGGTTAATCTTCTTCTTTACCCGTCCTTTGACATTTCTTTTCTCCTTTTCCGCGTAGTTCATGACCCCTTCTTATCTCAAACTTTAACCTCATGAACTTTACAATAAGCTTCTCATCCCAACGCATCAGAATCAATTTATCTGCCTAGGCCCAATGGGGAATCCAGACCCAATCGACATTATAAACGCAGAAACCAATCGAAGCCCCTTTAGAGCTCAGAATTTTGATTTGGGATTCTGGACTGATACCTTTCGATCCTGGCCGAAAACCACTAAGGGATGGAAAGACTGGTATTTGAGGGTCACCAGGCCAATGAGCTGTATTGGGCATAACGTAGATTAGAACAGTGCATCAGACTATCTATTGCCGATATGGAGAGGAATGAGTCACTATTAATCGCCGCCTCCTATTTCTGGTCCGATACTATGAATGCCTTCATCTTCAGACATGGACCATCTTCTCCAACCCTCGCCGATGTTCCTGGTAGTCAGCCGATGCTCAGGTTTTCTCTAGAACAGAGTGTTGTCATCGGTAGACGAGATATCCAAGCCAGTAAGCTTATACACATCGGCAGCTGGACTGGTTATATCAGCGTGTATAAGAAATCCGGATCAGTCAATCAGAGGGAGCACTCAGCTTTCTTGAACATGTGGCTTGAGAAATTCTCTTCTGTGGCAGAATAGTTGGACCGACCAATATGCACCTTCCTGCAGCAGAGATGTTGGCTAACGGCGTCAGACTCCCACTTGGCCGATATCTCCTTGGCTCAGTTTACCATCTTCTTCACCAAGTGTCACAAAGGCTGATGCAAGACAAATCCATCGGCAATCTGGGAGGCCCTTGGTGGTTCATCAATATGTGGCTGAATGCCCATATGCACAAATATTTTCACATCGATCTGTTTGCCTAGCGATTCCCTCGAAATCTTCCTGAAGACTATCAACTCAGGGAAGAAGAATCGGCAACACGCCCCCCTCTCAACATTGGAGAAGCACTGGCAGTATTACCAGGGCGCGGAAGCAAACAGAGCTCAGATCGGTAATCTCTTCCACAGACTCTACATAGGCATCCCTTATGAGCTTCGGGCCTGGGTCCCTTATGTTGATGAAGAAGCAAGATTCCCTCTTGTCTTTAACCTTACCGATGAGGCTTTAAATAAAGATGCCAATATTCTTAGTGCAATAATCACCCCTCGTGCCATCCCGGTCAACATATTTGGAAGTGGGAAGAACATCAACCCTACATATGAGTTCAATTATCCATCGGCAGCAGCAAGACAATTAGCCTTTGGACAACTGCCCATCAACCTCTGCTTTGCCGATGTGATTAAACTGAGAGAGACCATCACAAACCGCATGGATTGGGACAAAATTGTTACTCTCCTTCCTGATGCCGATACCTCTAATGTTGATCTGACCGATTGGGCACCGGCTTCCTTCGTCACCGAGTCCTTCAGATTATGGTGGCAAGAATGGAAAGAGCAGCTATTCTTTGCATCTCCTCACCTTTACTGGAATCTCATCGATCCCGATCACGCCATCCCTGCCGATGCGGTAAGTCTGACCATCTGCACTTCTTTCAACTTCCCTTTAATCCATCGGCAACTAACTTTTTTAACAGGTCGATGACCTAGTTCCAACACTGAGTAAGAGCGGCAAGGTCATACAGCTGCAGCCGATCTCCCCAGTATCCATCATCGGCCATAAAGCTCCTTCGCTAGACGCTCTGATGGGCCGTGATCATTCCAAGAAGAGCACCAAATCGGCCGCATCCTCGGCACAGACATTTCAGGTAATCACCTCACTTTCTTTTACAGATGCCGATTGCTGTGATTTACTGATCTAACATTTCAGGGCGCGAGTTCTACACCAATCGAATCTTCATCGGTAACTCTCCCTTCGTCTCCTCCTGCAGCACCTTCTTCACCACACTTTGTCGTCCTTGATGATTCTCCAGAGGTATTTCTCATTTAAACTTTGATTATCAGATCGGCACTTTTACTCATTTGCTCCTCTCACAGCTTCAAGCAGCTGCATCGGCAATCGTCCCAAGTGCACCAATTCCTCAGCCATCCATTGCCGATGCCCCCCAGCCATCCGATGCCGATATTTTACAGCACAAGCGTAAGGCTTCATCGGAGGACTTGTATCAATCAAAGCGGGCGAGACTTACACAAGCTCTAATTTCACCATCAGCATCCTCGCTCCGCCCGATATCACCTGATGTACCTGTGCAGACTTCTCCATCGGCAACTGCTCTTCCATCGGCAATTATACCCGTACAAGGATCTTCGTCGGCACTGGTATTGCGGCAGCAGCCGATCGAGGTACCAACATAGAAAACGCCATCAGCAATTACGCTTCCGATTGCTTCTTCAAGCCAGAGGCAAGAGATTGTTTTGAAACAAGTAAGTCAACTTCCTTCGCTAATCTTTGATACTTAAATTCTTCAGCTAACGCCCTTTTTTCCCTTTCAGGAGCAAGATTCACCCGATAGCCTATTCTCCTTTTCTATTATTGGAGATATTCCTGATGATGAAAACAAAGAAAGCTCTGCTCCAGCCCTTGAAGCTTTATCATTTGAAACCACGTCTTGGCTGGAGACGTTATTATCCTTGCTACAACAGGAGACCTCTTTGCTGATCCAGGATTCTGATTCCGCAAGAGCAATCTTCAAAGAAATTCGAGGCCATATTCCTGCCGATGTCGAGGAAGCACTCTTCCAAGCTGCACATTTGGAGAGTCGGCAGCTGCAGTACCAGAGGGCTGCCTAGCGAATTGCCGATAGAGCCACTCAGGCAAAACTCCAGGAGGACATGATGAAGCACAAGCAATTTGCCGATGAGAAACATAAAGACATCGGTAAACTAGAAGCCTCCCGTGCAGATCTGGAAGAAACAATTGCTCAACTATCGGCAAAAAGAGAAGTCCTGCTAGCAGAGCTAAGACAAATCGAAGAAGCCTTGGACGCAGCAAATCAGGAGAAGGCCCAAATGCCCAAAGCTATCAAAACTCTCCAGCAAGAAAGGGACAATCAAGCCCTTAAGATGCTGGCGCTTAAGAAGAAAATCAAGTCAATTGAAGGTAATGCCGATGAAGACGCAAAGATACTGGAGGAAGCTGACCAAATTCGCCTGTGTGCGATATCAACCATTCGTTCATTGTTGAACTTGTAAACCTTCTTCCTCATTGGCAAAGTAATGCATCGGCAACTTGTAAAACTTCATATTAACGTAGTGCCGATACACTCTTTTTGAACAAGTACTTTATCTATTTTTTTCTTCTTCATCGGCAAGTGTTCAGAACTTCACCGGCAACATGAAAACCATGTTGACATCTGCCGATGGACCTTTAATTTTGCGCTTTGGCTACCACATTTGAGATTTTGCCCCATGGGGGTTTTCTTCTTTGCGCTCCCGTTGCATCTTTCTCTTCTGAGTTTTTGTTAGACATACAGGGCACCATTGAGGAAGCTTTATTTTCCAAACAGGCTGATACAGTTTTATACTTGAATTTGGGCAATTTATATTGGGATCTCTATAGAGTATTGCCTCATCAGGGACTCTTGCATTGGCCATCTCCTCGAGCTCCTCTCGGTTCATCAGCAAGTAGTCATCATGCCTGCCCAGCCTTTCATGTACACTGGTTCTGCCCCCCCAGCCGATCATGTACCGATGCCCTCTCTCTGATCGGCTTATTGATGTATCTGCTCTGATTACCATAGCGCGATCTTCTTTTTGCCCAATCGGCTCGATCATAACCATTGCACTCGGGGCAGCTATCAATAGTAGGCAATTTAATGCCTTCTTCCCAGCAGTAGATGAAGAATGGGCATCTCTAATGATGTTTATGCCGACGCCATTCTTCCCGACGCAACTCCTCTTGCCGATGTCGATAGCGGTCACCCGAAATTCTATATGGGATAGGTCTAGGAGGTTTTCTTGAACTACTGCTTTCTTCAACTATCTCTTTTCCCTTCAAGTCATCGGCAGTTACTTGATGTCTAGGATCTACCGATGCTCTCCTTTTAGTGCTTGCTGATGTTAATACTCTGGCCTTGCTCACGGCATCCACCATGTTTGCTGGGAAAGGATGCTGATCAATCTTCATTGGCCTCTGAGCTTTAGAGTTATCAAAATTGATCCTCCTAGATTCAATCGCCGATTGCAACTGCTGTCTGAACACCTTGCAGTCATTGGTACTGTGTGAAGTTGCATTATGAAATTTGCAGTACCTCATTTTCCTTAGCTCTTCTGCCGATGGAATCACATGATTGGGTGACAGCTTGATTTGGCCCTCTTGAAGCAATAGATCGAATATCTTATCGGCCTTCATGATGTCAAACGTGAATTTCTCTGGCTCTTTTCGACCAAAAGGACAAGATATAGGCTTTTTACCCTTCACCCTCTCAGCCAGGCCGATAGTTGGTTCTTCATCTGAATCTGACTCCTCTGCCTCTTCTACAAAGGACAACTTTTTAATCCAGCTCTTCCTATGTTCTGGAGCTTGAGCACCTTGATCAAAGATCCTCTGTATAATATGGCTTAAACTTTTAAACTCTTGAGAATCGTACTTGTCCCTGAGATGCGGCAACAGACCCTGGAAAGCTAAACCAGCTAACTGGCGATCATCAAGCACTAGGCTGTAGCATCTGTTCTTCATGTCTCGTACCCTTTGCACAAAACTCTCCACCGATTCGTTGCTTCGTTGTCTTAACTTCATCAAATCGGTAAGCTTCTTTTCATGGACACCAGCAAAGAAGTACTTATGGAATTGTTTCTCCAGATTAGCCCAAGTAAGAATGGAGTTTGGTGGCAACGAGATAAACCACGTGAATGCCGATCTAGACAAAGAGGACGAGAATAAACGGACCCTCAGCTCATCCCTGTTAGCCGCTTCTCCACACTGGATGATGAATCGGTTGATGCGCTCCATCGTCGATGTATCATCCTGCCTAGAAAACTTAGTGAAATCTGGCACCTTGTACCGATTCGGGAAAGGAATTGAGTCATAAGCTGTAGGGTACGGAGTCCGATAAGAGTAAGTATTAATCTTGGGCTGAATCCCAAATTGCTCTTTCATCACTTCTGCGATCTTATCGGTCAAGAGTGCATCCTGATCTTGCCGATGCACTGGCTGAATCTCCACTGGAGGCGTTGGCTGATATGCTTCTACATACCCCTGTGGCACTTGGCTTGGAGGAATCGGCATATTCACGGCACCAATCTGTGAAGTAAAGTTTGTCGGTTATTTTGCTGATGTTTGATCCTGGAAAGCTGTCTGTGGACTATACTACTGAGTCCCCATTGCCTAGTAACTTGGCTGAATAGCAGATTGCTGAACTGGCGCTTACCCTGACCAATTGAAATTATAACTCATCGGCACCTGACTTGCCGATGGCTGATAGCTTGCGGACAATTGATACTCTTGTATGGGTGGATGATAGCTAGCATAATTGCCCTGAATTGTAGATAACCCAGATTGAGATACGAATGGCACTATGGGCTGTGTTGCAGTGCAAACTCTCTGTTGAACTGGTGGAGGCCTAGTCAATGGATTCGCATAAGATATCTGTCGCGAAGGCGCGTGAAATCCCATTGACAATGGCTGTATAGCAGGAGGTGTAGTAGAGTAATGTAACACTTGAGTCATCGGCTGAATTGGAGTAGCCGATGTCATTGGACCCTTCCTTGCTACATCATGCACTTGAGGTAGTCCAGAGTTGGCAGTAGATGGACCTGGAGGCATCCCGTATCCCCACCAATTAGCAGCAACTTGACTGTGTTGACCTGAAGGACCTGACATTGCCGATGCCGATAGATCTGTGCTCAACTGAGTACTAGGCCTCTCCTGAGACGTTAGATCTGATCCTATCGGCGTGGCTTCAATGATAGATGGTCCTGATATAACTAGAGGAGTAGGCGCTTCTATACTCTCGACGGCTGGAGTTGCCGATGGAGCACTGACAGATGCTGATCCCAACTGATGATATGCCGGCTCAACATAACCTGGTGCTTATCCTTCTCTTAATGTTTGCACAACAGCATTGTAAACAGTATTGGATAGCACAGTGGAGTGGTTGATCAAAGCTTGAATTAATGCAGAATTAACCATCTCCTGTAATTTACCAGGGTTGGAGTCAAAGGTTACCTGCCGAGGCAACGGCAGATCTTGCTTCTAGATTACTTCTCTGCCCCTATTCATGCTGAAAGACTTCAAGCAAAGCTACCTATAGTTCTCCATGGCTTTTTCCATGGCAAGCTTCTAATCCTCCTTGAGATCTGACTCTAATATCTCGATGATGTTCTCTGGATTGATATCAGCAGGATTCTTCATGATAATTCTGTTGACTTGATCCCACCAGACGTGCAAAAAGATGTGTTGATGCAAAATTCTTATCTGCAAACACACCGGGCTAATACCCAAATTCGATATCCGAAGCGTGCCAGTCGATTTGACCTGTTAATTGACAAAGATGATAATTTGAATAAAAACCGAACGAGACGACAGCGATACGCCCGGACGTCAAGGCTCAGAATGTATTCGATAACTGTTGAACAGATCAGAAGAGACGACAGCGATACGCCCAGAAGTCAAAGCCTGAATCGTGCTCGATAAACGCGGAACCTGCAAGGTCGCCGGAGATCAAGTTGATGCAGCCCGTCGATTCTTGAAAGAACTCGTTGAAAAAGAAAATACTTGACGAAGTAAAGTACTGGTAAAAGTAAATTACGATAAAAAGTAGATTTGTTTATTGATGCTTGGATATCTATTACAATGCCCTTCGGCGTATATTTATACTCCGCTAATCGAAGAGTCCTAATTTAACACGCAAAGCTCAAATATAGAAGAAATAAACTAATTCCTTATACGAACACTATTTCTTTAAGAAAAAGCAATAAAACTCGTATAGCAGTTGTACTTAAACTATAATATGAAAATCGTAAGCTCCGTGTTGCCGATCCTCTGTCCGTTTCCATCATGATGAAGTTATCTCTTCATCGGCACATCCCTGGCATCGGCAACAACCTTCTAGTCTTCCTGCCTATCTCATCGGCAATAGCTTTTCCGTCTCATCGGCAACGATCCTTAACAGCTTTTTAGCTTCATTGGCAATGATCCCCTAGCTCTCATCGGCAATATCAGAAGTAATATCAAAGAAAAACCATCCTCCTTGCCGATTAGTCCAGTCTCCGATCCTTATTGACACGTGCCGAAAAACGGTGTCAACAGCAACCAATAATTATCTTCGGTCAAACTGTAAGCTGATAATAACTGTTTTTCAAGGGAGATCACCTCATGACCTCAATATTTATGAGAACTCTTTATTATACTACTCAGATATTTACGAGAATTCTATATTATATCACTCAGGCATAACTTATACAGATATTTACGAGATAAATGTGTACTATGAATGTAGCTATTTACAAGAACAGTTTGTGGCAATCATATTTACAAGAACAGTTATGGTCAATAAATTACGTAGCCTGTCTGTGCTACCCTGATGACGATGTGCAGGGTACAGAAAAACAGGCAGCTTCCTAGCAGCCAGCAGAGACGTACACAAGCAGACAGCTCTTGGGCGTGGATGATTGGAGCCTCTCCAGCAGGCAGCACCACCATGGAGCCTGGCGCACACCCCCTACCAAGGGATCCATGTGACGAGGTGAGTCGCTCCGCAGTTTGCGCCCTCATCCACGCGCCGTAGTTGGTTCTCCGCCGGGGCTGCCCATCCGAGCGAATGCAACATAAAGTGTGAGATCCAATCGGAAACTTCTATGCTAGTCATGACCGGTGCAAACAATGGGCACTCATCTATCGCCCTGCAAATATCATAATGCACCTTTGTCTTACACCTGCAAACATCATCATGCATGATGTCTGATTGTTTGTGCTTACACAAAGTGACCTGCAAACACAAAGTAACACTAGCAATTAAACATACGCGATGATGGTGTTTAATTAATAAACACAAAGTGACCTGCAAACATCACCATCCATGTACTCGTACATGATGACGTTTAATTGCTAAAGAAAAATCTATATTCACAAGAGAAATCGAAACGCATAAGATGTACTTGTACATGATGACGTACATGCATTGTTATGCTCAACAAGTATCATTATTAGAAGCAAAAGGGCAATATGGCAGCAGAAGTTGTACAAAACGCTTACAACGTATTTGCCGAGAAGACCCAGCTACTAGACAAATTTGAGTGTGTATATATACACACATCTACACAGCACATGCATCATCAACACATGCTACCGCACTCCTCTTCTTCTTCTCTGGAGGTATTGTTGTCATGTATTTCTTGTTGCTTTTACAAATTTTCCTTCTAACATTTTAGTAGACTGCTTCCTACCAGGTTGGTATAGGTCCTTTTAACAGTTCGTCATAGTCATAGTACATAATTACACGTGGAGAATCTCTACTCGTATGAGGAACTCTAGCTATGTGTTATTATCTAATACGTTTAAGACAACGATGGTGTACCTTAGGTTGATGCCTCGGCTGCCTATATTGGCTAGATTGCTTATCCTAGGCTAGCTTATGTGAAATCTGAACTATCTATTATGTTTGGTATTATATGTGTATGTGCCTATGATGAATCTTCTGTGTAGTATCCTACTCGATATATCGGACGATAAACATTTAGATGTCTTGTGTTGTGTAACATGTGCTTAGTATGAAAGTAGGATGTCTATCACAATTTCAAGTTTATTATTGCCAAATTTAAAATGATGGCATTAATTTGAGACAAGATGTAATGTTTCTTTTGATTATGTCATTTTTTTATTTTTGATTTGTATTTGTATTATAACAGACTCAAAAGATAGACAAGACAAGTTTAGTACGTGGTCATGGCTGCCCCTACTCCTGAAGCTTGGGACCGGGATGATTTTTCTGATTGTATTGGCAAACCGATAGAGCCATTGCTTGACTACCTCGATAACAGCAGGGATGATATTGAACTTAATGACTCATATGAAGTAGATGTGCAAAATCCACGTCCTTGTGAGCAAACACCAGGAAAAAAAAAGATCGTTATCCCCATCTCCGTTGATGCAACTACTGGTGCAGAAACTATCGAAGAAAGACCGTATGTTGTTCAATGCCCGGGTGCACCACCTCCTACTGAAGAAACTATTATTCCTTGATATATGAAAGGCAAGATCAATTGAATAATGTGAGCGAGTGTGTCATCTGAAGCTCTTTTTATTTGGCTGATTACATATATGTATGTGCCCTTGGTGAATATAATGAGTAGTATCCTACTCAATATATATGTAATAAAAAACAATAAGATGTCTTGTTTTGATAAGTATATAGTCCTTTAATTTTGTCGCAATTATGTCATGAGAAATCGATGAGCAATTCTTGGCATACGTTGTGGATATGGTTCTAAATATTGGCATCAAACATTTTGAACGTATAGATGCTACCAAAGTTTTCAGGTTGTTTTTAGATTAGGATGAAATACATTGTCTTGCCATACAATAATTCTGTTTTGTTTGATTCAAAAAAAATGCTTCAACGTTCTTTGTATTCATCAATTGTGCCTGTTTTGCGATGTGCAGCCAATTCTCCCAGTGGATTGCGGCAGGTTGGTGTTCCAACCGATCATTGACACATTGGGCAACGTAATCTCAATCTGTCACTTCATGATCCTGAGAAAGACACATATACCATTGTTGTGCTGAACCAATAAGATGATATGACACAAACCATTTTCTTTGTCGTCTGGTGTTTTCTGCCCTCTAAAAAATTGCTCACATCTACTGAGCAATCATATGTGGGGAAAGAGAGTTTGTGAGTCTTTATTTCTAGGCCAGATGAATAATCCGGATATTATGATTTGATCTCCTCATTGCAGAACAGTTTGAGCTCCACCTTTGCTGCAATCTCTGTCATGTTATGAGATTGAGACGACTCTACCTATTTCTTGATGTAGGTGCGGCCTGCATCTAACATGGTTTGTCTGGTGGCGATCTCCAATTTTGTGCCATTCATTCCTTATCCTTTTCGATCTCTTTTGCCTTCTCATCGAGGACTGTACCTTTTCTTGAGGTTGCGCATCCTGTCGTTCATGGACGTCATCTCCTTCTCGATGTTGTCCACTTCGGTGGAGAGTTACTTGGTAAATTTCTCCATGAGTTGAAGAAGAGCTACGTTGTCCGACATGGTGGCAGCGTAGATCGATCATGTCGTCTGATACCAGTTATATAAAAAGTCGTGCACAAGGGGCACGTGGCAGCCCTAGGCATGGCCTGGGGGTGGCAGTGGGAGGCGGCGGCATGGTGGTGGGCAGCACGCGTGTGAGGGAGGGGGAGGGGGAGGGCGGCAGGAGCAAGGAGAGAGAGAGAGATGGGAATTATCCCTTTCTATTATTGAGTTGACTTGATTACAATTGGGGAGTATTTATAGCCTAATTCACTTAGCTTAGACTCTAAGCTATCCTAGAGAATTCCTGCGGATATTCTTTTTCTTTATTTTACATCGTCTAATTATAGAAAATACTTTATTGATGGAATGCTAACGTGGTGAGGCAGCGGTGGCGGCGCTAGGCGCATGCACTCAGGGGTGGCAGCGGCGGCTCCTCTTCTAGCCCGCGGGCGCCCTAGTCACTGCCCATATCGTTGTCTTTCTCCTCTTGGCCCGAGATTGGCCCAATATCTTGGAAAAGTAGCTGGACCGTCATTATACTTGTTATAGTCACGATCCTCTAATATTCACGGAGGTAATATTGAAGTGGGCATTAGTGAACAACAATGTGCAGTGTAAAATTGACATTAACAAACACACATGCATAAAATTCTGATGGGGATGTGCAGGGTATAGACAAACAGGCAGATTCCCAGCAGGCAGCAGCTAGCAGAGACGTACACGAGCAGGCAGCTCATGGGACGATGTGAGTCGCTCCGTAGTCGGTTCTCCGCCGGGGCTTCCCATCCGAGCGAATCTGTACTCCTAAAAAGAGCCAAACCCAGACTCTACCGGCGGGGCGACGTGCATCGCTCGCCTCGCTCTGCCCGGCGCTTGATCGTCCCGACTAATCACACCGCCTCCTGGGGAAATCCCCCCCCCAACGCCTGGTAACTGCCTCCCTGCTCCTGGCCACCTCCTCCCCCCACCCGTACAGTGCGTTTCTACCTCCGAAGCTCCCCATGCGAACCACCGCCCTTCGCTCGGCCCCGCCCGACACTCCGAGGCCACGGGCGCCGCCATTGCTAGGCCGAACACTACTCGTCCGCACACGCCGCCCCGGCTCCCGCACCTGCCCCGCCCTCCACAGCGACGATGGGCTCAACCGGGTCAAGGGCGCCGCGACCGCTGGTTCCTCCACGACGTCGGCCTTGTTCCAGCCATCGCACGCGTGTCTCGCGCCGCCGCTCCTTCCCAGTGCTCACCCACGCATCCTCTCCCTCCCTGTCCTCTTGCTGCTGTGCCGCCAGGAGGTGTCGTGGTGCCAAATCTGATAGGCAAGGACATGGCTGGAGGTCGGGCTCATGGCAGCACGGATGGCGGCCGCCGGCCGGCCGGCCATACCACCATCGAGGTAATGAGACCCTCTGTCTGCACCTTCAGAGTTCAGTTCCGTGTGCTTTGGACTGAATGTTCCTAGGCGGTGGTGCAGTGCAAGTGGGATAAGGTCTTCTGTGCGATTACTGATGGTGAAATTTAGATGAACATTCTTGAATTCAATGCGTACCTAGCTATGTTCCTGCTGATATGATAGTATTAAAAAGTTTGAATTTTGGTAGAAGGGCAGATTGCAGCTGACAACAATGAAAAGGTAATTTTCTGAAACTTTTGACAGAATGGTAGTTTGAATAAATTATTCTGTTTGGGAAATTGGTAATTTTTTTTGAAACTTTTAACTGAATGATAGTTCTCATTTTGGACTCGTTTACTATAGAGCAAAGTGTGTAGGAATTCTTTCAATTTCAGTGTTATTATCTGCACCCTGTTCAAAGTATGTCTAAAGTTTCATTTCAAAACCCTGTTGTTATCTGCAGTTGGGTACACTTTGTGCAATCACATGGGGGTGTTCGGTAACACTAGAGGAGATGTTGAAGGCTACCACTTCTTTATGATGTGAACAATAATATAATAGTTAATCAAGACTATCAATTTGACTTGTTCCAATTTATTTCTGAAGGAGCACATAAACTGGGCAGCTGGCCAATTTATACCTCAGATTTTAACTTGATCTTTGGATGATTAAAAATTGACAACTGCCCGATATTCCCACATGGAGGGCTTCTGTAACTTGCATGTATGATTACCAACTGGAAGCCATTATCATCAGATTTAATTATATTGTATAACCTTGGATTGAATTAATACGTACAATGTAGGCTCTCACAGTTTCTTTCAATCAGGCTTCACGAATGCCCCTTCTTGCATCTTTGCATTATAATTGTCTAAAAGAAAAAGCAAGTTTCTCCTTCTTGCCTGTAGTTACTGAACCTGCTAATCTGCTAAAAGATTTTCAACAAATCTTTTATTGCGAAATTTGGTTGGGCAATGGACGTCGACGGTCGACCTAGAATTCAGATTTTAGGACAGAGCTGCCATATGCCAATCAGTAGTGTTTGTTTGTTGTTGTTTTTTTTATGTTTTTTCAAAAGCCCCCTGCTACTGGAACGAAGGAAGCACCCATTCTCTTTGGAGCCCCTTCTTTTTAAGGTTCTTACTCTGCATGCCATTGTTCAGTTCGGTTAGTTGGTGATATATGTGTAAAAGTGGACTTAGGTATCTACGAGTACAATTTTATCTAAAAAAAATCTATGAGTACAATTAAACAAGACCTTAGTCACTACAAGACCTTAATTGTTGGCTATAACAAATCCATACAAAGTTAACACTGAGGTCAGATCACCTGACCAAAATATCGTTACCTTAGTTTTGTTTAGGATAGTGCGGGAGAGCAGGGAGCACCGGGGGACTTTCACACGGGAGCAAGGTGACACATTGGGGTGAACGATTCCTATCGCTAATTTTGTTAAGAACATAATAAAGTATATATCAAAGTATGTTTGGTCTATGTGGTTCTATCAAAATATCACTCGTAGCAACGCACGGGCACGGATTAATATTTAGCTTTTATGCAATAATGTTGCTGAATAAGCAATTGAAGTCGATGTTTCAGTTTTGCATTCAAAGTTAGTTAACTATCTATCTTTCTTGAAGACTTACGCAGTATTGATTCGAACATCGTGATTGCAATTTCTATTTTTGGGTAACATAATAACACACTCATTAGTATGTTATCATGGTATTATGTGTTCCCGTGGAAACGCATAGGCATGTACCTAGTGCAACATAAATTATGAGATCATTATGCTAGTCATGACCGGTGCAAACTATGGGCGTTCATCTATCGCCCTGCAAATATCATTATGCACCTTTGTCTTACACCTGCGAACATCATCATGCATGATGTGTGATTGTTTGTGCTTACACCTGCGAACATACTTGACGATGGTGTCTAATTAATAAAGACAAAGTAACCTACGAACATCACCATCCACCTACATGTACATGATGACGTTTAATTTCCTAAGACATATCGACACGTACAAGATGTTTAGATGATGTTTACTAAAGACAAAGTTACCAGAGTATATGCATTGGTATGCTCGACAAGTATGATTATTAGAAGCAAAAGGGCAATATGGCGGCAGATGTTGGACAAACCGCTTAAAATGTTTTTGCCGAGAAGACCCAGCTACTAGACAAATTTGAGTGTGTATATATACACACATATACATAGCACTTGAATCATCGCCATAGCCTACTGTGTTCTTCTTCTTGTCTGGAGGTAATGTTGTCATGTATTTCTTGGTAAATTATTGCTTTTAGAAATTTTCCTTCTAACATTTTAGTAGACTACTTCCTACCCGGTTGGTACAGGTCCATTTAACATTTCGTCACAGTCACAGTACATAATTACACATAGAGAATCTCTACTCATATGAGGATCTCTAGCTATGTGTTATTATCTACTACGTTTAAGATGACCATGGTTGATGCCTCGGTTGCCTGTGATGAATCTACTGAGTGGCGTCCTACTCGATATATCTGTTGATAAACATTGAGATGTCTTGTGTTAAGTAACTTGTGCTTAGTATGAATGTAGGATGTCTATCACAATTTCAAGTTTATTCTTGCCAAATTAAAAAATGATGGCATTAGTTTGAGACAAGATGTAGTTTCTATTGATTGTCAATTTTCTTGATTTTTGATTTGTATTTGTATTCTAACAGACTCAAAAGAGTGAAAAGCTAAGTTTAGTACGTGGTCATGGCTGCCACTACTCCTGAAGCTTGGGACCGGGACAATTTTTTTGATTGTATTGGCAAGCTAATAGAACCGTTCCTTCACTACCTCGACAACTACAGTGATGATTACATTCAATGACTCATATGAACTAGATGTGGGCAATCCACGTCCTTGTGCGCAAACACCAGGACAAAAAAAGATCGTTATCCCCATAAAAAGATCGTTATCCCCATCTCCGTTGATGCAACTACTGGTGCAGAAACTATTGAAGAAAGACCGTATGTTGTTCAATGTCCAGGTGCACCACCTCCTATTGAAGAAACTATTATGCCTTGATATATGAAAGGCAAGTATCAACCGAATAATGTGAGCGAGTGTGTCATCTAAAGCTCCTTTTTGTGGCTGATTACATATATGTACATGCCCTTGGTGAATATAATTAGTATCCTACTCAATATATATGTAATAATAAACAATAAGATGTCTTGTTTTGATGAGTAACGTATGTCTGGTGAAGTATTTGCATATAGTCCTTTAATTTAGGCATAATTATGTTAGGAGAAATCGACGAGCAATTCTTGGCACACGTTGTGGATATGGTTCTAAATATTGGCATCAAGCATTTTGATCGTATAGAGTGTTCAGGCGTCATTGTTAGATTAGGATGAAATACATTGTCTTGCCATATAATAATTCTTTTTTGTTTGATTCAAAAAAGTGATTCATTGTCGGGACGAGTTATATCTAGTCCTTGATGCTTAGTGGTGTGCATATATATCGAGTGTCCTAACTAGTTGCTTGCTTGCTGCATAGGCATTTCATCACTGCCTTTTGATACTACGAATCGGTTGATTGATTTGGGATTCTGGTAGTTGACCAAGTAGCATAGACCATCTTGTAGTTGTAGGCCCATGAAGAGGTCCGGGGGAGTCTCCTACTGAAGTCAGACGCTCACTGGTCTTCCTAATTAGCAACTCAAAGGGTAACAATACACTAAAGCACACTGATGGCTCATGCATCAGTTGTTCGCCCGCGATGCTTCCCGACTCAGGACAAGTTCCCGCCTATTCTTTTGTTGTCATCATGAAAATTTCCAGCTCGTTACCTGCTAGCGGTCTGAATGAAAAACGTGATATGCTATAATACAATTAAAGGGTTCAAAACTTACATAAATAGGTGTGAAACTTACACAAATAGATTATACATGAGATAAGGTTCTGCATAAATATAAAAGACTATAGTCTACAATACAAGTTCTAGTTCAAGGCTCTTGGTTTGCGCTTTCTCAATGCCAGGAAAGCATGAAGTATGTCATCCTCTCTTACAGTGAAGAATATATCACGCTCACAGAAGGTAACCAAAATAATCATTCAATAGTTTGTCACTCATGATATTTCTCAGCTAATCACTAGTATAAAAATTGACATCAACAACGCCACCCATTTTTAGCAGAGGCGGTTCACATAGCACACCGCCTCTGACCTCCCGAGGCCGCACTGTAGCTACACAGCCGCCCCTGAGCATCTGCCTTTAGAAGTTGTTAAGAAACTCGCCTCTAAAACTAGGTAAACTTCTAAGTCGGTTAAGTTATGTGTGCCACCTCGGAAGAATGATTTTCAAGGGCGGTTCTTTTATGTCAACCGATCCTAAAGATTGTATCTTCTAGAGGCCGTTGTCTTAATCCATCCGCCTCTACAGAACGAGTTTCAAAGGCGGTTCTTCAACCGATTCTGAAGCTTACATTTGCTTGAGACGGTTGTCTTAATCCATCCACCTCTGACAACCGATTTTAGTTGCTCCCGTTGCTCACTCATGCTATGCTTGTAACTTGGCGCTCATTTAGTATTTTGGACTAGCACTGTCTTTCATCTATATTGCAAACTCTCATATAAATAAGAGACATCATGTATATTCGTAAACTCTCATATAAATATGAGACATCTCATGAAAAAATCTGATGAACAAATGACAAACCTTTTTGGAATTGCCTTATCCTTCATTTATATTGCAAACTCTAATCTAAATAACAGACATCATTAAGAAATCTGACAAAAAAATGCAGAATTTGGAATAAAGCATGGTACGCGTGTCCATTTTATACACACCACGTGCATGTGTGTATCAAATGGACATGACTACCATACTAAGTTACAAATGCATGTTAACATACTAAAATTCTAAAAAAATCAATAAACTTTGTGACATGTTTACTTTTTGCATATTGCAATTATTAGAGTACATCGACATTTGAGAAAAAATATAGTCCCACTGTTTATTTAATTGATTAACTAATAGATTAAGTTTGTTAAATTTTTGTAGCAACATAGATTAAGTGCTAAATTATGGTTCGATAAAATTATATTTCCGCCATGGTTCGATTGTTGTTTCTGTTTAGATCGAACCAAAAATTATATAAACCTGTCAGTTTGGATCGAACCATAAATTATATATTCAAAATTATATATACAAGAACTAAAAATAATGCAAAAAGGAGCGTCTGTGAAGAAAACGGTCAAAAATCATGGCGAGCATCTATCAAAAAGGAGAATCTGTCAAGAAAATCACAGGCAACCCCTCCTTCTCAAAACAAACAGTCAAAAATTTTGAATAAGATGCTTTCGAGTTGAAAATGTATATTATTTTGAAATGGGGGAGTAACGTACCTCTTAGTCGGTTGTAGTTCTAAGGCGGTCACTTCACAATTAATACCGTCTGATGGACTATTACTTTTCAGAAATTTTGCCAGCCCGGACCGTTGGTTGTTTCCCACAAACTCAAGAAAGCTCCATGAATCAAAAAATACATAATTTGAAACTAAGCATGGTACGCATGTCCATTTGATACACACCATGTGCATGTGTGTGTATCAAACAAACATGACTACCATGCTAAGTTACAAATGCATGTTAACAAACTAAAATTCTAAAAAAACTCAATGAACTTTGTGTCATGTTTACTTTTTGCATATTGCAATTATTAGAGTAAATCAAAATTTGAGAAAAAAATATAGTCCCACTATTTATTTTATTGATTAATTAATTTATAGCAACATAGATTAAGTGCTAAATTACATTTCGATAAAATTATATCCCCCCATGGTTCGATTGTTGTTTCATTTTGGATCAAACCAAAAACTATATCAACCCGTCAGTTTGGATTGAACCATAAACTATATATTCAAAATTATATATACAAGAATTAAAAATAATGCAAAAAAGAGCATCTGTCAATCAAGAAAATCACA
This sequence comes from Bothriochloa decipiens, assembly GCA_023333625.1. NCBI lineage: Eukaryota > Viridiplantae > Streptophyta > Magnoliopsida > Poales > Poaceae > Bothriochloa > Bothriochloa decipiens. The sequence goes on from CM041636.1 coordinate 15,006,113, forward strand.
GCCTACCCCTCCGTCTCAAAACAAATAGTCAAAAACTTTGAATAAGATGATTTCGAATTGAAAATATATATTATTTTGAAATGGAGAGAGCAACGTACCTCTTAGTTGGCTGTAGTTCCAAAGCAGTCACTTCACAATTAATGCCGCCACTTGACAGACTATTGCTTTGTCAAAAATTTTGCCAGCCCGGACCGTCGATTGTTTCCCACCAACTGAAGGAAGCTCCATGAATCAAAAAAATGCAAAATTTGGAACTAAGCATGGTACGCATGTCCATTTGATACACACCACATGCGTGTGTATCAAACGGATATGACTACCATGCTAAGTTACAAATGCATGTTCACATACTAAAATTCTAAAAGAAAACTCAATGAACTTTGTGCCATGTTTACTTTTTGCATATTGCAATTATTAGAGTACATCAACATTTGAGAAAAAATATAGTCCCACTATTTATTTAATTGATTAATTAATAGATTAAGTTTGTTAAATTTTTGTAGCAACATAAATTAAGTGCTAAATTACGGTTCGATAAAATTATATTCCCGCCATGGTTTGATTGTTGTTTTAGTTTGGATCGAACCAAAAATTATATCAACCCGTCAGTTTGGATCAAACAATAAATTATATATTCAATTATATATACAAGAATTAAAATAATACAAAAAGGAGCATCTGTCAAAAAGGAGAATCTGTCAAGAAAATCACGGGCTACCCCACCGTCTCAAAAGAAACGGTCAAAAAATTTGAATAAGATGCTTTTGAGTTAAAAATGTATATTATTTTGAAATGGAGGGAGTAACGTACCTCTTAGTCGGCTGTAGTTTCAAGGTAGTCACTTCACAATTTATGCCGCCGCCTGACGGAGTATTGCTTTTATAGAAATTTTGCCAGCCCAGACCGTCAGTGGTTTCCTTCCAACCAAAGGAAGCTCTATGAATTATCCGTTGGGGGGACAAAATTGTCATCTCGAACAATGTCGGAGCGTTTTTGTTTGTCCCTCCGCCGCAACCCAAGTTTGGCTATAAATGCCCGTCGTCCGATCTTCTTCTTTCTTCACCCACCACATCATCCGGCCATCTACTTCCTCCCGCTCCAAAGCAACATCTCTCCTTCCTCCAGTTCCAAACCCACCACACCCTCCTCCAGCTCCGAACCCACCACCATAGGTGTAACACCCTGTGTTTTGCATCATTATAAAATACACTAAAAATTTAAACTATTTAAAAACTTTCCAACAAATTAAAGCTAAATAGTTTATTTCCAGCAATAAAACATTTTCCAATAACCTTGCATCAAAACCCATCGTACAGAATTTAGGTTGTTGCATGTTTGAATGTTTGGTTGGTTGGTTGCTTGTATGTTTGTTGCTCTAGAATTTATATTGGCACTAAATAATATTTTTCTTGTCATCCTCCACCAAATATATCCTTGATCCCCTCCGTAGTTTACCAAGTTTACTTCACCACAATATCCCTTCAATTTCACACTCAAGTTGCTCTTCATTGTACCTAGTTCATTTATTTCTGGAATCCTATAAGCTTACTCCGTGCACGTATGGCACCAAAGCCTGTTGGCCTGGCCTATCCACATATACGTTGCTTTCTCAAGTATATACGTAGTACGTACACATTCCTCGAACATACATATACACATATATACCACATATATACTCCGTACATTGCATTCTGGGAATACAAACTCGTCTTCGTGTACACGGGCCGTAGCCCTCACCCCCCAGTATTGGCCAACGGCCAGCAGCCCAGGACGAGCAGCGCACACAGGCAGCCGCTCAGGCCCAGAACCTGAGCACGTCGAGCAGCGTTACCGCGGCTTCGCCGCGTGGACTCCGCATGCGCCGCGGACGCCGTCGTTTCGACAACAACTGGCCCTCCGCTGACTTCCTGTGACGAGGTCGCCATGGCCGCTGACACTACTGTGCGGAACCGACCTTGTTCCCTGTCGGCTATCGTCACCATCGTTATTGCCTTCACGTTAGCTGAGCGCAACAAATATGTTGGGCGCCGCTGCCACTACATCCGAGCACGTGAAGCACGTAAGGCCACCACCACCGCCTTACTGTAGGATGGATGCAACAGCACGGCGACGCTGCGTCGTCTTCCTGCCTTCCTGGCGCCCTCCCCGCGATTCCCGTTAGTAGCTCACGCACGCTGTGCTCTTCCATGCTTCGGTAGACACTACAGCTCTGCGTCGTTGTCGGTAAAAATCTCCGCAACCGCCTCTGTGTGTTCTCGTCGAGCACCACAACTGCTTGCTCATGAACGCCGGGATATTTTGAAATGGCAACCGTCTTACGGTGCAGCACCGACCTATACCATCGGCTATAAATAGCCATGGCCGCAATTGAGGAGGCACCACAGAGCTTGAGCTCGAAGCAGTCCGGTGCCGAGGTCTGTGTAGAGGACAAGTACCTCTACCTCCGCCGTACTGCCATCGCACTAACGAGCTCTCTTCACTGCTTTGGCCGGAGCCGGGCACCACCGTGGGTTGCCTCGAAGCTCACGGCGCCGAGAACGTCGCAGACCACGCCATCTCGGTTTGCCGAAGCCACCAGCACGCCGCTAGAACGACGCACGCCATCCGTAGACTCATGACTAGCACGAACTCCACTGGAGTCGCTGCCGCCCTGCGCAGAAGCAGAGAGCCGCCGCTGGAGCCATAGTCGGCACTGCCGCCGCCCAGCCGCCCAAGGCCGCCAAGCTGGAGCCATGGCCGGCACTGCCGCCGCCCAGCTACCGAAGGCCGACATTGGTCCGCGCTTAGCCTCTCCGCCTCACGTCAGTACGACCTTGGAGCTGAGCGCCGTCGACTCCGTGGTCACCACGCCATGGTCTGCGAGGACGCCGGCGAGAACCGCCAACACCGCTCCGAAGCATCGCCACCTGGGCAGCTGTCACACTCGGCTACGACTCCGTCTTGGACCTTGCCACCAGGTGCCGCTGTCGAACACCGTGCTCGCTCTGCTAGTCATACCGGAGCGGAGGACTGAGCCACCTGGACCGATCTCCTGCCGCGCCGCCACTGAGAGCGAGCCGAACGAACGTCGTCTAGCAGTCTCAGGCTGGCCACGTCCTATGAGCCAAAGTGAGCACGCCGCGTCACCTTAGCAAGCACAGCTCACATTGCCGTGAACATACTTTTGTTGAATAAAAGAACGAGCAGGTTCATGGAATAGTGCCATGCTCATGACCGGCTTGAAGATGATGCATGTCGGCAACTGTGGTGTGGTGGGGAGCAAATACTACACGTTCTACATATAGTCGGAAGGAGATTTCCCATGCTATAAAATTCCCAGACAATCTCTAAAAATACTAGGTACATCTTAAATTCTACCCATGCAGATTCGCATCATTTGCATTTACCTAATTTTCAGAATTAGTTCCCAAGTTTATGTTCCATCCTTGCAAAATTCGTATCTTGTTCATCGTACCTCTGAATCACTTGATTCTTCTACCATATCTCTTCTAAGTTCAAGCTCTATTTATTCATACCATTTATTCTGTTATTTGGTGCCTATCTAAATTCTAGTTTGTTTTCTTTTATAAAGTAAATAGGTGATCTATATATATCCTCACATACATGGATATGCCCCGTGCATAAATATATACACTCGGGTATATGCCTATGTATGGTTAACCTAATCTTCCACCCTCCTCTAACCTAACTAACCCGAGGCACATACATGTGCATGAGTATATGCGTGACTAACCATGTGGACCTCCAAAAGAGAGCCGATCATGCCATCTATGATGACTTGGTCAGGCTTCCTCCTTTCAGGTTCACATAGTTATGATAGGCTTAACCAACAATCTATATATGATGTATATCTTGATTGTTATGCTTCTGTTGTATGTCTTGCTTGTTTCCCTTTTGGGTGCCAGTGCTAGAAACAAGCGTAAGATAGAATACATGGAGAACCCGATGGACCCCAGAAGAACCACTACACAAGGATGAAGGAGCCAGAAGCATCGGAATCAGAACCTCGGATGTGCTCGTCATTGAATAGAGGCAAGTCCTAATTCCCGCTTTTCCTACATTATCATTTCCTTTAATTACACCTCTTATGCCACCTCTACATTTTGCTAGCCTCCACCATAAACTCACCATACTCAACCCTACCAATTACCAATCCTAATATATATACTCCTTATATTCACATTCATGATTAATATTAATCTATGATGAATTATGAGTTTGTTTATAATAATTTGTTTTATGAGAATGTATTGGTTACCTTGATGAGATATGAGAATTACAAATTTTATGATAATAACTATGGAACTAAAATTGGTAAAATTGGACTAAACCCGACAGGGGCGAGTGGGGGTAATTCATGTGGTATGAGTTACCTTGGCAGGATAGCCTGTGTGGTATCCTGTGGGAGATACTCGCCTCGGTCACATAACGACCAGTTCATTGACCATCTCGCCTAGCCAGATGTCTATATGGGTAAACTTGATCTCACACCCCGTTAGATAGAAGTATAATTTCCTCTAGGAGGCTGGAGTGGCAGCAGACTAACAGGAGAGGATATGGCTGCTGTGTAATCTACCGTGGTCTGATCGGCATGGTTGCTTTGTGGTCTTCCATGTAAAACTTATTGTTGTACCGTGTGCAAGCACCTTTTATTTAATTTGGATGCTATGTGATCATCCACCGGATGCTGTGTGATCATCCAACCACTCGATAATTTAGGATGCTGTGTGATCATCCTGATACTTGTGGGTTCCGATCCCTGAGTAGTCCATGGGGGAACTATATGGAAATCTAAGGTAGCGCCCTCTCGGGTACGAGGTCTCATTAGGCCTATCGAGCCTGTGGCCTAGGTTTCGACTATGCCTATCATGTGGAGAAATTTGTACACCTCTGCATAGTTTACTAATCCTATTCGAATAGCCACGTCCTTGGTAATGGGAAACCGCTGGGATGAGGTCCCTAATGATTAGGCTTCGATAACTTTGATGATCTGATAAGATTGTTTTATGTTAAGGTAACCTATAATTAACTCGGAAACTGGTGAGGATGGTAATACCCTACCAGGGCCCAATCTATCTTTTATAATTGCCCATCCTACTACCTTTACCACTAACCACTTTCACATATAGCCTTCCACCTCCCTCCACCCAAAGTTAGGGCTTGCTGAGTACTTTATGTACTCAATCCCCTCTATTCTATGTTTTTAGGAGTGAAGCTATAGATGACCACATGAGGATTAAGCTACGAAAGAATACACAAGGATAGGACAACAGGAGCATACCTGAAGATGGAGCCATGCAGCTACACGAAGGAGCTACTCGAGGACTACCACGACTAGGACATGGAAGTACGCTTAAGGCTAGGGTTGTGTCCACACACCAAGTTGCCTGTACAAATGGAACCACAACATCATAGGACCGCTGTAGTAAAAACTCTGATGTATAGGCCAATGGCCCAAGCTATGCAAAGACATATGAACTTTGTAACATATTTTTCCTAGATTACTAAAAGTATGGTTTTTGATATCAATCTTGTCTCAATTGTGCGTATCACCTACTGATCTCGGGAGTGATACATGATGCACAGTGGACCCTAAAAATTAGGGGTCGACAATGGGGAACAGCCCACCCAAGTTCCGCACCCCCCCCCCCCCCCGAGCTCCGATGATGACATTTTTGACCATGGGGATGCAGGCTACGACAACGACAGTTCCCCGATCCCCTCTGAGACAAGTCCGATGTCGAGGACGAGGACCCGGAGGAGTTGGAGGAGGAGGACAGCGCCGACTCGGAGGAGGAGGATGAGGAAGAGGAGGACGAGGACGAGGACGAGGACGATGATGACGAGGAAGAGGAGGATGAGGAAGAGGAGGATGGCAATAGCGGTGGCGACAATGGCAACAACAATGGCGGCAATGGCAACGGCAATGCGGAGGCAATAGCAACGGCGGCGGCGGTAGAGGAAATGGCAATGGCAACGGCGCGGAGGAAATGGCAATGGCAACGGCGCGGAGGAAATGGCAATGGCAATGGCGGCGGCAACGGCAACGTAGGCAGCAATGGCAACGGTAGCGGCAGCGGCAACGGCAACAGCGGCGGCGGCGGCGGCAATGGCAACGACAACGGCAATGACGGTGGATCTGATGAATCCATCGGCGAGAACCACCTGGCCGACGAGCATCCTCGCAAGCGTGCGAAGGGAGGCTAATTAGTTGAAGCAGTTTAAGTAGTAGTTTGTAATAGTTTGTGGATGATGAATGTGCCTCCTCGCTAGCATGAGAGTGGAGTATGATTTTGCCTCCTCGCCATAAAATTTTATGCGAAATGACATTTCTTTTGCCATAGCAGCCGCCCCTGAAATGCAGGCATAACAGAGGCGGCTCTCTTATTTTAACCGCCCCTAAATATCCTATTTACAGAGACGGTTAGAAAACCGACACAGGAAGCTGTGATCTTTACAGTCGCTTGCGTAGAGTCGGTTTGTTTATCCGCCCCTGAAAATGTGATTTAGCTGCCTCTGTAGTAAGATTCTGTACTAGTGTATTTTTCACTAAACAAAAGGCATAGAATGCTCTTTTAACACTTCCTGTCAGCACCCGAAAGGTCAATGCCAATTTAAGGACTAGGTACACCAAACTATAAAATTCATGTTCCATCCCTAAGCCTTTATAGTTCAAGCCAATATCCAAAATCAAAACCTTAATTTCATAATTCTATAAGCCACCCGGAGAAAAACAGTGAACTCACCAACAAAACAGAGGAAGAGAGGAGCAGGAGTAGGCGGCAACCACAGACCAGCCAGCGGGATGGGGCGGGATTGTATGTGATGCCGACTATCGAGCGGAATGGAGCCACTATCGAGCGGAATGGAGCCAGGTGGGGGCGCCGTTTGACCATCGAATGCGGCAGAGGCCAACAGGTGGCTGGGGTGGGGCGGTGCCATAGTGGCTGGCTCCTCGCCTTCCTCGGTCGCACGCAACAAGGACTCACAATTCACCAAGTTGCCACTCTGCTAGTCCACCTCGCCTCGTGAGCGTCGGGAGAGAGGAACCGAGAAGGCATGGAAGAGAGATGGTGCTCGGGGTCTAGATTGGGTGGACAGAGGAGCAGTGGGCCAAGTTTTCATGGGTTGTGAGACGTACAAAAAAAATTTGGGCCAAATTCCAGGGTAGTCCATGGTTTGCCTCTGGACTACCCATTAGGTTTGCCAATGCGACGCAGTGCTGGTTCCAACGTTTGAGCCTCCAGCAATGGATGTTTGAGGAGCGTCCGCCGACTGGCGTTGGGTCAGGCGGCCGTGGCGTAGAGAAAGAGGAGAAGGAGCCAAGAGACTGAGGACATTTGTTTTTGGTCCGATTTTATATGTGTTTGTTTTCGCCCAACCATTTTTTCTTTGTCATTTGACCATATGAATTTCAGGGGATGACTTATGGTTTCAGATTTGTAGCCAGGGGCACCATATCGTTTAACTAAAACATAATAATATTACTGATTTAGTCATTGGTTGCACTAACACCGGATCAAAAATATAGATGCCGTTTGCACTACAGAAATACAGATTTTCAAAGACCGGTGAAATGCCACATGAACACTATGGTTTACATTAATCTAGACTTCCATAGATGTTAACTAATCACCGCTAGTGTTAGAATGTCCACGTCTAAAAATACGAGACCGCTAGAAGACGTTCGATCCATGGTGTCGCATTAAGCGGGTGTCACGCTCGAAACCTTGGTCAGGCAGGGTTTCAATAACCCCCGGAGTTCAACGCTCTAACCAGAGAACTATGGGAAGCATGGCAAATGTCTGCCTCTAAACTGATTAAAAAATAATATAGCACGGTCGTATTTTTATGGATTTATTCTATGATTTATCAGCACTATTCTTTCAGTGGTAAGCGACGTATCCGTCAACAGCGAGGCCTTTATGGTGGTGTTGATCCACAAATATGATAGATACAACACTGTATGAAAATAATACATTATTAACTCCAATTGCAAGTCTTCCTAGCGCACGCGGTAATGCACCAAGGCCGGCTACTGTAAGAGCATTTTCAAGTTATGTTTTCCCTAATGATAGTGATGGGTGATTTATCATCAGCATATATACCTCTTCTTGGCCAAATGCTAAGGGGTTTTTGATTATGTCCATCTTCATAACATAACTTGTCGCATAAATGATGGTTTGCTCAAATAGTAAGACACTCACGTGTCGAACGGACATGTTTGACGAGTTCATTTGTGAAATTTTTATTACACATACTAACTCCGTAAATATTATAATAGGAGCATGTGATTGTACCAAGCCACTACGATGACAGGAGACTTAAGAAAGTTGCTCCCATGGATAGAATAGAAATGGCTAAAACTCAGTACTGCTTGTACAGTTTTGCCTAACAAGAAACCGGCGCCCAAAATAGTCAGTGAAGACCCCTCGTCCGGATCTATAAAAGGCCGTTCCAAATCAGAGCACACCTCGGCACGACGCTCTCGTCTACTGGGAGAGGACGCAAGCGCAGGCCATGGAAGAGACTATGGACGACATGGCCGGGGATTTCAAGTTATTTGGCTGCAGCTCCACGACTACCTCGTCATCGTTGCCCTCGTTGAACGACGCCATGGGGGAGATGTACGCTGCCGACTAGGCCTCTCTCTGCCCTGACGACGGCGCTGAGGACCTCATCGAGTCCATGCTCTGCGACGATAGAGCCGACCTCAACCCGAACAGTACCACGATGGGCAATTGCCACGAGAACGGCCTCCGCCTGCTGCATCTGCTAATGGGGGCCGCCGACGCGCTCTCCGGCCCGCAAAAGAGCCCGGAGCTGGCCCGGGTGATGACTCATCTTAGTGGCTTGGTACAATCAAACGCTCTAATATTTACGGAGTAAGTATGTGTCATAAAAATTTCACAAATGAACTCGTCAAACATTTCCGTTCGACAGGTGAGTGTCTTACTATTTGAGCAGACCACCATTTATGCGACAAGTTATGTTAAGAAGATGGACAGAATCAAAAACCCATGATTATCTTAGCATTTGGCAAAGAATAGATATATATATGCTGATAATAAATCACGCATCACTATCATTAGGCAAAAAATAACTTGAAAATGTTCGTACTGTAGCCAGCCCTAGCGCATTACCGAGTTGATAATGTATTATTTGCATACACTGTTGTATCTATCATATTTGTCGATTAACACTAAAAAAACTAGATTAGATCAGCAAACCTTGAAATTGACGAAGTCACCATAAAGGCCTCGCTAGTCTACCGCTAAAAGAATAGCGCCGCTAAATCTTCCAATAATTCCACAAAAATACGACCATCACACGGTGCTATATAATTTTTTTTAACCAGTTTCTAGAGGCAGACATTTGCCATGCTTCCCACGGTTCTCATGGTTAGAGCGTTGAACTCCTGGGGTTATTGAAACCCCGCCTGACATAGGTTTCGAGTGCGACACCCTCTTAATGCGACACCATGGGTGGAACCTCTCCTTGTGGTATTGTATTTTTAGACGTGGAAATTCTAATACATGGTCTCTAGAAATGAAGTACTATTTTTTTAAAAAAAAAAGAGAGATGAAGTACTACTGGCGGTCATTAGTTAACATCTATGCAAGTCTAGATTAATGTAAACCATAGTGTTCAGGTGGCATTTCACCGTTCTTTGAAAATCTGTATTTCTGTAGTGCGAACGGCCTGTTTATTTTTGATCCGGTGTTAGTGCAACCAATGAATAAATCAGTAATATAATTCTTTTAGAGAATTTTTACGGTGCTTGGGACAAACCAGTGGTTCCTCGCGTTAATATGTTTTCAGCCAGTTCCTCCACCTAATTATAATTAAGAGAGTTTAGTATTTTTGCTATAGTACATAATCTCTCGCTGTCAAGGCTCTAGCCCAATTCCATGACCTCTGTTCCTTGCGCCACGAGATCTCGCTGTTCGTACGTGCGTCGCCGCCTCCTCGATCTCCCGTCGCTGGTCGGCCGTGGTGCGTTCAGGCGGACACACACCGACGACAGGAGGCTCGTCATCCGGATAGTGCCCGTCGTGCGGCCGGGCTGCATCCGTGCCCGATGCCGCCGCAACCGCCTCGTTGGACCACGAGGACGATCCTCCGATGGCGCTGCCGCTGCGCCGCGATTTGGGAGCTGTCGGCTGCTGCGCGGAAAGATGCATGGAGTCAGGAACTCCAACCGGAGGACGATGCGGCCGCGTTGGCTGCAGAAAATTTCCAGCTCGGTACCTAGCGGTCTGAATGAAAAACGTGACATTCTCAAAGATGAACAACCCACTTGTCGCTGGTACATCATCATGGCGTACGTAGAGGCGGTACCAGCTACCCTGCACTCATAATTCATTCTTTAGTTAGGACTCAATGTGGTGCGACGATTAAACAATGCTAGAATAAACCGACACCCAGCTCTCGAATACGGTACATAACCACCTGAACAAACAGTCGACTCTATCTCAGAGGCAACGCCTGAGAAACCACGTTTGTTGGCAAGAGATGCTCAGATCAAGCTCCCAGCTACCGACGTGGCAGTAAATACGTCTCGATGCTCGAGATGACCCCTCGGAACCTGAGAACGGCTCTCAGAGCTGAGAGCGGCTACACTGGCTCACTAAGGGCGTGATTGGTTGCTCTCCATCGCTGAGTCGGGATGGAGTAGGAGTTCAGGCTGGTTTGAGCCATGCCCAAACGGTACATTTACCTGAAGATGTCTTTGTACAGGACAAGAATGAGTGTGTTTGGTTGCTTGTATGTCAGTTTTCACCATCCGGCCCTCCACTACCGTCCGTCTCCTTCCTCATCTCGCTCATCCTCCTCTTCCGCCACCGTTTGGCTGCCGCTGCCGCTTTCGCGGTTAAGCGCGGGCCCGACGAGCCGCCCTGCCTCACGTACCTCCGGTGTAACACCCAGTTTTAAGGACAAAACTAGATATACACCATATGTGAGTTTTAAAGGACAAATCTCACATATAGCAATAAATAGTATCAATTACAATGTTTTAAATATACCAACACAATATAAAAGGTCACCTAATACACAATCAGCGGAAAGACGACTGTAGACTTCACTCCACTGGATCCAACTGACTGGTTGATCACAAGCCTAAACTTCTCTTGAGGTGTGGGGGGAATAGCAAGAGTGAGTTCATGTCGAACTCAACAAGTATAGCATAAGGTAGTATAGACCATAAACTCATGATAAAATATAACATAAATAATGTATAAAACATAAACGATAAATAAATAAGCATCTTTAACATAACAAAAATTATTATCTTAATTTAAATATCTCCAAGGCTGCTCGTGTCCTTGAGCAAGGCTAGTATACCAGTTTATCAAACTCTATACAGAGGTGTACACTTTCACTGTGAGTCGTGATTTACCCCTTCACCCGAGGCGGCCAACCTCTTAGCCCACTACCTAGAAAGGCCGATAGGATTCACTATGAAGCCTTTCAAAAGATTGTCTAATAAGTTAGGGCCGCTAAGGTTTCTGAGCCTGCGGATGTAGGACTCCCCTTCTTGATGGCACAATGACGCGCAACCTATACACATAAAGACAGGGGCTCACACTACACCCAACCCGGACACACCCCTCTTGCGCCCTTTCGGGTTACCTCTAACAAGCTAGAAAAAAGCTTCATACTGAGCTAAAGCCAGAGCCATATAGCCCTCACAGCTGTACTGTAAATCCCAGATGATCACGTACACATAAGATCTTAGTTTGCAAAAAAGTCATCTTTTAATGTTTATTGCTTACACATTAATTAGGTCACAAGATCATGATCATAGAAATAAAACCCAAGCTATACTTGTCTTAAACACATGCTTTTTCACAAATAGTCAACTCTTTGTAGAACCTTTGATCTTCTGATGTCTCTGTCTCCAATTATTGATAGCTCTTGTGCTCGCATATCATAGCATGCCAACAAACATATAAGCCAACAAAATAGACACATATTCATTGCTGTTAGGTTTAAAAGGTTATTTGAAAATGTAGAAACCCATATTCATTGCTGTTAGGTTTAAAACAGGATTAATCATAGTTTCTAGGGGTTAGCTCGGAAGTTTGCATAGACTCAGATAAATTTTAATTAATTACAGAGAAAAACAAGGGCTAGATCGCAAAGAAGGCAGTGATGGTGCAAGACCTTGCTGATGTGGTGTGTTGACTCCTGCGTGGCGATCGCTAATTGGCTCCTTGTGCTGACTGGGACGGAGCTGGTTGACCCATAGTCCATGGCGCATCAGGGCCACCCGTTGTAGATCGAACGGTGAAGGAAGGAGCACCATCCTCTGTTCCTACGCGACGGGGCAAAAACAGAGCCACCGCCGGCGCAGCTCGCCGGAGTCTGCCGGAGTTGGTGCTCCGGTGACCGGAGGTCGACGGCGAGTGGCGGATGATGAAGAGGAGACTACGGCGAGTCGGAGGATGGCGCCTTCGTCAAAGAAGACGGATCGCAGGTGGCCATATCGGTTCGGGGCGCGATGAGAGGTAGTGGCGAGATGCGGCCGGCGTGGATGGCGGCTGACGGCCCGGTTCGGCGACGAGGTGCATCAGGGCGGGTTCGGCGACGAGGTGCATCAGGGCGGGTTCGCCGTGCTCTTGCGATGTCAAAGGATAAGACGGGGAGGCGAATAGTGGCCTGGGCGCGGAGATCGACAAGCTCCGGCCATGGTCGTTCATGGCGGCGATAGGGGGCGCTTCGGCGATGCAGGAGGAAGGGGGTAGGAGAGGTGGATGTGGCGTGCTTCTGCGGGTCCTTGGAGAACCTTATTAAGCCAAGAGGGTGAGGGGAGGAGCCGGTCGCGGAGCTCGGTGGAAGGCCGTCAATGGCGGCTCGGTCTTGCCTGCGTGTGACGGAGATGCGGAGGGGGCGGAGAAGGGATCGGTAGGGAGGGGACGTGCACGGATCGGTCGTGCGGCGGACGCGGGGCTCCGGTCTACGCAGCGAGCTTGGCCCTCCTGGCGATGGCGGATCGGGAGCCGAGCCGAGCTGTCTGGCTCAGCGGAGAGGAAAGGGTAAGGAGCTGACGGCTGGGGCCTACCTGTCGGCGACACAGTGAAGAAGAAGACGCGGGGCCGGCATGTCATTGAGAGCGATGGGAGAGGTAGAGGCGCTGGCGGGCTTGGGCTAGCTGCTGCTGCAGCTGTTGGGCTGCCTGGCCGATTCGGCCCGAGAGGGAGAAGGGAGGGTGAGCGGGCCGGATTGGCCATCGGGCCTCCGGGAGTGAGGAGGGACAGGAGAAGGCCGAGCTGGGCCTTTGGCCGAAAATAAGAGTAGGATAGGCTTTTGCTTTTTCTTTTCTTCATATTTATTTAAACATCAATTTCAAAAACTTTTTTCCTATGAAATAAAATTTATAATTATTTCGAATCATTCCTAAATTTTTAGAAGTAAAACTTAAACTTATTTTTAGATAAACATTTAAACACTTTATCAATTTTATAAATAGAGAAAAACCAAACCGGATCTGAATCACGTTAAATAAATTATTTCTCACCCAATAAAATTATATATAAAAAAAGGCATCAATGCATCAAAAAAATTAAATAAATTCTAAATACTTAGGATCATATTTCCACAGTTTAAATTTTTATTCTCATAAACAAATCTTGGAAGAATTTATAAAATGCATAAAATCATTTATTTTATTATTGTTTCTAAGCACAACCTAAAATCATAAATTTTGGGGTGTGACATCCGGTCCGGCGTGCGCGGCGATGGCGCCGCCTCCTCGGACTCCTCGCGGGAGTAGGCGGCCACGGCAGAGGCAGACCGCATTAGCATGCTATCGGGGCAGTCGTCGGTCAACTTCTCCATGTACCCTGTCTAACATAATCGTGGACGTGGCCATGGGGCGGATGCTCTTCTACTGGCTCATTGAGGTGGCCGGTGGCGCGCCCACGATGGAGTCTGCGCCGCTCGTGCTCTGGCTCAATGGCGGGCTGGCTACTCCTCCATCGGCTATGGCTGCCTCGCGTAACTCCTCTCCGCCAGTACGTCCATGGGGTCCTCTAGGCTCGCTGGCCGTACAGGAGACCAGATCCGCCCCGGAGATCGCCTCCATGACCTATGCCGTCGTCGGATCGGCCGACATCTCCGCCGGTTTGCTTTGGGGAAGAAGGGAGAGGGGTGACGCCGTGTCCCATGTGGGCTGCGCGACGCACCACGCCATCCCGGCTCACATGGGAAGCTCGATTTGGGCGTACGCTTTGCCTGCATCAAAACGGCCTCCATTGAACCGTCCTGTGAATCGATTTTATTCCGCAGAGGAAACCAATCACAGCAGTACAACCAGGCCACCCAGGTAAATGAAGCAGGGACCGCCGCTGTGGGCTACCAATCAGCCCGTACGTGTGATGTACCGATTCCTCGACACCTGAGGCAAACTGTGACCATTCATTGCTGGGAGACTGACTCCACTCGAGGTCTAAGGGCATGTAAACAATGAGACAACTGCTGTCTGTAAGCTCTTAGAATTTATAATACAGACAGCTAAATAGACAGCTCATACAACCCACACACAGTTGCTGTCTGTTTTAGTTGTCTACAAATCATTTATTACTTGTATATAGCCATGATCGATCAAGAAAAGTATTTCTATAAATCATTGTGTTGCTAATGGATGAAAAAAAATTCTTCAAAGTAAATCATTCATTTGACAGGTTCACACAACAGGTTCCATACAACGCCAAAAGGCATGCAAACATTTGACAAGTTCACACAGGGATACTTGTGCCAACATTTGACAAATTCACATAGCAGGTTCCATCTAACGCTTGTGCATACCAAGGCAACACGACACTAACAAAAGATAGGTTTCAAATAAAAATACCATGCCATCAGCTGGACTGTTTACTAACCAAACTAGTTTCTCTGTTGTCGAGCAAAAGACAACTCACCATTGCTTCCGGCGCCCAAAATTATACTGTAACTAAAGTCATTCCATAATCACTTATCAGCTATTCTATAACTGAAAAATAGAATTACATAATGTGTGCATACTAGACTAGATCATAGCAGCAATACATTCAGCTTTTTCTTCATTAGACATCACTGGATCACTGAACATCGGCACAATTGGAGAAAATGGCAGCATATATATATATATATATATTCAATACTGGCAGGAACAAATGAGCAAAAATGCAGAATACGAATTCAAGTAAATCAAGGCTATAGCCTATAGCTAAAAGTCAGAATTCAAGCAAATCAAGGATTACGATGCTGGATCCCAACTCGATGATGCCGAGCGGAGAACTTGGACTGATGGAGCCACATCTTCCTGGGGAGAGCCAACTGCGCCAAATCCGACCGTATAACCTTGTCTTCCATGGATTGTTGATGAATCAAATCCATCTGCTAGGGATTGGGATGAATCGTCCCAGCAGAGGGGTTGGATGTTGGGGTGAGTTGTTTCCATGACTGAAACCGGCTAGGTTGTGTGCTACGGCTAAGTCGCTTCCACGAGGAAGTCTACTGGCAGCAACCCTTGCCCTTGCCACCGCCGCCTTTGTGGCCGCTCCTGCCCCCGCCGCGGCCACCGTTGCTTGTAGAGCTGCCTTCACTTTCCTCCTCTGAGGCAACGCGGCCTTCCTCTTCGACTGCCAGCTGGACGTGAGGCTGGCGAGCAGCAAAATCAGGTGAAGAGACAAGGTCAAAGACGGATTTGGGTGAGAATGGCGAAAAAAATGGCGGGGCTGAGACATATATGTGAGTTTCTGGCATCAAATCTTTACCTTGCGCGTGCGTGCAGCTGGATCCCTGTGCCATCGACCCGAGACGACGGCTTCGTACAATGCACGACCTGCCGTCTTCTTCGCCTGGGAGCACGAGCGGGTCTCACCAGGAAACGGCTTCCCTCTCTCTCATTCATTCACTGCAGCAAACCAGGGGGGATTTTGCAAAATTTCAATCACGAGATGACGGCTACAACGCCCGTTGTACGTTCCCTAAAGCTATCATCTATCTTACCACAAGTCCTATGAGGGCTAATATTGGATATATGGAGTAAGGGTACCGTCAGTGACTGGATATACAACACGATCATTGATGGGATTTGACTTCGCTAGAAAACCTTATGCCTAAACTTTGAAGTTGACTTCATCAGCAAACTTTATGCCCAAACTTTGAAGTTGACTTTATCGACAAACTTCAAAGTTAACTTTGTCGGCAAACTTTATACCCAAAAGTTGACTTCATTAGAATAGTTTGGAGACAAAAAAATATTTTCTATACTTAACAAAGTTCTAGTGAAGAAAATAGCGAAGAGAAGTTATTAACTTCGCATGAAAAGAATTTGGCTTCACCAAAGAAATAGAGGATCTGGAACTAGCGAAGTGAAAATTACCACTTCACCCCTCTTCTCTTTAGTACGAATGTATAAAAGCGCCTAAGGGAAAAAGTGTTATTTTATATGAAATACGAAGCCAGGACCCCCCCTATAAATACGCCCTCTGACCTGTGCAATTTGACCATGGAATGAACACTTGCACAAGCAAGTTTTTGTTCCGAGTTTTGATGTTTGTGTGATCGAAGATATCCACAACTACGTTAAGGACAAAAAGAAATATTGATCGAAGAACAAAATACTTGAGTGATGTCCAGAAGCAGAACAAGCAAGTAAGGACCCAAATGGAAGAGTTGAAGACATAGGCAAGGCGAAGTACAGATTATTACTACTTCGATCTTCCTCTAGGACGAACACAACAACATGAGCTACTATAGAAAATAGTTCAATCAAACAATTAAAATGAGTAGCTTTGGCAAGCATCTTTAGAAAACAAGCAAATCTACAAGAAGTCTTGGCCTATTCCCAGTTGCATGTGGCAAATGGACAAGTAATGGTACAGTAAACAGTGAAGTCAAAGCTAAATAGGATCACCCAAGCGAAGCCATCCTCAACTGTTTTCCAGCCCTTTTGTTGGCTGGAATAAGTCAACACCCACAACCGCAATCATTTTTCACTCGACTTCGGCAAGTCAAACAAGACCAATGAGAAACTATATATTCAGCACGCGAAGACCACGACAAAGTAACAAAGTCAAGTTTCATTGGCAACATAAAATACAATAAAAATAGTAAGTGAAGGTAGAGGCACGACTCATTGAGCCCTCAAGCGCGAAGACAATATATACAAAAGGTTTCAGGATAATCCTGTCTACCCGATAACATGGAGTTCCACACAGTTTTTCTGTGGGTAGCCAAGTAGGCAGTAAACTGGAAGCTTTTAGCGTGCAGACGCTTACTTTTCCTCCACAACATTTTATATATCAACAAAGTAAAGTCAGTCAAGCAATTCTCATCGAGACAAGGAAAAGAAAACTGGAAGGGTTTCAAGAGAGAAGCAACATGCACAACCAACTAAGGGGCTAGTATTTTGGCCCACGCCGCTGTAGCCCAAGAAGCCAAGGCCTCAGCCCGTATGTATGCAATATGAGTACCTTAGGAAAGCAAGCCGCAACTACAAGTTCAAACATGAAGCCATCAACAAATTGAGACTCTCCCTCAGGCGAAGCCCACCGTTATGTTCAAGACAAAACCTCCAACCAAGCGAAGCCACAAGCTAAACACGAAACTCACTCATCACAAGTTTCAGAGTTAAGCTGGAGGCTGGCAGCCATTAAATGTGGTACGACTCAGTTATAAAGTTGCATGTGAAACCACGAGACTGGCCATATGCCTATGTAGCATGGAAAAGAACATGTAGGCAAAGTCATCCTTAGCTGTTTTCCATTCCTTTTAGTAACTGGAATAAAAGTTATTCTTTTTAAGTCGCGTAGAGCATTGTCTCCATCATATTTGAACCCAGTCGTTGCCATTTTTTTGCTGCTATCACATCTATTCTAACATGTACTAACCATTTTGTTTCTTATGATTATTTCTTTTCATCTTCGAGATCTCTTGTAGCTCTGAGAATGGCATCCATCGAAGTATCATTTCACGGCAAACTCACGTCATTATCATTACACTGGAGTCACGAAAGGCTCTTCGAGGAATATGCGTTTGGCACAGCTACCAAGAACACTTCGCAAGAATCTTAAAGTCGCAAGAATCTTAAAGGCCTAGATCAAACTTATTCCAAATCAACATAGGAATGTTTGTTTTTTAGCCGAATATACTGCTACTTCAGAAGGCCTCGAATGCTACTTCGACCCCTTGCGGAGATGGCAAATCAACAAGCACGGTCTCTAGCAAAGTTATAGGAATGTTTGGACAATTAAAAGTATTGGAAAATATCTTGTCAAAAGTACTTGACTTCGTCAATTCAAATTGAAAGCTTGACCAGACTCCATCAAAAGTTGGCTCCTTAGGACAAATTGAAGAAAATACCCCCACGTGAAGCTGAGTTAAGGCCAATAAAGAATCTTGTGTCATCAAAACTTATCTTCGTCAGACATGAATAGTTATGGGAGTATTAGACAGAACAAATGCCGGATGATTTTCAGCAAAGGATGCTCCTGTATGCTTTTATTCCCAGACCAACCAGAAGAGAAGATTCCCCCACCAAGCCACCAGGCACACCTCGTAGAATTTACGAAGCAAAAAGCCCATGAGCCATCACAAGAACAGGGAAGATGGACTCACGAAGCCAGAGGACCATTGCAAAGACACTATCTCGCCAAGGGGCTTCAACCAACGTCATGAAAAAAAGGTCGACATTCAAACGAAGTTTATAGTGATTGGTTTGGGCTAATAAGCACTATTTCCAGCTCTCCCGCGAAGACTGCGACCTGAGCATTATCCATGCGAAATCCGGTCACTTATTTGCTCGGCTCTCACCTATAGCACCACACGTCTGAAGACTCAATCAATCAAGATAAATACTAGCTGCCAGCGAAGCCACCGGCCATATCGTCAGACTTCGTCATTTCGGAAACCACATACAGAAAACACGTTCATGCGCAAGGGGCTGTCTCTCCTCAGTTAACATATTCTAATGAAATAAGGTGTAAATAATGAGGACAAGGTCTGCAAGCGAAGCTACCAGTTGCAAAGTTTATGCCACAGCAATGATGTAATAAGAATAAATATCTGATCAAATGAAGCAACTGATCTTCGTCAAGCCAAATTAAAAGCTTGACTGGACTCCAAAAATTGGCTCCATAAGCTGAATTGAAGAAAGTACCCTCGCAAGATAAACTTGAATCAACTTCGACGGCTGTACGTTAAGGCACCATCCTCGTGTAAAATGAAGGCTTTTGTCCCCAGCCACATAAAAGTATTCCTAATGCTAGATATTGGTTCACATGAAGTCTGCCCCGATCTAAAAGCTCAATCTGTGAAAGAAGCTCCAACCCGTGAAGTCCATGCCACTGCGATGATTCAGCAAAAACACAAGAAGGTGGCAGGATAACTGGAGAAGCATGGCTCAAGGACCAATTCTAGTGATTAATTCAGTCTGTACCTTTCCATCAGACATTAGAGCTAGTTTCTTGCATGTGCCCGTACGAGAGTAGAGAGCCATTGGCTCCTGACCATTGACTGCATGAGAGATCGAGATAGATCGAGATGCATGACTTCGCCAACCGCATCACAACTAATCTCGCTCGTAACTTACTTTGTACTAATTACTTGCTTCCTTGGAAAGAACGCAGGAACAAAAAGAATGATGAACTCATTCACTACAGGATTCGCTCTCTTTGCCGACTGCAATGCGCACTCGGCAAAGGCAGAATTGCAGTCGGCAAAGCCTTTGCCGACTGCAATTCCACGTGGCAGTCGGCAAAGGGCTGTCGGCAAAGAAAACGTCGGCAAAGGAGGCTTTGCCGAGTGCCACGTGGCATGCAGTCGGCAAAGGCTTTGTCGAGTGCCACGTCGGCACTCGGCAAAGCCACGTGGCGCCGTCAGCCTAACGGGTGGCTTTGCCGAGTGCTGACGGCTGGACACTCGGCAAAGAAAAAAAAAATTTTGAATTTTTTTCTTAAAAAATTCTTTGCCGAGTGCCGACACTCGGCAAAGAAAAAAATTTATTTTTTTGAAAATTTCTTTGCCGAGTGCCGGTACTCGGCAAAGAAAAAATTTTTTTTAAATAATTTTTTTGCCGAGTGCTGACACTCGGCAAAGAAAAAAATTTTTTTTTAGAAAATTCTTTGCCGAGTGCTGACACTCGGCAAAGGCATGACCCCTTTGCCGAGTGCCACGCTGGCACTCGGCAAAGCTGGTAAATTTTTTTTCCTGTTTTCTTGCATCCAAACATTGCAAAATCAGAATTTATATTACAATTTCACCAGGACCACAAGTAACACCATTTATATCACAATTTCGTCACATTTATCACCACCGTCACCGTATATATCACAATAACACATATATCTCACAATAGCATCTCTTATCACCACCACAAGTCCATTACAACCATGAAACTCAACGCAACGAGTCGAACACCACAACTCGAGGTCCATCACATGAAGTTCAACACAACAAGTCTAGGTCCATCACGAAGAGAAGAAATACATGACAGAGACTTCGATGATACTCAAGTCCAGGAGCATAAGACAAGCGACAAGTACCTAGCTCGTCGCACCGTCCCCGGAGCCGTCAGGTTGTCCGTCCCCAGAACCCCCAGGGTTTTCCCACGGAACCCACCCTGGATCACGCGGCGCCGACCAGTACGGCCGCCCTCCGCCCACCGGCCACGAGTAAGGTGTACGAGGGCCACGCGGAGGTGGATACAGTGGAGAAGGGCCACCCGGAGGTGGATACGGCATCATCTGAGGGCGGGCACCTCTAGGAGACGGGTTCGAACCCGCCGACTGTACCTGCACAAGTTAAAGGCCAAGTGATGTCATTAGTATCTGCAAGATGGACGCACAAGCTAAAGCAAGAGTCAATGTACTCACCGGGGTCCCAGCAGGAGTGACAGGAGTAGCCACAGGAAAAGACGGTGGAGGAGGCGGTGGAGCGAATAATTTAGGCGGTGGAGGCGGCCCGGGGATCTGTAGGGATTGGAAGTAGCCGGCAAAGCTTTGCATTTGACTATTGTAGTGCTGCTGCATGGCTGTCAGGTGCTGCTGGTAAGCCATATGTTGCGCATGCAACTGCGTCTGCATCTGCGTCTGCATCTGCGCCTGCATCTGCGCCATCTGCTCCTACACCTGGGCCTGCAATATTACATCCGCAATGTTGATTGTAAGTATAGGTGTGAAACGAGTGAACGACGAACGAAACCACACTTACCTGGAACTGCGACATGCTCGGCTGCCGAGACGCTATGGGGATGTCGGTGGAGCTCGTGGGCCTGGATCGAACCTGGCTCAGCGTGGGAGCATCGGACGGGTCGACGGCGCTGTGGGCCATGTAGTACCGGCCGTGCTGCTTCCCTGGTCCCAACCTCTGCAGGAGGTCTGTGTCCAGGGGCTCGGTGGTGGGGTCGAACGTCTCCACGTAGCGCTGGCGAGCCGCGGCGGTATACTCGGTCGCCTTCTCGTAGGCGGTGGGGTTGCTGTACGCCTCGGGCCCGTCCTCCGGGTTGTAGACGTTGTCCGGCGCTGTCGCCTTGCCCTTGTGGGAGAGGAGGTACCCGGTGAACTGGTTGATTTCCTGCCCACCGTGCGCCTGCGACTGCATTGAAAACAGAAACATGGTTACAAGTAATGACAATTAAGGGCTACAAAAAAGACATGAACAGACGCATACCCATCTTCTCATGTACGTTGGGAGGGGCTGGCTCCCTTGGTGGTGTGGCACCCCTCGCATCTGCAGGCGGCGGGCCCGACGTTCGTTGCGCCTCTCGTACGCCTCGTCCGTTTGCCACATGCGCACAATCTCCTCCCAGCAGTCCCTGTGGTTGTCGCACCACCCCGGACAGAACTGCATGACATCAAGTATTTGACATACGAAAAGATTAGTGTAATGTTTCACTGAAGGAGTCTGAACGAATGTTTTCCTACTTAATTACATGCACGTATTGAGCGAAGGTGAGGTCGGTCTCCCTCGAGTTCATGATCTGGCGGATTTCGGGCTTCTTGATGGACTCTGCATGCACGTCGGCGTAGTAGTCGCGGATGGCTTGTATGCGCGCCTCATGGTACAGGTCCTTGAGATGATGTTTGCAGACCGCCTCCTGCACTCGCGCCACCTGGTCCGCTTTACCCTCCTCGCACGTGAAGAAGTCCTGCACACAGACACATCATGTAGCATTGCATTGTTTTAAGAAGTCTGACGAATGCGTACTATTTAGCAATGCGGTGCGATGAAAGACTCACCTAAAACTCCCTCTTTATCTTTGCCGCGAGGGTCTCACCACCCACGTTGACGAGGTAGAAGTGAGCCCACCTCGTGGGCACCTTCAACTCGCCGTCCACGTTGACAAGGCCAGGGTAGTACTCCTTAATCAGGAGGCCCTGGATGCCATTGATATGGCGTGATTCACCTTCTCCGCTCACAAACGCCCAGGTACTGCACGAGTCATTAAGAACAATTGTTAGTTCGCAGTTCGATTTTCAATATGTCATATGAACAAGTAGTGAAATCAATAATGGTTACTTACGTCTGGCCCACGGGTGTAATCACCGGGCGTCTGTTGAATTGCGGCCGCACCCTAGGAAGCTGCGTGGGCCCGCGTGAGTACACCTTGGCCATGCCTGATGAAGCCGAAGCCGTCTGGCCTGGTGTGGGCATGGCGGCGTCGTCGTTGGCGCCGTCGGCGTCGGCGCCGTCGGCGCCGTCGGCGTCGGCGGCGTCATCGTCATCGTCGTCGTCCTCGTCGTCCGTCGTCGTCTCCTCGTGCGAGGACGAGAACGGCAGCCTCCTCGTCGCTTGGCGACGTCCGCTGCGGGGTTGCGACCCCCTACTGGACGACCCACCCGCCAACACCTCCTCCTCCTCCTCGTGATCGTTGGCGTTCTCCTGCGGGGGGACCTGGTACACCGAGCGTACGGCTTGATGCGGCCGCTGCCGCCGTCCGCCTGGCATTTTGCCGAGTGCCTGCAATGACAAAGAACGAAAGAGTTAGCATAAATAAATGACAAGTACTTGTAAAGGAACATAATAATAACAATATAGTATTACATGGCCTCGTAATTATCTCCGCGAACGGCAATATCGCAGGCGTCGAGTCGTCATCACTATCACTATCGTCGTCATCGCTATCCATATTGTCGAGCTCTCTTAAGTCATCACTGTCATCATCATCCTCATCACCTCCTTTGTCATCATCATGTTCATCCTCCTGGACAACTCCATCGCGCTGCATCTGCCATCGCTCAAGCATTCTTAAGTCCTTGGCATCCTGCACCTCCTCACCCTCGTCCTCATCGATTTCGTTGTCTACTTCCATGCCCATGAGCGAACCAATGTCTATCTCCAAAGTACCTTCTAGCCCCTCAGGTTGATAGAACTCATCTTGGTTTGGGTCAAAGTCGTAATCATCGTCGTTTGGGAGAGGCGGTTTGCCGCGCGGCGACACCAAATGCACAAGGCTCCAACCCGCAAGCTTCTCGTCTTTTTGGCACGCCCATGGGAGGTAATAAACTTGCGTGGCGTCTCGGTTGGCCACAATGTAGACATCGTCTCCTTTATAGCTGGAGTCCTGTCAAATCTTGACTTGCCCTATCATAAGGTCTTGCCTCGTGACATCGGGATCGAACCAATGGCATTTGAATACCACCGGCTTCAAAGTCTCAGCACCCTTAAAGTTGAGCTCGTATATCTCTTCGACTATGCCGTAGTAGTCCTTCTGATCCGTGCCGGCCGTACGAACTCCGCTGCACATGGTTTTTAGGTTGGGTTGACTCTCCTCGTGCCTTCTCGTGCGAAAGCGATAGCCATTCACATCATAAACGGTGAATGACCTCACCCTACGGGAGAAGCCACGGCCCACCTGTTTCAATTCATCACTCATTTCTATATCCATTTGGGCCTGCAAGGGTGAGGACAGGTACATCGTTACATTACTCGCTCCGGGGAGCAAAGTGGAATCACAAAGTCGGAAAGAGGTTAGTTGGTTGGTACCTTTGTACAGAACCAGGAGATGAAATCGGGCACACCGAGTCTAAGAAGATTGTCTTCTTCTTGCTCGGTAGGAGCCCTATTGCCTGTGCAGTATTGACTAATAAATTCCCTGAAAGAAGCAAGAGACTAGAGGGTCGGATCATGATAGGTGGAGGATAGTGATGGCGTAGGTAACAACCTCATTGAGAACTTACTTCTGATAAGGAATCACTTCATCAAGGTTGAGCAACAATGTCAACATGATAGTGTGCCACTCCTGATGGGTCAACTGCTTGTTGGTACCTGCGCTTCCACTTCCGAGATCCCCTTGGAAAAGGCCGAGGGTCGATGAGTTCTCGTCGGCGTTGTAACGAGGGGTTGGATTGTGCATGATGGGAAGATTCTCAGTATAGTACGCCTGTGTGAAGGTCGACACCTCCTCCAGAACGGAGGCCTCTCCCACGGATGCCTCAGTCTTGGCTTTATTTCGACACTTTTTCTGAAGAAGCTTTAGACACCTCTCGATTGGATAGCACCAACGGGCCTGCACGGGACCCCCCAACCGTGCCTCGCGCGGTAGGTGCAAAATCAGATGCTGCATCGACAGGAAGAAGCCGGGTGGAAATATCATCTCCAACTTGCAGAGCAACAGAGGTGCAGCCTTCTCCAGTTCAACACAAACATCCCGAGACAAGTCCTTGGCACAAAGCTGGTGGAAGAAAAAGCTCAACTCTGCCACGACGCGCCACACTGGCTCTGGGAGGTATCCCCGGGTCATCGCAGGAAGGATCCGCTGAATCCATATGTGGAAGTCATGACTCTTCATTCCTAAGACTTTCATAGTCTGCAAGTTCACGCCCCTGCTCAGATTCGCCGCATACCCATCAGGGAACTTTAACGTCTTGATCCACTGCAGTACTTCCTTCCTATCGGCCCTTTTCAGGATGTAATCGGCCGGGCCCCTTTTCCATTTCTTGCCGGGCGCAGGGGTCTTCATCACCAGGTTTGGTCTATCACAAATCATCTCTAGGTCCAGTCTAGCCTTGACGTTGTACTTCGACTTTTTACCAACGTCCATGAGTGTTGCCCAGAGTGCCTCGGCCACATTCTTTTCTGTGTGCATTACATCGATGTTGTGTGGAAGAAGAAGGTCTTTGAAGTAGGGGAGCCTAGTCAAGCCCGATATATGAGTCCGCATGTGGTCCCGAGCATATCCCTTAAAACCACCTGTCTCCTCAACTTTGAGAGCCTGTACGTCGGCAAGGACGGCGGCAGGGCTCTTAACCTGCGGAATGGAGCCGGTGACTTGAACACCTTTCGTGAAGTGCTTTACATCAAGCCTGAATTCATGGTTCTCAGGCAGGAATTGGCGATGCTTGTCGAAAGAAGAATACTTCCCACCCTTGGCCAGCCAGGTGAACATCACATCTGCCTTGCATGTCGGGCAAGGGAACTTCCCGTGAACACACCACCCGCTGAATAAGCCATACGCCAGGAAGTCATGCATTGAATACTGGTACCACACATGCATTCTGAAGTTCCTCTTTGTAGCTCGGTCGTACGTGAGTACCCCCTCTTCCCAAGCAAGTTGCAATTCATCCCACACCGGCTGCATGAACACACCCATATTGTCACCCGGGTGTCCGGGTATTATCAGCGTCAAGATCACGTTCCTAGGTTCAAACATGACGCCGGGGGGGAGATTGAGGGGGATCACAAACACGGGCCAACAAGTGTATGGGGCCGCCATCATTCCAAATGGGTTGAACCCATCTGTTGCCAGCGCTACGCGTACATTCCGAGCCTCCATAGCCTTGACAGGATTCATGTTATCGAAGTGCTTCCATGCATCACCATCCGCCGGGTGTACCATCTTGTCAGGATGGTATCTTTTGCCATTCTTGTGCCACGTCATTTGTTTCGCGGACTCCTCTGTCATATACAGCCGTTGAAGCCTCAGTAGGAAAGGAAGGTGCCGTACGACAATCTCTGGGACCTTAGACTGTTTCATGCTGCCATCAGAGCCTTCTACCAACATGAACCTAGAGGCTTTGCACTTTGGACAGATTTTTGCTTCCTCGAGATCTCCCCTAAACAGGACGCACCCCTTCGGACAAGCTTGGATCCCCTCATATGGCATCTTAAGCGCACGAAGGAGTTTCTGTGTAGCGTAGGTGTTTTTCGGCAGGACATGATCTGCCGAAAGCAGTGTGCCAACAATGCTCAACACGAGATCGAAGCCGTCTCGACTAATGCCCAGTTGCCACTTCAACCCTATTAGGCGTGAGACGGCATCCAGTTGCGTAACCCTTGTCTTCTCGTGAAGGGGCTTCTGTGCCGCCTCCATCATGTCATAGAACGCCTTCGCGGTTTCCTCCGGATCTTCCTCCACATCCATTCCTTTGCCGAACCGTGCTTCGTGGAAGTCTGCCATCATGTCTGCCATCCCGGCATCGGCATCATACTCCTCGAGGACGGGTCCCACCACCTCGTCCCTAATAGGATGGTGTTCACCATGGTGGCGCCAACGGGTATAGTTTGCAACGAATCCATTCTTGAACAGATCTTTCCCCACCGCAACCTTTACTTTCCTTTTCTTGTTCTTGCACTGGTTGCAGGGACACGGCATCCGAATCGACCCTTTCGCAGCTGGGCCAAATGCTTGCTCCAGGAACTCATTCGTCCCCCTAATCCATTCATTGCTCTTACTTGCGAAGCCCGAGTACATCCACTCACGGTCACCCATGCTCTGTCATGCGGCAATGTTAACTTGTGATAAAACCAGCAAGTGCATCTACAACGCGCTCCTACCATCTAATAGGTGAAGGATAGGTCCTAATCCCACCCGAGGATGCGCAGACGAGGTTACCTTCCATAATCCGCTCCCGTCCGAGATGGAATTTCGGCAGCACCTCCCCGCTGTTCTTCCGATACACGTCCCGGCGGGGAGAGTGTGTATCCGAAGAACAACGGGGAGGTCCTGCCGAAACTCCGACTCGGACGGGAGCGGAACATGGAAGCTAACCTCGTCTACGCATCCTTCGGCTGTCCAAATAACGTGGACAATCCGAAACAGATACCGGCGTACATATGCAAAGAACGCATACTTCCAACCGTAACCGTTTCGGACGGGAGACGCCTAACTAGGTAACGCAACCTACGACTACATGTGACGGAAAGAGAGGTCATACCGCAGGTGCCGGTGAAGACAGGATAGCGGGGCAGTGCCCAGTCGTGCTCCTCAGGGTAGCCTCCAATGGGAGCCCTCCTGAAAAAGAAAAACAATTAGTGAGAATGAAAAATTTCGGCAGCACCTCCCCTGTACGGGGAGGTTACCAAACCTGCAAGAAAAGACGGCACGATGGCCGACAACCACAGATACATGTCAGGCACGATGGCCGACAACTACACGGCACGATGGCCGACAACTACACGGGGAGGTCTCGATAACCTGCAAAAAGAGCGGCACGAAGGCCGACATCCACACACAACGGCACGAAGGCCGACAATCACAACGGCACGCAGGCCGATGACTAGAGCGGCATGAAGGCCGACAAGCAGAGAAGGGTGATATACCTAGTCACGACACATGCGTTGACGGGGATGCGACACAGAGAAGATGGCGGGGTGAAGGCCGACGAACCTCTTCCCTCCTCCTCCTCCTCCCCTCCCTTCTTCTCCTCCCCTTCCTCCTCTCCTTCTCCTTCTCTTCCCTCCTCCTCTCCTCCCTTCTCCTCCTCCCCTCCCTTCTCCTCCCCTTCCTCTTCTCCTTCTCCTCCTCTTCCCTCCTCCTCCTCCTCTCCTCCCTTCTTCTCCTCCCCTTCCTCTTCTCCTTCTCCCTCTCCTTCCTCCTCTT
>CM041636.1:15034323-15095198 GCA_023333625.1 Bothriochloa decipiens
TTTTTTACCATAGCCTCCACATGCGATGGCGAGACATGTAGTCAGGTTTTGTCATTTTCGGACTCCGTTTGGATTTTACAAAATTTAAAAACACTTTCCACGCGCGTGACTCGGCGTGTTCCGACACCAACACGGTCGAAATTTCATGCGAGGCCCTGTACACGGCCTCAACATGCTCCAAAAATCATGAATATCAATTTTTGAATCACCGGATTCCATTATTTCATGTACCTGTAGTTCAAATCTGGAGTTGCCGGAAAAAATCAAAGAAACAGAAAAAATCAACGGAATATAGCTGAATAAATCAAAATGACCCCAAACTTGGAATTTGGGATGTACTTAGTGTAGCAAGGCAACACAAAAAAACTGGGATCGAAAATCAAAAAAAAATTCTTTGATCACATCTTTGCCGACTGCCATACAGGCTGGCAGTCGGCAAAGCCTACACCTTTGCCGACTGCTGACGGTGTGGCAGTCGGCAAAGGTGACGGCGTGGATGCCGTCAGTCTCTGGCCGGCCTTTGCCTACTGCCTGGCTTTGCCGACTGCCTGGCAAAGCACCAGTTTCCTGTAGTGATTGTTGGAAACAACTTCGCTTCATTAGATTTGGATTATACAATTGACTTCATCGCCGTGACTTCGTCGACTATTCATCCTAAGTGTCTTGAAAGACCACGCAGGAAGTCCTGAAAGACCGCGCATGGGCTTCACCGCGCAGAAAGTTGCTACAGAAAGTCCTCAGCTTTAATCAGCTCAACTGTGTCATTATTACATCCACATGTTGCAGCAAATATTATTTATAAAATCATCTAAGACCGGAGCCAGATTTCCCCAAGCCTACAAAAAACTGTAGCTCAGTTTACTAGGCTATAACCATTTTTTAAAAAAGTATATATTTTACAAAGAAAGACAAAAAAATCTTGCCTTCAGGACTATGTTTTAGATTATAACATTAGCATGCACAAATTCTGACTTGTCAATATCGCGTTGCTTACCAATTTAACTAGCATAAAACAAGCTCGCCTTTTCATTCTACTAGTCAACGCTTATTTTTTTAGTTCACTTGATCGCTTCACCCCCTGAATAATATTGAAGGTAATCTTTTGTTGGAAACAATTTCATCTGGCTTTCATTTCACAACAACGAGGAAGACCTTCATCCGCGAGAAGGGTCGGTCCAGCAGAGCAAGAAGTAAAAGCTCCCTCCTCCTACAAAGCAATTTCATGCAAGTACAGAACCACCACTACCAGACTTCGTGAGATTAATATCAAAATGCAAATAATAATGTTTGCAATGCATACCGCTATTTAACCATGCGTGAAGGCAATCACACACAAAAATAGTCAATTTTCTATTCAAATCTTTCTTATGAGCATATCTTTTATATGAGCATGTGTTAAAAAAATCTCCTGTGAGAATTTGACCATGGAACGCGTAATAATAAAGTCATGTCAAGTCACTGTAGTAACATATTGTTGCATTAATAATTTTCTATTTAATAAATTTGTCGCTTTAACAGTTTTCAACCCAAATTTCTATCACATACATGCCAGAATTTCTATATATCTTTCACATTGTCAAATTTAACTGTGCAAAACTTTTAAGCTCGCATGTTTTACCGATTTTACAAAGTTAGCAAAGGGTCTCATATAAATAACATGCATAGATATTTCTCAAAACAATGTTATCAAAAGTAATGCAATACAAATGAGAAATACTTTCCCCTAAAAAAATCTCCAAAAATGCATGAGCCGAAGAGTATATTCTAAGTATACTCTAATTCGCCACGTAATCACATAAAAGTAAGCATTAAATTTCATACAATCAAAATAATGCTAACTTATCATTTTTGTACCGTCATGAAATAATAAAGAACAATATATTATAAAGCAAAATATTTACTATTTTAAATCCACTAAGTTTTTGCGTCCAATTCTCTGCAAAAAAAAGGGATGATGTTTTCAAATTCACTATAAAAATTTTCGCTACAAAAATTTAACTAAGGTGAAATTTAACTTTCAAGAGAAATTTACACGTCCATTTCTCTATGAAAAATAAGGAACGGTGTTTTCAAATTCACTAAGGTGAATTTTCGCTACAAAAATTTTCACTAAGGTGAAATTTAACTTCCAAGAGAAGTTTTCGCGTCCACTTCTCTTCGAAAAAGAATGGACTGCGTTTTTAAATTCACTAAGGTGAATTTTCGCTATATACATTTTGACTAAGGTGAAATTTAACTTCCAAGAGATGTTTCTGCGTCCACTTATCTGTTTTATTTTCAAATTCACTAAGGTAAATTTTTGCTATAAAAATTATCACCAAGGTAAAATTTAACTTCCAAGAGAAGTTTCCGCGTCCATTTCTCTGTGAAAAAGAAGGGATGGGTTTTGTCACTAAGAAGAATTTTCGCTATAAAATTTTCACTAAGGTGAAATTTAACTTTCAAGAGTAATTTTTAAATCGACTTCTCTGCAAAAAAGAAGGGACGTCTTTTTTCAAATTCACTAAGTTGAATTTTCGTAATAAAGTTTTTACTAAGATAAAATTTAACTTCTAAGCGAAGTTTTCAAATTGACTTCTCTGCAAAAAAAGAAGGGACATCGTTTTCAAATTCACAAAGGTGATTTTTCACTATAAAAATTTTCACTAAGGTAAAATTTAACTTCTAAGAGAAGTTTCCACGTCCACTTCTCTCCGAAAAAGAAGTGACGGCGTTTTCATATTCACTATGGTCAATTTTTGGTATAAAAATTTTCACTAAGGTGAAATTTAACTTTCAAGAAAAGGTTCCGCATCCACTTTTGCGAAAAAGAAGGGACATCATTTTCAAATTAACTAATGTGAATTTTCGCTATAAAATTTTTCACTAAGGTAAAATTTAACTTCTAAGAGAAGTTTGCGCGTCCACTTCTTTGCGAGAAACGAGGGACAGCGTTTTTAAATTTCCTAAGGCGAATTTTGGCTATAAACATTTTCACTAAGGTGAAATTTAACTTCCAATAGAAGTTTCCACGTCCACTTATTTGGAAAAAAGAAGGGATATCGTTTTCAAATTCACAAAGTTGAATTTTTGCTATAAAAATTTTCACTAATTTAAAATTTAACTTTCAAGAGAAGTTTTTGCACCCACTTCTCTGTGAAAAAGAAGGGACGAGTTTTAAATTTATTAAGGTGAACTTTTGCTATAAAAGGTGAAATTTAACTTCTAAGAGAAGTTTTCGCATTGACTTCTCTGAAAAAAATAAGGGACGTCGTTTTCAAATTCACTAAGGTGAATTTTCACTATAAAAATTTTCACTAAGGTGAAATTTAACTTTTAAAAAAAGTTTCCGCGTCCACTTCTCTGTGCAAAAGAAGGGACTGCGTTTTCAAATTCACTAAGGTAAATTTTTGCTATAAAAAATTTCACTAAGGTGAAATTTAACTTTTAAGAGAAATTCCCGCATCCACTTCTGTGCGAAAAAGAAGCGACGGTGTTTTCAATTTCACTAACGTCAATTTTCACTATAAAAAATTTCACTGAGGTAAAATTTCACTTCCAAGAGACAACCGGCCTCCTGCATCGCCGGGCGCAACCTCGGGAGACGACGGCGGTTATTCGCAGATGCGGCGGCGGCGGCACGCCATCGGGGCGCGAGGTCGTCATGGCCTGCATCAGCGACGCCCACTGGATGCCCTCGGCGATGTCGTAATCGACGACGTGCGCGCGGCGGTCGCCCGCCACCGCCTCGAGGATGGCCTGGTTGGCGGTGAAGTGTCCGAACTTGACGTATGGCGACATGTCCTGAAACATCTGGAATGCCGTCAGTATGTCGACGTGGGACGCGGCCGCGGCTGCCTGCCTGCCGTCGAGCAGCCCCTGCAGTGCGTCGGTGAAGTGTGTGGCGAGGTGCTCCATGCTGGACACGGCGGCGTCAATGTCGTCGCCGGTGTGGGAAACCATCTGTTTGAGCCGAGCCAAGTCGATGACAGTAGAATTAACAAAGTTGCACGCATGGATACAATAGAAATGGATAAATTCAGTACTGCTTGTACGGTTTTGCCTAACAAGAAAAACGAAATCCGTCCGTATGCCAATCGAATATACTAATCCAAATCATCGTGCCATCGCCGGCGCAGATCCCTCGTCCGGATCTACAAAAGGCCGCTCCAAATCAGAGCACAGCTCGGCATGACACTCACGCCTACAGGGAGAGGGGACGCAAGCGCAGGCCTTGGAAGAGACAATGGACGACGTAGCCGGGGATGTCGAGTTCTTTGGCTGCAGCTACACGACCATCTCGCCGTCGTCGCCGTCGCTGAACAACGGCATGTGGGAGATCTGCGCCTGGAACGCTCTGTCCCCGGTGACCGCCGACTGGGGCTCGCTCTACCCTGACGACGGTGCCCAGGACATCATCGACTCTATGCTCTGCGACGACACAGCCGACCTCAACCCAGGCAATGGCTCCACTCTATAGTTTTAAATAGCCCGCTAAGGCTGTCGCTATAGCCCGTTATAATCTTTTGAGGCATGGTGCCGCTATTTGTGTTCATGTACAACTTAGCCGCTATAGCCCGCTATAGCCCGATATAGCTCCGCTAAAACCTGTTTTAGAGACAAACCGCTAAATACCTTAGTCCGCTATTTAAAATATAGTCCACTCCGAAGGGCGACTGCCACGAGACTCGCCTCAGCCTGCTGCATCTGCTCATGGCGGCGGCCGAGGCGATCTCCGGCCCGGAAAAGAGCCCAGAGCTGGCCCGGGTGATATTGACTCGGCTCAAGCACATGGTTTCGCTCATCGGCGATAATGATGCCGCCGTCTCCAACATGGAGCGCCTCGCCACGCACTTCACCGACGCGCTGCAGGGGCTACTCGATGGCCGGCAGGCCGCTGCGGCCGCATCCCGCTCCACCGTCGACGTGCTGACGGCATTGCAGATGCTGCAGGACATGTCGCCGTACATCAAGTTCGGCCACTTCACCGCCAACCAGGCCATCCTCGAGGCGGTGGCGGCGGCGGGCGACCGCCGCGTGCACGTCGTGGACTACGACATCGCCGAGGGCGTCCAGTGGGCGTCGCTGATGCAGGCCATGACGACCTCACGCCCCGACGGCGTGCCGCCGCCGCACCTGCGCATAACCGCCGTCGTCTCCCGAGAAGGCGCCCGGGTGGTGCAAGAGGCCAGCCGTCGCCTGGCCGCCTTCGCGGCGTCCGTCGGGCAGCCCTTCTCGTTTGGGCAGTGCCGTCTCGACTCGGCTGACCGTCCGGCGACGGTCCGGGTCGTCAAGGGTGAGACCCTCGTCGCCAACTGCGTGCTCAACAACCAAACTGCCACAGTTAGGCGCCCCACCGGCTCGGCTGCGTCTTTCTTGGCCGGCATGGCCACGCTTGGGGCCAAGGTCGTGACGGTGGTTGAGGAGGAGGATCAAGGGGACAACGAGGAGGTGGGCAGCAGCTTCGTGGCGCTGTTCATGGAGGAGCTGCACCGGTACTCGGCGGTGTGGGACTCGCTGGAGGCCGGGTTCCCGACGCAGTGCCGTGTTCGCGGCCTGGTGGAGCGGGCCAACCTCGCCCCAAACATCGCCGGCGCCGTGAGCCGAGCATTCGACGGCGACGCCGAGGCGAGGGCCGGGTGGGCGGGAGAGTGGATGCACGGGAACGGGTTCAGGGCCGTGCCGCTGAGCTGCTTCAACCACAGCCAGGCCAGGCTGCTGCTTGGCCTGTTCAACGATGGGTACACCGTGGAGAAGACGTCGCCGAACAAGATGGTTCTCGGCTGGAAGGCACGGAGATTGCTGTCGGCGTCAGTGTGGACGCCACCTCCGGTGTCGTCGGTGCCGTCGTCGCCGACGGATGGGGCGTTCCAGCACGGAGGAATCTCGCCGGCCAGTGGTGGCGCCGTGGGCCACATGGAAGAAGAGTTTGACTACATTGATTCGTTCCTCGTCTCGAGCCCGCTTATGCGCTAGTTTAATCGTGGTCAGGTTGAGCACCTGAAAGAAATTGCTAAGCGCATGGAAGAACTAACGCTAAAATCAATTGTGCTGGCTTCCTTCATCAGTTGAATGAAATTGTTAAGAACCTCCAAAATTATTCGAATGGCGTCCGTGATGATTTCTTCTTAAGATACAGCAGTCCAGCCCATGTCATCTAGCCACCTCAATTTAGGCCTGTTTAGCAGTTTTGCGCGTTGTATTGTATTGTATCCAGCCCTACCTACGTCTCCGTTCGGAGGTAGGGCAAAAGCATCTTTAGACTTTAGCTACAGTGAAGGCTTGGAACCCAGGCACCCCGCGCCGCCATCCCATGCAGGCGGCTCGGGCGGCCAAACCCTAGCCGCCGCTCCCTCAACCCTTCCATTCCTCTCCGGCAGGGCCGAGTGGCCTAGCGTTATGGTGCCAGCGAGGCTCTCCCGGTGGATGGTAGTGAAAAGGTGGCGTGGGCACTTCTTCCCTCTCCTCTGTCTCCCACGTCCCCATCAACGAAGGCGCTGGCGGCAGGGTCAGATCGACGCCTAGGTGGTGGCCATGGCTCCCCTAGGATGGAGGATGACATCCGTATGACGAAGCCGTGGCTGCGATGACCTAGTGGGCGCCCGATCTGATCTACACAGCGCTAGTTGCGAGATCAGCCTGCCATGGCTGGTTCTGCGGCGAGCGGTGCAGGCAGAGGGGCGATCCAGCGGGTTGGCGGATGCGGTGGCGCCGTGATGAGACGGTGGTGCCACAGGAGCGCGGCGGTGAGGAGGTATAGGGTGGTACAACAAGAGCACGGAGGAAGACAGCTGCGACAAATGCGGGGTGGTCCGTGTTGGTGTTCGGGGCGGTACTCTACCTGTCCCGTCCCACATGGCTGTACCTTCTGCAATGGTGTGCAGCACCCATGCTGATGGTGGTTTCGAAGTTCGCAGTGGACAGCTCTTGGTGGGAGTATAGTTTTCCAGATTTGATAGTTGGATCCAGTGAAGGTTCATGTCACTGGTATATGGTGTAACAGCATGGCTCTTGGAGGCAGTAGCAGTGGTATCATGTTTTGACGGTGATGACTCCTGTGGGCGCCATTTTCCTCGCTGGAGGCATCATCGTGTCCTTCATGAGGATCTCCCCGGGTGAAAACCCAACACCAGTGTCCCTGGTGGGCAATGATGGCGTCATCGAATGTCATACGCTCATTGGAGAAGTTGCTTTTGAAAGATCCCATGGGTTGCCGGCTTTGATGCCAGCATCATTTTGGTTGGTCACTTGCATATGCATCAAGCGCTTCATACCGTTGCCAGAGTACAGCATCTGGAGTCTCCTATGGCGATCGGCGTCCTACGTTCTTTCAGCATCCTCTAGGTCTGATAGACGCGTTTTGGCGTCGTTTTATTAACTTGGTGGTCAACAAGTCAGGGTTTCTTATTGGAGATATAATTTTTCATCAGTTTATTTTAGTTGTACCACTATTCTCATATGACATAGGTCTTACATGTATCGCTAGGTGCCTTTTATAATAATTTTGACCTGATATATCCTCGCGAGAGGATAACTAAAGCCAGAAATATATTTTTCATTATCTAAAAAAACGTACGTCTTCGTTCCAATCCGGGAAAGGGAAAAGTCCACATTTCCTCCTCCAATTTTCGCGGAAGTCCGATATTCTTCCCTAAACCCTAAAATCAGGTAAAGCGCCACCTTAACACCTTTTCAAACTGCGTATTTTACCTCCCCCGAGTTGTTTTGAAGGTGATTTTGTTTGTTTTTCTATTTATTTATTTATTTAGGCTAAATCTTTAAAAAACGGTAGTAAAACATAAAAAATCATAAAATAAAAATTTAATTTTGTTGAACTCCACATGAGTAGGTCTACATAGTAAATATATATTATGGTATGCTTTAGTAAAAGAACTGTACATATAAATCTCTGATTTTTTTTAAAAAAATGGAATAACTCATAACTATAGTTTTTGTAGTCCGATTCTGTTGAACTTTTTATGGTGGCCTAACTATATATTGACTGATTATGTAATTTTATTATATATTCATTTAGTTTTATGCTTGTTAAATCTAATAAATTTATAACTAAGCTCTACGTGATCCAATGGGTATATTTTACTACAGTTCATACGTACAACAATTAGCCTACCATAAAATTTCAATGTAGTTGGACATTAAAGACTGCAGTTATGAATATTCTAATTAATTACTTAAAAAAGGATATGAAACTGCTGTAAAATTTTTATTACTAAACCATACCAAATTCTATGTTCATTTGTAGATCTACTCACGTGTGGAGTCTAACGACATTGAATTTTTTATTTTATAAATTTTGTATGATTTATTATGACCTTGTAAACATTTAGTCAAAATAAATAAAAAGATGAAGATAAAACTATCTTCAAAACCGCTCTAAACGCATTGCTTAACAAGTTGAGGAAGGTGGTTTACCAAGTTTAAATGTTCAAGGAGGAAAAGTGGATGTTTGTAGAAGTCAAGGAAGTAAAAGTAGACTTTTTCCTGAAAGAAATTAAAGAAATTATCATTATATATGAAAATCCCAAAGTATTAACAGTGAATGATTTGCCAAGAGCAAAATGCTCACATGGCAGCCCGAGACAAAAACGAGCTTTGCACCACTGGACACTGGACCTTCATCGGTGCTGCCGTGCTCGCAGGCAGTCGCGCAGGAGCTCGCACATGCCGCCACGCAAGCCCAGCCATCTCCACGCACGCTCGCCGACACCACCGTACCACTCATGCCCGGGTCGTCTTGTCCTCAAATGCTCAATCATGGCAGCGTTGCTGGTCGTCTTGTGCACGAATATCCCAGATAACGAACCAAAGCATAGAATTACTGGGTGTCTCATGCGTGAATGCATGTGGGTCTACATCCATCACAGTTTTACTTCATTCTCAATTATAGAAAAAATTCAGGGTAGCATGTGGTGGGTCTACATCCATCACACATCATATCTTCTTAAAGTATTTCCAAAGTCAAGTCTCTTGTACCATAGTATGTGTTTGTAGATGCTGTCCATGGCTGGTTAATAACTTAGAAAGTTAAAATGCTCAAAAAATTAGAAAGTTAAGTTCGTACTTCAAAAAAAATTGATATACCATATTTAAGTATTGCCAGTTCGGAACCTATATGACTATGTTGAGCTGGCATGTACAGACCTAATCAAAGAGTTTATTTCTCACCATGGACCACGTGCAGAAGAACTTACCAAGTCGCATGATCCATCACTACCATAAAGTTCTTTCTTCATTCTAAATTATAAGTTATCCTTGTAAAATATAGTAACAAGTAAGAAAGTTCTTCCTCCATGTTAACATGGAAACAGATGCATAGCTGGCTGACCTGG
Organism: Bothriochloa decipiens; assembly: GCA_023333625.1. Classification (NCBI taxonomy): domain Eukaryota; kingdom Viridiplantae; phylum Streptophyta; class Magnoliopsida; order Poales; family Poaceae; genus Bothriochloa; species Bothriochloa decipiens. Next base: position 15,043,653 of record CM041636.1, read on the forward strand.
AACTCTGAATCTGTAAATAGAGGAGCTGATACGTTACATGAGTAATAAGGCAAATAAGTTGCCACGGTGCTCTCAAAAGATTCTTGGCCAAGCAAAACTTTGCAAACAAGCAGCTTAACTCATCCTGTTTTGACCGGTTTGCATAATGACCAGCTCTCACAAGTTTAGAACTAGTTGTTTTCACATCCATCATTCAAGCGCAAGTGCATACATCATACACAATGGTGTACAAGTTAAGAATATGTTGCACAATGCATCATTCATGCACAATCCTCTCACAAGTTGTGCAATTGGCTGTGGCACTACTAAGCACAGTCAGTTCGTATTAACAGCCGGCGTTGATTTTATAAATCCCAAACAATGGTCACAAAAAAGCAGAAATGCCCCTTCCACTCGCCCTCTAGCCAGCTCCTAGCTTCTTCTCGCTCCACGATCTCAGGTTCTTCACACGAAAAATCGCATGCTACACGCTAGTTGGGATTCAAACTTTAGACCTCTATCCTCACACATAACTCCCCTAAACACTCCTTAACCAATCCATCCATTAATAACATGTGTCTATATAGCATATATGTCGCCCTAGTATTCACTTTTTATGATTCAAAATAAATATTTAGGACTCTAAAAATTTTAGATAAAAAAGGCATAAACTACAAATTTGTTGCTCTAGTCAAGATCTACAACTTCGATTTTCATTGTTTCACATCCGAGGTCATTTGAAAATTCAAATTGTGAAATGTTCAAACTTCAGCCAGATTATTGTTACCTCAAATGATGTATAATGTAAATGTTGTTAACTACAAAGTTGTTCTTGTCGATATCTACAACTTTCTTTTTCATCGATTTTCCATCCGAGGTCATTTGAACAAAATGGTATTTTAAAAATTTTAAACTTTAGATGCAAATTTGATACTATAATTGATTTCTTTTGGTTTTGATCAATTTTTCATCTGAGGTCATTTAGAAAATTTGGTTTTTAAAATTTTAAACTTCATATTTCAATTTGAGACTATAAATGTTTTTAATGAAAAAGTTGTCAACTACAGAGTTGTTGTTCTCATCGAGATCTATAACTTTGGTTTTGGTCGATTTTTCATTCCAGCTCATTTGACAATTTTAGTTTTCATATTTTAAATTTTGAGCGGTTTGAACAAAGTCCTATAATTATAAATGGATTCAAATGAAAAGTCATCAATAGATCCGACTTTATTCGTAAAAGTTATGAATTTTATAATATTGTGGCATACTTATCACCGATGTAAGTCTTCATTGTTGGTTCATATGGCGATGTGGCAGCGATGAGGAACACATCAAAACTGATCGTTGGTGGTTCAAACATACCGGTTGCCAAAATATTTCCTCCGCTCAACGAGTTTTGCCACCTCACCATGGACTGCAAGCAGCCCAGGCATGTGGCAGTGAAGGGTGGCGACCGACCACGGAACCACTGCTTTGGGGCGACCCGACGGCCTCCAAGCACATGCCCTGTGCCAATACACCGACCTCCATTGTGTCGTGCAAGGTGGAACGGAGGGCGCTAGTAGAACCCAACGACGATGTTGGCAACACTGGAGTAAGCCTACAAGGGATGTTAACTCAGGCACGCTAGCTGCCACCGCAGATTATACAAACACGCGCAAATCTTTTGTTTGGTAAACAAAAAGGGGGGAGCAACATATGGGTAGCAGCAGTGAAGATGACTGGAGTTGTAGCGGTGGCAATAATGGAAGTCCTAGCAGCGGTAGTAGGGAGCCACGATAGCACTGAAGTATGGGAATCGGCAAGGTAGGATTGCACTAGTGCTAGTCATGGCCTGCAGTTGTGATGGCTTGTAGTCTAATGATAGGTCGGTCCAGTGGGATGCTATCCACCATGATTCAAATCCTAGTGGTCACATCTTTTCTTGGGATTGGTCCCAATATTTACCGGCATTATGCGTTAGGTAGTAAGGGACGTTCCTGTTAACAACAAGGCACCAACGGTGACTTCAGAAATCTCCAGATCTGCCCATACGCAGTCCTTCAAAGATGCTTATTAGGACAGGGTTTACATATGTGTCTTCATAGGGGTAATTGTACGTGTTGTCGGCACCGTACTGTGTAATTTAAAAAAAGATAGTCATACCAGACACATGGGCTTGGCTACTCGGTTCTCTGGGAAAAGAGAGCAGTGGGCCGTTGCTGGGTTGTGATGCTAGCGTGTTAGGCTAACAGCCTATCTAATATCTTTATATAGTTCATACCCTCTAAGCATTTCATTCTTCTAAAACTCAGCCTTCATGCTGCTACATCACCTCTATTATCTCCACCATTTGATCTTAATTGTAGTGAAACATCCTCAAATTTTTTACGAAAGGAAAATTCACGAAACGGATAATAATGTGAAAACATAAGCTATCACATTATTATATAATAGTTGATAATCAAATCCAAACATCAAAACTAAATAAAAGAGTAACATAATAGAGCTTACATCATTCATTACATCACCACATGGAGAATCATCAGAGTACAAAATCTAGAACAACTGCGGAAGTAGAAGAGCATTCGCAGAAGGATCTTCATCAAACATATTGAGTGCAGGCACGAGACCATCTAAATCCTTACATTTCCAACGTCACTGTGCAGCACGTAAATCTGCACACCGCCAGATGTGTGCAGGCCATGGTCAGCACCGATGAGCTTTAGTGGAAAAGAAACAAGGGATCTGGCGATCCTATAGTTTAGCTCTAGTTTTCCTATGCATGCAAGCAAAATCAAGTTTATATCAATAAGTCAAGTTTTAACACATTCCCATCCCACACACACCTTCAACCACCAACCCATCCATCCATCACCACATCACCACCACCATCACCATTAATACTCACTCTCAGGTCGACAAAGCCAACTCCCGCTCGGCTTGTCTCAGTGGTCCGCAGCCCTCAACCTAGCTCACGGCCGAAAAACAACTCTCTCAGGGGAAGGTAGATCACTCCTCTTACTAGCCCAGTGTGCAGAACACAGGAAAGGTCCATAGCCGACGAGTCGGCATATGTATCGATCGATCAACCATAATACTCTGCAGATGTTTCACTAATCCACCAGATAGCCATCATCAATGCATACGCGCACCTAGGTAGATTCCGGGCGCCTACTGCCATAGAACGATGCCACTCTACCATCCAGCTGTGGATCGCTAAAACTATGAAGAGAGCATGTATCCGCTCCCGAAGAGGATGCCATGGCATGTACCCGCTCCCGAAGAGGGTGCCATGATCATCTTGGAAGGATGTTAGCTCCATCCCATGCCTGTACCTCCCTAACACTACTCGCCTAGCAGTAGTGGCATCGATCTATCCAGCGGTTCGGTCATCTCCCCCCCAATGAAAAGCGAGTGGAAAGTAAGAGATTCCTATAATCCGGTTACCAGCGCAGCAGTTCCTAGGTGTAACCAAGCCGGGATGCCTTCATCAGGGTTCCCATTTAATGTGCTACCACGGCACTCTCCTCCTGGCTTCCACCCCTCAGAGGCTTCCACCCAGGATTCTCCATCTCATCTAAGTTGGCCTGCCACAAGATGATCTCCATGGGAATGTCCAGATCCATTCCCTGACAAGACTCGCTCCAAAAGATCATCGTAGATCCCAGCTTGGTCGACTCAACCCTCACCCTACACTCTGCCGTAAGTTCCACCCCAAACCCAGATACAACACCATCAGCTCACATACCCGTCTGATCCATCAACACACGCACCAAGCCTGACATCCCCGTCAGACCCTCCCATTGTTCATCACATCGTATCAAAATATAAGCGAGTGAAGCATGTGGCAAACATAACAGCGGGTAAGCAGGTGAATGGTTACAACAAGGTAGGGGCTATCAAGTTATATTCTACCATGCAAACCTATCTCAGGTGTAAGCATTGCATAAAAGTAAAGCACTAGCAATCTAGATATTAGCCATATCTACTAGGATTTCTAAGAGAAGGTACTGCCATGACACCTACGCTGTCGAAGTAGTCATGGTACGAGTCTTCCTTTGTCAACATAGTCGTTCAGTGGAACCTCCTCCTTGGTGTTCGTAGCCTCCTCCCTCGGATCGCTCCTTGTTCGACTCTGAAATCGAGACGTAATAGTCACGTAAGCGACTCCTATAGGATAGCACAAAGAACGAACAAATAGCCAAAAGATCCAAATACACTCAAACATTAGCTCAAGACGCAGAGCTTGATTTATAGAAAATTTGGGCGCTTGTTTCATATTTTTCTGAGTTCGTGTGAATTAGTTATGAATTTTCAAAGATTTACATGTATTCTGAAAAAAGATAAAAGACTGGAAATAACCAGGGTGTGACACCAAATTGATCCACGTGGAGCAGATGGGTCTAGCAGCAACGACAATGCTGCTGCCGTGGATGATGACGTCATGCTGACATCAGCACTGACAGTGGGGCCACGCTGACGTCACTGATGACGTGACGTCAGTGTTGACTTGGTCAACAGTCAAACGGGCCATGAACGGGCCTGAACAGGGCTGGATATGGGCTCAACAGGTCGGTCTGGGCCGAGCTCGGCCCGCCATGTTTCAAACTCTTACTCATCCACGTCATCAACTGGATATCCAACGGGCTCAAACTAGGCTATGGTCTACGTGGCTGGTCCATGGAGCACCATGCTCTGTGGTCCACTTGTCATACTCGGGGTGCACGCAGATGAGGCCCACGGATGGCGCAACAAGGTAGTTGGTTCCACGGTTGTGGCTCACGATGGACGCTGGCTGGTGGAGGCCATTGTCAGCGTCTCGGTCCACATGGACCAAGTCCATCATCGCTTGCCGAGTCCATCTTCTCCCCTTTCTATTCACTGTTTCCCGGCGGAGTACCGTGCTGACAGTGAGGTCGCCCGAGTGGTAGTTCCGATGGTCCTCCGTCTTCTCCAACTGGCGTATCAGCTTTGGGGTACCCTTAAGAGACTGTCCATGGTCACAAGGCGGTTGGAGTACCAGCAGTGGCGGCTGGTCATGGTGAACGGCGGCGAAACCGTGACAGTGCTCCACGGCGACGGTGTACGGGTCACTACGGCTCAAATTAGGGAGCGCAATCATTCCGTGGGAACAAGGGGTTAGGTTTGTGCATGCCATGGTGGCTGCGGGGGTACTCAGCTGCTCCGGCCACGTCGACAGCGGCAATGACACAACGGCGAGCAATGGAGCGAGGCATGCCCAATACAACTGCCCACTCACTTGATTCAAGTCCAAGCGCGTCCTCAAGGCTCGTCAGTGGGGACCATAAGCTCCGGTAGGGGCGTATCCATGGCAGAAGGTGTGCGGCAGCTCCGGTGAACTCAGTCCCTACGCGGCGGCGGTCTTGGTGGCCTTGTCTCCTCCCTTTAGCTGTGCAGAAAGGCGCTGCAGTCATCTCCAGTGCTCAACCACGCAGCTTTACCAGAAAAAGGTGGCCAGAACAAAGGTGTAGGGCAGCAGCGCTCGGCGATGCTCTGGCGCGAGCACCGGTGGAGCGGCGGTGTGTGACCAGGGAAGCACAGAGCTCCTCGGGATTCATCTTCTCCTCAGCTTGGTGTAGCACATCTCGATGAAGCTCATTGATGAGGCCTTGCTCCTTGAAGCATCCCGAGGCTACGGAGAATAGCATGGCACGGCGGTGCTCCAAGACATTCTGGCGGCGACAAGGTCATAGCTGGGCGGCCTCCCATGCTCCTTTCTCAGCAGTAGCATGTGCACCGTGTGCGTGGCAGTGAGGCGGGCATGAATCCGGAGTCCAAGATGGCATCTAAGGCACGGTGGCGGCGAAAAGCAGCTTCACCGTGGTGGGGCATGGCTGCGACGTCAACCATGGCGGCGATCTAGATCGGCGTCCTCCTGATGTCGTGGTTCCACTTCGCTTGGCCAGTCAATGTGTGTGCGTGTGCGGTGTGTCCATGAGGCTAGGAAGGGCCTTGGCCTACGCGACACGTGTGTGGGTCGCCATGACCATGAAGAGCAAGGTCGGGGGTTGGTGAACGAGGCACGGTGGTGACTCACCAACGCGGTAGCAGATTGAGGTGTGGTACACATCCACGGCGGCTTCCTCCGTGAAGATCCTGGTGTCGGTGAGGGAGAGGAAGAAGACGGTGTTGACTTGCAGTTCGGCTTTGCACTTTCTAGCTCTGACGGCTCGTGCGTCCTCTTCTCCTCCAATTACGGCAGCAGCTCTGGCCTTTTTCCTCCACCTCCTTTCTTCCCCTTTCCTCTTCCTTCTCCTCTGAATTGACGTGGTGGTTGGTGGCGTGTTGCGAGCCGCAAGCGGCGGCGGGGCTCCAGGAACCCTAGGGCACCGGGGCGGCCTTCTTATAGCGGAGCAGCGAGCAGAGGAGCGCCACGGCGGTGGCGTGACCGGTTCGGGGCAGTTTGGTCCATGAGGGGTGTCATGATCACCATCGAGGCGTTGATAATGTCCTCGTTTGATGCATCCTTCAGGTAAGGGCATTCGATAAGCCTGTGGCCTTCTTTAGAGCATCTAAAACAGATGGTTCATGCATTGCTTCGGACCATAGCCGACTTCCTCATGATGAGGTCATACTTGGTAGACATTTTTTTGAGATGCCTGCTGGCGGCTCTACGAGCACGTTCACCATCATGATGGTTCTCGGTGTACTAAAGTTGGTGTGTGACCTTCTTAGTTGAACCTTGATTTAGCTTGATTCAGCTCTTAGCTGGTGGGGTGTTGCAGCTGTTTGTGCAGTCGATAACTCTGTGTCCCTTTTGGCCACAACTAAAACACGCACATCTTGCAAGACTTGTACCTTTCTGAGCTTGTTGGAGGACTAGAGCTAGGTTAATTTTCCTTTCAGGGCATTAGACAGCCTTGTGACCCGGCTGATCACAATAGTAGCAGTTGAGGGATGTTTCTCCTGTGGTGGCAGATACAATGGTGTTCCGTATATCCCCTTCCTTGTCAAGGTGATTCTGCTGGAATCTGCTTATCTCAAGGCGAGGGTACTTGGTGGTATTGATGCCTCCACCTTGGCCTTACATTGGTGCAACTCTAGGACTTGAGCAGGGAGGTGTAGAAGCTCTCACACATGACTTCAGAGGTGTTAAACTGAGGGTTGATTTGTCGTGTTGGCACTTCTTCTCGCTTCTGTAGCTTTCTTCATACTCTAGGAGAGTGGTAGGTACCTTCAATCAGGGCAAGTTGGATTGGGATGTCCAAGCCTTTTTGGAAGTAGTACATCATCTCTTCTTCAGAGTCTTGTACTCTAGGAGCGTATCGCAGCATGCGGAAAAACGGAGGATGTACTTATGAATGGTCTCAAGTCCTTGCTTTATGTTGCGAAGTTCCTATGTTGAATCATCCAACGCTCCCTTGGGGACATAGTGCTTGCAGAAAATCTCTGTGAATTCCTTCCAGGAGATGTTGGTGGGATCTTGGTGGGAATTGTTCCAACATGCATGTGCGATTCCTGTGAGGTGGTGAGTTGCAATCTTTACACACTCTCCTGCACTGAAGGTAGTTGAGTCTAGCTCTTCTGCTATATCATGTAGCCAATCTATGGCAGTGATAGGGTTCTCATTCGATCCATCAAAGGTAGGAAGCTTCAGCGGAAAGGAGTGCTTTTGCAGTGTTGCAGTTCCTTTGCCATAGTTTCCAGTAGTCGAGTCTGGTGAGCCAAGACCTTGGCTAGAAGATGTGGGGGTGGTGTAAGACTTCCTTCAGCAGGGGTTCCATTGGGTGGTGGAGCGTGAGGCTCCTTTCTCTCAAGGTTGAGTATCATGGTTGTCATGTGCTTTCCTTGATCACTGTCCATGGCAGCTCTAGGTGAGAACATGAATGGGACACCCTGTTGTAGGATTCATAAGGGTCAAGGACCGGGTGCAAGTGATTTGTATTTTTAGCAACTTAATATAATTTCTTAGGTAGTATACTCGATTTAAAATATTTTAATCTATCCAACACTCAAACAAAGAAGCATAGAAAATCCATAAAAACTACGATAAGATCCAAGCATTCATTACATCAAGTTATTACATGGCGACGTCTCCAGTTGCTACACTAGGAGACTCATGGGAACTTTTGCACTACACGCAGGTAGGCTTCAAAAGGGGACGATCTACTCTACTATGCAAGTGAGTCACGTCATGTAGCCATACAGGCTCCTCATCAGCTGAATGATAACCGCATCATCTATAGATCACCTCTAGGGGGTCAATCCAGGCTTCACAATGGGGTAGAAGGGATATCCTTTCATCTCTGGCGGCTGAGTGTCAGTCGTGAAGAACTTCTTCATGTGAAATTGGGCCAATTCCCATTCTGGAGTAGGTTCAGCTTCAGGCACGATGCAAGCATCCATGTTGAGATTGGGAAACTTCACTAGGAATGTCTCAGCGCGGGGTGCCTTGTGGAGATGGTCAGGTAGATGAGATTGTATCTCCTCGTATTCTTGAATGCGTCGAGCATCAGATTTCTTCCACTTCTTGTAAAGCTTCTCCACTAGCTCATACAAGTACAGGGAAACCTTCATGTACATTGTCAGGTGAGCTATGTTGGACCAACTTCTTTCCCTCAGCTTGGCAATCTCTTCTTCTTGAGCTTTCACTCTTTCCTCCAACGCTGAGACTTGATGCCTGTAGGGGCACTTGTCACACTCCAACACTTGGATGAGCATATCTTGGACAAGTAAGTGCCTTCCTGCAACCCTGAGCATTTCATTGAATTCCTTGGCCCAGGTGTCTCTAGCCTTGATCCATTGTTTCATTCTATTCTTGGAGGGATCGATGGCGTGGGGCAGTAGGCGGTATGGTCTGATCTCGAGGATCTTGTAGCTGTCATGCATCACAAGCTGAAGGGCAGAGCGTGCCGCAAGCTCGGGCACTTCCTCACAGGCAAGGATCTGGATCATCACGTAGTAGCAGTCCTTTGGTCCGTCAGGTCCATTCTCCCTGTGGCAGGTCCAGATGCAGTTCTCCTTTGGGACGCCAAGCAACTCTAGTGTTTCACGCAGGGCGTCGGCGTAGCCATCCTGGGCTTCTTCAGAGAAGGAAACCGGCACATATTTCTCCATTTGCATTCACGTCCAGGGAGCGGAGTCAGTTCATCGGTTAAGGAGGGTAAGCCTTGCATGAAGGAGTATGTAGACAAAAATTCTGTAAATGTAAGGGGGATCTTCATCGCATTCAAGCTCTGGTCGAGAGATTGTTCCGTATGATTAGAGATGACATCCTACTTTTATCCCATAGCCCTATAGCACTTTTGAGGCATCGAGGGCGCAAGGCAATAGACGGCAGGGGCCATGGTCGAGGAATTCATGCGCATATTGCGTCACAATTCAGAGAGTAGCGGTGGTGGCGAGCTGTATGATTGCAGGGATGGTCTTCAGACATCTCATGATTGATGTAGGCATTCCTTCATTGTGGAGAATCTACAGGATCACCTTGAAGCAGATCTCGATTCCTCTAGGCTCTACCTTATTGCATCACGTCTATTTTAGCTTTCCTCAAAAAAATTGCAAGCTTCTCCAAATCTTCGTGTAGGACTTGTGCGTATCCTCCCTAGTGCTTGATGAAGAAAGGGTACGATCCCGAAGGTAGCCACCTTCGCTGGGTCTAGGAAAGGGATAACAAGTCAATCATGAGAGATAAGCCATGCACAAAATTGTACAAGGTGGGTATATAACCGAAAGAAGGGTTGTTTCATCCTGTGCTATCGTCCAAACCTATGGGGTCTCGTCCTACGGTCAAGCATGGCTCTGATACCAGTTGAAACATCCTCAAATTTTCCATGAAGGAAAAATTCACAAAACGGTTAATAATGTGAAAATATAAGCTATCACATTATTATACAATAGTTGACAATCAAATCCATACATCGAAACTAAATAAAGGAGTAACATAATAGGGCTTACATCAATCATTACAACACCACATGGTGAATCATCAGAGTACAACATCTAGAATAGCTGCGGAAGTAGAAGCGCATTTGTGGAAGGATCTTCATCAACCATCTTGAGCGCAGGCACGAGACCATCTAAATCCTTACATTTCCAACGTCACTGTGAAGCAGGTAAATCTGCACACCGCTAGATGTGTGCAGGCTATGGTCAGCACCGATGAGCTTTAGTGGAAAAAGAAACAAGGGATCTGGCGATCCTATAGTTTAGCTCTAGTTTTCCTATGCATTGCAAGCAGAATCAAGTTTATAACAATAAGTCAAGTTTTAACACATTCCTATCCCACACACACCTTCAACCACCAACCCATCCATCCATCACCACATCACCATTAAGACTCACTCTCAGGTCGACAAAGCCAACTCCCGCTCAGCTTGTCTCAGCGGCCCGCAGACCTCAACCTGGCCCACCGGAAAACAATTCTCTCAGGGGAAGGTAGAACACTCCTCTCACTAGCCCGGTGAGCAGAACACAGGAAAGATCCATAGCCAATGAGTCAGCATATGTATCGATCGATCAACTATAACACTCTACAGAGGTTTCACTAATCCACCAGATACCCATCATCGATGCACGCGCACACCTAGGCAGATTCTAGGCGCCTAATGCCATAGAATGATGCCACTCTACCATCCAGCTCTAGATCGCTAAAACTGTGAAGAGAGCATGTATCCGCTCCCGAAGAGGATGCCATGCCATGTACCCACTCCCGAAGAGGGTGCCATGATCGTCTTGGAAGGGTGTTAGCTCCATCCCATGCCTGTACCTCCCTAACACTACTCACCTAGTAGTAGTGGTATCGATCTATCAAACTGTTCAGCCGTCTCCCCCCCCAATGGGAAGTGAGTGGAAAGTAAGATATTCCTATGATCTGGTTAACAATGCAGCAGTTCCTAGGTGTGACCAAGTCGGGATGTCTTCATCAGGGTTCCCATTTAACGTGCTACCACGGCACTCTCCTCTAGGCTTCCACCCCTCAGAGGCTTCCGCCCAGGATTCTCCATCTCATCTAAGTTGGCCTGCCACAGGCTGATCTAAATAGGAATGTCCAGATCCATTCCCTGGCAAGACTTGCTCCAGAAGCTCGTCATAAATCCTAGCTCGGTCGACTCAACCCTCACCCTACACTCTGCCGTAAGTTCCATCCCAAACCCAGATACAACACCATCAGCTCACATACCCATCTGATCCATCAACACACGCACCAAGCCTGATATCCCCTTCAGACACTCCCAGGGTTTATCACATTGCATCAAAATGTAAGCGAGTGAAGCAAAGCATGTGGCTAACATATCAGTAGGTAAGCAGGTGAAAGGTTACGACAAGGTAGGGGATATCAAGTTATATTCTACCATGCAAACCTATCTCAGGTGTAAGCATTGCATAAAAGTAAAGCACTAGCAATCTAGATATTAGCCATGTCTACTAGGATTTCTAAGAGAAGGTGCTGCCATGACACCTACGCTGTCGAAGTAGTCGTGGTACGAGTCTTCCTTTGTCAACGTAGTCGTTCAGCGGAACCTCCTCCTTGGTGTTCGTAGCCTCCTCCCTCGGATCACTCCTTGTTCGACTCTAAAATTGAGACGTAATAGTCACGTAAGAGACTCCTATAGGATAGCACAAAGAACGAATAAATAGCGAAAAGATCCAAATGCACTCAAACATTAGCTCAAGACGTAGAGCTCGATTTGTAGAAAATTTGGGCGCTTGTTTCATATTTTTCTGAGTTCATATAAATTAGTTAAGAATTTCTAAAGATTTATATGTATTCTGAAAAAAGATAAAAGACTGGAAATAACCAGGGCATGACATGTGTCGACACCAGATTGGTCCTCGTGGAACAAGTGGGTCCAGCAGCAACGACGCTGCTGCTGCCGTGGATGATGACGTCATGGTGACATCAGCACTAACAGTGGGACCATGCTAACGTCACTGATGACGCCAGCGTTAACTTGGTCAACGGTCAAACGGGCCACGAACGTGCCTGAACAGGGCTGGATATGGGCTCGATGGGTCGGTCTGTGCTGGGCTCGGCCCGCCATGTGTCAATCTCTTACTCGTCCATGTCATCAACTGGATATCCAACGGGCTCAAACTGGGCTATGGTCTACGTGGCTGGTCCATGGTGCACCATGCTCTGCGGGTCCACTTGTCATACTCGAGGTAACGCCATCGTTCCGTGGTAACAAGGCGGTAGGTTTATGCACGCCATGGCAACCGCGGGGGTACTCAGCTGCTCTGGCCACGTCGACAGCGGCGATGACGCAACGGCGAACGACGGAGCAAGGCAAAATCACCTCGTGTGCCTAATACAACTGCTTGCTCGCTTGATTCAAGTCCAAGCGCGTCCACAAGGCTCGCCAATGGTGAACATAAGCTCCGACGGGGGCGTATCCACAGCAGATGGTGTGCGGCGGCTCCGGTGAACTCGGTCCCCACGCGGCGGGGGTGTTGGTGGCCTCGTCTCCTCCCTTTAGCTGTGCAGCAAGGCGCTACAGTCATCTCCAGTGCTCCATCGTGTAGCTTCACCGGAAAAAGGTGGCCAAAACAGAGGTGTAGGGAAGCAGCGCTCGGCGGTGCTCTGGCGCGGGCTCCGGTGGAGCGGCGGAGATCCACGGGCTCCATCTTCTCCTCAGCTTGGTGTAGCACATCTCAGTGAAGCTCATTGACGAGGCCTTGCTCCTTGAAGGGTCCTAAGGCTACGGAGAATAGCATGGCACAGCGGTGCTCCAAGACGTTCTGACGGCGACAAGGACCCAGCTGGGCGGCCTCCCGGGCTCCTTTCTCGGTAGTAGCGTGTGCACCGTGTGCGTGGTAGCGAGGCGGGCATGAATCCAGAGTCCAAGACGACATCCAAGGCACGGTGGCGGCGGAAAGCAGCTTCACCGTGGTAGGGCATGGCCGCGGCATCAACCATGGTGGCGATCTGGACGCCGTGGTTCCACTTGGCTTGGCCAGTCAATGTGTGTGCGCGTGCAGTGTGTCCATGAGGCCGGGAAGGGCCTTGTCCTACGCAACCCGTGTGTGGGTCGCCATGACCGTGAAGAGCAAGTTCGAGGGTTGGTGAACGAGGCACGGCGGCGACTCACCAACGCGGTAGTGGATGGAGGTGCAGCACACGTCCACGGTGGCTTCCTCGGTGAGATCCTGGTGTCGGCGAGGGAGAGGAAGAAGATGGCACCAACTTGCGGTGTGGCTTCGCACTCCCCGGCTCCGGCGGTTCGTGCGTCCTCTTCTCCTCCAATTCCAGCAGCAAGCGGCAGCGGGGCTCCAGGAACCCTAGGGCGCCGGGGTGGCCTTTTTATAGCGGAGCAGCGAGCAGAGGAGCGCCACGATGGTGGCGTGATCGGTCCAGGGCAGTTTGGTCCCGAGGGGTGTCATGATCACCATCGAGGCGTTGCGGGCTCCACTGGTCAGCGAAGTCGGTTAGGGGCCGTTGCGGCTAAGGAAGAGAGGGAGCAAGCGGCCAATAGCTCACGTGTGGCCAGGGCATATGCGAGCGTGGAGCGGAAGATGCCCACGCCGTGGGCAGTTCTTGCCAGGGGCTGTCGGCCCAGGTGGCACTCGCCCACGGCGTGCGAGAGGCGTGAGCGGGGACAGGCGGTTGGGCGCGTCGCGTGCACGCGTGGCCGTCCTCTGCTTCAGGGCAAAAAGCAGAGAGGAAAGGGACGGGACCGGTGAGGGAAGGGTATGACAACCGGGGTCCCCACGGGGCCCTGGTCGTCAGCGGCTAGGGGCTCCTTTGGCGTGACGCGGGTGCGCAGGTCCATGTTGGGCCGCGGCTGTTACTGGGCCGGCTGCGGGGTAAGGGAAAAAGAGGGAAAGGCAGGCCGGTTCACGAGCCAAGGGAGAAAGAAGGGAAGCAAGCCTAGCTGGGCTAGTTCGAGGCCACGTGCCAGAAATGGCTTTTCCATTTCTTACCTTTATTCTTTTTCTTTTCTTTTTCTGCTCTGTATAATTCATATTCATATATATATAGGTGATAAATGTAGCATGTTGCAAATAGATGTTTAATGGACCTACATGGTCCTATATCATGTTAGGGTATTATTCCCTATAATAGTATATTTATTTATCTCTTAAATAAATATTATTGGTCTTTTTATTTAACAACACATAAAATCCGAGAAGAGCCAAATCACATGTTTGATTTAGAATGCAACAAGGATGATACAACTAGTGCCACATACAGATACTTCTAGTGGAACATTTGGACATAACATATGAAGTGGGGGAGAAACATGAGAAGCATTGGATATATGATTCCAATGTAAGAAGCTTGAGCAAGGTGAGGGGAGTTAGAGTAACATGATGAGTAATTTACACAAGAGAGAAACTCTAGAGTTAGTCTGATGATTCATAAGTACAAGAGAACACATGGGTGATTCACATGTGCATCCTTGGTGCAGAACTTATGATTCAGGGGTGTAAACAAGAGGTACATTGGGTACATGATTCCATTGATAAGAGGCATAAACAAGATGATGAAATTTAGTGGAGCATGATGGGGAATTAGATATGAGGAGGGCTCTAGAGTCTAGACTTATGTAACATGCGTACAAGGGTACAACAATGGTGCTTAACTCATGACACAGAAGGTGCTAGACAAGGAAGCTTATCACATATGGCTTAAGATTAAATAAAGTCATATGTGATGATGGTATTAAATAAAGTCACTAATATATGTGCCAGATGCAAAAAGGACAGGGTTTCTATAAGACATACAATATACATGGGCATATTTTAAAAAAAATTATTAGTTATATTTTTTGATATTCGTAATTTTTAGAGTTGTTACACGTAGCATCTAATCTAACCAGCCATTCATCATTTATCCTCCTGACCCTTCCACATGTCCACCCATACGTGCACCTCCGGCTCCCTCCCGTCACGGCTTCACCTTCCATCCGAGCACAGCAGCACCGGCACGTCCACCCAGCAGCACCGCCGGTACGGCTCCCTCTCTTTGGTTTCCGTCCCAGCGCCGCGCGCTATCAATGCCGCGGCGACGCACAGCACCTCCGCCCAACAGGGCCGTCCGTACTGCTCCCTCCCTCCGGCATCAGTCCCACCGCCGCCCGTTATCAGTGCCACTCCAATGCGGGCGTCCAGCAGCCTCCACCCCTACGAGTTCCTCTATTCATCTTCCTGTGGCCCCCTCCATTTAGATCCCTGCCTTTTACGTTTCCTCCGTCCAGCATCGCACATTGCCTCCTAGGTTTCCACGTGATCAATTCTCTCATTCAATTGCACGTTTCTGGTGATTAATTCCCCTGTTTAGATTTACTTTCCCACAATAATCTCCTTTGCTTACTCCCCATTTGTTCATAGCTATTGGCCCCAGGTCTCTCATTCTCCCTCTGATGCAGACCTGCACATTGTGGCAGGTAAGGGTACGCCCATAGGTCTTGCAATTTCAATCCCCTCTGCTCTATGACTTCTTTCAATTATCTGGACCCTATCTGTTCATCGATTGCCTTCCTTTCGATTTTTGTTCCAACGAAGATTTAGTTTGCAAGGTATGTCTGAATTTCCTTACAGTCCATATTTTATTACATTTCCAAAGATTGGTTGCCAATGTACGTTTAAATTTATAGTTCATATTTTCTTACGGCTTTATGTACAACTCATATTTTCTTACAAATTGCAATTCTACGATCATTAGTAAAAGTTATAAAATTCCATTAGCAACAAACAAACCTGGACAAGGTTCGATCCGTTTAATTACCACATGGTCATGGCCGCTCACACCATAGAAGCTCACGTATTTTAGCTCTCCAACCAGATCCAACTGGAATTTTTTTAAATTTAATCTTTTTTAATTAATATTTAAAAAAATTCTGTTTTAAACTTATTTTCACCATGCACCCTTTTTATCGCGCCAAATCATTTGGCGTGACTAAAGCACGTCGTCACGCCAAATGATTTGGCGCCAAGAGTTGACCGGGGCCACCACGGGTCCTACTTCGTCGTGCCATATGCATTGACGCGACGTGCTTGTCGCACCAAATGATTTAGCGCAACAAATTTGAAGTTAAGGAACAATAAATTTTACTATGATTTGGACAACAAAATTTATTTTACCATGAATTAGTAGTATCACAAACCATGTAAAAAATTTTCTAAGAGGCTAAACCATAGTAATTTTTTGTCGAACACCCGTCGCGCTAAATCATAGTAAAGTTTAGGACTTATCTAAGTGACTAAATCATAATAAAAATTTATAACTTCAGAATTTTGTTGCAACCCTGTCACGCCCGTCATGGAAGTGCATATGGCGCATGTATGCTTTATCAAAAATCCTTCATGTTATATTAGATTTGTTTGTCAGGAAGTGCATATGCTTTATCAAACTGTAAACAAATGGAGCTCTTGCATGGCTGTGACAGTTCCTCTGAAAAAATAATAGATGGTTCATGGGATCGTTGCAGGACTGTCTACATCTGAAAAAGAAGACATAGCACATGTATTAATTCGATTGATCTTGGGAATAGAAGTCTACAATGTATTGCAGGGTCTCCCATTTCGATCTATTAATGTTTGTTCCTAATATTTGACATACAGAGGACACTTCATTCCCGGTTAAAACAAGGGTCTCTATATTGCATCAAATATTTCTAGCTTCTCAATGCTTGCGCAACATACTGAAGTTTTTACCACTTTTATTTAATATAGGCTGCATTGCCCAAACAAAGGTGTGTTACATCAAGACCATGTAACCAGCTTTTCGGGGTATGTCTTGATTCAATGCTTCGGCCAAGGGACTCTTCTTATCTATGCTTATTTTAGTATTATGCTTTGATTCTCTTTCCAATCACACTCGCAGTTTGTACCTTTCTATTCTTCTCCCTAATCGGAACTGCCGTCCCCGGTTGTAATAATAAATTGCTTAAACTGCTAATTGTGGTTCAAATGACATTTCGCTCCTTGCAACTATATTAATCCCAGTGAATAACTTTGCCAAGCATTGCCATTGTTTACACCATGGCAACATGAATCTACATTGTAACTAACTTCACTAATCTTTTCCTTGCATGTGTCCTACCCCGTGTGAAGCACGGGGGTAACAGCTAATTCTTATATATGTTTATATTACTCCACGTCACCACTATATGAATTGTCATATCATATCATATTAGTGATTTATTCAACAAATTTCCGTAGCAACGCGCGGAGAATTCACCTAGTATAACAGGTAATTTAGGAAAAGATTTGCGCGTGTTTGTATTATCTGTGGCCTTATTTCTGGTTTTAGGGGCTGACACTACCCCTATTCGATTCCGATTCCGAGCAGAAATATGAAAACAAATATAGCATCGGTGATATCCGTCCGTATCTAATCCGTGTTAGGCTAATAGCCTATAACATGTACTTGACGAAAATAGGGTACCAGACACTGAACCAAAAGGCAACTAAATTCAATCTCTATGGCTAAGATTCATTATGATTGAAGTCTGTGTGTGCAATCAATGTAATCAGGAATCATCACAGACTTCACTACACACACGACCAAACCCGTACTCTCGATTGATTTTGCTGACACACACACATCCTTATGATTATGTTTGACTATAACTTGAAGATTGCGTAAGGATTGGGTACTATATGCTCAGACGCCATTAGATTCACAAACGAAAAAGAAAGCCAGATATTGTGACGAACATCTGCACACACGGATATCATGGCAACGCTACATCCAGAAATCCAAAAATAAATAAAACGGTGCTACAAGAGACAGCATTTGGATGACATTGATAATATCAGTTTTAACTCCATCCAAAAACAAATTCGGAGTACACAATAAAAGGAATCTTCTCTGAAGAAACCAGCACACAAACTTCCTCCTTCTTCCTCTATATAAGCCTACGTAATTTATTGTATCCAGCCTCACCACAGGGATATAAAGGACTATCATCATCATCCTACACAGAAGCACCGACAGTGCTGGCTAGGAAGCATTTCTTTGACTGAGGGGGCCAAGGCAGAGGATTGGGATCGTGCCATCCACATGGCCTGTTCATGTGCTCAGATATCTCTGGTGTTGGTAAGGCTCTCGACATTGATAGGAAGATCCTCGGCCGACCTGTGCTAATTTCATGCAATGTGTAATATGGGAATGCAAAACTTCCCAGTTCTTCCCATTCCTGACATGTAACACAAGTATGGGCAGTGTTATCGTGCACTACCACATTGAGGCATAGACTTTTATTGCGCGGGATACAGGTGATCTATGCACCAAGCCAAGTTTTATTTATAGTCAAACAGGTTTAATCTACGTTCCTTTATTTATCCTAAATATGTTTCTAAATCTTTCACCAATTGGATTGCATTGGGCTCAGATGCATATGAATGAAAATAAATGCCTCCTGCATGTACATTTATGTTCGTATTGAAACATGAACGCCCGAAATGTAAATGGCACAAGAGACTGATTACATATAAAAGTAATGGAGCTAAAAACATATTTTGTCTTGCGTCGCCTTGCCAGTCAAAGTTTGATTTTAATAACCAGACCTGTGAATAATATCGGGTATTCCTTGTTCAGATACAACTAGAATCAGAAGATAGAAACCACATATATCTATAGTAAAATGATACAGAAATGACAGCTAAAAACATTACTACCAAAAAGAAATACATAACCGACCAGACAGAAACACAAGCATCTGCACAAGGGTATCAATGCAACATTATACTACCAAAAAGAAATGAAACAGTAATACAGGGAACAGCATTTGGATGACATTGATAATATCAGATTTAACTCCATCCAAAACAAATTCGCAGTACACAATAACAGGAATCTTCTCTGAAGAAACCAGCACACACAACTTCCCCCTTCTTCCTCCATATAAGCCTACATAATTTATTACTCCAGCCTCACCTCACAGTATATACATTACAACAGGGATCTAAAGGACTTCCATCATAATCATCCTACCGCTCCGGGTGTCAAAACTGTGAATCCAGGACAAAAATCAAGCCGCAAAAGCCCCCTCAACACAAGCTTTACAACCGACCACCAAAATTCGACACTGACAAAGGGGAAAAAAGCAAAGGCAGAAACTTTGCATCAAGCACTACATGTCAGCCTAGCTACTATCCCTACCAAGGAATTTCACCTAACTAGGAATCTCGTGTGCTTGAATGTCCTCAAGAAGGCTCTCCATAATGGACATCTGCAAGATAAGACTGCAGCGAGTAGCAACCAGAAGAAAAAAGGGGGTGACCACATTCACCTTGTACTGTTGCTGTATAACAGCTCCTACCAAAAATGTATACCTAAATGAAACTAGAGTAAAAGAGTGACCTAAACTTGGCAGACCCTACTAGGGAGCAACTATAACATTAATCCCAGGAACTTGGAGCCCCAGCTCCACCACCGTATCCACCACCACCATATGAGGAGCCACCGCCATAACCACCACTGCTGCCTCCACCATAGTAGTCGCCACCACCTCGAGATCCCCCCTTGCCAAATGAGGAAGAATCGTTGCGGAAGTCACGGCCACCAAAGCGGCTCCCTCCACCTGAGCGCCGGTTCCTCCCACCACCACCACCATAAGAAGGACGAGCAGCATAGCGCAAGAGCCATGCAGGTACTTCTTGGTTAGATTCTGTCATTAGGTCAGCAAGAGATCTTGCCAGTGATGAGTTATTATCATTGAAGAAGGCAGTTGCAAGTCCGCTCTTCCCAGCTCTTCCAGTTCTTCCAATCCTGTGTACATAGTCGTCAATATCATTGGGGAGATCGAAGTTCACAACATGAGCAACATGTGGAATGTCGAGGCCCCGAGCTGCCACATCAGTTGCAACTAAAATTGGAGTTTGCCCACTCTTGAAAGATCTCAGAGCATACTCTCTTTCCTGCCATGAACAGTAGATCAATTACATTAGGAAAAGGAAGACCGATGTTAAAGAAACATCTTTGTTTATAACAAGTAGCTACAGACTTTAAAATCAAGCTGAACACGGTTAAAGAATACAGCAGCATTGGAACTTTGAACTTGATGGACGAACAAACAAGTAGACAGCATTAGCAAATTCCTCAAAGTGCTTTGTATTGTAATAGTTATAAATATCAGGATATAGCTAAACCATCATTAAAGCTTCCAGGACACCGCTAAACCAGATAGCAACAATAACAGGTAAATATGTATTTCATGGCACCAACTGCCCACTGGAATAAGTATACTGCAGCGAACAATTTTATAGCTAAATGTATCCATTATTGTGCAGAACGAGCTGTTCTGAACAGAGTAAAACCAAAAACAAACCTGCTGGTTTCTATCTCCATGAATAGAAGTAGCTGGAAACCCATTCATGCACAACCAGCTTTCCAGTGAATCAGCACCCCTCTTAGTTTCCACAAAGACAAGCGTGAGAGTTTGCTGCAACATAAAATAGACAAGAAAATAAGAACACAAAGACAAGTGTGAGAGTTTGCTGCAACATAAAATACACAAGAAAATAAGAACACAAATATAAAATATTAGAACGTTGATTGGATCACACAACAAAAAATTGATAGTCAATTATTACCTTTCCTGTATCCCTTTGTGCATGAAGAAGATCCATCAGGTGGCTTCTTTTGTCTGCCTCCTGCACAAACTCAACTCTCTGGGCAATCAAATCAGTACTCGACCCAACTCTTCCAACAGCCAGGAAGATGTAGTTATCCAGGAAATCCGATGCCATTTTCTGTATTCATTGGAGTAATATCAATATCATTAAGCATGCAAATCACAACTTTGACACAGAAAATAATCAGCACAAGGAGTAACTTGAAAAAGTTACAGATGCCCCTGATTGATCATTACCAAATAGAAGTTCTTGACAAGGGGGAAAAAAAGATGATTCAAGAATATATCTAGAGATCAGAACAAGAAACAGCAAAAGACAATCCTACGTCCACACTAATTGTTTCAGTTTATGAAAACAACCAAGAAGCTGAATGTGGACAAAGCAGAGAGGAACCAGATATATGCAATGCACATATTAATAGATCAGGCATACTAGGTTTTTCTTTGACAACATACTAGGTATTTATGTTATGTTAAGCAATAGTACTACATAACACAACTCACATAGCTTACTTGTTAAATTAAATATTCAGCTATATCAGTGTGGATTTATCGATTGCTCATTTCGTCCATACAATTAAAATCGTATAGCATATGCAAGCACAAAAATAGATATACGGATTCTCTACTTCACCATAATTTACATGAAAGTTATCCCTCTAGAAAAACATGTCTGATCAAACACAGGATATTAGTGAAGTAAATACAAAACAGCAAGGAGAAGAAATACTGTAGAAACAGACACAAATTTACTAAAAGAACAGCTTACAAGAAATATGATTGTTTATTCATGAAGCGCACAGATTTAACACTGCCAATTGCCAACCAAACATAAAAAACAGCTAACCTGGATCTCCTTTGGGAACGTCGCACTAAACAGCATTGTCTGCCTGACACCTGGAAGAGGCATGTCCATTTGCTCAACAATTCTTCTAACTTGTGGTTCAAAACCCATATCAAGCATTCTATCTGCCTCATCAAGAGCGAGGTATCTAATTGACTGCAAAGATACTCTTGCCCTTTCCAACAAATCAACCAATCGGCCAGGGGTAGCCACAAGAATGTCAACACCCTTCTCAAGCTCTCTTAACTGCAAATGAGAATTATAAATTAAGAATGTGATACAAATTTAAGAAAACAAGTAATAAATAATCAGTGGCGAAGGTAGAGCAAAATAGAGGTGGGTGCCTCTCTCTTATAGGTATGAAAACTTAATCTTCAACTATGGTGAACATTTGTTTCTAAATAGTGGTTTTTCAATTTTTTGTGGATGTCTGAGCACCCACAGGGCTACAATGTAGCTTCACCCCATTAAGTAATAATGGTCGGTTCAACCATTCTGTAACAGATGTGTGGGAAAATGTATTATTTCTAACACTATAACAGATAAGGGGAGCTATATGCTGTGTACCATGCCTTGGAACCTTTAGTATTAACTACGTCATCTTTGTAGTTGTTTGAAGGCTTAGCATGCATTGAATTCGACAAAAAAAAGTGCAAGGAAGCATCAACAAGTATCTGTTTTGGATAAACCTTGTGCCATGTGAATCACAAAAACCTATCATTCTAACAGAAAAATCAATATAAAGCTCCAAATTCTCTGCGCATGATAGTATATGCACAGAAAAAATCAATATAAACCAGCTAACTAACTGATACATTGGGTCAGGAAATATATGCCAAGCAGACTCTCACAAAACTAAACGAGCTATTAAATAAAAACTACAGATAGTCCATGTCCATGGACAAACCAAGTCGAATGAGCTGCAGAGATGTATTAAAAAATTAACAGGACTTTTAGACTGTACCTGCTGAGTAATTGGCGCTCCTCCATAAGCGACAACTACCCTAACACCAGTCTGATACGAAAACTTCCTGGCCTCTTCATGAATCTGCACAGCACAAGAAAAGAGAAGAGCATTAGCAACCATCAACCACACACCACAAACATGACTGGATCTGCCGAATCTCGCTCTAGAATGAATGACCGACCGACCCACCTGCATGGAGAGCTCTCTGGTGGGCGACAGTATGAGCGCGGACGGGTACGCCGTCCGCATCCCCATCCCGCCACCCCGCCTCCCTCCTCCTCCGCCGCTGGACGGCGGCCCCTTCATGATCCCACTGATGATGGGGAAACAAAACGCGGCCGTCTTGCCCGACCCAGTCTGCGCGCACGCCATGAGGTCCCTCCCCGCCAGCGAGATCGGGATGGCGTGGCGCTGCACGGGCGTGGGGCGCACGTACTTGCACCGCCGGATGTTGGCGTTGAGCGCCTCGCCCAGGTCGATCTCCGCGAACGTCGCGACGGGCGCGGGCACCTCGCGGCCGGAGGTCTCCACGGGGATGTCCTCGTACGCGTCGAAGTTGATCCCCGTGTTCTGGTGCTCCTCGAACGGCGTGGCGCCGGAGGAGGAGTCGGCGTCGGGGGCGCCGTAGGCGGGGGCGTCGGAGTCCGCGAACGGGTCCGGCTCCCGGTCCCAGGACCGCCCGCCGCGGGGACGGCCCCCGCCGGAGCCGAATCCGGCGGTGGATGAGAAGCTGCCGGGGCGGGAGAGGAGGCCGGCTGTGGAGCGCGGGGGTGGGGCGGAGGAGGTGGGAGCGGTGGTGGTGGAGGCCGGGCGGTTGCGGAGGTGGGGCGGGACGTAGGAGGAGCGGGCGGGGCCGTTGGGGGTGGGAGCCGGCGCGGCGACCGGGGGAGGCGGGGCGGGCTCGGCGTCCGCGACGTCGGCCCAGGAGGTGCGGGAGGACGCCATGGCGGCGGATCTGCGATGCTGCGGCGGCGGCGGAGGGCGAGGGGAGGGCAAGGGGAGGAGGAAATCCGAATCGGGAACGAGGGGGATTTGGTGTGAGTTTTCTCTCTCTCTCTCTCTGTCTGGAGGAGGTGGTGGGATCTGGGATCGATCGATTGTGGGGGGTGAGGTTGGTGGACGGGGAGGACGGACAGTTGTAAACCTTGCGAGATTATGCTGTCGCGACAGCCTGCCTGCGTGCGGCTAAAAGCGGGGTGGTGGGCTCGTGGCGATTTGGCGTGGTGGGGGCGGGGGATGCGTGGCGAGAGCGCGGGGACGACAGGTGGAGGAGGCGAGGCGGAAAATATCTTGCCGGCGTCGCCCGCGGAATCTGGGATGGAGGTTTCGTGGTGTTTTTGGTGACGCGTCGCGGAGACGTGAGAAGCCGGGAGGGATTATGCGGCTTCTTGGCTTCGTTTTGGTTGGTGACGTGCCGTGCCGTGTTCCGATCGGGCTTTCCAAATGCGTGTTTGAGCTTGCTATATTGCTACGCGTAGTCGCTCGGCGTGACGACCGACGTGTGTTTTCTTTCCAACTCGATCGGTCAGCGCGGATGAAATTGTATGCGAAATTTGACAGCAACATGGACCGATATATATATAATTTAAAATTCAAGTTTAAAATTCACGAGTTACTATTTATGTCACTATTCAAATTCAGCGGTTACTATTTAAATTCACGGTACTATTTAAAATACTGAGCACTATTCAAATTCGAAATATAAATAGTGCACGAGCACTTCACTGAGTGAGTGGCTCAGGCACTTCAAAAGTTTGTAACTATTCATAGCACTAATTCAGCTACTATGCAAGGCACTTGTGGGTGTAGTGTGCGTGCGTGATTAACGAAATATGAAAGCGACGTGCGCGTGATTATATGTGTATGCAGAGTATACGGAATTATATATGCGTGGAATTCTCAGGATCTTTGCAAGGCTGGTGAGATCAAACTTTCAGCCGGTCGTGTGACTATGCTTGTGTCTGTCCTACTCGGTACTCACAGTATGCATCACCTAACTTGCTACAAAATCAGGCTAACC
Organism: Bothriochloa decipiens; assembly: GCA_023333625.1. Lineage (NCBI taxonomy): Eukaryota > Viridiplantae > Streptophyta > Magnoliopsida > Poales > Poaceae > Bothriochloa > Bothriochloa decipiens. The sequence continues at coordinate 15,067,991 of CM041636.1, forward strand.
TGTTCTTCTCCCTCGCTATCCCCAGCCATGAACACACAGGACTCATGTCCTATCGTCTCCCCAGGCAGTTCCACCCGAAGGGAACACTTCTCTACGGACACAGGGTTCTCTAAAACGCCGCTATATGGGCTAACACGAGAACAACTCAACGCAGAGGTTTCTCCTCTAGGGTCCCTAGCATAGAGACATCACCCCATATAAACAAGCTTAAAGGACAACCGGGATTAAAACAGAAAAGCTTAATCTATTTTCACAAGACAAACTTATATACGGCTTTCCCTTTCAGGAAACCCCAAGCACTTAGCACAAACCTTAATTACCTTACAAGCACGGAAAGTTAGTGATCTTCCTTATTCTCTAATTTACAACACTGTTGGAGTAATACAGTGGTAGTGGGGTGTTACTATTATAGTGGGTGGTTTCTCAGAGTGCTTCTGAGATCATGGCTTCATGGTGTATTGTGGAAGTGGAGTATGTGGTTGAGCGGATGAGTCGATGAGTCGATGGTGTGGGAGCGGATACTGAATGCAGACGCTTGGTATCTCCTTTTAAAGACCCAAAGGAGCCTTTGGAAGTGTCTGTCGTGGTTATCAAGATGTCCTTCGCACTTATCCTCTGAGGGGTGAGAGTCCCTCACGGCCACGTCTTCTGGACAGCTGGACGGTCTTTAATTATTTGCCTTCGAGATTATCTTCTGGCACTGTTTCATGACAATGACTTCATCTTCGATAATTGATGCTTTCCTCTGATGGATAGGGGACTTTCAGAATATTTTATTCTATTCACTGTATATTCCTTTGCGTTGGCTGTTGCGCTGGCTATTTTCACTCAAAAATATTCAAGGGTATGGATATGGTCTTTCACGCCTGAATAATTGATGTTACAAACATCAATTACAGCACTCTGGCATGTGTATTGAATTCAGTGATATTATCTTCTTTTCTGGGCCAAATTGTTGATAACACTTTATCAACATAGGGAATATATATTCTTTGATATTGATCTCAGACTGCCTTGTCTCTTCTTATTTAGTCAATATCTTCTTCAATGTCTGAATCATCAGGCTGGCATATTTTATAGTGAGACAATAAATCTCTATATTCTTCTCTTAAATCACATTCTTCACCATAATTGGGTTTGATCAATCTTTCAACTTCTCGTTGTATTATACTATATCTAGTATAATAGTAATCTCATAAGAACACCTTTATTATCTTATTTTGATACATCATATGATATTCTGAATCAAACATAATATCTCCTTGTAATTCTTTTGCTTCACTGAATACTCTCTAGTTATCATGGTTTGTCTTTTTGGCAAATAACTCTTCATATTTCTCCTTAACTCTCCATACATTGAGGAATCTATATTGTCTTTTTATAATATATATATCATGATTAGCTAGCCTTATTGGCTGAGTAAATCTTAGCGGATTAGAACAGAATTTGATCTTATATTTACCTTGGATACAGGCTAACTTCTTTCATGCTTCTTTAATAACTTTTTCAAGATCAGATTTAAGAATTTCTTCAAGCGTACCATATATATCATGGATTAGCCCATGATCAATAATGGTCTGCAAGGTTATATCATCTTCAGTATTTCTCTGTATATTTCTAAAATATTTCAAGTCTATATCAGCCATAAATATTATAAATCTTTGATGAGACTTGACAATAAGTATTTCATCGATATATATTAAAGGAAAAGTATTTGCATTAACAGTTATTCCTGACTACCTTTCTTTCCCTTCATATATTCTCATGAAGTAATTTTGTATGTCTTGAAAGGTTTTGTGGTGCCTTTCAGCATATTTTTCCTATATTAAATCTATAATTTCTTGTGGAAAGTATGACAGAATATGAGTAGTTTTAAAACTTAATCGGGGAAATAAGAACTCTTGTGGAATATTAGTTATATGTTGGCAATCTACTTTCTCTGACTTTATTTCTTTTGCTATCTTATTTTTCTCATATTTTGTATTTACTATCATTTTATTTTCTATTTCTCTTTGGTCTAAATATAACACACATGCTTGTCTTTGGCATTGACTGGATGTTGCTCTTTCTCCTGGATCTTGATAATATATGCAGAACACGCACCTTATATTCATTCCTACAACAATAGATAAATGTGAACATATATCAGGTAAAGTATTGTCTTTTTCTTTATATGCTTAAATATTATTTGATCCATCATTTTTATCTTTAATCCAGATAACTCATCAATTAAATCTAATTCTTCATCACTTCATTCTTTTTCTTCATCATATTCAATCTCATCTGCTTCTATAATTGAATATATTGATTCATCATCCATTATATCATCATCACATACTAAAATATTTTCATTTACACTATCTATTATTAGAACCTTTTCTTGTTCTTTTTGCTTATTAGAATACCTCTTCTTATCTTTATTAGGGAAAGTTTTACTCAAGTGATCTGGTGAATTACAAATAAAACATCTACAAGTACTATCATAATTCTTTCTGAGATTATATCTTCTTATATTTCTCTTATGTAAGAAAGGAGCTCTATTATCTGATCTTCACAGAAAATAGCGCTTCTTTGTTCTCATGTTATCTTTTTTATAATTCTTAAAATATTTCTTATGCCTAGATCTCTCTTCTCCATATGGTAATGGTATTTGAACTATTTTATTACAAAAATTATAATCAGATTGCTTCATTGACCTTTGAGCTTGAATATTTGTGCATATCTTTCTTAGTTGCTTGAATATAAATGTTATAGCCTGAGAGATTTTATATTCTTTACCATCTATTTTTTTTATATTCTTCATATATCATAGATACTAAAGGATCTGGCAGCTTATGAAAATATTTTTCAACAATACCTTTATTATAGCCTTACTTAGCAGTTGAGGCGTTATATAAATAATGCTAAGAAATTTTTTTAATTTTTTTCTAATTTGTTAGTGATAGTTTTTATAATTCTCTTAATCTTTCATTTTGTAAAACCGTATATCCAAGTTCAGGGTCTTCTCCTATTATAATACTTGATATAATATTTGTAAAATTATATGGGTTACTTCTAGGTCTTTTTAATTGTTGATAGTAAATGAAAAAGGCGTCTACCCATTGTTCCCATAAAATCTTAACTGATTCTCCTAAAAATATTTCTAAATATGTAATCATATCTTCTACTCTATTTTCAATATTATGTTGATTTTGTATATATTTTTGCACTATTAACCCTTTCCATATGCTGATTATATTCGGCCAATCTATAGGGTCATGTGCTGCTAAATTTAATATAGCACCATCACTTGAATTTTCAAATTAAACCTTCTTTTCAAAATCTCTTCTTTTTGAACCCATATATGTATATTGTCCGGATATATAGTTATATGTAGTTTCTTCTTTTTCTGGTGGCCATATTCCTGGAGTTCTAGTTGGTCTTTCTTTTTCTCCTTCAATGTTTATATCTGAACCTCGTTTTCTTTTTGATGCACTTGGATCTAGTTCCATTGCTTCTATAGTAATATCTTTTCTACGTGCTATTTCATATTCTAAAGGTTTTATAAAATCTACAGAGTTAGTTCTAGTTATTTTATTTATATCCTCATTATCTTCTTCTTCATAGCTTTCTAGTAGTAATTTATCATTAATCTCCCATTGCTCTTCTTCACTTATATCATTGTTTTTGTCTGCCTTTTTAAGTTTACTGTCAACTAACTCCTTTTGAACTTTATTATTTTTAATTTCTATCAGTTTTGGCTTGGCTTCGTATTTCTTTATTGGAACACTAAGTTTTTTGTTATTTAACTCTTTATCTTCCTTAATCTTCCATAGTCTATAAATTTATCGTCTAAAGTAAATTTCTTTTTCTCTTATAGCATTCCATTCACTTATGCCAGTTCTAAAATATTCATCAGAAATTTTTTTAATCTTTTGCTCATAATATTTTATTTTATTATCTATATCTAAACTTTTCATAAATTCACATATGCTATTCCTTCTATTTTTTACTGGCTTTACTTCTAATTTAGATATTTCTAACTCATCAAAACTTTGATCTTCATAGGCTACAAACCTAATACTAGTTGATCCCTTTTTACTTTCATAGCTTATATAATCTTTAGATTGCTTTCAAATCTTTGGCTCTATCAGAGCACTTATATTTCATTCTTTGCCTGCTCTATCTTCAGAACTTATTTTTAGAGGACTCATAAACTTTATTTCTTTAAATTGCATGCTTTCTATTACATTATTCACATTTGTCTTATATTTAGTTCCACTTCTATTAGTTAGCCTTCCTAAGAATTCTATACTTACTAATAAGTTTGTTCCTTTAAAATCTTCATAGCATTTAGTCTGAAAACCAAAACTCATCTTTTCTATAAATGCTTTTACTGGCATTAATAAGTCTAGAGCTATATATGTTATTAGCATATTCTCATTCATATCTCCTTCTAAAAATCCTAATGTTGCTTTATTTATCGAATCCCATCTCTTGTCTAACAAAGTTATTAAGACCTTTGTTCCTAATTTCTTTCTTGTCGTACCTTTAATTCCTATGATATATTCCTTGATGTATATATTTATATTCAGAATATTTAAACCTATTTTCAATTTGCTTATTAACTATGCTTAGCTGAACAGGATCAACTAGAACACTTAATTCAACTTCTCTAGATATTCTGTATAATCCATTTTTATTTTCAAACCAACCCATTTGATATATTTGTTGGGGTCTTATCTTTCTTAAATTATCTTATATATATATTATAATAATAATAATAAAACCATACTCTATTTTCTTGCCTAAAAAACTAACAAAGCTGGAGCATTGCGAAGCCCTTACAAGAGGGCTCAAAAGCTCAATCTACTTTTCAGTTTCTTCAACCATTGGCATTCGATTGCGTGAAAGCGCCTTTTCCGTATCATTGGTGAGTAACTGTGGTAGCGTTTTTTTGAAGGTCGACGTAGGTTGCACTGGGTTCGACCCAGATCGACCCGTGTTTGGTTGAGGGGTGCGTCGGTGTGGGTTCGACCCAGGAGGGGATATTCCTCCGGATGCGGGTTGGAGTGGTCCGTCCAAAAACAAATAACACCGCAAACCCACATCAACGGCACCGGAGCGCTCACATTCACGACCACGCCGGCATAGGCCCCAACCACCGCCCTGATCACCGACGTTCGCGGTGACACCCGTCTCAAGCGCTCGTGGTTGTGCTTCTCTCGTCTTGTCTGCGCGGCCGCCTGCAGGGATGCCGAGGCGGGGTGCTATGGCTGCCGGCACCGTACAGGGCCGTGGGGGCGGGATGCGAGTCGGTCGGCGCCCTGCAGGGCCGCTAGGGTGAGGCGCTGTGACCAGAGCACGATGCGAGTCGCCGCCGCGACCCAAGGCGGCGGGGCCGCCAGAGCGAGGCGCAGCGCATCGATGCAGTTTAAGTGTTGCTCGAGTGCATGGGGAAGTAGAAGAAGAAGATAAGGGAAAAAAATAAAAGAGATGGCATATGGGTCCCACTAATTGTGCTATTAACGGTGTTAAAATAACATCTATTTCATCCCTCTCCATCCCTCCAACCAAACACAAAACTGAAAAGGCTCCAACCGTCAAACCAAATAGGAGATGAGTTCATTCCATCCCACAAAACTGGGTTAGACCCGACCCAACCCACTTCACTCGCAAACCAAACACAAGGTATGTCATCTCTTAGAACCTCAAGGTATTGATTCGGCAATGTGCCTTCCAATGATGCAATTTTAACAACGAAAAAAATAAAAATCATGTGCCTCCCCTCAGTGTTCTCAGCAGCATTATGATTCACGTGAAAATCCTTTGAGTAGAAAATAAGCAGCAAAAACAAGCAAACAACCCACTAAAAAAATGGAGATGCAAAATTTGGGAAACAAAAAGATTAGTGTGCTCTAAATTCCAACAATTTTATTTTGAATGGAAGAAACTGATATATTGTAGCGTCGTCCCTTCTTGTAAATCTCTATTACCCTTGATCTCTGTCAAGTGTGAACAAGGGCAAAACAGTGGCTTCGGATTGTTTTTGAGCCAGTTTGGTAGATTTTTAAAGCCCTGAAGTGACGTTACATTTACAAATAACTCCTAATTCAGCCTAGGACATGTGCCTAGGCACTCTTTCACCCTATGTTTAACCAAAATTAAGCATAAAACTGAAATTAGGAGTTGCACATTACAACACTAAATGATGGGATCCTTTTTACCATTAAGGAAATCCAGGGCCTAGGCAGCAAAATGCTGAATACACAACCATTTCTCTCTTTTGTCATTATTTATACTCTTCTGTCAATCTATCTATACTGAATCCTCATCACTTCTCTCAACGCAATCTATCAGAGCTTTGACGCAAATTTGGCCTTCGAGCTTGCCTCAGAACCACTCTGTTTTGCTGCTGTAGTGGCGGCCTTGCTTTGCATTTGTGCCTTCAATTCGTAGAGGAACATGTGGGCTTCGTCAAAGTGAGGACTTGTACCTTTCTTCACGTTGTCGATCCAAGCAAGGATCCTCTGATGACCTCCCAGAAATTTGTCCCGCATATCATCACCAAGAGCCTGCAAGCCACATATGTCAACACTGCAGTAAAACATAATCTCACAAAGTCTTGAGTCCGAAGGACGAGAAAACAGCATTCTAGTGTAACTCTACCAGAATTCTAGGCAAATAGAACAGTGAATCGTGGCCTTCCTCTTGCCACCATAAAGAGGATGGTTAAACACCAAAACAAACATCGAAAGCAAAAAAATTCGATCAAGGGTACAGGCTGTGACCAAAGCTAAGCAGCTCAGGCTTCCTACCACGCAATATATAAACATATTAGGTGAAAGGTACAGAAATGTCACCAACCTTAGGATCACTCTACTCTGTGGCAGATGCAGAAAACAATTCAGGAGGGGAGAGGGGGGGGGGGGTCTAATCTCTTCAACTTCCCCCTCTCTCTCTCTATTTTTCTTCTTCTCCATCACCCTCTCTAAACCTCCATTAAAGCACCAGCTGTAGGAGGGGGGGGGGGGGGGGGGCTGGAGGCTAATAATTGTTAACAACCTATCACTTTGTTTTTTTTTTCCTGAAAATCAATTTCTCAATGAATTGCAATCTATCAATATCCTTGGAGTCCTATTTAAATACTAATTCAGTTCTTAACTTTCTTAATGAAAATTCTCACACTAGCATTCACTACTAATAAATAGCAATGAACTCTGTATTCTGATCTTAATAAAAAGATAGAACAAATACAGCAGGCCTTGTGTTATGCCCATGCTGCAATGGCACCACACTTTAACTCCTGACAAGGAAAACATACACAATGCATTTAAATAAGCAGTGTGCACACCTCCAATTGCATTATCTCACAAACAAGGCTTAGATCTGCGACTGATGGTTGGCGACTACCCAGTAAAAACTTGGCGTCACCTTTCAGCCATATGGATTCAATCCTTGCCAGGGATTGTATCAGCACTTTTTCTGCATGTTTTGTAGCCTCTGGACGTGGCCTAAGGCCAAGAAAAGGTGCCAATGCAGTGTAGTATACAAATGTTCCTGCACAGGCATAAACAATTAATATAAAGGGGGCATTTATTGAGACACAAAACTACATTACTAGGTGCTGAAAACTGTATGATCCAGCACAGTTTTGGAGGATTTTCTATTTCCATTGAAAGATGACTGATGTGTGACTACACTACACAATCTCAAGTGACCAAATACAAGGTGTTGGGTTCAAACAAACCAGATGGTCAGTGGAGCCTCCAACACTAAATCCAAAGATAACCTATTTGTTGAGTTTGAGGAAAAGAATGGATTATTCCATCACTACGATATGCATCATAAGCTCAAGGTGGCTGGAACACAAAGAAGTACTCATAGTGCCACCCCACCAAATTTACAGGATTGTAAGATGGATAGGACGCAAACCAAATACCAAAATAATTCATGGTAAATGATTACTCCACAATAGCCTAGAGGTACCTTCTGTGAGTAACTTTGGTTCTCACCTGCACCAAGACGCAAATTTGAGTGATGCCAATCCAAGACTGATTCAATTTTGGCTCTGGTAAACAAGTCAGCTGGATACCTGTACGAGACAAAATATCAAAAACAGTGGCTCTAAGATACCAAGGAAGATATATGACCCAAAACAATCATCAAAATATAACACACATTATCCTGTTCAAGTAAGGCTAGACCAACTCTGTATTAAGAAATCTGCTTTTACTTTCAGCATCTGTTACAGAAAAACTAACCAATTTAAGTAATCCTGCTATAGCAACTAAGCAACATGATCCTGCCTTATGAATCATGATCCAGCTTCAATAACTACTTCAACAAATCAATCATTGCCGGAAAGTTGAATAGGTTTCTGTAAAAGTTTAGTATATCTTTTGGCAGCCTAGATACTTAAATGGTATAACAAAGCATGTTTATAACAATGGCTGAAAAACTCAAATTCTGTGTACAAACTCATCAGCTCTGAAGTTACTGAATTAACTGAATTTTCATGAAGAGACAGATCTAGTCTTTGACATACTAAGACATAACAGAACTTAAAAAAAAAGTATAACTTGATCAGTTTACATCAAAGTCATTACTTTGAATCTGATGGGGAAAGATTTTATATGCTGCACAAAGCAAATCATTTGTAAATGTCATCAGCTTACAAGTTACAGAACCACGCACAACAATTCGAAGTGATACAGTGTGCAAAAGGTAGTCCATCAGAAACAACAACTTTAAAAAAAATTGAGCATCATTTATTATGTGTAGTACCAGTGATCTGCAACTCCAGGGAAGACCGTCGCAAGATACCTCAAAATGGCATGGCTGTCAAAAAAATGTCAAGTTTCGTCACAGTAAGCCAATTATCCCTTGTCGTTGGTAACAAGGGCAGAGGTGAGGAAATGAGAGTTGAATCACTGCTCTGCAAAACAAAGGGCAGAGGCACGTTGTCGTTTGCAACTCAAATTAAAGGTTGCTGCAGATAGCATTAGGCTGCTATGTCCAATCTTCTTACGATTTCCATAAACCAAATCTCAGTATCTATGCAACATATTTACTATCATTAGTATTATTAGTGAAGTTCAAGCATGTAAAGGATGATACACATAAAGAAACAGATAGTTCTAAAGGGTGGCCCGAGTTACATGGACTGTGATTAAACAAACTTGTAGCAAACGCAAGGTCTATAAAATTCGCTTGGGACATCAGATGCCTCCTAACCTTTTTTATGCTTGTCAGAATAAAAATAATATTGGTTTGTAAATTACAATTCAAAGGCAAAAGGAAAGAAAAAGTGAATACACACACTTTTAACTAGCAACCAAGCCAAATGTATTGAATCTATGTATGTGGATGTTTACAGACGAGGTCTCAACAAAGTTTGAGACAATCAGCAAGCAACTCATAAGTCATAAATCAGGGGAAATCCGCCTATACAAGTTTTGATAAGGCATGGTGTACCTTTCAAACAGTTTAAACCTTCCATCCACAATTGCAGGCACTTGTGCCATTGGGTTTATCTCTGAAGAGAGGAGCAGCAATAAGAGGAAATCAAGCAGCATGAGTTCCATGAATTTCGTAATACTAGTAGTGAAAAGAACATAGGCACATACTACTGATTTTGTACACATAATTGACACTCAATTTGGGACACAGGTGAAGCAATTGCAGCAATCTTGGCCAAAAGGAGGACGGAAATCAGGATTCAGATGAGCGTGAGGATGGTGACTAATGAAGGGAAAAGGGGGTACTTTTGAATTCAGGGGTGAGGTGCTGAGACTTGAACAGATCCACCGTGACCTCCTCGAAATCGATCTTGTTCACCCTGCACGCGGCGCCGGACATCAAGAATCGAGCGGGCGGCCGGCCTGCTTGAAGAACCGAACAGAGCAGAGCGCAGACCTACCTACCTGCAGAAGATGATGACGGCGCGGCTGGGCTGCGACCACCGGTGCGCGTATACCTTGATTGGCGCCATGGCGGGGCTTCGCCTGGAAACCTGGGAGCTTTTCGGACTGGCTTCCGCCTCCGGGTGTCTGGAGCTCTGCAGCCTCTACGCTCTGCTGTTCCGTTGTTGTTCGTCTCTCTCGGGGAGAAGACGAAAACGGATCTTGCCTCTGCTGCTCTCGGGGAGATACCTTCAGTGCACACGTGGCAATCGTGCTGTCCACTTCAGCAACTGAGTCTGAGATTGACTCATCACTCCTAAAAGCAAAACGGAGAAATAATAATATAAGAAGAAAACAGAAATGAAGAAATATCCGAAAATGATAATTGGTTATCAAGATCTATGCATATACGAGGCTTTTTGTCTTTTTTAATAGCAAAGAACAACTTTTAGAGGTGACCTCAAAGCGCTTTACTCATTGTTCATGGTATGTTATTTCATTACACGAGCCCTTATGTTTTAGGGCCATTAAATCTGTTGTGGTAAACAATAACAAATAGAGGCATATTTGTCTTTCGATCATATCCCACTGTCATTCCAACTCATTGTGCTATGTGTGTATAACGAGATGAGGGCGAGGAGCATCACTCTAGTTTCCTACATCATTATTTTTCACTCAACTAAGCTACGAGACCGAGAAGCACTAGAGACGCTAGATCAGGATGAGTCAACCTTGCTGGTAACGAGACAGGTGCACGCAGGGAAGACGCATCAGGAGGGAAATTGGGTGGCCACATGGGAAAGAGTCTGAGATGAAAAAGAAGAGTGTGACATTGAGTTATGGCAGCGATTTTTTTTTTCAAACTTTCAAAACGACTATCCACGTATCTCATCTTTGTCCGCAGCGCACGGCTGGTCCAAAAGCAGTCACGTCAACCTAAATTTTGCATAAACACCCCTCACTCATTTTTTTCCAAACTCTCCGGTCCATCCATCCTCTTCCGCAGCGCATCCTCGCGAGCAAGCTCGATCCGTGCCAGCCGGGCGCCGTCTCCGCCGGTTCCAAGGGACCGAGATCATGTGGTGGCGGCGCTGGAAGAGCACCTTGGCGTCGGCGGTGGCCTTTGCCCTGAGCTGCTGCAGCCTGGGCTCGGCGGCGGGGCGCATGCGGAAGAGCCCGCCGAGGCTGCGTGCAAAGCCCCGGAGCAGGCGGTTGGCGAGGCCGACGCGCACCAGCTCCCGCTTCATGCTCACGTGGTCCTTCTCCAGGTCCGTGAACCGCATCCACATCCGTGCCACCTCCAGCTTGAGCTCCCGGTTCTCCCCGCCACACTGACGCGTAGTTGTCCCGCGGGAGATGAACTTGGACGGGAGGATGTTGAAATCAAGCGCCACCTCCGCGAGGTAGCTGTCCAGCAGCTTGGCGGCCTTCACCAAGAGGCTCTGTTTCGGCGACCGCGGGCTGTCGTAGTCGAACCCGGCGTCCTCCTCGTTGTGGTCGTCGTCGATGTTGAGGAACACCGAGAAGATGCGCGCCACCACATCCATGTCGTACAGCGCGTGCTGCTGCCCGTGCCCAGCCGGCGTGGCCGCGCCCGCGCCTGCGACGATGAGGATGCCCTCGAGGTAGGCCCTGCAGATGCTGGACGCGGACACGGTCATCGCCGTCTTGAGGAGCCCTGAGAGGAGGGCCATGGGCACGGGGCTCTTCTTGGACTGCGCCAGGAGCAGGCCCACGATGGCCTCCACGACGGCGCGCTGCTTCTTGACGGCGTCGGCGTCCGCGCCACCACCGCCGCATCTGTGCACGTCCCTGGCCATGAGCCTGTGCAGCGAGTTCTACGCGTAGTTGATGAGGATCCGGGTCACCGTCTCCTGCTTGAGTCCCTTGGCCTTCACCGCGGACAGCAGGCGCTGGAAGAAGTCGAGCCCGAGCGCAGCCGCCGACTTGCCCCATCAGTCGCCGCCCGGTGAGACGAGGTCGGCGACGAACGCCGCGGTGGGCTTGAGCTGCGCGTGCCGCGGGCACTGGTCCAGCTTGTACAGCCCCGACGTGAGCTGCTACTTGCACACGTTGCTGGCGATGGCGGCGGGGCACGAATCCCAAGTCCTCGGCAGCCGGTAGTAGCGCCTCGCAGCTGCAGAGCACGGCGCCGGACCCCGCGATGCTGGGCAGCACGGCGTCGTGGAGGAACGCCTCGGCGTGGAGCTCCAAAAGCAGCACGACGTCGCAGAAGAGGATGGATGAACTCGAGAGTGAGGGAAAAAAATGAGTGAGAGGTGGGGGGAGGGGGGTTATGCAAAATTAGGCTGACGTGGCTGCTTTTGGACCATCCGTGCACTGCGGGCAAAGATGCAGTACCTAGATAGTCGTTTTGAAAGTTTGAGTATCCAGATGAAAGAACGCAAATAGTTTAGTTACCGAAGGTGCATTTTACTCTATTTTTATAATTTGAGAACAAAAAGTAAGTTAGCGATATTTAGGAGCCTCATTAGAGATGTTTACTCCGTCAATAAGAAATAAGTGTGGCATGCGCACACTTTGCTTCACCACCTACTCCTTTTGTTGCATCGACTCGATAGATAGTGGTTGGCCCATCACTGTCGGTTTCTTACAAACCGGCGGTGATAGTGGTCGATGGTCCATCACTCTCGCTTTTGTGGCTAAAACCAATAGTGATAGAACCAACCGACAATAATATTCATATCATCAATCACATCATATCACTGCTAGTTTTAGTAATGAACCTTGGTAGTTATACTGTTGGTTTATGTCTAAGACAACTAGTTTGTGGCTTGATATGTAACATAACATTTTATTGATGTTAATAAAAAAAGAGTTTATATACTTTTAAAGTTACTACTGAGTATCTAGAGGTAGAAGGGGATCTCAGATTGAGAAATTATCAAAGTACAAGTTATGGACCACAAAAATTTATGCAACTTTGTAGCTCATAGCTTTTTCATTTGAAATCATCTATCTAACAAAAATTATATTTGAGTTCTCACATTTGAAATTTGATTTTTTTAAACAACCTTGAATGAAGAAACAACTAAAACAAAAATTTTAGATATTGAAAATATACCCAACTTTACAGTTGACAACTCTTTCACTGAAAATTTTTTCTCGAGTTTAAGGGGGTGGCCCCCGGCCTTAAATTGCTAGACCATCAGTTGTTCATACATCGTAGAGCTCGTAAGCTCAAACACCATAAAGAATGCTGGCGCACACGGCAAACAACAGAGTTCAAATACTAAAGATAGATGCTAGAAACTCGCGAACATCAGACAACTAGAGGATCACATGTTCCAGGTGCCTTTCATCACGGAGAAGTCAATCCATTTGCTTTCTTCTTTTGCCTTCTCCCAATCTTCGGACAAATGTTCTTTCAACTCTTCAGGTGTCTTGCTGTCCCACTCCCCAGCAGTCATGTAGAGCAATCGATCCACCTTGTTGGTTATCTGGTCTAGCTAGACAGCCTTAGAGGACTTGTGGCGAGCAGCCTCAATTTGTGTAATCTTGACTGGAATTCTATCTTCTTTTCCTCTAGGCGGAGCGCATTCCAGTTCTCCAGCATGGCTGCTACCCTCAGTAGCAGAACATGACCATTTCTCCATGTCAAATCCTACAAACATATACTATTTCTTAGTTTCCAAAGCCCCCACAGGGCAGCAGCACAAAATGCATTAGCTATAGAAAAGTTTTTCTGGCTGAGCCACATAGTACCAATAGAGGCAAAATTAGCACCTACATCTCTATCTAGCACCTCAGACATATTGACCCAAAGCTGTTTGGCCACAACACAATCAAAGAACAGATGTTGCACACTTTCATTTTCTGTACGGAATAAACAAGATTTGTCATCCACATGTCTCCTAGTAGCTAAGTTATCTCTAGTCAACACTTTGTTTTTAGAAATAAGCCATAAGAAGTGGACTCTAGGGGGCACTTTCAAAGACCACAAAGCTGAGGTGTATACCTCTAAAATTAATGATTCTACAAAGAGATTAGGAGGAGTAGACTCCATTAGAAATGAATTGCCAAACTAGTTCATCATCTCTTTCTGAAAACTCAATAGTTGAAGCTAACTGAACTACTTCTAGCCACATGTTATACAACCTGTCATCAACACATCTTCTAAAGGTATCCCATATCTCCTCTACAGTGGCTGCCTTATCATTAATCAGAATGTAAATATCCTAGAACTGAATAGGTAAGCTAGAAGTCCCTATTAGCTAGAAGTCCCTAACCAGTTGTCTTCCCAGAACTTATATTTCCTACCATTGCCAATCTGCCATCTATAGCCCATCTTGTCTATAGAAGCAGCCCAAATCATGCCCTTAAAAAATTGAGATGCACCAGTAGTAGAGCTGTAGAAAATATTAGGTCTATTTGTTCTATACTTAAAGTCCAAGAACTGTTTCCATAATTTATGATCATCTAGATTATACCTATTAATCCATGAGGCTAAAAGACATAAGTTCAGATCCCTAAGATTAGGAACCCCTAGACCACCATATTCTTTTAACATGCTGACACTCTCCCAATTAGCTAAATGATATTTATGAGATTCTGGGTCATCATTCCATGGGCAATTTGCCATATGAGAGGTTAGTATTCGGATAGCCCATTTGGAAACTTAATAAAGGATAAGAGATAGATAGGGATACCAGCTAGACAAGCTTTGACTAAAATTAGCTTCCTTGCATAGGACATAGCTTCCCTCTCTAACCAGCCATTCTATTCAGCATTTTTCAACATGTAGAATTCTTTGTCCAAGGAAAATTATTTTATCAACCAGACATTCTTTCACTGGAAATCATTTGTCCAAGGAAAATTGTGGGCGAATTTCCTCATACTTAGAACTTAGATTTCTTCAAACGAGTCGGATGGAGAATTGACTAAAACCAAACATGTAGATCTCGAGAGGTTATGAAATACCGTAGATGACAACGTTTCCATTTGAATTAGTTGATCCCAAATACTATTTCATAATTGAAGTTGCGGGTTTGTGTGTCGGTGGCGAAGATGAGTGTGTTTTCACTCAAGAAATTGCTTAAATCTTGGGATGCACAGTGGGTCTATCCTAGTATTTGAAAAGCATTCCTATTTTTTCAGCACGGCTTTTTGGTTTTTCTCAAAACTGTAGAGCCGGCGGTGATAAGCCCCTCGTCACTGTTGCTCTTTTTGAGGAATCATGTCACTGTTGCTCTAGTTGTGCTTGTTCAAAATACCAACACTAATGAGGATTTTGAACTGACACTAACATTCAATTCAACTGTAGTGCCATGTATACATTCGACTGAGTTATCTAGTTAAAGACCCGATGTTGGAGTCGCCATAGATTATTGCGCTATAGTACTGGCATTACTAAGTGGTGCTGACTAAATTGCCACCTCACTTCATCCTTGGCCATGTTGGACAACTGTAACCCAAAGGGCTATTATGAAAAATAATTTTGGCAGCTAAAAATAGGTTGTCAAGCCATGATGGAGAGCCAAGAAGGGAGAGCAAACTACCACCGGTTCATGGGGTATCAGGCAACGTCGTGCACAATCGGTGGACCATAAGAATTTATATCGGTCATATTTTGCCTAATTCTGGTCGACCAAACCCAAGGAATTACCCGGTCTATCAGTACCGCCCAAAATAATTTTGTTGTAACTCAAATGGTGAATACGTTGGGTGAGCAAAAGTATAGCAACGATGCGCAATTATTTTATTAGACCTAGAAGGAAACAGGTCATGAATAAGTTACATGCAAGAGCTAGCAGTTTGTTATTGTCGGCCTGCATATAACGACCTTATCCATATATTGTATACAAACAAATTTCTATTATGGTACTCTGCATCAGCTATTCTCTTGACTTCTGTGGTAAGGGCAGACGCTGCTTAGCTAATTCGCAACTGCAAAAAATCGCCTTCTCACAGTGGGAGCTCTTTATCACTTGGTTATTCTTTTTGGCGTACTCTGCGCATTTTGTTTTGCAAAGCTCCGCAGTGCATCCAGGTAATGTTACACCTATAGTCGCACCTGCATACATCAAAAGCTGACTTTAAAGAGGAAGCAGTCGGCGCGCGAGATGGAGGTTGTTCGGCAGCATTCGGTGCGTTAGATGCAGGACATGACCAGCTACTTTCAGGCCCTTCAGATCCCTGGTGTCGTCATGCCTCTGTTGCCTCTCTCGATGTTCGCTCCACCCCCTCCTTCTAGCCCTATAGGGACTCCGGTGAGAATATATGTTTGTGTATTGCTTTGGTTTGTGCGGTCATCCTGCAGGTACTAATGAGATCGCTTCTCCTTTGTGCAGCCATAGTCGGGGGTTCGAACCCGACTCCTCCACATAGCCCTTCTCCACAGCTGGCTGGTTGGCCTGGGTGCACAATTGACGTGGCCAGGTGGCGTTCCTCCTCCGCCTCCGTAGCACGGGCACTCGGGGTGGGCAAGCGGCCCTCTGCTTCTGCCGACCAGGTGGACGTACCAGTCGGCGCCGCAGTTCGGGCGCTCCGGGCGGTCTTCGTGGCTAGGTGCTAGCTCTTCACACTCTGCGGGGCACGGGGATGCCGGGACGCAGCACGAGCAGTGATGGACAGTGATTGTTATGTTGGATATATTGAAGTTGTGACTATTGATGGATGTTAGACTTGTTATGGATGTTGGGCTTATTATGGATGTTGTACTTGTTGAATTTGTGTTATATACGTGGATTTATGTTATATATATATATGGATTTGTGTTATATATATGTGTGGATTTGTCTGCTGTGATATATATGAAAAACAAGAAAAAACAAAAAAAATTCTACTTTGCTGAGTGCCTGCACTCGGCAAAGCTAGACACCAGTTTGCCAAAACGCCCAGCTTTGTTGGGTGCTGAGTGCTTACCTGGTGGCACTCGGCAAAGAATTCTTTACCGTCAGATTTTTTGCCGACAGGTCTTTGCCGAGTGCGGCAGTCGATAAAGACTTTGCCGAGTGTGAGACAGACTCTAGGCACTCGACAAAAAGGCCGAGTCCGGTAGTGTTTACAACCACACATCAGAGGAATTATTGTAAGTACAAAAGAACCTATATACTTACAAACCACGCCTGAGAAAGCGGAAGACATAATCACCAAGACAATGTAGAGAGCTGCGGCGCACACGGTCCTCATTTTTGTCAGGTCGAAATATGTATCCACAGTAGAGGTAATATATAATTATTTAGAAAAACAGAGATATATATGAGGATACATGTAGTGGCACATCTTAATGATGATATGCGTATCCACAATATAGATATATGTATACATTCAGCGGCACATCTTAATATATAATACAAATATCCACAATATATATATATATATCATATTCTAAAATAGAGATATTGGGGATACATGCAGCGGCCCATCTTAATGTTCCTGATATATGTATCCACAATAGATATATATATCATTTTTGAAAATAGAGATATATATGGGGATACATGCATGGGCAAAGCTTAATGTTTGATACATGTATCCACAAGAAAATAGAGATAAATATGTATACTTGCAGTGGCGTCTCTTAATGCTGGTATATGTATCCATAATAGAGATATATGTATCTCATATATTAATGTTGAACTATCTTGCCTGCCTGATTTGATATATCTTGTAGCAATCTATATCTATCTATAAAGAGACAAAATTTCTCCACCTCTTTTTTCTTTCATCTCTCCATGTCCTATATGTTTACGGTTAGAAAACCATAATTGAAACCATAATACCTATTAATAAATCTCTAAAGTTTCTAATATCTTTTTTGTCCGCTCTTTTAATTTCTGTCCGCCATCAGGTTATGTCCGGATCTTTTTTATTCCGTTTTATGTCCGCTGGCGAAAAGAATAAAAATATCATTGTCATTAGGATTTGAACCTTGGTCTCCACTGTTCAATTACAGGACGCTGCCACCACAACACAAGGGGTCACATGATGCGTAAGTAAAAAAAAGACTTACATGATGCTAAACAAAGCTTTTTTATTTAACTTCGTAACAATTTCAAATACTCATATCCGCTAGCCAAACAAAAATACTATAAAAATATAGTATTGATAAGTATATGTATATGTATAAGAATAATCTAGCAAGACAACAAAATATAAATAATACATCAAGCTATAAAAATATGGTATTACGTGTATTAAAATAATCTAGCAAGAAAAAAATATAACTATAAAAATATGATATTGCATATATTAAAATAATCTGGCATATATTATATATAATAGTATTAAGTTATATCTACGGCTAGACTTAGAACTACTCTTGTACAGCTGGCTATAGAATAATTTCATTTGTAGCCATGATAATTACAATACTAATTTATAAGATTATAGTAAATACTTACACTATAGTTTACTATAACATCATGGTAAGTATCCTCATTGTTACAGTAACACAATTATCATAAATATTTATTTATAGTTATTATATTATATTATTATAAATAGAGGTCAATAAGTACTAATTAGTTCAAATGGCCATCCATTGATATGTCTATGAAGCTACTAATTAGTTTCCGTCGAGAATGATAGTCCATATTCATTTTTGTTTAATTAGGTTACATAATCACCAAAAGACATACTCCCGCTTTATTTATTTGTTGGGGTCGTTTTAGGGTCAGACCAAATGACCAAGAAGGAGCGACGCATGTAGTGTTGCCGATTAATAGTTGCTTCCTTTTAAGTCCGCCGATGACTGTTGAATTAACTCGGCCAATGAGGAGGAGCTGCATGAGCCTGGAATGAGGTGAAAACCGCGGTCCTAGCTTAAACGACTCTGATTTTGGAGATTTTTTTTAGTAAGATGACTTTGATAAATGGATGGAGGAAGTGATATAAAATATAAATTTAGTTGGTATTAACTGTGGCTGCTATATCACCCACTTGCACCTCTTCTCAACACGTCTCCACGGACCAACTAGCAAGCCAAGGGCGACTGACCTTATAATTATTTTATTTATTTAACATTGGCTTAAATATAATTAATAAATTCAATAAAAAATAGTTTATTACTATTGGTATAGGAATTATGCAATAGACATGCGTCCCGTTGCAACGCATGGACATTTTTGCTAGTAAATAATAAATGCAACACATCTTACATCTTGATATTACACAACTTTAATCCTCCATATTAATGCTGGTATCTCCATTATAAGTTTTACATCAAGAAATGCTTATTAATTTGTCCGTAAAAACAAAGCATTTGATATAAAATTCGGCCCAGCTTGCGTGTCCACGAGCCGACAAACAGCCTCTCTTTGGCCCAACGTCTACTGGAGCCCATAACATATCCAGAACAGGCCTTAGGCCTATCTCAACCCAAAAGACTAGCCTGATAGGTGAAGGTTGCCCAGCCTTATATGTTATACACTCCCAATATCAACTTCCGATGTGGGACTAAACCTCAACAATCCCACCATCACACATCGAACTCAGCTCTTCGTATTAGGAAGAGGGAGGAACCTGAGTCCACCATGGGATCTAGACCCAACGTCTGAACACACATCGTGTGAACCCGCTGCAAGACGTTCATGGGCTTTCCCGTAACCATGTGACTCTAAGATTGCTCTAGGATTTACTAACCATTGGCTTTGGTACCAATTGTTAGCAAATAATGCTGATAAATATAAGGATCAAACACGAGATGATGTTTTTTAACGAGGTTCGGCGTACCTACATCCTCGAGGTATGATTACGGGCGGTTCTCCACAACAGCTAAACAACTGTCATGTCATTTTATGGTTACAAATGGGTTAAGGCTATATTTATAGTCTCCTAGGATTGCCTCTCTACCGCTAATTTTTAATACGGTACTAAACATATCCTAGCCCACTAAAACAACTCAAGTTACAATGTAAACGAATAGTACACATATTCGAGCATTGGTGGAATGATATCCGGTCAATGGTGTATCACTAAGTACATATGTTGCATGCATTCTTCATTCAGGTCTATGCATCCGAGGAAATAATAGATTAAAATGTTTAAGATGGTCGCTGCACCCATTCCCCTATTCGATATTACTGACATGACAAAATCAGTGTTCATAGAGTGGACATGATCGGCGTTGATGTTAGGGAGAATTTATTCTCCAATGACTCTAGCTTGAAATTCCCTCAAGAACCAAAGAAAATTAAAAACTAGATGACAAAACTTCTTCCACAATACGTGTCTTGATTCTTAAAAGAATCACAACCCGTGTGACGAAATTTTGAGGCTCTTTTGATAAGCAGAGAGAAGGGGCTGGTCATTTGTCTGTTCCGAAGGCTATGACTCGAGTTTGGTGTTGAGATAAATTCAGGTACTCAGGCCCGTTTGATAGGGATGCAAATTCTCGTAAAAAACATTTTCCAAATATAGTTTTTTGACAACAAAATTCCAAAAATACTTTGTGTCTTGGTTGAGCCATGCCAGTCCTGCCATGATAGAGAGCCACGTCCATCACCATACATCAGGGTTGAAAACAAACTCTAAACCCTCGTCTGAGATAGTGGGGCTGATTCATTGGGTTGTCTTGCGCTAAGGCTTTCTTAATCGAATGTTGCATAATTCAGCAAACCTGACGTGATTTTCATTAATTTTGTTGCTTTCTTTATGCATACGAATAGTCAATTGTGTTTGAATATACAAAACTCAGTACTTCCTGAAATAATTCAGGCATTCAGCTACCTGTTATCAAAGTGGTGGATATACACTTCGGTCGAAGCAAAGTATAAGAAAGATCTCGAATTATTTTATAGGAGTTACATACCATGGATAGATCACATGCACTCGCAATATGGCATTTGCAGTGATGCTAATATATCCATAATTGGTGTTAATTTTGATCCTATTCAGACAAAAGTTCAATTATGGTCCTCTGCAGCCGCTAAAGCATTATGTCTTCCACGGTGAGCAAACACACACTCGCAATGATCCTCCTCCTCACAGTGGGAGTACTTCAACACTCTGCCATCGGCAAACTCCAAGCATTTTGTTTCGCAAAGCTCCGGAGTGCAGTCAGGTAATAAAATGAAACCTATCATCCATATGTATGGGATCCGCAACTGACTTTTTAAACCATGCATGAACGAAATTATAGCGAGTACATAATTAAGAAATTACACGTACCATCAGTGCAGGATAATAGGGTTGGAGACATAATCACCAGGACTATGCAAAGAGCTGGGCACACAGTCCTCATTATTGTCGTGTTAATTACGAGTGGCAAGTTGAGAAGACAGTATTGGCAGTTTTGTCGAACTTGTGTGTTCAAGTACGCATATATACTGCCTTGACCGCTCTTGTTTATATACATGCAGTGTGGCCCATCCTAATATTCATATGTACCCACAATAGAGATATATATCTATATATACATGCATGCAGTGACACATCTTAATAATGCTCACATATGTGTCTATGAACAATAGAGAAATACTTATATGTATGTAATGGCGCATTTAATATTGATATATGTATCCATAATAGAGATATGGATACATACAGTGGCACATCTTAGAATTTATATATGTATCCTCATATATTAATCTTCAACTATCTTCCATGTGTGGATTGATATGTTCTTCCAATAAATAAACAAACAAGATAGATTTAATATCTTGATTTTACACAACTGGAAACCTCCATATTAATATTGTTGAGGCATCTCCATTATAAGGTTCGCATCAACAAAGGTCTAATCATAAGTGATGTATGGCCTAAAGTTAATCCCAATGGAATCCATATGCCCTATAAAGTTATGAGTGTGTAGTGGTAAAAAGCGATCTGACATGGAGAAACAACCAAATTAGAAATTGTAGATCTCAAAAAGTTATTCACGTTGTAGTTAAAAACTTTTCCGTTGAATCATCTATCTAATGAATATTACATTTTAATTCTAACATTTACAAATCAAAATTTTCAAACGGCATTTGACGGAGAAACAACCAAAACAAAGGTTGCAGATCTCGAAAAGTTATGCAACTTGATAATTGGCAACTTTTTCATTGAAAATCATTTATACAAGGAAAATTGTAGGTGAATTTCCTCACATTTAAAATTCAAAGTATTTCAAATGACCTCGGATGGAGAAATGACCAATTTTTTTAACTGAATCGGCGAGGAATCCTCACCTACTTTTTTGCCTTTTCAATTAAATGAAAGAATGTGTATGTACAAAAGTAAAGAAACTAAGAGCAGCTAAACTAAAGAGCTAAGGGAAACAAAGTACAAGGCATCCAGGCCCAAAAACAGAAGGAGGAAAAAACAACATATTACAGGTTGCTATCTCTCCAGCTACTGTATATTTTGAGAAGTTATAAAATGTTATTATTAAATGAATTCATTTAGGGTCCTAAATACTCATTTTAAATTGGCAGCATATGCTATGCAAACCAAAAAGTTATGCAAACTATGGAAACTCAAAGCAAGACCACAAGACTCTAATCGGATGGCCAGAGGTAAAAGTGGGTTATTTTAACACTTAAACCCCCACTCATCCTATCTAATCCAAGATTTTGCAAATCACCCCCCCTGCTCAGCGCCTGTTCAATTCCCTCCAGCCGTGACTCAGCGCTATCGTACGCCGCCGCCTCCTCGCGGTCGTACGCCTCGGCCTCCTCGCAGTCGTACGCCGCCGCCCCTACTTGACTCTTCATAAGTAGCTGTAACGGTGATTGACTGGTGACCTGCATCACCTCGGTTTTCAATAACAAAGCACGGAACCTTCGTCCTTGAGACACAACCACTGCCAAGAGAAAGAGGAGGCGAGACAGGGTTTAAGGCAGCAGCTGTCGCGACCTCCCACCGTGTCCTTCATTCTTGTTTTTTTTTGACGAAACTTCATTCATCTATTTGAGTTGTGGATCGTCATACCTTAAAGCAGTACGGATGTATATCTAACAATTTCGATCGTTATTCAGTTGGCGATGAAGAGGAGGCCGAGGCATACCATACAGCTGCTGATGAAGAGTCGAGTAGGGGCGGCGGCGTACGACCGCGAGGAGGCGGCGGCGTATGATAGCGCTGAGTCACGGCTGGAGGGGAATTGAACGGGAATTGGGCAGGGGGTGATTTGTAAAATCTTGAATTAGATCATTAGATAGGATGAGTGAGGGGGTTAAGTGTTAAAATAGTCCACCTTTACCTCTAGGCTCTAGCCATCGGATTAGAGTTCTGTGGTTTTGATTAGAGTTTTCATAGTTTGCACGGCTCCTTGGTTTGCATAGCTTACACTACCTTTTAAATTGTATGAACATAAAATGAGGATGAATATCTCATTTGGACACAAGTGTCTTAGAGGTTGAGTGGCTAAGGGAGAATCACGTGAAGCCTGAGATCGTGGGTTTGAGTGGCCCATGGATGCAAAGCGCACATTTTTCAGTTAATGATGAAAAATCACATGACTTTGTGGCTACTCAGCTGATCTACCCTAGTATTTGAAAAAAATCCAATTGTTTAGAATGGTTCTTTGAGTTTTCTGGAAATGTTAGAACCGGAAGTGACGAGCCCCCTCATCATTGTCGCTTTTGCTGTGCCAGCAGTCATGGGTATTTTGAACCTACTCTGATGTTGAGTTATGTAATAGTGCCATGCATATGCGGCTTAGTTGTCTCCCTAGAGACCCTGGCATGACTCTGCCGCGCTGTGTGACTCAACGTTGGAGTCCCCATAGATTGGTTCATGCTGACCAAATCGCCAGGGCAGTTCACCAGTGGCCATGGCGGACAACTCCGATCACTGTGCAGTGCCACCATCAATCGTGACAATGCATGTGGTGTGGACCATTATTAGTTGTTCCAAGGCGTTTGCCATGACCAAATGGGATATTACGAAACAAATATTTGTTTGCAGCTAAAAAAAGGCTATCAAGCCACGATGCAGAGCCACGAACATTAGCCATCTACTAGGGAGACCAAACTGCCGCCGGGTCACGGGGTGTCAGTCGGATTGATCAACAGGATTATAAGAATTTCTAGGTCATGTTTTGCGTAACTTGACCAAACCCAATCTATTTGAAAGTACAAAAGTTAGTGTGGCTTGAGGTAGTTTCGTTGTAACTCAGATTGTGGATACATTTGGTGAGCAAAAGTATAGAAATGTCTGGCAGTTATTTTAATAGATTTAGAAGGAAACAGGTCATTGATAAATTACATCCAAGAGGTAGCAGTGTGCTGTTGTCTGCAATCATGTAACGACCCGATCCATCACTGGCGCCAATTTTAAAACTATATATCACATTTAAACATAAGTTCAATTAGCATCCTCTGCATCAGCTAATGCCTTGACTTCGGTGGTAAGGGGCTGCCCCTGTTTGGGGGCAAAAATGCACACGCATCTACCTGTACTTACACCCGCACAGTAGGACATCTTTAGCACTACGCCATTCCTCTTGGCATCCTGCAAGCATTTTGCTTGGCAAAACTGCGGACTGCATTCAAGTATATGCATACGAGTCGACTGAGCTGCATGAATCAAAATCTGACTTATAAATCACGCATGAGTGGAATTATTGGAAGTACGAAAGAAGTGATATACTTACGAGTGCAGGATGGGAGGGTTGAAGCATAATCACTTGGACAATGCAGAGAGCTGCACACTCGGTCCTCATTGTCTTGCTAATGGGTGGAAAGTGGACAAGAACATTACTAGTAGATACATCTGGTATGCAAACTGCCTTGTTTGGTTTTGTTTATATACATGCAGTGGCACGTAGGTTTTGATATATCTGTCGACATTAGAGATATATATCACCATAGAAATAGAGGTATATCTGCGGATACAAGCAGAAGCAGCACATCTTTAAGTGTTGATATATGTATTTACAATCGAGACATCAATACACATATGCACCGGCTCGGGACAAAGCTCTCCGTTGCAGCACTAGTGCACGATGGGCTTCTGCTCCAGGTTGGGAAACGCCTTTTGTCCCAGTTTCCCAACTGGGATTGGCAAAGCGGGACTAAAGCCCCCCTCTTAGTCCCAGTTTTGTGACTGGGATTAATAGGCCACCTTTAGTCCCGGTTCGTATTACCAACCGGGACTAGACGCTTCGCCAGCCAAGCAGCCATGGGCTACCAGGTAGAACAGTTCTAGTCCTGGTTGGTATAACAAAGTAGATCCACCAGGTTCGGCACCTTCAAAGGTAGTGAGAGCCATATTTGTGGAGGGCCGGTGTTCAAGCACCGACGCCTGCTATTCCTTGACATAGGTGGCAGCATTCCCATGGCTTGCCACCAAGGTCTTCGCGGGCATTGAAGGCGGCCCTTGGGCCCACAATGGTGGTAGAACGACGCTTCCTAGGAGCTATCAGGGGGCCGCGCCGGGAGCACTGAGTAGGGGGGGGGGGATAGGGCCGGTGGCGTCCGACGCAGGGACTGGTAAGGGGCACTGAGTGGCCGCCGGGTGGCCAGCTAGCAGGGGCCTGCGGGCGAAGCCGCCGGGGACGCTGAGGGAGGCGGAGGGGAGCGCTAGGGAGCTGAGCGGTGCGGCACGAAGCGTTGTGGGCGAATGTACAGGATGGGAGTGCAGTGGCAGGGGAGGAAAGAAAGAGAGCAGGTAGGTTTTTTTCCAAATCCAATCACACATATGTGGGCTAGGCTGGTATGATTGACGGACCAGAAGACCAAAAAGAGTTAGATTCAGCGACCGACTGCCTGACCATGAACCTAAATAAAAATAGCAACTGACTGTGGGACGACGAAATAAGATATAGCGTCCGACCGTAAGCCACTAAACTGTACCGCCCGACCGTCCAATGCCATTTTTATATTTTTAGCGACCATTTGTCCCTTTTTTACATTCTGGCCCTTTTTTAAATTTTTTTTTCACAAATAGACCTCTAATGGTTTCATTGAGAAAAATGGACCCTCAGCTTGGCGCCAGAAATGATGGCGCCAAGGTAATACGACATTGGCGCCAAGCTACGGTGACGTGGACGAGAGCTTGGTGCCATGGATCTTGGCGCTAAGCTCTGACGTTTGAAACGAACAAGTAAAGTTTTTGAGACATTGTTACAACAGCACTTGTGTAGCCCAATTGGTAAGGACACGCACGACTTGAGCTTTAGGTGCGTTGAGTTGGTTATGATGCGTGCGACCTAAGTGTAAGTTCCTGGGATCCAACCTCAACACCAGCTCGAATTATTTCTTTTTGCAACATTGTAAAAATAAGAAGAAAAATTAAATTATTTCAAGATCCCCATGCTAGCATCAACTTTTTTTGTCACATTTTTATTTTTATAAGCAATTGCAGCAAGAAATATTGTTCCTTTATTGCATATTAAATTGTTTAGTAGAAATGTGCGTGAGGTTTTTTTGATAAAAAAAGAGATTTAGCGCGGGGATTTGTTTATTTTCTTTATGTTTACAAAAATATTGTTAAAAACGATGGGATACAGGTTTGAACCCGGCACCTCACGATGAGGTGACGCCCACCCTTTTCAGCTGGGCTACACAAGTGTTGCCAGAACTATACAATAACAACAACAACAACAACAACAATAACATAGCCTTTTGTCCCAAGCAAGTTAGGGTAGGCTAGAAATGAAATCCAAAAGAGGCATGAAAACAAAGAACACATAAATGGTACAAGAAAAAGATTACGGTTCAGGCACGTTAATTGCTAGTCTCTAAACACTCCTATCCATAGCTAAATTCTTAGGGATATTTCACTCCTTAAGGTCTCTCTTAACCGACTCGTCCCAAGTCAGTTTAGGTCGACCTCTACCTCTCTTTACATTATCGACCCGCTTTAGAAACCCACTACGCACCGGTGCCTCAGGAGGCCTCCGTTGGACATGGCCAAACCATCTCAATCGGTGTTGAATCGATTTTTCCTCAATTGGTGCCACCCCAACCCTATCCCGAATATCGTCGTTTCGGACTCTATCCCTCTTTGTGTGCCCACAACACCATCGTAACATACGCATCTCTGCTACACTCAATTGCTGGATATGTCGCCTTTTTGTAGGCCAACATTCAGCACCGTATAATATTGCCGGACGAATCGCTGTCCTATAAAACTTACCTTTTAACTTCTGAGGCACCCTTCTGTCACAGAGGACGCCTAAAGCTTGACGCCATTTCAACCAACCGGCTGAAATTCTATGCCTAACATCTTCATCAATGTCACCATCCTTTTGTAGCATCGATCCTAAATACTGAAAAGTATCCTTCTTGGCCACCACTTACCCATCGTGGCTAACGTCTCCCTCCTCATTCCTAGTCGCGCTGAAATCGCACCTCATGTACTCGGTCTTGGTCCTACTAAGTTTAAACCCTTTTGACTCTAACGTGTGCCTCCATAGTTCTAACTTCCTA
>CM041636.1:15095208-15233850 GCA_023333625.1 Bothriochloa decipiens
TGATGCTCGACGGGCCTGTGAGTCCTAGCTCTACAGACTTAGTCAATGGGAGGATCGTTGCAAGCGCCACGCTGTAATTATGTTCACATGGTAGTTTTCACCGGCGTGGTGCACTCCACTAGTGGCAGTAGCTAAGCAATAGCCACATTGCAACCTGTGGGCTCGTTCGGCGTCGTGCGCAAGCCAATGTGTGAACACCTAATTTTTGTCATGGCCCTGGCCTACACAACGAACCATTTTACAGCACGGCTGCGGGAGTGCGCATGATGTCACCATAACGAGCTACACCACCTGGATCCTCTTCAACCTGAATTCCTATTGATCTCACTCCTAGATCCACTGATGCCTCTCAATATTTTCCCTAGTTGTTTCTTATTTGCTCTGTGTGATTCTAGACTTCAAATGATATGTGTATGACAATTGCGTTAATCAGCTGCTGGTCATGGCAATATGGGAACCTAGCTATTTATAGGTACTGAGTAGTATGCAATCCCACGGTACAGCTAGTTATGTAAACTTTTCCAGTTTCCTTTCTTCAAAAGTCCAAAATGGCAAGTGGTCCAACTTAATTTAATTTGTATAAACGGATGTAGATGTGGTGCTCGAAATAATTTAGATCGTACGATAGGTCGGTGGGAAAATAACTTATGTCACAGTGACACTTAGCATGTCCATAAATAGCATCTTCTTCTAATTATGCCATTTGTGGCCATGGTAAAAGTTTAGGGAGATGAGAGACGCCATCCATGGCTCATGTGGACTGGGTTCCTAGGACTGGGATGCAAAGGGAATTCGGGGAACGATGGGCAACATCAACTTGGATCACAGTTCCGTCTGACACTAGCCACATCGGCCACTACATGTAGCAGGATACGCTGTGCGAGAGCACACGTCCTGTTCGTGGAAAGCGTTGATAATAGATACGGTGCAATTCTGATCGTTCAAAGCACTGGAGAAGACTTTTGAGGGAAGGGAAGACAAAAATTGAGCGAAAGGATTTACACATGGAGGGACCACGGCTCACTTTTGAGGGAAGGGAAGACAAAAATTGAGCGAAAGGATTTACACATGGAGGGACCACGGCTCGAGTGCCACTATTTCTTCCTAGCACATGCTACTAACCTTGTGCCAGTGGTATAGCACGCAGCACAGCACTGCATAGTTCATCGTCTTGACACACATGGTTTGGATCGGCTTCCACTGTAGCTAAGGATGGAAATAGATCAGATTCGCATGAAATTTGATTCGTATGTTACCTTTTATTGTGTTTTAATTGAGTATCA
Organism: Bothriochloa decipiens; assembly: GCA_023333625.1. Taxonomy (NCBI): domain Eukaryota; kingdom Viridiplantae; phylum Streptophyta; class Magnoliopsida; order Poales; family Poaceae; genus Bothriochloa; species Bothriochloa decipiens. The sequence continues at coordinate 15,096,492 of CM041636.1, forward strand.
AATATGAATACAAATCTCTCTAAATACGAATACAAAACAGATGTCTTGGATTCAGATTTCTATTCAGATATTTACTCAATTCAACTCAAAATATATATTCTTAAATTGAATACACATGAATAGAATTTTATTATACTAAGTTCATCGATAACCAAAGTAAAATAAAATCAAAGCATACTTCTAATAGTCTCCAATATCAAAGTGAATTAAATTATAATAGATAATAATTAATTAATAAAATGACTGGTTATGTAAGAAATTTAAATAAGAATGGTAGGCAACAAGTAGCCATGCTTTCCTCGCCATCTCTGTCTTTCTGCTTTCTTCCCTTGCTTCGGCGTTGTTCAGAATTCCTATCTGCTAACAAAGTTCCCATCACACTGAAGTACTAAAATAGACGGTCCATCATGCCACTAGTAGCCACTTAATTAGTAGTACTACTATTGTTGCTTCTCTTCTCTGAGAGCCTATATAAATAAGCGAGGCAGCAGGTGCTGGAAGACAGGCTAGTTGGTGAAAAACTTAGAGCCTTGTGACCGATGAGAAAGGTAGAGGAGCGAGGAGGGATTCATATGGTGCCTTGTGACCGACGAGAATTAATGGTAGAGGAGCGAGGAGGGAGAGAAGAGATGTGAGACTACCGTCATCCATTGGCGTTTTCTATGGAATGGAATGCACATTTTTTTTCGGGACGGGTAACCCATTTCCATTAAAGCTTAACGGAAATACAGTGTCATGTGATTACAAAGATAGACCAGATAATTAGAAGATGGGGCTCAGTAACTGCAACGTGCCCACGATGATGCTAAGCATCACAACTAACAATGATGTAATAAAAGGGTCAAAGAACCAGGGACCAAACAAACTGAAACTGAAAGAACAAAACTATCAAGACAATCTGCAAAGAACAACCGATTGTTTAGATCACTTCTGGTATAAATCTTCCACCAGAGGGAGTACATTGTCGCCTCCAACCAGCACCATCTTCATTTAAAGGGCTTCTAAACCCCCAGATCCTAGGAGCAGACGTTGATTCCCATGGAGATTTGCTTGAGTCGCCAGAACACTCTTGGCCACACGCAGCATACCTTCTGCCCCTTCAATCAACACTTTTTGCTCATCTTCCTCATATAGTCCTGCCCAGTATTTCAACAATGCACAAATATTACAACAAATCTCAATGGGATTTTTGATCAAAACTTTGCCAAAAGTAGCTTTCTTCCTACTCTTCCAAATAGCCAACATATAGCTGCAATCCCCCCAAGCATGAAATTTTTACCATGGGGAAACCATCTATTACACCACACCCAGCATTGTTCCAAATTGCAAGGTATATTGTTAGCACCAAAACAAATGGTCATAATCATCCAAATTACTCTAGCTACAGAACATTGGAAGAATAAATGGTTGTTGGTTTCCACACAGGAGCAAAAAATACAACATGGGTTTCCTTGCCAATCTTCCTCATATTATCTTTAGTTAAAATAGCATTGTTTGACATCAACCATAAGAAAATTTTGATTTTTTCAGGAATTTTACTTTTCCATATTTTTTATGGTAAGTGCCACAACAAGAGATACACTGAGCATCATATAAGGATTTCACAGTAAAGAGGCCTTTTTTCCCAAACATCCATCCTATTCTATCATCACACTCAGACAGCTGAAACTTTAAAGTATCAGACCATAAAGAATCCCATTCTCTTCTCAGGGACTCATGCAACCATCTTCTGAAGGTAATCAGATTAGGGTTTCTCAAGGCTTGCTCCACAGTAATGTTTTTGTTTTCACAGAGTTCAAATAAAACAGAATTAAGGATATTCAAAGGTTTGTCATGTAGCCAAGGATCCCACCAGAATCTAGTTTTGTTACCTCGTTCAATAGATACACTTTGGCCTTGAAGATAGATATGTTTAACTTTCAGCATATCAGACCAAATGGGAGAATCATCCAATTATGACCAACTTCATGTATATTTTTAGATCTAAAATATTTGTATTTCACTATTGTTGCCACAAACCATCTTCTTTCTCTAAATGCCACCACCATTTACACATCAAGCTTATATGATGCACATGGAATTTAGGGAAAAAGGGGGTAGCAAATGCTGGCTTAAAATGAAACCTGATCTATGTTCTGTCCAATAATGGCTGCACGCCCGCACTCATGGCTGCCTGTGGATGAATGGCGTGAAGTTTCCAAATGCACGTGTGGAGTCTGTTATGCTTAACCAGGAGCTATGGTATAGCGAACATCAGTGGATGGAGGATGGGATGCTCGACTGGCAGCTAATGTGCACCCTAGCGCAGTTTATTCAGATTATTTTCAGTTAGCACTCACCTTTTTTATTCTCCATGTAAACAGGAAAGACAGGGAGCATCAGAAGACATCTCATGACAATTTACTTGTAACTTGTGTTGCCATGATTTGTTCAGCTGTCACATTACCATCAGCTGAGACATAGTACTTACTGTCCTAGGGCAGCTCTAATCCAATTCCTGTTGCATCTCACTCCTGGTTAGCAACTTATGTGACCCACTGACGCCACTCAATATTTTCCCTCGTTGTGTCTCTTCCAGGATTTGTGATTCTAGAGACTTGGCAGCCAAATGATATGTGTATACAACTTTTGCAATTTTCAGCTGCTGGTCATGGCACAACACGAGAACCTGTAGTTATTTATAGGTAGTATGCAATCCCACGGTACGGTTGTGTTGAACTTGTAGTTTCCTTTGTTCAAAAGTCCAAAATGAAGTTATCCAAAATTATTAATTTTGGATAAATTGATGTAGGTATGTTGCTGGAAATAAGATCATCAGTTACTGTAGGCTATGTTGGTGGGAAATTAAAGAGCTAAAGTCACGTAGTCATTCTTAGCATGCCCATAAATAGCTACCTTCTTCTCATGGTGTCATTTGTGTGGCCAACGAGAATTGTAAAAGTCTAGAGGATGACGGAGATGAGAGGCGCCATCCATGGCTCATGGACTGTGTTACTAGGACTGGGATGCAAAGGGATTTCGAGGGATATTGGGCAAAATCAACTTGGCAGAGGCATTGTACAGCGGCCACATCAGCCACTACATGTAGCTACATGTGGGGCTCTAGAACATACATCATATCTGTGGAAAGATCTATCTGTTGATGTGGTACATTTCGAAGTTGTAACCAATGAAAGAGAGAGAAATTGAGTGAAAGGATGTACATGGAGGAATCCATGTGTGACTTAGCCACGGCATTTCTGCCTTTTGGACAATGGCCCGAGTACCACTTTGTCTTCCTAGAACGTGCTGCTACTATATCTCCTTAACATTTGTGTTAGTCTGGCTACCATGCAGATCAGACACCGTTGCTCATCACATCAGTGCCTTAAATTCCCTTTCCCATTGCGGCCCCTGCTGCCATCTGTATTCGAATTCAGTAAGCAGGAGAGCATGCTAATATATACTCCTATTTTGATGATTTGCGTGCTCTGTCAACTGGGCCGAAGGAGATGAACCACAGTCTGTCTCGCATCATCTCCAAAGCATGAAGATGGACCCAGACGCCGAAACAATGACATCAACAGACTGAGTGTCCGTACGTATGTCCTGCCCAGGCTGGGTTAAGCAGTGTGTGTGTGTGCGCGCACAAGCAGGACTACTGCGAGCCACCATACTTATATGTTCCCTTCCCAGTGTGGAGAGGGGGAGATGGACAGTTTTGTAAACCAATCTCACCACTCTAAACAATCTCACCATCTCTCTCTTCTTCTTCTCCCCTGCTTCGTTATTCAGATTTCGCTTTAGGGTTTCTGCTAACAAAGTTCCCATCGCACTGAAGTAGTAAAATAGATGGTCCATCAGTGCCACTAATAGCCACTTAATTAGTACTATTGTTGCTTCTCTTCTCTGAGCCTATATAAATAAGCGAGAGGCAGGAGCTGGAACACAGGATAGTTGGTGAAGAACTTAAAGTCTCTCGGCCAGTCCTTCATGCAATTACTAATCCTTATAAATACCTAGCACTTCATATGGTGCCTTGTGACAAAAGAGATGGTAGAGGAGCGAGGAGGGAGATGTGAGAATACCATTTTCCATTGGCATTTTCTATGGAATGGGATGCAGTTGGAACTTAGGGAACAAGGTGGTAACAAATGCTGGCTTAAAATGAATTCTGATCTGTGTTATGTCCAACAATGGCCTCACGCCTGCACTCATGGCTGCCCGTGCCAGGATGTTGTGAAGTTTCCAAATGTATGTGGAGCCTGTGATACTTAACCAGGAGCAAAGGTGCACCAAGCATCACTCGATGGAGGATGGGATGCTCAACTGTCAGCTGATGTGCACCCTGCTCTCGAGTGACTCAATCAATTGGGAGGCTGGAAGAAAGTAGGATAATGCAGTTGTGTTTATCTATATGAAGGGACCATAGTAGCCTCAAAGTTTGTTCTTAGAATGACTTGGAGCATGTACTGCATCGGAGCCTTTTACCTACCAATAATATTTTTTTAGAAAGGCTCCAACCAATAATACTTGGGCTGCTATTTTTGATTCACAAGTTTGGATGAATGCTAACAATGGCAAAGTCTTGGGCTGCAGCAACTAGCAGAATTGTATAGCTTAGCCTTCATCATATGCCAATCAGATGTATAAGATCATGAGATGCATGGCTTCCACTACTATACCCTTTGAAACATGTCCGGGGTTTAAATTCTCTTTGAATCTTCTGTTTTTCCTATGCAAATAAACGGATTTCTATACTTTTTTTTACATTTTTCCATGAAAGTTTTCTTCATTTTCCAAAGTGACCCTACATGTTGATCGATGAATGATGCTTGCCATCGCATTTGTTATGCAACCCAAAATGACGGGCCCTGAAAAGTGAAACGACATGACAATGACTGATCGAGCACTAATGAACTTTAGAAACAAATCAAAGGAACTCTTGCTATAGCTGCCGGTGATACAGCTAAAGATGACGAACGCAGCAAGAGACCAGCGTGAAGAAAGCGGCCTGCGGGTGCAGCAAGCGAACATGAACATCTAATTCGATCATGGTGCTGAATGCACAACCATCTCAATTTGTTGCTACCACGTGGAGCTATATGAGGTGTTAGCACTAGGAATGGGGAAGGGAACAGGAAGGCCTGCTTGGAGAAGGGCAGTGAACCTCTGCGCCCGAGTGATGGTGTTGCTCTCCAGTAGTAGTCTGCACCTTAGCAGCCTGGAACGCGGAACGTGGGCTCGTTCCCCGTACCGGCAACTTCGTTCCAAAACGCGGTATGGGGACAAGACGGGACGCCGTCTCGGAAGCCGATGGAACGTGACTCTCGTTCCGGGACGTCCACGACCACAAAGGTACCAGGCCGATGGTCGCCTCGCAGGCTCGTGGCTGGCCGCCAACAACTCGTGGCTGACTCGCAGTCCCGCACCACGTAGGGTACCGTGTACCAGTACAGTTGAAGTGCTGAACGTGTCAGTTCATGTAATTAATGGTACAAGATGAACCATCGCCAGTAATGTTTGAAGATAAAAGAAAGGAAGACTAAAATTCGAAATGACATCTTGGGTCACGGTCATCTATTTTCTTTTCCAATCAAGGGTCAGCACGTGTCAAACTCAAAGCGCACATTACTCCGGGAACACGTTCCGGAACGCGTTCCATCGGTCCACGGAACAGGCTGAAGCTGTATACCTCCTTCGTCCCATAGTTTTTTAAGATGTCATACCACGTACCACGTTCCCGTACCATGTTCCCGTCGTTCACGGAACTTGGCTGCTAAGGTCTGCACCGTGCTACCATGAGGCTCTTCGACATGAATTCCTGTTACATCTCACTCCCGCAACATACATGGCCAAGTAATGGCACTCAGTATTTTTCTTGACTGTCGTCTCTGCTTTGGTATGGAGTTCTATATTCGACATCTAGATGACACGCACACAACAACCTTTTGCATTTTTGAGCTGCTAGTCATGTGTCATGGCAGCGAGAACCTTGCCTATATTTTTGAGCTGCTACCCATAGACGTTCACTTGTTTTGGTCGCGGATATATTAATTAGCTGATGAGCCATGTGTGTATACTGTACAAGATAAGTTACTGGAGTCCGGACGGGTGGGTGGAAAGCTTAAGTCTCTCTGTGCAAACATCTCCTAACCATAAATAACTATTCCACCCACGTAGAGAAACTAAATGTCCTCTGTAGAAACGGCAATATATATAGCTAGCAGACACCTCCCCACAGCGCCCTGTGGCCATTGAAAATGCAATGCATGGTGTAGTGCGAGGAAACAAGGAGGGAGACGAGAGAATATATACCAATTGCCGTTGGTGTTTCTACGGAGTGAGATGCACCTGGAATTTGGCGAATGTGCTAGCAAACATGTGTGGTGCGGTGCCACGCTGATGCTCCACGAGCATCCTAAGCTGCAGGCCCATCGATTTTGGTGGTCTAGGGCGAGACAAAGATAGAGGGCCCCTGTATCTGAAAATATATAGCGCAGATTCTCAGTTGAAGAAGCCAATGCGTGGATGGGAGCAAGCAGGTTCAGGGAGATGTCGACTCTCATGATGCACTTTCCTTAGCATACTCTCCCACATGACTCTTTCTTAGTCGCACAATCTGTTAACGTATAATCGACTCATGTACTCCCGGGCTGTTTACGCATAGGCATCTCGCCTAATTGCGCTAGTTCAACTTGTAAACAAGACTCTTGCTTCTTTTAATGATACACTTGCTAAGAATGTTCTAAAAAAGTTTTAAATGTAATATTTAGTGTGTCTTTAGCAAACAAAAATACTCAACAATATACTTGGATCAATATTTTTCTAGAATAATTGTGCCTTTTCTATAACTTTTGCACATTAATTTGTGTACCATTTTCATATACAAGACATAAATACACTCATATAATTGAAGGCCCTTATTGCTACCAGTATTTGTTTCGGGAAGAAAAATATGATATGCATAAGGGGGAAGAACAGACACTTCATGTTTTTTTAGAATTATACAGTACATGCAGGCCACAACACGTACGCACACGCACTCTTATAAACGGCCTCCGTAACATAATTTCCATAAGCCACGGACAAAAAATTCTGAAAGGCTAGTCATACAGAGATCATGGCATCAAGTTTGTCAATCTAGCAATTTTTTTTACAACAAATCTAGCAATTTGATACACACGAGACTTAAGTTCCAAATTCTCTAGAGCGCAATTTATTCACATACTTTTCAGTTGGCACTGGTCTTGTTTATTCTCCATGTAAACAGGAAAGAGAGGATCAGAAGACATGTCAGGACAGTTCAGTTGTAACTTTATTTGATTAAATTTGTGGACGAAGTAGTTTTGTTGCTTGTAGAAGACAATTGAATATATATTCTTCAACCTAACTCGACCAACTCATTTGGGAAGACCATCTCAAGTATTTGTATTTACACTGAGGGTAAACTGTCATCGCTGCTGACGAGGACCAGGGCCCAGGCGACAATAGCACCACTACCAGGGTTGCTGCGGCCAGGCCCAGATGAGGCCCAATGCGAGGGTGTCCGGCCCGTACTGTCATCATTAGCTTGCTTTGCTAATATAGGCTAGTGAGAATATCTGAGACTGAGAGAGAGAAAGAGGCTTCAAATTGTAAGAAACACTTTGAATTCTGAAGAACACAGCTGTCCTCGTCTATCGTCTCAGCTCCGCATGACCATTTCACTCGCTGAGTGGACTCAGACCAAGTATGCGATATATATAGCTGATGATGAGCCCGGCCGTGTGTTGCTTGAATTAAACAAGATAAGTTACTGAGCGAGCGGATGGGTGAACAAACTTAAGTCTCTCCGTGCAACCCACTCCTTACCACAAATAAATAGCCAGGACGACACCTACTCACAGCGCCTTGTGACTATCGAGAATGGTAGAAGAGCAAGCGAAGAGCCACCTGAGGGAGATGAGAAGAATACTGACTGCCATTGGCGTTTCTACGGAGTGGGATGCAGCGGGAATTTAGTACATGTTTGGTCCAAGGAATGGCAGCGTGAGGAATCATCCGATCCTGCGTCCTGGCAGATACGGACTGTTTAGTTTGGCAGAGGGAACCAACAAATCCGTCATGAGACCGCACCCTCTTCCAGTATATTCACGTCACCTACTCTTTCCTCTAGAAATAGCCGGTCGAACCCATGTTGGATGCTAAAATGTCATACTGGGTAACTATTGTAACACATCCAGCTTTGCCAGAGATATCTACTAAAACATAGTAAACTAGTAGCAATAGGTGTACTAGCAATAAAAATAGGTGTTGCAATAACAGACCATATTGTCACACATCAATGGCACAACACTAGATGAATCACTATATTGTAACGACAATTGTTTGGTTGTTATAGATGGATACTCTAACCAAAAAAAGAGCTTAATTTTCCTGGATCGTTCTTGTTTCCAATACTGAAACGAACAAAGAAAGCTGTGCCCGTCACCTGCTGCCATGCTCTGAAGGGTAGTCCAATGCACCATCGATGAAACGTCATGGAAATACGCAGGTCTCTGTGTTCTGCCAACGGGAAGGGATTGCCCTTGTTGTGAATGATGGTGGATAAACGACGAAGAACACAACGATCAATTATAGCGAGACACAAGATTTAATGTGAAAAACTTCTTCAATGTAAAGGAGAAAAACCACGGGCGCTAGCCAGCAAACAATCCTCACTATTATCAAGGGTTTGGGTTACAAACGCCGTGCGGCGGCTACAGGAGAATGAATGAATCGCTCAGCCCACAGTGGAACCCTAACACCAGTTATATGTACCGTACCGCGGGGGGGCCAGCCCCCCGCACACCCCGAACTGTCTTCGGGGCGACCACCAATGGGCCGACTTCGCTCCATCAGAAGTCCGGCCAATATAATGTGCAACTGAATTTAGAACATATTCAACAAATTCATCTTATAGCATAAATCAACACCTTCATCCTGAACATAACAAAGAAAATACCACTGGTGCCAAATATCCTCTTGGGCTAATCCACTAAACCAACTAAGCTTGAGCACAACTCAAACTTAGCAACAGGAATAGGTTTAGTCATCATATCAGCAGAATTATCATGAATACTAATCTTGCATACCTTTAACTCACCATCCTCGATCACGTCATGAACAAAATGATACTTGATGTCAATATGTTTGGTCCTCTCATGGAACATCTGATCTTTGGTAAGGTAAATGGCACTTTGACTGTCACAGAATAAATTAATGTAAGAATCAACTCCACACAGCTAGCGTACAAACCTTTCAGCCAAATTAATTTCTTGCACGCCTCAGAAACAGCCATGTACTCTGCTTCAGTACTAGACAAAGCAACAACAAACTGCAATGTAGCCCTCCAACTCACAGCACAACTGCCAACTATAAACACATAACCAGTGAGAGACCTGCGCCTATCCAGATCAGCAGCATAATCTGAATCCACATAACCAATAAGTCTCTTCTGAGTTCTGCCAAACTTCAAACAAGAATCTGCTCTACCTCTGAGGTACCTGAAAATCCACTGAACTGCCCTCCAATGTTCTTTACTAGGATTAGATATATATCTACTAACCAAACTCATAGCATATGACAAATCTAGACAAGAGCAAACCATGGCATACATCAAAGACCCAACAACACTAGAATAAGAAACTCTTGACATGTATTCAATATCTGCATCTGTACTAGAATACTGTGCAGCTGACAATTTAAAGTGAGGTGCAATAGGCGTACTAACAGGCTTAGCATTATGCATGTTGAAACGCTAAAAAACTTTCTTAATGTAATTTTACTGACTAAGAAATAGCAAACCAGATTTCCTGTCTCTAGTAATTTCTATATCGAGAATTTTCTTAGCAGCACCAAGATCTTTCATGTCAAACTCACTACTCAATAATTTCTTCAATTTAGTGATTTTGACCTTACTCTTGGCAGCAATCAGTATATCATCAACATACAACAGCAAGTATATAGGTGATTTATTAACATGCTTGATGTAACCACAGCTATTATATTTAGACCTCTTAAAACCGTACAACAGCATAAATGAATCTAACCTCTTGTTCCACTGACGAGGGGACTGCTTCAAACCATACAAGGATCTCTTCAACTTGCAAATAAATTTCTTCTTGTTAGGCACTATGAACCCTTCCGGCTGGTCCATGTAAATATCCTCCTCAAGCTCTTTATGCAAAAACACAGTCTTCACATCTAACTGCTCAAGCTCAAGATCATATGAAGCACAATACTAAGAAAAGTACGAATGGAACTGTGCTTTACCACTGGAGAGAATACATCATTATAGTCAATATCCAGAATTTGACTGTAGCCTTTTGCTACTAACCATGCCTTAAACTTTGGAGGCTCACTTAGAGTTAAGCCCTCCTTTCTCTTGAAGATCCATTTGTAGCGGATGGTCATTTTTTCTTAGGCAAAGGAACAACCTTCCATGTACTATTCTTCTCAAGAGACTGCATCTCCTCATGCATAGCTGAAATCCACTTCTCACGATCACCACAATCAATGGCTTCACGATAAGTTGTTGGCTCATGAGTATTCTCCACCTGTTTAGCATAACTCAAAGCATAATAAGTTAAAATTATATTCTTCAATAAGACGGGCTAAACGTCCACAACCCCTCTTTGACCTGCGATGAGCAATAGGTAATTCCTCCTCTGACTGCAAAACAGGAGGCGAGTGCTGCTGAACATCATCATGAGTATCATAATCAGCAACTTCATCATCATGAGTATCAACTGGCTCCACCTGCACACCTGTCTCATCATCCACATGCTCCACCTGCACACTGGTAAACTGTAGCTCTCTTTCAGGACTCTCTCGAACATGATCCGAGGACAAACTGTCATTAAACATCATAGATTTATTGAAAATAACACTTCTACTCATGAAAGTCTTTCCTGTTTCGGGATTCCATAATTTATATCCTTTAACTCCCGAACCATAACCAAGAAAAAGACACTTAATAGCTCTAGGCTCTAATTTTTCATTATCAATATGAGCATAAGCAGTGCTGCCAAAAACTTTTAACTGTGAATAATCTGCAGGTGTACCAGACCATACCTCAATGGGAGTTTTCTTATTAAGTGGAATAAAAGGCGACCTGTTTATCAAGTAACATGCGGTGTTAGCTGCTTCAGCCCAAAAATGCTTGCCCATTCTTGCATTGGACAGCATGCAACAAGCCTTTAAAATGATGGTTCTCTTCATACGCTCGGCCACACCATTCTGCTGTGGAGTGTGCGGTATGGTGTGATGCCTAATAATGCCTTCAGTCATGCAATAATCATCAAAAGCATCGGAACAAAACTCTCCACCATTATCAGTACGAAGCAATTTCATATTTCTTTCAGTTTTCCTTTCTATCATAACTTTTCGATTCTTAAATGCAGCAAAGGTATCATCTTTATTTTTCAAAAAATAAGGCCAAACTCTTCTAGAGTAATCATCAATAATTGTAAGCTTGTAACACGCACGACCAAGAGAAGGCTTACGGGAAGGACTCCATAAATCAGCACATACGTAATCAAGAGTACCTTTGGTGGTATGAACTGAGGTGTTAAATTTTACCCTTTTATACTTCTCGAAAATACAATGCTCACAAAACTTCATGTTACTCGAAGTGCAGCCATCCAGCAAGTTTCTCTTCATCAATTCTTCCATACCAAGTTAACTCATATGTCCCAAACGCATATGCCAAAGGTTAGCCTTACTAGTTTCAGCATTAGTAACAGCAGTAGCAGCAGAAACAGAACCATATAAAGTACTTTCTCTAAGGACATACAACTTTGCAGAATTCAGATCACCTTTCAAACAAACAAGAGAACCTTTTGATATCTTTAGAACGCCATTTGAACCAGAATAATGGAAACTTCTGCATTAAGTGTGTTGAGTGAGATGATATTCTAGACATCCCTGGTATGTACCTCACATTCTTCAGCGTGCGTGTCATGCCATCATGTGCCTTGATCTGAACAGAGCCGATCCCCACAACACCACACGGGTTGTCGTCTCCCATCCGCACAACATCTCCTTTCTGCACAGGCTTATATGAACTAAACCAATTTCTGTTAGTGCAGATAAGAAATGAACATGCGGAATCAAGTATCCATTCATCATGACCAGTAACACAGCCAACAAAAACTACCAGACAATCTCCAGAATCAGAATTTTCAGCACCAGAAACAATGGAAGCATTACCATCATGATTGTCTTTTCTCTTCTCCTTATTCTTAAGTTTCAGACAATCCTCAATAAGATGGTTTCTCTTCTTGCAATACTTACAGAACCTTTTAGGCGGCTTGGACTTGGATTGGCCTTTACCATCGTAGCTCTTGTCACGACTGTCATTGGAGGATCTATGTTCAGATCTGCCTCTCACGTGCAATGCTTCGCCCTTAGAGGACGACGACCCGTCAGACTGCACCATGCCTTTCATCTTCTCCCTGGACTGAAGTGCCTCAACAACTTCTGCAAGGGTTAGTTCATCATGGCTTAAGAATATAGTGTCATGAAAATACGCACACGAATTAGGCAGTGAACATAACAGTAAAAGACCTATGTCCTCATCATCATACTTAACCTCCATCGACACTAGATCGGCCACAATCTCCTTGAAGGCAGACAAATGGCTCATCACCGAATCACCCTCCTTCATCTTGAGAGTGAACAACTTCATCTTCATATGCATCTTACTGGTCAGATCCTTGGACATATAGATCGATTCCAGTTTCAACCAGAGTTCTGCAGCAGTCTTTTCCAACAACACCTCTTGCAAAATATCATTATGGAGATGAAGTTGAATTAAAGACATAGCCTTACGATCCCTCCTGACTTCCTCTGGAGTCCACTTGGCCTTCGTCTTCTCCCCAAAGCCCTCCAGCACCTCATCATAATCATTCTTCTGCGCCAGGATGGCCCTCATCTTGACTTGCCATAGCGAGAACTGAGTCTTGTAATCCAGCGGTGGTAGATCGAACTTCATCGACGTTGTCATGATCTGTAACCAAAGCTCCGATGCCACTTGTTGTCAATGATGGCGGATAAAATGCCGAAGAACACAAAGATCAATCACAGCGAGACACAAGATTTAACGTGAAAAACCCCTTCAATGCGAAGAGAAAAAACCATAGGCGCCAGCCAACAAACAATCCTCACTATTATCAAAAGTTTGGGTTACAAACGCCGTGCGGCGGCTACAAGAGAATGAATGAATTGCTCAGCCACAGTGGAACCCTAACACCGGGTGAATCGCTCCGGCCTGGCCTTTGGCTTCTACGGGCCTCCGCTTCGCTCCGTCAGAAGTCCGGCCAATATAATGTGCAACTGAATTTGGAACATATTCTACAGCCCTAGCTACCTGAAGAGGTCGAGGACGAACGTACCTGCTGTCCTGTGCCGAGAGACCAGCTAGATGAAAGCAGCCGCCTGTGTGTGGAGCGGGCCAACATGAACATCTAATTTGATGATCGCGTTGGCATGCAAAACCATTTTGTTGCTTGCTTGGTTGCTACCTCATGGAGCTATATGAGGCTCTTCAATCCGAATTCCTGTGACATCTCACTCCTTGGTTGCTACCTCATGGAGCTATATGAGGCTCTTCAATCCGAATTCCTGTGACATCTCACTCCCAGAACATCATGACCCAAAAATTCCACTAGGTATTTTTCTTGACTGCTGTCTCCGCTTTGGTATATGTCGTTCGGTACTTGGCATCTGAATGATATTCACGCAACCTTTTATATTTTTCAGCTGCATGTCATGGGTCATGGGAGCGAGAACCTAGCTTATATTTATAGGTTGGGTGCAACCGCGTGGTACACTTGTGTACAGTTCCGCCGTTCCTCGTCCCTAGAATTCCATCCGTATCAGTTTTTTGTATTGTTATTACATAGTTCTCTTTGTTCAAAACACCAAAATAGAAAGACACTAATTTGGATATGGATAGTCCTTGCGAGTGACAAAAAAGACAAAGTAATTAAGCGATCCTAGGACTAGTGGTTTGGTGCTTAATGTATACTAGTACAAGATAAGTTACAGGAGGCCGGATGGGTGGGTACAGAACTTTAAGTATCTCCATGCAAAATACTCCTTACAATAAATAAATACTCCACCTGGGGAGAAAAACTAATGGTCAGACTCAAACTCTGTAGTAGAAACGCCAATGGCTAGTAGGACGCCTCCTAACTGCGGCTTTTGACCATCCAAGGAAGGAGACGAGATGCTGACTGCCGTCGGCGTTCTACGGAACAGGATGCAGCTGGAATTTAGGGAACAAATAAGTCTTGCACACACCTCTATGTTCACTTTGTGACATGAGCTCACGAGTTACGATCATGCTCATATCAGTTAGAATAGTGTGTGTACAACCATGATACACAGAGTTTGATTTTCTTTTTGATCTCATAGAGTTCGATTTTAATCTGATTGAAAAAATATTGACATAATCGCTCATAATATCTTACCAGGAAGTCGTCAGGAAACATCCTATTATAATTTACATATTTGCTAGGAGAGATATGCAAATATCTTTAATTTGTTGCTATTTGGGAAATCTGCATCATTCCCTTGTGTGTGTCATCTCAATAATCTCTACTCCTAAAAAGAACCAAACCTTGACTCTACCGGTGAAGCGACGTGCGTCGCCGCGCTTGGCTCTGCCCGGCTTCGTACGCCGGTCCCGCACCGGGTAGTCCCGGTGATTCCACAACTGGGAGCGTGAGAAACCCCGCCCCCACGACATATTGCGTCGCCCGGTCCTTGTGCCTCACCCGCGACGGTTCCTCTGGTGGCGATCTCTTTCCCCTCCTAGGATAACGCAGCTAGGGAAAAAACTCCCAGGCGATCTCTCCTTCCTCCCCAGTCGCGCCTCCCCGGCCCGAGTACCGATCGATCATCAGCGCACCTGGCCGCATCCTCCGCCCAGCACCCACGCCAGTGGTGCAGCCTCCGGCGCCCAGAACCCACGCCTTCGCGACCACGACTCGGCGGCGGCGCAGACGGCGGAGGCGACCACTGCTGGTGCTAGTCGTGTGTGCTCCTTGGACGAATAGACGACGCCTGTGGCGATAATCAGCGCCGCCCACGCCCACAATCGACGTAAGTGCAACCCTAACAATGTTCAGCCCCCATGAATTGGTGTGCATCCCGTTCTCAGTTTTCACCCTAATCTCATGAGTGTTTCAATAATCTACCTTAATCTGATGTGAGGACTCCTTGGACGCCGCCAATAATCAGCGCTGCCCGCGCCCATAGTCCATGTAAGTGCAGCGCCTACCTCCACTCTATGTATGTGCAAGCAGAGCCAATCAGCCAAACCTCAGTGCGCCTATATGTCTGTACGTGATAATAACATTCTAAGGACCAGCTGTCAAGAATATATAACAAGAGAGGGTTCCAATTGAAAGAATGCTAGAGAGAAAGAAAAATAGAAATTGACTGGATTGATTCAGAAATAGTTTAGGGTTCCTAAAGCGAAATGCCTATTAGCTTTTTATTTTTTTAATATAAATCATTTGGCATATTGACAGGACGTGGTTCCTGCACCTTTCTTTCAAGGTTACTTGCTAAGTAATTCCAACCCCTATCTTTTGGAAAAATTGTTCATTTGAAACAAGTCATACTCATGATTCAACGGTTAGTATTTTAAATAAACTAAATTTACATTGTGCAACTAGGAGTTCAGAACAAATGAAACCCCCACAAATAAATAGGAAAAAACACCTATGCAATTTATCAATCTTCCAGTGCTGTATTTTTTTTCCTAAGCAAAAATTCAGTGGAAAGCAATGCTGCTCCAAAGCAAATATTTTACTATCAACATGCAATGGCCAACTATGTCTTAAATAAATAAAATGAAGTTAATGAAGATAAAGAGTAAACCTTTACCGTGGAATCAGGAATCAGAATACACAATGGCCTGACTCTCTTCCTTGGGTATCAGCGATATCAGGCTATCTCTATTACGTAGCGTAATTAGAACTTACAACAGCTTCGTAGATGGCTTTGAATATTTAAGACACAAACAAATAGTAACTTGTCAATGCTTTGCTGAAATGAAACAGAACTGATATGCTCTCGACTGCTCTTATGCCTGAACTGACATAGCAGCTGGATAATTCTTCAGAGCTGAAGCTGAAGGGAAACGCACGTGCCCTACTCGACGACCAATATGACTGGCCTGAGTAAGAAGAACCCTTTTATAATTTTGTATTAGTATCCATAGTAAATATTTGTTTGAGGTAATCCGGCCCATATGGCTAGAGAAGTTTTTCCATTTGGTCTATGGGTTTTAGGATATAATAATCGCCAAATGTAATCCTGCATGAAAAGAAAGGATGCTAACAATTCACGTTAATTTCAGATATACAGTCAAACTATCAATATTATCCTGTGAACTTTCCAGAGTGCAGTGTAGTATAATAAAATAAATAAACTAGCAAAACAGTGTTACAATATTTCCACTTGAACAGGGAATTCTTTTGATTGTTTGTTGAAAATCCACTAATTAGTAGCTGATAAATTTCTTTATCTGCTTATCAAAATGCATCAAAATTAGTGATGCTGGATGAAGACGCAAAGGAGCGCAAGAGGGGAAGAGAAAGAGCAAGATTTGCATCAATGTCTGAAGAGAGGAGGAATGAACTGAACAAGAAGCGCCGTGAATTATACCAACGCAAAAAGGGTGATGATACTTTGAGTTATATTGTTATATGTAATAATAACTATGGTTTCTCATCATAAGTTTTTTTTTACAGTGGGTAAAAACACGCTTAGTTCATGTACAGAAGTCATGGACCCTAGGCTACTTAGAAATAAAAGGGATAGAGCTCGTTGTGTGTCAATGCCTTCCAATGAAAGAGGAAAAATAAATAGAAAGCGTTGTGAATCTTATCACAGAAAAAAGGAGCAACATATACTCTCAAAACAAAATAATAGTTGCAGTACGTACATTTTGCTCAATATATACATAGAGTGTCTTTCTCATGATTCATCTATTATAGTTTTGAATTTTTTACGTGGTGTGTTAGCAAGAAACAAAGACAATGAGGATCCTGCTAACTATGGTAAATGGTTCAATGTGAATGATTGAACATTCAACTATGATTCATGTCTGTACATAACGAGGATACTATTGAATATTTTATTGATGCATTCTATGCATGTTTTATTTTTTCTTACTTTAGATCATAAAATTTATTGAATAAGTACAAGAGTCAAAATAAATATTAATCTGTGAGTATACTAAAATGAAATTTCACTAATAGAAATGTTTTAATTAGTGTATGTATTCAAACTTTAGGACAAATCTCTCCAATTGACGCTGCATATATGCTCAAAGAAAAAAAAACGTGCTTACAACCGACAGTGGTATAAAAATATGCCACTTGAGAAGAAAAAAGCTAGGCAAGAACGTGAAAGGTTATATAATGCGATGGTTGAACGAAAGGAGTCAAAGAGAGCTTCCTACACAAGGCGAAAGGAATTTCATGCCAACATTGTACATCGAGATTCCATTGCTATGGTAAACTCTATGTATATTTCTTCACATAATCAAGGTAATCTCTTCTATTCAATAATTTTTATTTTTATTGATGTTAGAGTTAAAAAAGATACGGCAATCCATTGTATGCTCGATCAACCATCTATGTTATAGCATTTACTATCATAGTGACATATTGGCACATGCACCGCCAAAAATCTATGTTATATGAATTGATTCTACAGACTGATTACAAATAACATCATAATGCATATCAAATTGTGCCACCAATGTATTCACCAAGCTGTATTCAAATAGCAGGTTGTGTTATCTTCGATGTATTTCCTTCATATACGTGTTGGCTGGAAAATATGTCGCCTTGTGTGGATTTTAAAACCTGTAGCAACGCACAGGCACTTAACTAGTAGCTCCAATGTTTGAAATCCCAATTTGCCAGAACTCTCTCTTTCCTATCACAAATCACAATACAAGATCACTAATAAAACTTTAAGTCACGAGTCCTCAAAATAAAGTTTAGTCCACTTTAGTTTTAGTCAGAAGATTTGTCGAGTGCCAAAACACTCAGCAAAGGCCTAGATGCACTCGGCAAAGCCTCCGAGTGTGGCACTCGGCAAAGGCACTTCGGCAAAACCATAAAAAAAATTTGCCAAGTGCCAGACCTGGCAGTCGGCAAATTTTTTTTTCACTCGGCAAATTATGTCTTTGCCGAGGGCCGGTCCTGGGTGGCACTCGGCAAATCTTTTCCTTACAAAAAATTCTTTGGCGAGTGCCGACGGCCAGCACTCGGCAAAGAGTGACGACAGAAGGCCGCCATCACACCCCTGATAGATTTACCGAGTGCTATGATTCGAGCACTCGGCAAAGATTATATTTGCCGTGTGCCAGCCTTTGCCGAGTGCCTGGCACTCGACAAAGTCCCTTTTTGCCATGTGCTAGCCTTTGCCGAGTGTCTGGCACTAGGCAAATTAAGCTTTCCCGAGTGTTTTTGTTTGCTAAGTGCCCAATATTTGGCACTCGGCAAACCTCTAGCACTCGACAAAGACCTAATTTCCAGTAGTGCAACCCTCAAAAGCAAGAATCGGTACGTCGATATTTATGAATTGGCGTCCTGGATAGGCGGACAGTATACCCCCATCAGTAAGTGTAAGCTAGTATAATGGAATGCCTCTCCATGCTGTATAGTATACTGTCTTGGCTAGGACAGTATATACTATACTTACATGCATTTATAGTTAGTATTTTTCTTCTTTGGTCGTGGATATATAAATAAGCTAGACAGTATATACTATACTTACATTCAGGTATAGTTAGTATTTTCTTCTTTGGTCGTGGATATATAAATAAGCTAGCGCCCTGCTTGAACAAGAAAGTTACAAGGGTCCTTGGCCATTATACCCCCATCACACTGAATTTGTTGTATAATGGAAGGCACGTTGTTTCCACCGGACACTGTTATGTACTTAACTGCAAGTACAGTAGTACTGCTTTACTAGTATTTTTCATCTTCTTTATTTGGTCGAGCTCGTGCATATAACTGAGCTAGTCCTTAATTGGTGGGTAAAGAGCTTAAAGTCTCTCGGTCAGTCCATGCAACCACCCTTCACCATAAATAGCTAGAACCCCTCCGATCCTCATGCTGCCTTTGACTAAGGAGAATGGTAGAAGAGCGCAGATCCGAGGATGGACGGAGATGAGATAATATCGATGGCCATTAGAGTCCTGTGGAGTGGGATGCAGCTGGAATTCAAGGTACAAGGTGGCATCAACCGGACCCCGGAGGGCATCGCTGCCAGAGCCCGCCACTGTCTCGACACCCCTAACAGCGGCGAACGAGTGGTGCCCAATGGCGCCGGAGGGGATCTTAGCTTGGCGCCTGCCGTCGAAGCGGATCATGGAGCTGTCCTTCAACTTCCCCGTGGAGTTGTTAATTAGGCCGGCCGTTTGGGGCACTATTTAAGCATGGTGTGACCTCTCAGCACCAACTCCCGTGTGGCAAAACCTTGCAAGCACTACGACCAGCCATGCACATTGTACAAACGAGACAGAGCAATGCACCAATTGAGCTAAACCAGCACTATTACCAGTGCACGGTTTTTTTCCCTGACGGCCAAAAACCACTTATCGCAAAACAAGATTTACCCCCCTTAATTATTATGGTTGCTGTAATTTATCCATAAACAAGGTTTTTTATTGTGGTTTCTTTGTATATAATTTAAGTTTTAATTTCAAATTATATGAGTTGAGATAGGACATTATACTTTATGTTAAAAATATAACTTAATTTTCATCGTTATTTTGATAGGTTAAAAAATTTAATATTAATTTTGCGCTACATAGATACAGAATTGTATAAAAACCAAACAGGTTAAGGCAGTTACTTTGAAAAGTTTATCCAGGTAGAGAACCATTGACTTATATATAAATAATTGAACTCGGTGCTGAGGCCGGAAATAGGATGATTTATTATTGGTGGCCAGGTCGGTGGTTGATCACACGTACTGAAGAATGGATGAAGTCACTCGGTCAGTCCTTGCATCTACACCTTACATATAAATAGATAGCTACCTCCTCATCCCATGGCCTTGTGAAGGATGAGGGATATGATAGTTGAAGAAGCGAGGATGGAGAGAGTGAGAGAATAACTAGTGTCATTGGTGGGTCGATGACTACATTCCTTAGGAGTAGGACGCAACGGGAATCAAGTGACAAGGAAGAACCAAAACAAAGGTGTGGTTTAACATGAACTCCAATCTCTGTTTTGTCTGACAATGGGCACACTCATGGCTGTCGGTGGCAGGAGGCAAAGTTTCTGAGCTTGCACGGTCAGAATAACTGAGACGCTCGACCAGCAGCTGAGGCATGGGTGCATCCTAGCTCGATCAACTAAATCAATCGGAGAGCGTTTTTGTGTAATTGAAAACGAACTTCTACCTTAATGCTCCAATGATGATGTGCAACCCTTATGCACGTATTCACGGCGAGAAAAAGTATCAAGTGCGTGGAGAACGCTACTCCTTTAATTTATTTGGATGATGATTCATTTGTGTGCATGTGCATGGCTGGGCCGAGTGAGTGGTAATCTATCAACAATTTAGCCACTTTGGGCAAACTGACTTAAAAATGACTGAAACACTTTAGTCCGATGGGTCCTTCAAGAGGTGCTAAAAGTGATTATAAAGAGATTAGACCTTACATTTTTTTCACTTTGGAGCCAAACACCATGACGAAAAGGAACTAAAAGACCTCTTTTTTTTTTGAAGAAACCTAAAAGACCACTTTTAGCCCATCAAACCAAATAAGAAGTGACTAAATGTTGGGGCAGGGGAGAAATTGGGCACCCCATCCCCCCTCCTCGCCATGCGAAGCTTAGATTCGGTTTCCTTGCCCCGAATCTGCAGAGGGCGGGATTCAGAAGCAGAACCCGAAAGGAGACGAGCCGCATAGGGCGCGGAGCTGGCGACACGCCGAAGGTGAAAGGAGAGAATCGGGGCAACGCGCGATAGACCCCCGCAGGCGCACGCGAAGCCGGGATTCTTTTAGCTTTGCGTGGTGTCGATTATGCAGGCTGATGTTGCCGAAGCTGTGCGGCATGGTCATGTCATCGACCGGGCGTTAACTCGCTTCGGTGTTCGGCAGACCCCCGAAGCGAGTCAGGCGAAGCTTGTTTCTTGCATGCAGGTTTAACACGCCCAGCTGGGGACCTTGTCGGCTTGACGCGCATTCAGAGGTCGCGCGGTCGTCCCCGCGAGGGAACGGCGGCTAATGACGTGTTTGGCCCTGGTCGGCTTAAAGTATCGAATGGCATGACGCAGCAAAGGGGCAAAATGGTCATGTAAATACCTACCGGCTAATATATAAGGCGCTCCCAGTAGAGCATGTAAGAGGTGGTCGGACCCGTGCGTTTTAGTCGGGGCTCTATCAATAAAGAAACACACACCTATCAGCTCATTTGTGCCCTTACTTCGATATTCGATATTCGATATCTCGATTCGGGTCCAGAGGGTGGCAGCCTTCGGGCCAGAATTAATAGTGGCGCCGACCATGGGGATCGAACCCACGACCACGACCTGTAGCCTGAGTGCATCGTGTTTCCGCTGTTCTGCGAGAATGGTGCCACTACCGAGTGGAATAACCTTAGCAGACCCTTGTCCGTGCTGGCTGCGACCGCGTCCGCCGTGCTGGCTGCCACCGCGCTCGCATGCTGGGCCTAGCGAAGCAACAACTTCAGCTTTGGTCCTCTTACCTTTTCTTTTGGCCTTAGTAGCTGGGATTGGCCAATCCTCATACTTAATCCTCATGGCATCAAAGGCGCGGTTCACTCAACATGTGTGTCCCATCCGAATGCGAGCTTCATGTTCATCCTTGTCATACGAATCACACATGCGGTTCATGAGCAGTTTGGTTCGGGCCATGATATCTTCATCGCTCTTGTAGCCCTTGGGTCGAGCAAGCCACCAAACAGGATCTTTATACCCATCCCGCTCTTCAAACGCGTCAAAGAGAACTTCGCTGCTTAGCGGCCACATGTCAGAGCATATCATTTCCTCAACCAAATCTTGACTGGTCTAGCGATTGGTGGTGTGTTGGTATGATTCGAGTGCCTGGGTATCACTGGCGGTCGGAGCTCCAGGTGGAGCTCGGCTTAGACCCATCATGGGTGACATCACTGAAGCTAGAACGTGAGCCTTCGGTAAATTCTCTTGTGCCGCTTCCCGTGCAGCTTCGTCCGAGCAAACACAAACATAGAACCAGTAGTCTTTCCAGTTGTCCCACTTATTTTTGAAGGTAGGTACGATGCACAAATCCCTCTTGTTCTGGGCGGGGATGAAATTATATGACCCATATTCGGCCCTAACGTCGTCAACTTTGCCAAGCTTCCCGACCTTAGAATGGTGATGAGCATCGTGGAAGCAGCTGAACACATTCACGCTTTGTTCGCTGCCCATCATCTTCATAGCCACTACAAAGAATCTAAGGCGAGTAAATGCATTTGGGGTTAGATGGTGAATCTGCAGTCGATACCATTCCAACACCTCACCAAGAAAGGGATCAGGTGGGAATCAAAGCCTAGCTTTGAAGTAATCTCTGAAGGCAAGACATTCATAGGGCCATAGTTTTGGTATAATCTCATCCTCCTTAGGAGCATGACAAAGGCTCCTCTCCAACACAGTAATGAGTCCCGACGACGCGAAGCTATCAAGAGCAGCTTCATCAACTCTAGAAGGGTTAAGACGGCACGTCCAGGCGGCGTGTTTTGACCTTTTTCTTGGACTGCCAGATTTGGCATCACCACTTAAGTCACGGCTTCCCCCTGCCTGGCTACCTTCACCTTTGGTGTAGCCTTCTGCATCAACGTATTCTCCGGTTCCACCGCCAACAGAACCTTCTAGACTATGAGTATCGCGGTTGGTTTTGGATCCAGCTTTAGACCCAGGATCAGAGGCTTCGTGGCAATTAGTAGCCATGCTTGGAGTAGCATTTGTGCTCATGCTATTGTTAGAGCTCAAATCTGACCCCGAATTCGAGCTTGAGTATCACAAGACCCAGATTCGGTAGTAGCCTCGACCTCTCCGATGTTAGAATCGCCCATATCACCCGAATCGAATGCAAAATGCAAATTCGGTGAACTAAATAAGAAAAATAAAAGAAATAAGAAAACTATCACTCACAATCGCCGAATGCGGTGGATAAAACAACACGGCTCCAAAAATGAAGAGGCATACCGAAGCTATTCGAGGTGGATGATCGAATCAGCAATGCCAAAGCTGAAAGGGGCGTGGCTCGGCGACGGCTAGGGCTTAGCATGGGGGAAGTGAGACTTGGTCCCCCCGGGGGCCTTTTATACCACCCTCGGCCGGCATTCGTTGGAATATCAACGGACGCGATGGTTCGCAAATCGGGGTAATCCTGGCCGTCCAGTCTCTCACCATCTATCGTCTAAAAAAAGAAACTCTCACCCTCCGACAGCTGTTTGGGACGGCGTCATTCGAACACCAGCTGAATCATTTCAAGGATGATGAACACATTCGACGATTAATTGAAGAAAGAAAACACCAAGCACAATATTCAATGGCGAGACCGGCAAGGATGCGACCCAGGCCGGAACCTCGGATCGCATCGAAGGGCTACTGTTGGGGGCAGGGGAGAAATTGGGCACCCCATCCCTCCTCCTCGCCATGTGAAGCTTGGTGAGTGCATTGATCCTGCGCTTAGATTCAGTTTCCTTGCCCCGAATCTATGGAGGGCTGGATTTGAAAGCAGAACCTGAAAGGAGACGAGCCACGCAGGGTGCGAAGATGGTGACACGCCGAAGGTGAAACAAGGAATCAGGGCAACGTGCGATAGACCCCCAAAGGCGCATGCGAAGCTGAGATTCTCTCAGCTTCACATGGTGTCAATTATGCGGGTTGATGTTGCCGAAGCTGCGCGGCATGGTCATGTCATCGACGGGGTGTTAACTCGCTTTGGTGGTCGGCAGACCCCCGAAGCGAGTCAGGCAAAGCTTGTTTCTTGCATGCAGGTTTAACATGCCTAGTTGGGGACCTTGTCGGCTTGACGCGCATTCAGAGGTCGCGCAGACGTCCCCGCGAGGGAACGGCGGCTAATGACGTGTTTGGCCCTGGTCGGCTTAAAGTATCGAACGGCATGACACAGGAAAGGGGCAAAATGGTCATGTAAATGCCTACGGGCTACTATATAAGGCGCTCTCGGTAGAGCATGTAGGAGGAGGTCAGACCTGTGCATTTTAGCCGGGGCTCTATCAATAAAGAAACACACACCTATCGTCTCATTCGTGTCCTTACGTCAATATTCGATATCTTGATTCGGGTCTAGAGGGTGGCAGCCTTTGGGCCAGAATTAACAGTAAAGTTATAAAAAATGCTCAGGAATAATAAATGGACTCAGAAAGGACCTTAGAAAATTCCAAAGTCTTGAGTGGCAATTGACATTAGACATTTCCACTAGACATATTGTCCAATTTTTTTAATATAAACTTGACCAAGTGTTCAGACCAAAAATGAAAATTTTGTACATAGGATGTTGGAACCGAGTCCTAGTAGGTTAGAGTGAAGATGGAATGAGTAACCCAGACGGTTCTTCTCTCTCTGTATTAAATATGAAAATTACAATATGGGCCCGACAGCAAGTAATGCCACAACTACCAGGGGGTCCTCCCCCTATTACACAGGGGGCGTGGCCTTATATAGCGGCTACCCAGCTTGAGGCTGAAAGTACATGTGTGCCCCCAAAGCTAGTTTCCAAACCCGAGACACTGACTCTATTACACATGGGTCCCTTAGGGGCACGCTGGGCCACCATTTCCTAGCCACGGCCACGGGCCGTGGCCCATCACCACTCGCAAGAGGCCCATCAAGCCCATCATCTATCCTCGTGCTTTCCGACCGGCTTTGGTGCACTTCCCAGATGGCAACAGCCTCAGGTCATCGTCTCCTCTACGCAGAGCCTCCGGGCCCAGCGAGGCTGTGTCGGCTAGCCTCCGCTTGGCAACGGTGATCCTCGCTGAGCCTCCTCCATCGGTCAGTTCGAAACCTCCGCTGGAGGCTCCCCAGCGGAGGTCTGACCTCCACCTAAGTGACGGTCGTCGCCGCCGGGACTCCACTATGGACCGGCTCTGCGCCTCTCCTGGAAACCTCCGCCCGGAGATCCAGCCTCCGGCGGTGACTCCAATACCTGCAAGCATGGGTCAGGTCGAACACAGTTGGAACTATTAGTCAGATATAGATCGAAGGTAATAAGCTTCTCCGGTCCTAGGGCGCATCCCCAACATTCCCCCCTTGAGGGTTAGGTCCAGCAGAGGCGGGTCTAGCCATCAACTCGCCCTTGGCCGTGGAGGCTGTGATTACCTCCGATCCCCCTGGCCCGTTAAACGCTTGACCGGAGACTGCTTTTTTACTGTTGTCCAGTTTTTAATCTTGTACGTTGGTTTGAGTCTGTTCAACTTCTACGGTTCGATTCATGAATCGTCGTGACCGTTGGGCTAAGAATTCTAGGCGCCGCATCGCTGCCTATAAAAAGGGGGTTGTAACACCCTAGGTTTTAGAGGATTTAAAAAAAATGGCCAAAATGAATTTTGAAAGTAATTAAATAGGAAAAGTAAATATTTTTATGGAAATGAAGTGGGATCATGGTAGAGACGTGCTTGAGCATTCATGCTGGTGCATAATTTCATGTGGTGCAGTTTGAATTTGGTTTTGAATTGAAAAACACATTTGAAAAGTGTTTGAATAAATGAAAAGCAATTTCTCTTCCCTCTCCCCTCTCTTCCTGATTTCGGCCCGGCCGACTAAGCGGCCCAACTGGCGGCCCGCTCTCTCTCCACGCGCGGCCGTTCTTCCCTCCATCTTGGGCCGACCGGCCGTCAGCCCAGCAAGGCGCACCATCCGTCCGCGCGTCCGCCTCCCTCTCTTGCTGTCGCCGATAGGTGGACCCCGCGCCGCCTTCTCCTTCATCCGACCGGGACGCGAGTCGGGACTCCGAGCCCGATCCCGCACGACCGACCGACTCGATGTCCATGCCACGCTGGTCGCTCCCCATGACCTTAGGCTATTTAAGCTTTGACTCTGTGCCACAATCCCTACCCGTAACCCTAGGTCAGCGCCGCCTTCGCTCCAAAGTCGCCGCAGCGACCCGAAACCCTAGCGCCATTGCCGCCGCCGTCGGACTTCGAAATCCGCCGTGACCGTAAGTCATTTAATGGCGTGGCTTGGCCTAAATCTCCTCCTTGATCTCCTAAGCATATTGGTAACCTCAATTTTGATCCATTGGCTCACCTTGCGCCGAATTGCTGGCCGCAGATCGCCGCCGTCCGCCGCTCCGAGCAACTCGCCGTCCCCGTCTCGCCTCGGTCTCCATCTTCGCCTCAGGTGAGCGCGGTGAGAGCTCCTCGTTCGTTTGGTACCGGTCTTGTGGTTAATGGTGACCAGAGTCACGAGTTCCATGAACTCCGGCGAGTTCCGTACGCCGCCGGTGAGGTCCGCCGCCGCGGTCGGATTCTTTCCCGGCCGACGCCGTTGTCCGATCGGTTGTCCGTTTGGTCATCTCGAATCTGCACCGTCAGTTTTGTTTCGGACGGCCGTAAATACACCGTACCGCTTCGCGTGGTGACTTTGTAGAAAACCCCCTGGGGTTTGACTTATTCAATTAAGAGTCCTTGGCGTATTCAGTACAATACGTTTCCTCTGTAGGAAAACGTATTTCCTGCTAAACAGATCTATAATACGCTTTGTCCACTGGAAAGTGTATTTTCCTTATAATAGCTTCCAGGATACGTTTTCTTCTCTGGAAGACGTATTTTCTCTTTTCAGTGTCCATTTACGTTTTCAGCTATTTATAGTTTTGCCATTATCTTTAAAGGCTTATAACTTTCACGTTTTAGCTCTGATTTGGTCCGTTCAAATTACGTTAGATTCATAATTTCATAATCTACACAGTGGTACTACTTTTGAAATATTTTGGAAACTTTATATTTTTAGCCTATAATTAATGTATTTATTTATCTATAGAAAATCTTTGAAAATTCATAACTTCACCGTTATAACTCCGATTTCAGTGAACTTGACGTCTGTGTGATCGTAGAAGCGAGTAGAATAGTTTGGTAAACATTTTATTCTGTTTTGATGACATTGGTGTACTGTTTCTCTAATAGTTCCTTGTTTGCTTCGTGTATGTATGCTCGATTGGATTGTCTGGTGTTGATTGTTAACGTCGAGTTCAGACGGTGAGGGTTTTGTTGAGCCAAGCTATTGTGAGGATCAGCAGGACTTCGTGAATCAAGGTAAGTATAGCATGGATCTTCCTTATTACCTATTCACATTAACTATCAATACATATGCATGTGTCTGTTTGATGACCTAGAGATTATAACTAGCTTTGATATCCTAATTCCTTAAACCTTTTTGGGTGCATTGGGTAGCAAGATGCTAGTGCTTAATGATATCATGATCTTGTGGCTTGATGAGTAATTGTGCCATGAACAGTAATAATGACTTTTAACTACCTGAGGATTAATCAGTAACGTACCTTCCAGGATTTACAGTACAACTCTGAGGGCTATATGGCTCTGGTTTTAGCTTAGTATGAGGACCTTTTCTAGCATGTTAGCGGTTCCCTTTATGGCACAAGGGGGGTGTGTTTCGGGTTGGGTGTAGTTGGACCTCTGTCTGTATGAGTATAGGCTGCGGTCATGTGCCATCAGAAGAGGGGATACTACATCCGTAGGGCACAGAAACCTCAGGGGCCCTAATGTGTTAGACGAACCTTTGAAAGGCTTCATAGTGAACCCTGCTGGCCTTCCTTGGTAGAGGGCTAAGAGATTAGCTACCTCGGGCGAAAGGGAAATTCACGGCTCACAGTGAAAGTGTACACCTTTGCGCATAGTTTAATAAACTGGTATACTAGCCTTGCTCAAGGACACGAGCGGCCTTGGAACTCCTTACACTAATGATGATTTCTCTTGTCATGTTAAATTGTTCATATAATTTCTGTTAAGTATGCTATTCATTTGTGTTACATTGATCATGATGGTTTTGGGAGACACTTGCTACCTTGATGCTGCATAATTGATCAATATGATAACTTATAAAAGCTAATGCAGTCAAACAGTGTCAACTTATTTGAGCCTCATTAACCCATGTTATGCTTGCTGAGTACGGTTGTGTACTTACGCTTGTTTTATTTTCAATTTTGGAAAATCCCGGATGGGTAACAGATGAAGGCTGGGATGTGAGCTATCGTGATGAGTACTAGGCTTGGTGTTCACCAGTCGACGTGTCTCTGTGGGGATGCTTCCGCCATGATTTGATCTTAGATTTTATTGTTTATGCGCAAGACTCTGTAATAAATATTGGTATGTTATGTAATAAACAGGGTGATAATACTCTTTACAATTTGTCATCTTATATGTGCGACTGTTCCTGGGGCGCATATAAGGCTATCCATACATTCTATTATTATCCTTAATAATGGGGTGTGACAAGTTGGTATCAGAGCTGTGTTGACTGTAGGACGCCAGCCTAGATAGAATGGTCCTTCCTAATTTCCTTTGTTTCACTAGTTTCATGCTTCTTAACTTTAGCCTTGTTAATTACTAAATTTTTATGCTCTTATACTCACTCCATTGTGAAAATCTTGACTCCACTCTAACCTATGTCTAAATCTTGTAGATGCCTCCCTATACTCGCCGCATGACTGCTGCTGCATATCATGATCTATTCACCCGCCTGGAAGACTAGGGAAGCTATTCCGCCATCACCAACCCCGGTGCCTCCATCACCTCAAGCTGAAGAAGAAGAACCAATAGAAGCTTCTGAAGAAGAAGAACCAATGGAAGCTTCTGAAGAAGAAGAACTAGAAGCAGTTCAAGATGCTGGTCAATCCCCACCGTAGTCTGCTGGTGGTTCTGCTGAAGGAGGTGGACCGCACGCTCCTATGGGATGGATTGTGAATATCTCTCGCGTACCAGAGTGCCACACCAGATCGCACCTGCGACTCATGAAGCTTCTCCGTGACTATTATGCTGATTGGGACCCCGCTGTGCAGTACACTTGCTTTCAACACACTCATCCGTTAGAAGGTACTTACTGGGAGACGAATGTGGCTATATGTTCTCCAGGAGTGATGCAGAGCGCCTACAACATTGAGATGATCTATGAGCATCCTGGCCCTAGTCCAACACAAAAGGATTGCATTGAGGGTGCTGCTTTTACAGCATGGATTGCCCTCCGTGGTCCCCGCTTTGGGCATATGTGAGATGATGAATTTCGTTATTTGCCTCGCGCTGATCACAGAATGGAAGCTGGATGGGGTATGAAGAGTCCTCATGACTTGCCACCTGAGTCACGGGAATTGGCACACTTTGCGTGTGACATGATGCTCAAGCATCAGAGCATGGTAAGCACGGTGGAGCAGCTGGAGCAGAAGCTTAAGGAGAAGCAAAAAGAGATTGATAGGCTCAGAACCAAGACTGGGCAACCAAAGATCTATGAACCGCTAGACCATGAGCTTCGACCTTAGTTTAAAAACCCCTATGTAATAGCACGTTATTAGTATCGTGAGTCAAGTTGAGTCGTGTCATGTTAGTGTTTGTGAACTTTGAGTGCTTGATGGGTTATGATTATGTAATATGGATGATTTGCTGGAACATTGTGGGCTTGTCCTCAAGTTCCTTAGTTAAGGATGTTAAGGTTAAAGTTTGAATAAAATAAGTTTGGGTTGGTTTATTCTGTTTCTATCCTTCCTATTTTTTTGAGCGACCTGTGATATTTTGGTTATATCTCGAAATTGGTTTATCCAATGCTTATTAGATTTTACTGGACAAAACTAGACTTCATTATCTAACAATTCCCATAAGAATCAGGTCAATATCAGTTCTGAGTTGGAAGTTATGCTCATTGCAATCTGATGTAATATACTGTCTAGAATTTCTGAGTGGTTCCTATTGTTGAGTTAATTCGACGGCTTAGATGATAGAATCTAGTAAAATGGTTTGAATAGAAGTTGTAGATAATTTCTTAACCTTTCCAAACATATATAGAACATCCTGAATAACTCGAGTTATGAAGGTTTTTCTATGCTGCTGAAATTGAAGCTCGCCTAGAATTTTTAGTTTTGTAATCCTTATTATTATATAAGTGATTTGTAACCTGAATAACTCTAAGCTTTGATTTTGTTGGAATACCGATGGCCGCTTGGGGAGGAAGAGGTAACCGTGGTGCTAGAGGCCATGGCCGTGGTGCTGGTCATATCACTAATGAGGAAGTGATGGAGGCACAAATGCAGATGATGCAGACCATGACTCAGTTTGTACAAACCATGCAAGCTGGAGGGTTACCACACGCACAACCACCAAGGGATAAACGCAGGGAATTCATGCAAGGCCATCCTCCTGTGTTTACCCACACTACAAATCCCTTGGATGCTGATGACTGGTTGCATGCTGTGGAGAGGCAGTTAGACCTGGCTCAGTGCAATGATGCTGAGAAGGTGTTGTATGCTACGGGGCAACTCCAGGGAGCTGCCCAGAACTGGTGGGACTCATACCAAGCTGCACATCCCCATAATGCTCCTGCTATCACCTGGGACAGGTTTAAAGAGGATTTCTTGGCTCGCCACATCCCCAAGGGTTTGATAGAACAGAAGGCCGAGGAGTTCTGAAATCTCAGAATGGGCTCAATGACCATGAGCGAGTACCATGCTAAGTTTGAGGAGTTGGCTCGCTACGCTCCCCATGAAGTTATGAGGGATGTTGATAAGTGGCGCCATTTTCTCAATGGTATCTATTATGAGCTCAGACTGCAACTGAAGGGCAGTAGGTATGACACTTTTGAGGAATTGGTGAACAGTGCAATTGTGCTAGATATTGAACGTCTGGCACAAGATAAGAAGAGGAAGATTAGTGGATAGGGTTCTGGTAGTAACTCATGTTTTCATTCTAACTTCCATCAAGGGTTCAGGCAGAGGTTCCAAGGACCAGTCAATCAGAGGACTTATGGTCAGAACCAACAGAGTGGGAATGGGAATCAATGCACACACCAACAGCAGCATTCCAGTAATAATCCGGCTCCACGTCTCACCGCCCCCAACAACACTCCTTTGAAGAATGGTGGTCCCAACACACCTACAAGGTGCTTCATATGTGGGAAAGAAGGGCACATGTCGTACAACTGTCCAGATAACAAGATGAATCAGCAGACCCCTCAGTGTCCGAATAACAACCAGAGGCCTCCGCAGTATGGGAAGGTTCACCATGTGTCCACTGAGACCGCTCAGGAAGCTTCAGAGGTTATGCTGGGTATGTTCAACATCAACTCTATCCCTGCTACTATACTTTTTGATTCTGGAGCTTCGCATTCCTTTATCTCACAAGCATTCGTTAAAAAGCATATCATGCCAGTTTTACCCATGAAAGATCAAATGGTAGTAAATTCACCAGGAGGTGCTATACCAGCTTCTTACTACTGCCCCTTGTCTAACGTTAACTTAAGGGGGGTAGACTTTTCGGCAAACCCTGTAGTATTGAATGCATCTGGTATTGATTTAATCCTGGGGTTAGATTGGATGGAAGCTCACCAAGCAGTGATAAAGTGTAAAGAGAGGGTTGTGGATCTAACTACACTGAGAAGGGATAGAATCAGTGTTAATGTTAGAGTACAAGCATTGCCTACAGCCACACTAAATCAGCTTGACGACAATGCAGATTCTCAGAATCAAGTGGTGGAGGAGTTCCCGGATGTGTTCCCCGATGAATTGCTAGGTATGCCACCTGATCGCGACATTGAATTTATTATTGAATTGTTACCTGGCACTACACCCATAGCTAAAAGACCATATAGAATGGGGGTTAATGAATTAAAGGAACTTAAGAAACAATTAAAGGGATTTATTCATCCTAGTGCATCACCGTGGGGTTGTCCTGTGATTTTTGTTGATAAGAAGGGTGGAACTCAACGGATGTGTGTTGATTATCGTTCTCTCAATGAGGTTACTATCAAGAACAAGTACCCTCTGCCTAGAATTGATGATTTGTTTGATCTGTTGAGAGGTGCCTGTGTGTTCTCCAAGATTGATTTGCGTTCTGGTTATCATCAGTTGAAGATTCAGAATTCTGATATACCGAAGACGGCATTCACCACTAGGTATGGTTTATATGAGTATACGGTTATGTCTTTTGGGTTGACCAATGCACCTGCCCACTTCATGTACCTGAGAACAAGGTGTTTATGGAGTATCTTGATAAATTTGTGGTGGTCTTTATTGATGATATCCTGGTATTCTCGAAGGACAAGGGGGAGCATGCAGTACATTTGAAGTTAGTCTTACAGAAGCTTAGAGGGCACCAACTTTATGCTAAAAAGAGCAAATGTAAGTTTTGGTTGGAGGAAGTCTCTTTCCTTGGCTATGTTGTTTCCAATGAAGGAATAGCAGTTGATCCAAGCAAGGTGAATGATGTGTTGGATTGGAAGCCACCTACTGATGTCAGTGAGATTCACAGTTTTCTTGGGTTGGCTGGTTATTATAGGAGATTCATTGAGGGATTCTCAAAGATTGCTAAGCCATTGACAGCATTACTAGAGAAGAATGCCAAGTTCGTGTGGTCCGACAAGTGCCAAGCTAGCTTTGAAGAGTTCAAGAAGAGATTGACAACCGCTCCAGTGTTAGTATTGCCAGATTTAAGTATGATGTTCTCGATCTATTGTGATGCATCCCGTTTGGGTTTGGGGTGTGTTCTTATGCAAGAAGGTAGAGTTGTTGCTTATGCTTCAAGGCAGTTGAGAAAACATGAGCTTAACTATCCTACTCATGACTTAGAATTAGCAGCTGTGGTTCATGCTCTAAAGATTTGGTGACACTACCTCATTGGCCACAAGACTGATATATTCACTGACCACAAGAGCTTGAAGTATATCTTCACTCAGTCTAATCTGAACATGAGACAACGCCGTTGGTTAGAGTTGTTAAATGACTATGATTTTGAAATGCATTATCATCCTAGAAAGGCAAATGTTGTGGCCGATGCACTTAGTAGGAAGAAGCCTGCTAAGACACCTGAATCTGATTAGTTGTGTGCAGAGTTTGCTCATCTAAACCTTACTCTTGTTGCTAATTCAATGGAAATAGAAGTGACACCAACCTTAGAGGAGGAAATCCGCAAGGGTCAGCGAGAAGATGAGGATTTGAAGTACATAGCCAAGAAGTTAGCTGAAGGGAAAGCACCTGGATTCCGCATTGATGAAGAGGGTACTCTATGGTATGGCAACCGGATATGTGTTCCAGAGATAAAAGATCTTCGGCAGGCAATTCTGCGAGAGGCACATGAGTCAGCTTATTCTATCCATCCTGGAAGTACTAGGATGTACATGGATCTCAAGGAAAAGTATTGGTGGATTGGTCTAAAGAAGGAAGTGGCAGAGTATGTTGCTATATGTGACACTTGTCAGCGTGTGAAAACAGAACATCAAAGGCCAGCTGGATTGTTGCAGCCTATGAAGATACCAGAATGGAAGTGGGAGGAAGTCGGTATGGACTTCATAATAGGTTTACCTCATACATAGAGAGGTTTTAATTCCATTTGGGTAATAGTTGACCGATTGACCAAGGTTGCTCACTTTTTGCCAGTTCAGACAAGGTACAGTGGTCCAAAGTTAGCAGAACTTTATATGGAAAGGATTGTTAGCCTTCATGGTGTACCCAAGAGGATTGTGTCTGATAGAGGTACCCAGTTCACATCTCACTTTTGGAAAGCTATTCATAGTGCTTTGGGAACAAAGCTGAACTTTAGTACTACATATCACCCACAGACCAATGGGCAGACTGAGCGGCTTAATCAGGTTCTGGAGGATATGTTGAGAGCTTGTGCATTGCAGTTTGGCACAAGTTGGGATAAGAACTTGTGTTATGTGGAGTTCTCCTACAATAATAGTTATCAACAGAGTCTCAAGATGGCACCATTTGAAGCTCTGTATGGGCGTAAGTGCAGGACACCATTGTTCTAGAATCAGACTGAGGAAAGTCAGTTGTTTGGGACAGATGTTCTGAGAACCATAGAGGAACAGGTACGAGTAATTAGGGAAAACTTGAGAATAGCACAATCTCGCCAGAAGAGTTATGCGGATACACGTAGGAGAGAGTTGACATTCCAAGAAGGTGACTATGTGTATTTGAAGGTATCTCCTATGAGAAGTGTGAAGAGGTTTAACCAGAAAGGGAAGCTAGCACCAAGGTATGTTGGTCCGTTTAAAGTTTTGAAAAGATGTGGTGAAGTGGCGTACCAGTTGGAGTTACCTGAGAGTTTAGCTGGAGTGCATGATGTGTTTCATGTGTCTCAACTTAAGAAGTGTTTGCGTGTACCTGAGAAGGAGCACTTGCCTTTAGAAGATCTTACCATTAAGAATGATCTCACGTATGAAGAGTTTCCGGTAAGGATTTTGGATATAGCAGAAAAGGTTATCCGAAGTCGGGTTATCAAGATGTGTAAGGTGCAGTGGAATCGATACTCAGAGGCTGAGGCAACTTGGGAAACGGAGGATGCACTAAGGGCAGATTATCCACATTTGTTTGAGTAAGCAAACTCAATCTCTAGGACGAGATTCTCTTAAGGGGGGTAGATTTGTAACACCCTAGGTTTTAGAGGATTTAAAAAAATGGCCAAAATGAATTTTGAAAATAATTAAATAGGAAAAGTAAATATTTTTATGGAAATGAAGTGGGATCATGGTAGAGACATGCTTGAGCATTCATGCTGGTGCATAATTTCATGTGGTGCAGTTTGAATTTGGTTTTGAATTGAAAAACACATTTGAAAAGTGTTTGAATAAATGAAAAGCAATTTCTCTTTCCTCTCCCCTCTCTTCCTGTTTTCGGCCCGGCCGACTAAGCGGCCCAACCGGCGGCCCGCCCTCTCTCCACGTGCGGCCGTTCTTCCCTCCATCTTGGGCCGACCGGCCGTCAGCCCAGCATGGCGCAAGGGGGTGTGTTTCGGGTTGGGTGTAGTTGGACCTCTGTCTGTATGAGTATAGGCTGCGGTCATGTGCCATCAGAAGGGGGATACTACATCTGTAGGGCACAGAAACCTTAGTGGCCCTAATGTGTTAGACAAACCTTTGAAAGGCTTCATAGTGAACCCTGCCGGCCTTCCTTGGTAGAGGGCTAAGAGATTAGCTACCTCATGTGAAAGGGCAATTCACGGCTCACAGTGAAAGTGTACACCTTTGCGCATAGTTTAATAAACTGGTATACTAGCCTTGCTCAAGGACACGAGTGGCCTTGGAACTCCTTACACTAATGATGATTTCTCTTGTCATGTTAAATTGTTCATACAATTGCTGTTAAGTATGCTATTCATTTGTGTTACATTGATCATGATGGTTTTGGGAGACACTTGCTACCTTGATGCTGCATAATTGATCAATATGATAACTTATAAAAGCTAATGCAGTCAAACAGTGTCAGCTTATTTGAGCCTCATTAACCCATGTTATGCTTGCTGAGTACGGTTGTGTACTTACGCTTGTTTTATTTTCAATTTTGGAAAATCCCGGATGGGTAACAGATGAAGGCTGGGATGTGAGCTATCGTGATGAGTACTAGGCTTGGTGTTCACCAGTCGATGTGTCTCTGTGGGGATGCTTCCACCATGATTTGATCTTAGATTTTATTGTTTATGCGCAAGACTCTGTAATAAATATTGGTACGTTATGTAATAAACAGGTGATGATACTCTTTACAATTTGTCATCTTATATGTGCGATTGTTCCTGGGGTGCATATAAGGCTATCCATACATTCTATTATTATCCTTAATAATGGGGTGTGACAGGGGTGAGCGGTGAAAACGACCCTTACTCCTCCTTACTTGCCTCTGTGTAGCTTTGCTCTTGTTGCTTTTGCTTTCGCTTCTATTGCATAGGTTTCCTTCTTTGCTTGCTGCCTCCGCATTTGCTTGTGCCCCGGCATCCTGTCGTCGTGGCACCCAGGCGCCCCTGCTGTGCATGTCGTCGCCTGTTCTCCAGCCCCTTTTCCCGGCTCCAGGGCATCAGAGTCAGAGGTTTCCTAGAACTCTTTGAGGAGTGCATGTTGGCCACCATGAAAGCTAAGGATCTCGAAGAGTCACTGTCAGACATTGAAGCCTCTTCGAGTGAGCTGATGGCTCCTAAGGTTGATGTGAGTGATGCGAAGGTGACATATTCTTTTGGCCAGAGCCAGATGACCCAGGATATGATTTCAGAGCTTGAGGTTAATGATTTTATTCCTGCTGGTCGCGGACGTCCTCCTCGTGGGGAGACTATTCCAAAACCTCAGAAGGATGAAGCTGTTGTCTTTCGGGATTTCTTCACCTACGGCCTTCGCATTTCGAGTTGCAACTTCCTCTGGTATGTCCTTGAATGGTTTGATGTGGAGCTTCACCACATGACCCCCCATGCCTTCCTGAATCTGAGCAAGTTCTTGTGGGATGTTGAGTCTTATGGTGGAGAATTGAGTGTGAACACTTTTGCTGAGTATTACGAGCTGCAAAAACAACCACGGTACGTCGGTGGTAAGCTATCTCAGTTCGCTTCTTGCATTTTTATGTCCAAGAGGAACATGGGTAAGGGTAAGGAGAAAGTTGCAATTTTTTGGTGTTAGAGGGGGAAGTATGTGCCTGTTGACTAGCTGGACTTTTGGTTTTATGTGAAGACTGGCAGCGTTACTCGGCCTGAAGATGATGGGAGGCAGGTCATCCGGTTTCCTTATGCCTCCGTGATGACGCGGATGAATCCGTTAACCTGTGTCAAACCTGATTCTATCGAATCCGACAAGTGGAGGTCATGCACAGAGGCTTTCAGGGCAGCCTATTGCTACTCAGGTGGTAGGGACCTATGATGGAAATGATTGCCTCTGACTTCTGGCCCCTCCTTGGGGGCAAGGACAGGAAGAAATTCATTCTTCAGAATTGGATCTTCCTAATTTTTGTGTCGCCGGCAGAATCCTATGTCCGCATTTTGGGCTACAACTCCCTAAGGATTAGAGCAAAGAAGGTTTTGTCCTCGCCACCGAGTAGAAGGCCGTTGAGATATTTGAGGAGGTTTCTGAGAAGGAGTATCTTGCCTGGAGGTCTGAGGCTGGTACTATGCCTCACCTCAACAGGGTCTTCGAGGAGCTTGGCATCCACTATACTGAGCGCGAGCTCCCTGAGAAGCTAAAGAAGAAAAATGAGAAAAAAGAACTCACTGCTCCCGGTGCTGCTACGAAAGCCGCCGAAGGAAAGAAGAGGAAGGACGGCGCCTTAGCGCGCATTGGCTTGAAAAGACAGAAGGAGACCTCCGCTGAACTTGCGGAGATGGAGGATAGTGCCCACTAAACTTCCTGTGAATCCTTTTGCTAGTGTTTATCTAGAGGCTATCTCTAATGAAGATGAGTTGGAGGAAGCTGATGTTACGGCTCATCACGCTGAGAGGCCTGCGGAGGCTGTCTCGCTCGGAGCGGAGGATGCTGAGGTCACCAAGGATGCGTACACTTCGATTCAAGGTAACATTCTTAGTCAAAGTATGACCTATGTGGATTTCCTAACTTTGAAGGTTTCTTGTGGTTATGCTTCTGATGGGGAAGTTTCTTTGCTCGGTGAGCATGTGTATGAGGCATATTTTTCCCTTTGATTTGTTGTTTTCTTGTTCTCATTGTTTGACTTGTATTTTCTATATCCGCTTTTAGATATCCTTACTGCTGAGGCCGCTCAGCCTACCCCTCTACCGCCTCTGGCATCAGGTGGCCCTTTTCCCGGAGGAGCCGCTGCTGAGGCAGTGCCTACCGCTTCACGCCCTCTGGTGGGCATGGTTGGCACTGGGTCTCTCCCATCCGACGGTTGCCCTGGTGAGGGCATAAGGGCTCTCCTTGGCTGGACTCAAGGTATTGGCCAGCTGACTGATTCGATGGGTGGAGACCTGTATCGGCATCTGGCTCGGCTTCCCTTGTAGACTTTGATGGACGCCAACATTAATCATCATGTTATTGTAAGTTTGGCTTCATTCTCTCCTTTTAGCTATGCGCTTCTTTTTTTTCAAGTATTTGATTTCTACGTTGGTTTATTGCTGTCTCTAGAGCGCCGCCTTGTCTATGGCTGTTGAGACCAGCAGTTGCGCTGAACTAGTCAAAAAGGATGACGCCATCAAGGTTTTGAAGGAAGAGATTGAGTCTCAGGCCCATGAAAGAGAGCGTATGGCTCAGCAGGCCTCCGGCCTAGAGAAACAGGTGCTAGCTCTTGGAATTGAATCTGATGAATTAAGGAGGTCTGCTGCTGCTACCAAGAGAGTGGAGGATGCTGCCAAGGAAGCAGAGGCCACTGCTAAAGTGGCGGAGGCTACTGCTAAAGCGGTGGAGGCTACTGCTAAAGAAGCAGAGGCCACCGCCATCCAGCGGGCGGACAAAGCCACTGAGATTTCCAACCTCCTACGGCAAGAAGTGGATGCCGAACAGCGGCTGGCGGCGCTTTTAAGGATAGGGTTGAAGAGCTTGAGAAAGAGCTAACCGCCACGAGGTTGATCGGGCTAGAAGTGGCTGAAACCTATGTGTCCGCCGTCCAGGCATTTGCTGGCGTGGTGACTCCGGTCAATCACGAGGCCCCTACTTCCAGTATCTTTTCCTGGATTAAGGGAAACCTCGCCAATCTTAGTGATTTTGTGATTGGGGTTTCTGATTTTAGTGCAAAGACTTCCGCCACCTATTTGTGCAAGCTCTTTGTGTCGAAGGGCATTACCCAAATTGGAAATTTTGATTGCCCAGAGCTAGGAG
Source organism: Bothriochloa decipiens (assembly GCA_023333625.1). Lineage (NCBI taxonomy): Eukaryota > Viridiplantae > Streptophyta > Magnoliopsida > Poales > Poaceae > Bothriochloa > Bothriochloa decipiens. The sequence goes on from CM041636.1 coordinate 15,135,288, forward strand.
ATCCCGCTGAGCTTGGCAGAATAGATCATTTTGTTAAGACCACCATGCGCAGCTTTATGGAGAAGTTCTGGTCCAAGTTTGGTCGGTCAGAGACCATTGCCATGGCCAATATTACTCATGAAACAGTATGTATGGTTGGCATTTGGTGCTTTATTTTGCTTGATAGAGTTGTATAGGTGATTCTCCTCTTATTCTCCATCTTTTTTAGCAACTAAAGTATGACACGCGGCGATCATGGCCCAACGACTTCTGGCAGGACGTCCGCACGCACCCGAGGTCCGCTGATGCTGGTTCCTCCACTACTCATGTTCCTCCTGTGAGTGCTGAGGCTGATGCCATGGTGGAGCGAGTGGTGGCCTCTCCGGGAGCTCGAATGGAGCCTCAGGACTTGACCAGAGCAGAGGAGGTGTAGAAATTAATATTGATTTTTGTAATTTTTGTTTTTTGCTGACTTGATGCCGGTGCGCACATGTAAAGAACTACTTGAAGTGCTCTTGGTGAATTATTTATGGCCAAATCATCCTACGCAGGTCTGCAGTTTGGGGCCTGTGCAGGAGGTCGAGCTTATCACCTTTATGCTCAATGATGTTTATGTTAGCGGTGAGTTGTGGACATATTGGAAGTCGGTGTTTCCTAAGCTTTTGGTGGACGACATGTTCGATCTTGTTCTTAGAGATTTGGATGACGCACGCCCTAGTTTTATTCGTTCTTTTGCATGGCATGGTCCATCTAGACCTTTATAATCATATTTGTTTGTGTGGAGGTTTGATGTTGTGATGGACATGTCATTTGCGTGGTTGCTCATTTTGGCCTCCGCTGTGCTGCAGAGGCCTACTTTAATTAGTCGGAGGCCTTTGTGCCTTATTGTAGGTGTTACCTCCGGAGGTGATTTCTATTTTTCTCCCCGGAGGTTGTATCCACTTTGAGACACATTTGTGTATTAATAACTTTATTGTTAACATACGACAGATGTTACAACCGTTGTTTCTCTTCAACCAGTGCTGGTGTCAGTTTTGCTATGTTCGACTTTGCACTCTTCAACAATTTATCCATGCGTCCTGACGCTTATTCTGCGGAGGTAAGCTGTGGTTGATTTCAGCGGAGATGGGAGGATGTTACGAGTTCTTACGCGATATCTCTCCATTCAAACGATGATCCTGATTGGCTTGCTCTACTGGCTTCCCTCTTTGGCATTGTCCGGAGGCCACAACTGCCTCCGGGACATTTCTTTTGCCAACACTATTATGAATTCTTGCTCGGTATCTCGTTATTTTTGGTCGTCCGTATGCGGACATTTGCCTCCATCTCCCTTAAGCGGGTTTTGGTTACGTGGAGCTGGTTGTGGTTGGCCCTTTCCTGCTGCTCATGCATGCAGGCGTTGAGCTCTACTTTTATAGTACCCCTTGTGTACTTTGCGTATCCTTGGTATTTATTTATTTAGCATCCTCGCTTGCAGAGGCTAGTTAACACAAGTACTAGTTTGGTACTTGTTTCTTTTAATGATAGGTAGCTGTAGCTAGTTTAATGGTGCTTTGGAGGTCCTTATAAAAATATCTATTTTCCCCCCTTGATCATTTGGGCTGATTTGTTGTGTACATTATACTGATGGTGCTTACTATGAGCTTTTTTGTGTTGGTACTGTGTAAGGACTCGTAATGGAACAGCCTCGGAGATGGTGGCCAACTGCGTTCTTATTTAGCATTGCTGATGTAAGGATTTTGGATGCGATGGTTGCTTGCGACTGGAAGGTGCAAAGTTGTGTGCTGATAGATGATCTTGGAATTTGCCATGCACACCGTGGTGTTGGAGGTTCGCCTCCTTCTCTTCATACCAAGCGTGCATTAGACTTGATTGAAGTGACTTGGTTTTCGAAGGCACAGGTTGGTATGTAGCTAGGAGGTGATAGGGGATATTCTGTAGTTTCTTAGGGTTTGCCTCCGTCATTGCTAGTGCCAGAGGTTTAAGCACCGGCAACCTCCGGTCCACTTCCATGTCTTGTGGTAGCAGGTTAGGTGTGTGGAGTGGCTAGATATTTTGACTCGGAGGTTGTGTATTTTGGTCTAGCAGCTAGATACGTGTATTTTGCACATTGTTTCTGTTATGAGCAAGGCACAATGTGCCCTGACTATTCTAAGCATAAAATCGAATGAATAGACTTGTTTTGCATATTGCCTCCATTCCACAGTGCGGAATATTTGTTTCTTGTGATTATATTGCTTTTGGGAAGTGTATGACGCGAAAGTTGCTTGGTTTCGTGAACTTGCACCTGCGTGAGAAGTTACCTCCACTTGTTTTTATATTGCGTTCCAAAGGTTGCTTTTGGTGATTGAAATGTTACCCATTTTTTGAGCTACCGGTGCCTGAACTAGTTGACAGGTCTTTTTTCGGTTCGCTTCACAACTTATGGTTGCGATTGCCTGCCTCGATGCCTGATAAGACAGGACTTTTTTGAGGTCTTTTGGTATTTAACGGAGGCTGGTTCATGCCTTTTTTGTTCATCCGTGATCTGTGGTTGCTGTTGCCTGCCTCGATGCCTGATAGGACAGGGCTTTTTCGAGGGCTTTTGGCAGTCAGCGGAAGCTATTTCATGCCTTCTTTGTTTGCAACCTATGGTTGCTATTGTCTGCCTCGATGCCTGATAGGACAAGGCTTTTTTGAGGGCTTTTGGCATCTTGCGGAGGCTGTTTCGTGCCTTCTCATTTTTTAGCAACCCATGGTTGCTGTTGTTTGCCTCGATGCCTGATAGGACAGGTCTTTTTTTGAGGGCTTTCGGCATTTTAGCAGAGGCTATTTCGGAGGTTGCTTCATGCTTTCTCATTTTTCTTAATGGTGGCATGAAGTAACCTTGTGAGATCATGAATAGTTGTCAAATATTGCAGCCGTGGTGCTGGCTGCTTTCGACTGTCCTTGGTACTGCTTTTCGGGGTCCTCTTTATACATTCAGAGGTTAATTACATACAGCCTCACCTCATTAAAAACCTCACCTCTGATTTGAATCCCCTTTTGCGAGGAAAAGAGTGCAAGCTATTTTTGCAGGAAAAATAAATTGCGGAAATTTAAGTCTAGGGACTTCCGTTTATAATTCTATGGAGTCCTTACATTCTATGTGTAGTATTTTCGGATGCTATCAATGTTCTAGGAGTGGGTTGCTGTTCTTCCTTCTGTGTCTTGCAGATAGAATGATCCTTTCCTCCCTCCTTGCCTGGCTATGAATGGTCCTTCCCATTTTGGCTGTAGCTTTCCAATGTTCTGAGTGTTTGGCCTCCGCCTCATTACCCAGTCTCCATCCTTAATGTTTTTAGTGACCACTTTTCCATCCCTCCATTTCCTTGTTTGGTCTTGGTATTTCTCAATGTTGTCGATTGCCTCTAGCCTGTATGCTTTGGTCATCTCCTTGGTGTACTCTTCATCCTTCATGAGGTTTTGTTTTAATGTGCAGAGGCTCTGGTATTTGATCTCTTCTGACATCATTGCTTCCTCTCCGTACAGTAGCTTGAATGGAGTGGACCCGGTGGCTCTCGATACATTTGTGGTGTGAGACCACACAACCTTCGGTAGCTCTTCTACCCATTTGCCCTTTTTGTGATCTAGCAATGTCTTAGAGATTGCTGAGAATATGATCCTATTTGACCTTTCCACTGCTCCGTTACTCTCTAGGTGGTAGACTGAGGCGAAGGCTACTTGTGTGCAGAATTCTTTGAACTTGTCTGAATTGAATTGCTTTCCATTGTCGACTATGAGCATCCTTGGAACCCCAAATCTGCAAATTATATTTTGCCAGAAGAATTTCTTGACTGTTTTGGAGGTGATTGTTGCAAGCGGTTTGGCTTCTATCCATCTTGTGAAGTATTCTACTGCTACCACTGCATATTTTCTTCCACCTTGGGCTGGAGGTAATGGGCCTACAAGATCCATTCCCCATCGCTGAAGAGGCCAGACCGGAGGTATTAGCTGTGTTTGTGCTCCCGGAGATGCCTGGTGTGGAGCGAAACTCTGGCATGCTTTGCAAATTCTTACTATGTGCAATGCGTCCTTGATATGCCTTGGCCAGTAGAACCCTTTCCTAATTGCCTTCGCTGAAAGTGCTCTAGGGCCAATGTGTGATCCACATGTTCCTGAGTGGATGTCTTGTAAGAGGTCTCTGCCTTCTGATTCTGTGATGCACTTGAGCAGTGGTTGGACTATTCCTTTCTTGTATAGAACTCCGTTTATTATCATGTAGTTCCTTGCCCGTATTGCCAGCCTTGATGCAACTGTTTCATCTGATGTCACATGGACTCCATTGATAAAATCAATTATAGGTTTCCTCCAGTCCTCTGTGTCTACTAGGAGTACCTACACAAATACTTTTGTTGTTTTTGCGGTAGCCGGTAATGTCAATTCTTGGTAGAAGGTTCCTTCGGGTACCTCCTCTTGATTTGCTGCTGCTTTGGCTAACTCATCTGCCTTCGAGTTGTCCCCCCTTGGGATGTGCATTAAGGTAAAGCCTTGAAATCTCTTTTCCATACCATTGATCACTTCTAGGTTTGCAGCCAATTCTGGGTTCCTTACAACATAGTCCTTCTCAACTTGTCCTGTTACTATCTTGGAATCAGTTCTGACCATGATGTATTTCGCACCAAGTGCCTTAGCCTTGCCGAGCCCTAGGATCACTGCTTCGTACTCGGTTATGTTGTTGGTTGCTTTGAAGCACAGTCTTGCTTCCTATTTTGTTTTGACGCCCGTGATATTAATACTACGGAGGCTCCTGCACCTTGGATGCCCCACGCGCCATCTGTGTATAGTGTCCATATTGAAGCCTCTACTTTGTCTTCTATGTGCTGCGGAGATGTCCATTCTGCCAAAAAATCTACTAGCACTTACAACTTGACTGATGTTCTTGAGATGAACTTGATGCCAAACTGGGATATTTCTGTTGTCCATTTACCGATTCTGCCTGATGCTTCCTTGTTGCCTAGGATATCGGCTAGCGGTTGAGCTGTTGGTACCAGGATTTCATACTCTTGAAAATAGTATTTGAGCTTCCTTGATGCTGTTACTACTGCTTATGCTATTTTTTCGGCCTCCAAATAATTCAATTTTGCTCCTTGTAGCACTTCTGATACATAGTACACTGGGTGTTGTACGCTTTTGTTGTCAATTTCCTTTTCTTGAACTAGCACTGCGCTAATTGCTCCTGTGGAGGCCACAACATATAGTAGCAAGGTTGCCTTTGCATCTAGTGCTATAACCATGAGGTCTTTTGTGATGTAGTTTTTGAGTTGCCGGAATGCCTTCGACTGCTCTATGCCCCATTCAAATTTGTCCAAGGCTTTGAGCATTTTGAAGAATGGTAGACTTCATTCTGCTGACTTTGAGATGAATCTGCTGAGCGCTGCTATTCTGCCTGTTAGTCACTGTACTTCTTTCTTGTTTTTCGGTTCTCTCATTGTTAACACTGCTTTTGTTTTATCTGGGTTTGCTCTTAGCCCTTCTAGACCAACAATGTAACCGAGCATCATTCCTTTGCTTACTTCGAAGATACACTTTTCTGGGTTCAGTTTTTACCCTGCTTCTCTGAGACCAGCGAAAGTTTCCTAGAGGTCGTCCAAATGATCTCCAGTCTGCTTGCTGACTACTGCTAGATCATCAACATAGGCTATGATGTTTCTTCAGAGCTGAGCTCGCAATACCGTTTGAATCATTCTTGAGAACGTTGATCCTACGTTTTTAAGCCCTTCCGGCATTCTAACAAAACAGTAGGTGCCAAAAGGGGTTGTGAAGCTTGTTTTCTCTTCATCTTCCTTTCTTAGCCATATCTTGTGGTATCCTAAGAAACAATCCAATAGAGAGAAGCACTTGCATCCTGTTGCCTTATCAAATGATGCATCTATTCTGGGTAATGGGAAAGGATCTTTTTTGCAGGTCTTGTTGAGATCTGTGAAGTCTATGCACATTCTCATTTTTCTGTTCTTTTTTGGCACCAAGACAACATTTGCTAGCCAGTCTGAGTACTTGACTTCTCTGATGACCTTGGCATCTAATAACCTTTGCACCTCTGCTTTCACTGTAGTTATGCACTCGTCAGACATCTTCCTCTGTTTTTGATTCTTGGGTTTGACATTTAGATTGAGGTCGAGGGTGTGTTCAATCACATCCCGACTGATTCCTTGCAGATCTGATGCTGACCATGCGAACACATCCTTGTTTTTTGCTAGCAATTTTAACAAGTCTTGTCTTTCTACCTCCGATAGATTGGCACCTATGGTAAGTTTCCTGTTTGGGACTGCTTCTTCCAATGGTAGTGTTATTGTGTTCTCTTGGTCTGCCATGTTGGTTTTTCCCGCGGGCATGTTCGGAGGTTCCTCTGCTTCTACGGTGTTGATGTTTCTGTGTGCTTTGTAGATTGCTTTCTCTATGTTCCTTGCTTCTTTTTGACTTCCCCGCACTGTGATGATTCCATATAATGCTGGCATCTTGATGCAGAGGTAGCCTATGTGTATTGCCACATTAAACTTGTTTGTGAATTCTCTTCCTAGTATCGCATTGTACTGGTAGTAGATGTTGACCACATCAAAGGTGATGTATTCTGTCCTGGCACCATCCCCATCTTTGAATGATACTGGTAGTGATATCTTGCCTAGGGTGTTGATCTTGTTTCCACCGAATCCGATCAGTGGGGTGTCCGATGGCTGTAGCTGGCTTCTATTTAGCTTTATTTGGTCAAACACATTGGCGAAGATGATATCTGCTGAACTCCCAGAGTCAACAAGTATTCTGCTTACCTCCTAGGCAGCTATATTTGCCTTTATAACCATGGCATCTGCATGCAGATAGCTTTCAACTTGGAGGTCTTGTTCTGTAAATTCTATTGGCATCTTAGACCATTTTGTTGATCTATAGGTGCCCTGAACTGCCACATTGTTTACCAACTGAATGTGGTCCTTCTTTTGTTTTTTGGTTTCAAACTCTAATGCTAAGCCTCCGGGTATCGGTAGTATCATGCCAATGGTTGGTACCACTGAATGCGGGTTTAGCTGATTTTCTACCGGAGGCTCCGTCTCCGCAGTTGCTGTTGTGGTTAAAGCATACTGTGGAGGTGCTAGTAATGCCCCATACTGTCTCTGCTGTGCTCTGCCGGAGGCGTCTGCATTTGTGTTGGTTCAATGAGTGCTATGTGCGAAGGTCTTTGGTTGATGTAAGTTAGACCATTTTCTGCTCTATTCTGGATGTAGCCCTGGTGCTACGATGTTTGTTGATAGGCTAGTCTCCAGGCCGGTAGTGCTGCCAGATAGTACTGCTCCCTGCTACCTTGCTGTTGGGGCTGTAGTAGTGACTGTTTGGTTTTCATCTTGTCAAGTGTCTCTTGGGCCTAAGGGCAGTCCCGTGTGGTGTGCCCTTTGTCCTCTCCGTGGAAGAGGCAGTATTGCTTCCTTGATTTCTGATTTTTGCTCCAGTTCCTGGACTTGTTGCTTTTGCTGTAGCCTTGTCCCCCTTGATTTCTTTGGTCATAACTTTCTTTTTTGTCTCGAGAATCCAGTGGTTGGCTAGCCTGCAAATTGAAAACTTGTTTCTACTGGTTCTGGTATTGTTGTCTTTGCTGACTCCTATTTTCCCTTCTGTTGCTATTGCTTGAAGACTGTTTACTTTGATCGTCTGCTTCCTCCAATCTTTGCGGAGGTCATTGTCAGACCTGCAGTATTTTTTGAACTCCTCGTGCAGTTGAGCCATTGTGGCTGGCTTTTTTCTTGCTAAGTGACTAGTGAATGGGCCAATTCTGAGTCCTTTGATTGCTGCTACTATGGCCACCCCGTCAGGGACATCTGGTGCTTTATCCCGGAGGTGTAGGAATCTCTGATAATAGTCTCTGAGGGGTTCGCCCTTGAGGTGCTTGTTGCTGAACAGGTCTGACGATGTTAGCGACTCGCTTGTGTAAGCTTTAAAGTTTGCCAATATCTGGTCTTATTGGTTCTCCCATGAATATAACGTGCTTGGTTTGAACATTGAGTACCATGCTAGTGCATCTCCTTCTGCTGCAATCACGAATGACTTAGCCATTACGTGATCGTTGCCTCCGGCGGAGGCTACTGCGGCTTCAAAACTCATTATAAACTGCCCTCAGATCTGAATTGTCATTGAATCTTGGCTGAGATACAGGTTTGTAGATCAGAGGCCATGGTGAGCTTTGTAGGCCTTTGGATAGTGGTGATTTTGGGTCAAAGACTCTTGATGGTGTGGGTAGGCTTGAAACTATGGTGTGCATAGGATGCACGTTCACAGTTGGGGGTCGACCTCCCATGACTGGTGGAGCGATCTCCGCTGGACCTGCTGTCGGAGGTTGCATGCTCTGTATTTCTGCTTGTAGAATGGCCATTTGCTGCCTTATCTCGTCTGCTTGACGCGATGATTGTATCATTCTTTGTGTGGCAGCTTGCTACACGCGGTGCATCTCATCTCTCAGCCTGGTCAACTCATCATCTTGGTTCTGGGCTGTCGGATGCTGCTCAGACGGGTCTCTCCTTTGCGCAGCATTGTTGTTCTCTTCATCACCTCCGTCCTCTAGTGCGGAGGCATAAGTGCTCCGAATATTTCTCCTTGGCCTCTCACGAGGAGAGAGTTGTGGTACCTTCGCCTCAGCGGTGGTATTCTCCTCACGGTGGTTTTTCTTCTGGGTGACATTTGTGGGTGTTATCTCTGGCCAAACACAAGCGATGGGCGCCAACTGTTGGAACCGAGTCCAAGCAGGTAAGAGTGAAGATGGAATGAGTAACCCAGATGGTTCCTCTCTCTGTATTAAATATGAAAATTACAATATGGGCCCAACAGCAAGTAATGCCACGACTACCAGGGGGTCCTCCCCCTATTACACAGGGGGCGTGGCCTTATATAGCAGCTCCCTAGCTCGAGGCTGAAAGTACATGTGTGCCCCAAAGGGAGTTTTTAAACCCTAGACACTAACTCTATTACACTTGGGTCCCTTAGGGGCACGCTAGCCCACCATTTCCTGGCCACGGCCATAGGCCGTGGCCCATCACCACTCGCAAGAGGCCCATCAAGCCCATCATCTATCCTCGTGCTTTTCGACTGGCTTTGCTGCACTGCCAAGATGGCAACAGCCTCAGGTCATCGTCTCCTCTACGCAGAGCCTCCGGGCCCAGCGAAGCTGTGTCGGCTAGCCTCCGCTTGGCAACGGTGATCCTCGCTGAGCCTCCTCCGTCGGTCAGTTCGAAACCTCCGCTGGAGGCTCCCCAGCGGAGGTATGACCTCCGCCTGAGTGACTGCCGTCGCCGCCAGGACTCCGCTGTCGACCGGCTCTGCGCCTCTCCAGGAAACCTCCGCCCGGAGATCCAGCCTCCGGAGAGTCGCCACCGGAGGTTGGATCTTCGGGCGAAGGTTTCTGGGAGAGGCGCAGGGCCGGTCGACAGCGGAGTCCCGGTGGTGATGACCGTCACTCAGGCAGAGGTCAGACCTCTGCTGGGGAGCCTCTAGCGGAGGTTTCGAACCAACCGACGGAGGAGGCTCAGCGAGGATCACCGTTGCCAAGCGGAGGCTAGCCGACACAGCCTCGCTGGGCCCGGAGGCTCTGCGTAGAGGAGACGACGACCTGAGGCTGTTGCCATCTGGGCAGTGCGCCAAAGCCGGTCGGAAAGCACGAGGATAGATGATGGGCTTGATGGGCCTCTTGCGAGTGGTGATGGGCCACGGCCCGTGGCCGTGGCTACGAAATGGTGGCCCAGCGTGCCCCTAAGGGATCTACGTGTAATAGAGTCAGTATCTAGGCTTTGAAAACTCCCTTTGGGGGCACACATGTACTTTCAACCTTGAGCTGGGGAGCCGCTATATAAGGCCACGCCCCCTGTGTAATAGGGGGTGGACCCCTTGGTAGTTGTGGCATTACTTGCTGTCGGACTCATATTGTAATTTTTATATTTAATACAGAGAGAGGAACCGTCTGGGTTACTCATTCCATCTTCACTCTAACCTGCTGGGACTCGGTTCTAACATAGGACAAATGAGTCCTGGCGTGACCAAGGCCAGGTTTGGACACGTTCGTGGTGGCCCCAAAACCTGAGCAAGTCGACCCCAGACTGACAAACCAGTGTTAGGAGCTCTCAAACTCTCAAACCGTTGATCAAATTGTCACAAATGTATTTAAACAAATGTTGTAGATTGATGGATCATCAACTTCCGTTAGCGTCGAACAAAACAAGCAGGCCAGGTCACTTGCTCAAAGTCTAAAATGCACAGTCATAGGACCGGAACCTGACCCAATCGGTATAATGGGTCAACCCACTCATCATATAACAACCTTTTTCATTAATTTGCTGATCTCGTTCAGTTTTTTTGCATTAGTACGATTCGATTGTGTAAGCATGTCTGTACTTAGAAGTAAATTGAGGAATATTATATTTTTGAAAGTAAAAATAGATAAGATGAAAATCATCTGGCAGGCGTCTTGTGGGGTTATGCTCAATGACCTTTTCAAAGCTGAATTGGTCTTTAGGCAGCAAAGTTTGTCAGTAAAAAGGAGGAGCTCGGAAGCATGAAGATGGACCAGGCCGCCAAGGCAATGGCATCACCAGGCCGAGTCTGGGTTAAGGAGTGAGTGTATGTATGCGAGCGAAAAGCCTGTGAGCCATAGATGTGTTTCTTTCCAAATGTGGATAGTGGGGAAATTTTGTAAACAATCTCACCACTCTAAAGCCAAACTTTCCTCGCCATCTCTCTCTGCTTCTTCCCCTGCTTGGTTATTCAGATTTCCCAATCTGTAGTATCTGCTAACGAAGTTCCCATCACAATGAAGTAGTAAAATAGACTGACCATCATTGCCACTAGCCACTTAATTCGTACTATTATTGGATCTCATCTCTGAGCCTATATAAATAAGCGAGGCAGGAGGCGGAAAAGACAGGCTAGTTGGTGAAAAACTTAAAGTCTCTCGGTCAGATCATGCAATTACTAATTATAAATACTTAACACTTCGTGTTGCCTTGTGAGCAAAGAGAATGGTAGAGGAGCGAGGAGGGAGAAGTGAGATGAGAATACCGTCTTCCATTGTCGGTCTCTACGGAATGGGATGCACTTGGAATTTAGGGAACAAGGTGGTAGCAAACGCATGGCCCAACATGTAACTCTGATTTCTGCTCGGTTCGATAATGGCTGCACTCATGGCTGACGGTGGCAGGACGGAAAGGTTATCAACTTGCGTTGTGTCTGTGTAGGTGAACCACGAGCTAAGGTGCACTGAGCCTCACTGGTGATACTCGAGCAGCAGCCTAGCTCGATCATGACTCAATCAATTGGGAGGATGGAAGAAAGCAGTAGCATTTCGTGGAGCTTGTACCGGCATCAGAGCTAGGCTAACTGAGCCTTCTACCTACTACTTTTGGGCTGTCATTGTTGATTCAGAAATCACAAGTTTGGGCCTAATTAATGAATGCTAAGTTGCTAACCCAGCGTAGCTTAGCTTTTACCATATGAAAATCATATATACGAGATCATCATGAGATGCATGCATTTCCACTACTATGTACCCTTTGAAATGTGGGGTCGTTTTCTCTCTGAATCCTTATTTGTTTTGTCTATAAAATAATTCCCGTGAAATGTCTGCATTCCAAAGTGATCTTGGGCGACCAATGACAGATGCATATCGTTGCCATTTGTTACCAAACCCCATGAGTGCTGAAAAGTGAAAACAACTCCATCACAATCAGTGTCAAGGACTGATCAGTGATCACTAACTTTACAAACAAATTACAATAAAGGAACTCTTTCGTAGAGTAGCTGTGGATCACCAGGAACGAGAGCTGTACCCAGCACACACACCCACGCTATTCTGTATCACAGTTCTTAGTTTCTAATACCAAGGAAACATATGTAAGCAGAGTCTAGAAACACCTTCAAAGTCTAAATGCACTATCGCCGAAACGTCATGGGCTGCTGTCCCTGTGTTGTGTAAGCGGGAAAGGTTGGCCACGTAATGGAGAGTAGCCCGTGGGTGCGCCAGACCAACATGAACATCTCTTTGATCATGAGGACAATCTTGTTGATTTGTTGGTACCACGCGGAGCTATGTGATACTCTTAAGTTCAGTCCGAATTCCTGTTGCATCTCATTCCCAGAAGCCAGAACATACACATGAACCAATGATGTCACTCAAGTATTTTTTTTCTTGATTGTCTCTGCTTTTTTGGGACGTCGTTCTTTATATAATACTACTTGGGATCTGAATGATACACATACATCCTTTTCCATTTTTCAGCTGCTGGTCATGGCAGCAACGATCGAAAGCCTATCTATTTATAGGTTGGATACAATCCCATGGTTTGTGCACCGTTCCATTACCCGTACTGTTTTTTAGTTTTCCGCGTTCAAAAGTCCAAAACGGAAAGAGGTTGCGAGTAGAAAAAATTAATAACCCTGAGAAAATTACAAATTATTTTTCCTTTTGTAGTTCAAGATTGACATTCAATAATTAATACAACTTATAATAATGCTATCTCCATCATAAAGAGGCTACAGAATCAAACTGTTATAAGTTTTAGGTGCTCCAAAGCATGAAGATGGACTAGGCCGCCGAAGCAAAGGCATCATCAGGCCGACTGGCCGAGTCACCGTGTTTCCTGCCCGGACCATTTATCGAAGCATCTCATCTGAGTAGTATCCGTTCATATATGAACACACACCCACGCTACACACGCACACCCCACAAAACAGTGAGTGTGTGTATGTGAGCAAAGGCCTGCGAACCAAACATATGTTCCCTTCCCAGTGTGGCGAGAAGGGACATTGTTGTAAACAAACTCTTCACATTCTCAATAAAGAAACTCTCCACTCCAAAATCAAGCTTACTCGCCATCTGTCTCTGCTTCTTCTCCTGTTTCGTTATTCAGATTTCCCTATCTGCTAACAAAGTTACTATCACACTGAAGTACTAAAATAGACGGCCTTTGGTCCACATTGCCACTAGCCACTTAGTAATATTATTGCTTCTCTTAGTTGAGCCTATATAAATAAGCAAGGCACTTGCTGGAAGACAAGCTAGCTACTCGGTGAAGAACTTAAAGTCATGGTCAGTTCATGCAATTACTCCTTATAAATACCCTTCCATTGGCGTTTTCTATGGAATGGGACGCAGTTGGAATTTAGGGAACAAGGTGGTAGAAAACGCATGGCTCAACATGAACTCTGATTTCTGCTCGGTTCGATAATTGCTGCTCAGCTGCTCTCGTGTCTACCGGTGGCAGGACGCAAAGTTTCCTTACGTGCATAGTATGTTTGATGCTCAACCATGAGCTAAGTGGTGTACCGAACGTCGCTGTGATGGTCGGCCAGCAGCTGAGGAGGAGCCAAGCTCGACCATCACTCAATCAATTGGGAGGATGGAAAAAAGTTGCATTTCGCGGAGCTTGTACCTGCATTAGAGCCTTTTACCTACCAATTTCTTGGGCTGTCATTGTTGATTCATAAATCGCAAGATAGGGCCTAATGAATGAATGCTAAGTTGCTAACCCCGCCTCATCTTAGCTTTTACCATATGCAAATCATATATACGAGATCATCATGAGATGCATGCCTTTCTACTACTATACGCTTTGAAATGTGGGGTTGTTTTCTCTCTGAATCCTGTCTAGGACTGATTAGTGATCACTAACTACTTTTACAAACAAAGGAACTCTTATGTAGAGTAGTAGTGGAATAACGAAAGCTGAGTCCAGCGTACACAGCCATATTAGTCAGTATATCACTCTTCAATGAAACATCCTAAAAAGAATATCAAGGAAACATATGTAAGCAGAGTCTTGAAAGCAGATAAAGTCTAAATGCACTATCGCTGGAACGTGACGGAAATGCCTCTGTCCCTGCGTTGTTTCAGCGGGAACGGGTGCAGCAGGCCAACATGAGCATCACGGCGATGGCATGCAGAACCATCCTGTTGCATCTCATTCCAGGAGGCGCAGAACATACACGACCAATAATGATGGCACTCAATATTTTTTCTTGACTGTCTCTGCTTTGCGTGGTATGTCGTTCTATATATACCTGGGAAGCATCTGGATGATACACACACATATATAGAGTCTTTTTACAATTTTCAGCAGCTGGTAATGGCAGCGAGAGCCTATCTATTTATAGGTAGGAAAGAATCCCATATGGTACCCAGTGACCCAGTGTTGTGTGCCGTTCCATCATCTGCGCCAATTGTTTTAGCTTTCCGTGTTCAAAAGTCCAAATTGGAGGGAGGCTAAACCAGATGATCCTTATGAGTAAAAAAATTTAATAACCTTGACGAACTTACAATTTTTTTGGTGGTTAAGCTTGACATTCAGTGACACAAGATATAATGCTACGTCGGTCATAAAAAGAATGAATTTATAGGTTTATAAATCAGCTTCAAACTGTTGTAAGGTTTACCAAATTTATAAAAAAGGTCGATATTATCTACGATACCAAATCAGTACCGTTCAATCTTGCGTGTATACGAATCTTGAGCCAAACGTCCCAGCTATGGTAAAGTCCATGTCGACGTCGCCCATTAGACCGTTTGGTGTTAGATCAATTCAGGGCATCCAACCATTCGATCCAGGTCATATCTGATCTACTATCACCCATTAAGCTGCGAATCCGAGCGCTCGCAATCCGGGGGTCACATGGGAGGCAACACGCTAGCTCGTGCGTGGCATCTGATCATGGACAGTGGCTACGGCTGGTCATCAGCCATTCAGCCTTATGAAGTGTGGCAAATGGCAACACGAGCACTACTGCTTTAATTATCTGATGATGATTTGTATCTGTGTGCATGGCTGGACGATTGATCTTAGCACTAGTGTTTTTTTTCTCTTCTTTGGTCTTGGATATATATAGCTGATGAGACGGGTGTTGCTTGAATTAAGCAAGATACAAGTTATTGGAGGCTGGACGGGTGGGTGGACAACTCAAGTCTCTCCGTCATCAGTATTTACGTGCAACCACTCCTTATTAGTTATTAGCATAAATAGATAGTTAGAACTTCGTATCCTCACGCCCACGGTGCCTTGTGTCCATCGAGAATGCTAGAAGAGCGAGTGAGGAGCCGAGAGGAGGGAGAGAGACTGCCATTGTCGTTTCCTCGGAGTGGGATGCAGCTGGAATTTCGGGAACACAAGGTGCCAGCACACGTGTGTGGTGCAGTGTCACGGTGATGCTCGACGGGCCTGTGCGTCCTATCTCGACAGACTTAGTCAATGGGAGGATCGTTGCAAGCGCCACGATGTAATTATGTTCACATAGAGGGAAACCTCAAATTCTGTTCTTAGTATGCCACGGAGCATACATGTACTTCCATGAGCCTTCTACATCCTAAATTCTCGGCAGCCATTGTTGCATTGCGTATTTGCGTCACATGTTTGCGCTTAAGGAGTGTGTTGAACTTGCAATGGCAGCTGCACTAATCTCATTCAAAGAGATAAGATCATGAGATGCACGTATTGCACTACATTGCTGGACTCCATGTGATGCATATAACGCCATTTTAGTTACCGAACTCCAAAATCGTGATTACTTGAAAAGCGAAAGATTGTTTGTCAGCCAAGCGTTGTTATTGGAGACAAGGACTGATCACTGACAAAGTTTATTATAAGCAATGAAACAATTCCTCAGATTGAGCAGCCTGGGAGGTATAGAAAACAATTAAGTGAGTCCATGCCCAATAATTAATCAACAACACTTGTCACTGGCGTCGTGCGTTCCACTGGAGGCAGTAGCTCAGCAACAGCCACATTGCAACCTGTGGGATCGTTCGGCGCCGTGCGCAAGCCAATGTGTGAGAACCAAATTTTTGTCATGACCCTGGCCTACACAGCTGCGGGAGTGCGCATGATATGTCACCATAACGAGTTACACCACCTGGATCCTCTTCAACCTGAATTCCTGTTGCATCTCACTCCTAGCTCCACTGATGTCACTCCTAATTTTTATCATGGCCCTGACCTTAACAACCAACCATTTTACAGCACGGCTGCAGGAGTGCGCATGATGTCACCATAACGAGTTGCACCACCCCGATCCTCTTCAACCTGAATTCCTGTTGCATCTCACTCCTAGCTAGGAACATATGTGACCCACTGAAGCCACTCAATATTTTCCCTAGTTGTGTCTCTTCTAGGATTTGTGATTCTAGAGACTTGGCAGCCAAATGATATGTGTGTATACAACTTTTTGCAATTTTCAGCTGCTGGTCATGGCACAACGAGAACCTACAGCTATTTATAGGTAGCATATGCAATCCCACGGTACAGTTGTGTAGAGTTTTTAGTTTCCTTTATTCAAAAGTCTAAAATGGCAAGTGGTCCAAACTTAATTTTAGATAAATTGATGTAGGTGTTGCTCGAAATAAGATCAGTTACTGTACGCCTGGTTAATTGGTGGGAAGTTTGAAGAGCTAGAGTCACATAGTCACTCTTAGCATGCCCATAAATAGCTCCCTTCTTCTCATGGTGCTATTTGGGTGGTCAACGAGAATTGTAAAGTCTAGAAGATGCGGGAGATGAGAGACGCCATCCATGGCTCGTGGACTGTGTTCCTAGAACTGGGATGCAAAGGGAATTCGGGGGACATTGGGCAACAATCAACTTGGATTGCAGTTCCGTTTGACACCGATCACATCGGCCACAACATGTAGCTCCCATGTGGGGCTCTAGAATAGACGTCATGTCTGTGGAAAGATCTATTTGCTGACTTGATACATTTGGCAGTTGCAACCATTGAAAAAGATAGAAGCTGAGTGAAATTAAGGATGTACACGTGGAGGAATCCACGTGTGACTTAAGTCACTCCTTCGGCAATTTCTGCCTTTTTGGACAACGGCTCGAGTACCACTATGTCTTCCTAGCACATGCTACTACTATCTCCTTAACATCGGTATAACCTTGTGCCGTTATTGTAGCAGCCAGCACAACACTGCGTTGGTTCATCTTCTAGTAATCAAATAGGTAGAGATCAGCTACTGATGACACACATGCATGGCTTGGATAATGGATGGGCTTCCAATGCAGCCCCAAACCGCCAGTCCA
Source organism: Bothriochloa decipiens (assembly GCA_023333625.1). NCBI lineage: Eukaryota > Viridiplantae > Streptophyta > Magnoliopsida > Poales > Poaceae > Bothriochloa > Bothriochloa decipiens. The sequence continues at coordinate 15,152,318 of CM041636.1, forward strand.
TACATAGAATTTTTAAAGGAGAAGATGGATGCCACCATAGTCTGCCTACCATACAGAACAGCTCTTTTGTTCTTCATAGGAGCTCTTTTGTGGAGAGACTAGCTAGAAATTAACAAACTAAGCCATGAAGTGTGTAGCCTTTTTTTTCTTCAAAATTTTTCCTTTGTTTCATAAGTTGTGTAAACGTTTTGTTGTGCTTCCTTACTACACATACATAGTACTATAACCCCAGTATGAGGCAACGCCACTTCTTGAAATTTAATTCTTAAAAAACCATAAGCGAATAATAAACCACTATGCAAAAACAACATGAAGAAGACACTTTTTTAGTGACATCGAAACAAAACATGTCTCTAATGTGATCCAGAGACAGGTCTATTAGAAACAAGCCTTTCTATGGCATGTTTGCTGTGAGGGAACAATACTCTTGGTGGCACATATCGCAGGCATGGATCAATACAACAACTCTCTGAAGCAACGCATGGTTTATTCCACTATCAATTCAGATTTATCTAAATAGTCATTCTACAGACATTGCACGGTACCATAAGTGTGAACAAGTGAGGCAGCAGGTGCTGGAAGACAGGCTAGTTGGTGAAAAACTTAAGTCCCTCGGTCAGTTCATGCAATTACTCCTTATAAATGCCTTTTTTTTTTGAGGAAATCTTTATAAATACCTAACACTTCATGTTTATTTGTGACCAACGAGAATGGTAGAGGAGCGAGGAGGGGAGAGATTTTAGAATACCGTCTTGGCGTTTTCTATGGAATGGGATGCAGAAGGAATTTAGGGAACAAGGTGGTAGCAAATGCTGGCTTAAAATGAAATCTGATCTCTGTTCTGTCCAGTAATGGTAGCACGCCCGCTCTCATATGGCTGCCTGTGGCACGATGGCGTGAAGTTTCCAAGTGCACGTGTAGTCTGTTATGCTTAACCAGGAGCTAAGGTGCACTGAGCATCAGTGGATGCAGGATAGGATGCTCGACTGGCAGCTGATGTGCACCCTAGCTCGAGCGACTCAATCAATTATATTGGGAGGCTGGAAGAAAGTCGGCTAATGCAATTGTGTTTATCTATATGGAGGGACCATATATAGTAGCCTCAAAGTATGTTCTTGGAATGACGTGGAGCATGTACTGCATCAGAACCTTTTACCTATCAATACTTGGGCTGCTATTTTTGATTCACAAGTTTGGATGAATGCTAACAACCCTGGAAATTCTTGGGCTGCAGCAACTAGCAGAATTGTATAGCTTAGCCTTTTCGTCATATGCCAATCAGATATATGATATCATGAGATGCATGCCTTCCACTACTATACCCTTTGAAACATGCCCGGGCCTTGATTTCTCTCTTTGAGTCTTCCGTTTTTCCTATGCAAATAAACTGATCTATATTTGTTTTGTACAATAATTTCCGTGATAATTTTCTTCATTTTCCAACCCAAAATGTGAGAATACCGTCGTGGTGCTTTCTATGATCGATGAATGATGCATACCATGGCATTTGTTATCCAACCCAAAATTACGGGCCCTGAAAATGTGAAACAACGCGACAATGACTGAGCACTAAGGAACTCTTGTTATAGCTGTCCGGTGCTATAGCTGAAGATGACGAACACAGCCGCTAGCTGTCCATTAATGTGCCAAGAGAGTGTGAAGAATGCGGCCTGCGGGTGCAGCAGGCCAACATGAACATCTAATTCGATCATGGCGCTGACATGCACAACCATTTCAAAATGTTAGCACCAGGATTGGGGAAGGGAAGAGGAAGGCTTGGAGAAGGGGAAGAACGGAGGCAGGAAGGAGTTCTTCGTTTTCTGAATAAAAGTAGAGTTTACAAATTTCTTGATGCCTCTCTCTCCGTCCATAAGTGCCAAAACACACAACTACTTGACCCACTCGTCACTGGACATGAGGTGTTGGGACTCGTCTTCCTCTTTTTCCGGCGTAGCAACTGCTTGGTTGTCTTCTGCAAGACTGATGATGTTGCTCTCCAGGAGTAGTCTGCACCGTGCAAACATGAGGCTCTTTGACATGAATTCCTGTTGCATCTCACTCCCAACAACATACCCGTGTACATGATCAAGTAATGGCACTCTGTATTTTTCTTGACTGTCGTCTCTGCTCTAGTATATATGGCGTTCTATAGTCGATATCTAAATGATACATACGCACACAACGAACTTTTGCATTTTTGAGCTGCTGGTCATGGGTCATGGAAGCGAGAACCTTGCCTATATTTATAGGTAAGATGCAACCCCATAGACGTTCACATGTTTTGGTTGTGGATATATTAATTAGCTGATGGGCCATGTGTGTATACTGCACAAGATAAGTTACTGGAGTCCGGACGGGTATGTGAAGAACTTAAGTCTCTCTGTGCAAACATCTCCTAACCATAAATAACTATACCACCCACGGAGAGAAACTAAAGTCCTCTGTAGAAACGGCAATATATATAGCTAGCTGACACCTCCTCACAGCGCCTTGTGGCCATTGAAAATGCAATGCATGGTGAAGTGCGAGGAACCAAGGAGGGAGACGAGAGAATATATACCAACTGCCGTTGGTGTTTCTACGGTGTGAGATGCACAGGGCAATGGAGGTGTGTAATGGGACGCCGGGTCGTCGGATTTGCCATGCAAGAGGCTTGTGGCAGGGTGACCCTCTTTCGCCGATGCTCTTCGTCCTCGTGATGGAGGTGCTAAATCATTTGCTTCGATGGATTGAACAGCGTGGGTTTCTAGCGCCGATTGCGGGATTGTCGGACCACAGGGTCAGTTTATATGCGGATGATCTTGTGCTTTTTGTCACGCCGGATGCGCGAAGCTTGCTGGCAGTCAGGGCAGTGCTCAACATCTTTGGACTGGCATCCGGTCTGCTAGCTAATATGGAGAAAAGCGTGGCAACGCCGATTAATTGCTCAGAAGATGACATGCATATTGTTCAGAACGTGCTAGCCTGCAGGTGGAAAAATTTCCCATGCCGCTACCTGGGAATTCCTCTTTCAGTATACATGCTGAAGCGCGCTGAAGAGCAGCCGCTCGTCGACAAGGTCGCAGCAAGAATACCTGGTTGGAAAGGCCGTTTGCTCAATACGGCTGGACGTACGGCGCTGACCAACGCGACCCTGTCTGCTATCCCAGTACACACCTCCATTACCCTGTGCTTTGTCCCCTTGGGCCGTCGATGCAATTGACAAGCTCCGAAGATCTTTCATCTGGACAGGCGGCGACCAGGGGGCTGATGGAAAGTGCAAAGTCGCATGGGTCAATGTCTGCAAGCCAAGACTGCTCGGTGGATTGGGTGTCTCGGACCTGAGGCGAGCCGGGGTGGCCTTGAGAGTGCACTGGGTATGGCGCGATCGCCGGCGCGGTGTTGTTCCTATGGCCACAGAGCGCTGCGTCCGGGATCTATACCAGGCGGCAACAGTGATCACCATTGGCTGTGGCCGTTCCGTCTATTTTTGGACAGACAGGTGGTCTGCTGGAAAGAGCATTGACATGATCGCGCCGGAGGTCTTCAAAGCGGTTCGCCGAAGGAAGCTGAAAACCACTGTGGCAGAGGCTTTACCTGGTAATTCCAGGGTGCTTCACCTCACTGGATCGTTCTTGGCCCGCTTTCTACTCCAGTTTTCTGATCTATGCGATGCCTTGGAGGAAGTTTACTTAACTGAGGATCCAGACACGTTTGCATGGAGGCTAACGCCGGATGGGTAGTACTCGGCCGCCAGTGCCTATGGCGCTATGTTCCTTGGATCCTCGCCGGTGCTCGGGGCCAAAGAACTATGGAAGATCAAGGCGCCACCAAGAGTACGTTTCTTCTTCTGGCTCTGTTTACACGAGCGTTGTTGGACTGCGAGCAGACGCTTCAGACACGGGTTGCAGCAGTTTGACATCTGTATCATGTGCGATCAAGCCTCTGAAACCACGGATCACATCATGTTGAGCTGCGTCTTCAGCCGTGAGGTGTGGCAGCTCTGCCTTGCAAGGCTACACTTGCTTGGCCTGTTCGTGGTAACAGAGGAACCAGTGCTTCAATGGTGGCTGCGGAGCAAGAAAGACGTCCCGAAACCACTTCGGAAGGGCTTTGACACCGTTTTCTTCTTGATAGGGTGGCTGTTGTGGAAAGAAAGGAACGCTAGGACATTCGATGGCGTGTCCACGGCGGCTACCAGGTTGGTGGACAAAATTCTTCAGGAGGCAATGAACTGGGTATCGGCGGGATGCAGGGACCTAGGTTTCCTGATGGCTAGGTCTTAGCTGCTTTGATCAGTGGCTGTTTTCTTTTTCAGCCATAAGCCTGTTATTTTAGCTGTGTGGGGGGCGCCCGCGCGCCCGCGGTGCTTTTGGTGCGTGTTAGGTAATCAGAGTATTACCGTTCACGCTTCTTTATGTTGTAATGCTAAAACTCTGTAACCTTTATTTTTCCTTTCTTCTACTTAATGAAAAGCGTGCAACGGCGTGGTCTCAAAAAAAACGGTGTGAGATGCACCTGAAATTTGGCGAATGTGATAGCAAACATTTGTGGTGTAGTGCCACGCTGATCATGGATGACGAGCATCTGAAGCTGCAGGCCCATACATTTTGGTGGTCTAGGGCGAGAGAAAAATAGAGGGCCCCTGTATCTGAAAATATATAGTGCAGTATTTTGTTCTTAGTTGAAGAAGCCAATGCGTGGATGGGAGCAGGGTTCAGGGCGATGTTGACTCTCATGATGCACTTAACTTAATTAGCATACTCTCCCACAGGACTCTTTCTTAGTCACACAATCTGTCAAACGTCTAATTGACTCATGTACTCCCGGGCTGTTCTATAGAAAGCTAATCAGAAAGAGCGAGACTTGCGTCCGCGTCGTTCCCCACGCGGGTCGACTCGGGCGGCCCCCGAACAGCGCCGCCGTCCACTCCCTCTCCTCCCTCTCCCGCCGCGCCGCCGCCGGTGCAGGCCGTCGGCAAGGCCGTGCGGCCCGCCGGGATGGCAGCGGTGGGGCCTTTGCTCGTGAATCGGTGGCTTGGTGACACGGGCTGCAGCAAGATGACGGGCATGGCCGCGCTGAGTGGCGTGGGGCTTGGCAGGGCTGCCTGGCCGTGGCTGCAGCGACGTCGGCCGCAGCCCGAGCAGGCGCAGGGCGGCGACGGCAGGGCCATTCTTCTCCCCCAGTCGTTTCCTTCCTCCTCCATGGTAGCACCGGTGGCGCCGGCCTGGGCAGCTCCTGGGTCTGGGTGCCTAGATCTAGTGCCCTCTAGGCAAGATTCGGTCATCCCCAGGCGGGAGGTGGAGCCGTTGGTGGTGGCCATGGTGGAGGCGGCAGCACCAACCTGGGGCATCGGGTTCCTTGCCCTAGTGGTTGGATCTGGTGCTTCTTGGGGCTAGGAGCGGTGCCCACATCGACATCTTCTTCTTGGCGGATCCAGTGCCGGGGTGGCCGGATCCAGACCACAGTGTTGCTGGCTGGCGGTGTGATGGTGGCTGGCGGCGTGCGCTCGTTGCGGGGGCTCCTGAGGGAGTTGGGGCCGGTCCTCTTATTTGCCGTCTCCCCCCGATTGGCCTTTGCTGCCGCGATGGTTGATGGATGTGAAAGCGGCCAAGACGAAGGCGTCGGCGTCGGTGCGCGGCAGGTGGACTGGCAAGCTTCGAAGCGAAGGCTGGTTTTTCGGCATGTCGGCTGGCCTGTGGGGGGTGGCTGGCGTAGCTTTGCGGCTGTGGCGTGCAGCTGGCGCGCCGATGCCCCCCTGGCGAGGTGTCTGCAGGACGGCTGGTAGCGACGACGGTGGCGACATGCAGGGATTCGAAATCTGGGCCGACGTCTAAAGCTGGGTTATCTTGGGTAAAAGCCTTGCGACGGCGACGCCTGTGGGCGTCGTTTTTCCCTGTTGGGGGCGTCGTGCCTCTTGTTTTGCACAGTGGCGCATCGAGCGTTGTTACCTTCCTAAAGCGTCGCTGTGGAGTTTGGGTCGGCTCGGATTGTGAGAGGCCATGGTCGGAAGTCGGAGCTGCGCTTGTGATTTTCTCGTGCTGGGCAACGATGACATCTTCGCCTCTCGAGTTTTCCAGTCTCATATCTTCTTGGGTTGTCGTTCTCTCTGTTGTATGGCATGGGGTTGGTTTTTGGTCCCGGTTTTTCTTAATAAACTTGGTTAATTCTCTTGTGCTTATTAATATATATGCCAGAACAATTTGTTCCTGGATCTTTCAAAAACTCCCGGGCTGTTGACGCATAGGCATCTCGTCTAATTGCGCTAGCTCAACTTGTAAACGAAACTCTTGCTTCTCTTAATGACACATGTGCTAAGCATGGTCTAAAAAGGTTTTAAATCTAATACTTAGTGTGTCTTTAGCAAAAAAAAATACTCAACAATATACTTGGATCAATATTTTTCTAGAATAATTGTGCCTTTTCTAGAGGAGTAATCACAAAAAATACTTTTGCACACTAATTTGTGTACCATTTTTGTATACAAGACCTAAATATATTCATATAATTGAAGTCCCTTATTAGTACGCTATATGTTTTTTTAGAATTACACAGTACACACAAATGCCCACAACACGTATGCACACTCTATTATGTGTGGCTGTTGGGATCGAGAGAAGAGAGTTGAGGGACGGGTGTGCTACAGTATCGTTGGTACTGTTCATAGTAGCAATGGCAAGGGCTGCGAGGGCGAGAGAGATCCAGCCGTGGGGCATTCATCCACGGCTAGGCAAGAGGAAAGACTTTCCTTCTTAATTCTTGCTTGATTAGGTTGATACATCCCCCTCCTTATATAGATTGGTTTACTTGACTTCTAGACAAACAACCCTCATCTCTAATAAACTCTAACAGGCTATACCACCTGCTGCTTTGTTATGGTGATAACTTTGGGGCGAAATACCTCTCGACAAATCATATATTCCATGCAAAAACCTCGGTCAATTGCCTTACCCTCGGTCTAAAAGCATTTCAGCTAGACCATTTGATTTGATTTTTTCGGATGTATGGGTGCCGGCACCAGCCTCTGTTGGATGGAAAGACTATTATGTGAGTTTTATAGATGATCATAGCAAATTTTCTGGATCTATCTCTTGCGCCATAAATCTGTGGTTTTCCAAGTTTTTCATGATTTCCAGAATGCGGTTGAAAGGCAACATAATCTCAAAATCCTAGTGTTGCAAACCGACTGGGGTGGAGAGTATCAATCCCTAAATTCCTTTTTTCAGCGTATTGGGATCACACATCGTGTGTCCTGCCCTTACACACACCAACAGAATGGATCTGCAGTACGCAAGCATAGGCATATTGTAGAGGTCGATCTCACTCTTCTTTCACAAGCAAGCATGCCACTCAAACTCTGGGGTGAGGTCTTCATCCATGCTGTTTATCTCATCAATAGACTTCCTTTCAAAGTCATTAACAACCAGACACCTTTCTTTTGTCTTTTTGGTAAAGATCTAGAATACATCGATCTTTCTGTTTTTGGTTGTGCATGTTGGCCAAACCTCAGACCTTTTAACACCAAGAAATTTGAGTTTTGGTCAAAATAATGTGTCTTCCTCGGGTTCAGTAATTTGCATAAAGGATTCAAGTGCCTTGATCCAAAAAAAGGGCGCGTATATAGATCACGTGATGTTGTTTTTGATGAGGTTATCTTCCCCTTTTCATCTCAGCACCCTAACGCTGGAGCAAGGCTTCGAGCCGAATTTCTTCTCCTTCCTCATCATCTACAAAATCCCGAGGATGCTAATAACTATGACCATGATGTGTGTTCTCCTGGACCTATTAATTTGTCTACAAGTTGTGCAAGAAATGGAGAAGAAACAGCGAAAAGTTTGCAGCCGAATGATGTTGTTTTCAAGTCATCAGCCGGCGTTGATGGGCATCATCACATGTGTCAGTCCGGTGGAGCAGTGGCTGGCCGCACAGTTCCTGGAGCAGGATCAGCTTCGAGATCAGCGACGATTGCTGCGTCAGGCGGTGATGGCTCCGTGTCTCAGCCAGAGACACATGTGCAAGCGGACGAGGGGCAGATTCACGCCTCAGGATCTTCTGCGGCTGCGTCTACTCCACCAATGAACTCAGGGTCTTCACCGCTCTCCACATCCGATCCAAGGGGGGACACATCGTTCTCCACAACTCCTATCGAGGCAGATTCGACTGGATCGGCTGTGGATGACAGTGGATCCAGTGCGCTGCATTTGACTGTGGCCTCTTCTATGGAAACTCCTGCATCTGAGAACATGAGACCAGCTACAGGATTGCAAAGTGGCATCACCAAGCCGAAGATCTACACTGATGGTACTGTATGATGGGGTATGCTTGCTGACTCGTCTACTGAGGAGCCCACATCAGTTCTGAAAGCTATGAGTGATCCAAAATGGGTTGAAGCTTTGGACTTGGAACATGAAGCTCTGCTTCGTAACTGTATTTGGAAGCTTGTACCATGCCCAGAAGGAAATAACATCAATGGGTGTAGATGGGTCTATAAAGTGAAACGAAAAGCTGATGGTGAGATTGATCAATACAAGGCTCGATTGGTGGCCAAAGGGTTTAAGAAAAGGTATGGAATAGATTACGAAGACACATTTAGTCCTGTAATGAAGGCAGCAACAATTCATCTGATTCTGTCATTAGCTATTTCAAGTGGTTGGTCATTGCGCCAACTAGATGTTCAGAATGCCTTCCTACATGGTGTGATAGATGAAGAAGTATACATGGATCAGCCCCCAAGTTATGCCAGCAAATCTCATCTAGATTATGTTTGCAAATTGGAGAAAGCATTATATGGGCTCAAGCAAGCTCCTCGAGCTTGGTATGCAAGGTTATGTGCGAAACTTGTCTTTTTGGGGTTCAAGCCATCAAGAGCAGATACTTCTCTCTTCTATTATAGAAAGGGTGGCCATACTTTCTTTGTATTGGTTTTTATGGATGACATTATTGTGGCTAACTCTTCTCTTGAAGCAACAAAGGTATTGCTCTCAGATCTTCAGAGGGATTTTGCATTGAAGGACATGGGGGATCTCCATTATTTTCTTGTGATTGAAGTCAAGCGAGATTCTAATGGGTTAGTACTATCACAAAATAAATATGCAAAGGAGATACTGTCTCGGTCTAGGATGGTTAAGTGCAAACTAGTTGATACTCCACTCTCAAGTACACAAAAGATTAGCTTAGTTGATGGTGACAAACTGGGTGATGAAGAATGTATGAGATACAGGAGTTTGGTAGGTGCACTGCAGTACCTGACCTTAACTAGACCCGACATCAGCTTTGTTGTCAACAAGGTGTGTCAAGTTTTGCATGCCCCCACGACAACACATTTTATTGCTGTCAAGCGGATTTTAAGATATATACGTGGTACAAGCAACTTTGGTGTGATAACTTAGGGGCGAAATACCTCTCGACAAATCATATATTCCTTGCAAGAACCTAACATATAGAAATTGATTTTCATTTTGTTCGAGAGAGAGTTGCACAAAGATTTTGGATATCATGTTTATCAACTCCAGGGACCAAGTGGCAGATGGGTTCACTAAAGCTCTTCTAGTTGTTAAGCTGCAAAAGTTTAGAAGCAAAGGCAATCTTGTTGATACTAGTGGCTGAGATTGAGGGGAAATGTTAAACGATGAAAATATCCTGTAACGTGACTTTAAAGTGCAGCACACGTGGTGCTTGCGGTAGAGGTTAGGGGTCCTAAATTGTAGTTAAAGTTGGTGTAGATTTGTTTCCCAAGTTGTTGTAACAAACTCAATCTTGTATGTGCCACAATGGCGTTTTTTCCCATTTCTATATAACACGTAATCCCCTAGCAGGGAAACTCATTCTCCCACTTTGACAAGGACCAGGCCGCCAAAGCAATGGCATGAGGAGGCTGAGTCTCTGTTTGTCCTACCCGGACTAGGTTAAGCAGTGAGCATGTGTATGCAAGCGAAAGGTCTACGAGCCATACATATGCTCCCTTCTCAGTGTGGAGAGCGGGGAGAATTTTCTAAACAATCTTACCACTCTAAAACCAAGCTTTCCTCGCCATCTCTCTCTGCTTCTTCCCCTGCTTCGTTAGTGAGATTTCCCTATCTGCTAACAAAGTTTCCATCACACTAAAGTACTAAAATATATGGTCCATCATTGCCACTCTTTTTGAGCCTATATAAACAAGCGAGGCAGATGCTGGAAGTAGACAGGCTAGTTGGTGAAAAACTTGAAGTCTCTTGGTCAGTTCATGCAGTTATTCGTTATAAATACCGAGCACTTGTTCCCTTAAAAAAAAAACTAGCACTTCATGCTGCCTTGTGACCAACGAGAATGGTGGAGGAGCTAGGAGGGAGATGTGAGAATACCATCTTCCATTGGCATTTCTATGGAATGGGATACACTTGGAATTTAGGGAGCAAGGTGGTAGCAAACGCGTGGCTCAGCATGAACCCTGAGTTTTGTTCGGTTAGATAATGGCTGCTCTCGTGGCTACCGGTGGCAGGTCCCAAAGTGTTCCAACGTGCGTGGTTTCTGTGATACGGAACCACGAGCTAATTAATAAGATGCACCAAGCGTCACTGTGATTCTCGATCAGCAGCTGAGGAGCAGCCAAGCTCAATCATGACTCAATCAATTGGGAGGATGGAAATAAGCCTATAACATTTCATGGAGGTTATACCAGTATCAGAGCCTTTTCACCTACCAATTTCTTGGGCTGTCATTGTTGACTCACAAATCACTGTTGACTCATCACAAAGATGCTACACAGTGGTATGAAAAAACCATGTGTTCGCAAAATTGATCTAGGTGCTGAGGCTAGAAAAAGATGAATTATTATGGCCAGATTGGTGGTTGATGAAGACACTGAAGAATGGAAGTGACTCGGTCTGTCCTTGCATCTACACCTTACCAATAAATAGATATCTACCTCCTCATCTCATGGTGTTTTGTGAACAGTGAACAAAATGATAGTTGCAGAAGAGTTAGCAAGGATGGAGAGAGGTGAGAGGATAACTACTATCATTAATTGGTGGGTCGATGACTACATTCCATAGGAGTAGGAAGCAGCGGGAATGAAGCGGCGAGCAGGAGCTAAAATGAAGGTGTTGGTCAACATGAACTCCAATCTCTGTTTTGTCCGACAATGGTAATACTCATGGCTGTCGGTGGCAGGAGGCGAAGTTTCCGAACATAGCTGAGGCGCACGACCAGTAGCTGAAGCACGGGTGCATCCTAGCTCGATCAATTCATTCAATTGGGAGGTTCAAAGCAAGTAGCCTAATGCAACTGTGTTTGTACGAGACTCGGAGAGACCTCAATAGTCCCAAAGTATGTTCTTTATTTTTTGAGGGACACATTATGTTCTGAGAGTGCCATACGTGGAGCATGTACCGGCACCAAAATCTTTTAATTGGTGATTGCTAACCCTGGCAATTTTTGGGCAGCAGCAACTAGCAGAACCGGCCGTGTGTTAGTCTCTGGATCCTTGCTCTAGGTGTGAGCAGGATCCTTACTCTCATCGAGAGGATAGCACACAGAGATCTCAGAGTTGAGGCAATTTTCTGGGTTTATTTCTCACACCATGCTATGCCAACCTTAAGGGTTGGGGATACATATTTATAGGCTGCTAACCAGCCAAGCATATGCTAAGATGCTAGTCTAAGATGCTTTCCTAGATGCTGTCCTAGATGCTGTCCTAGATGCTAGTCAAGATGCTGTCCTTAAGATGCTAACTGCTGTCCTAAAAGCAGTCAAGGATGCTTTTACAAATGACACAAGGACACAAGGACCATGTGCTCTTGCAGTACACACACAGGGACTTATCCATCACTCTCCCCCTAAGTCTTGTGTGACTCCTTGTGAGGTATCTGAGCCATCCCGATCCTGGCGCGAAGTTCCTGGAACTTGACTCGTCCAAGGGACTTGGTCAGAAAGTCGACGAGCTGGTCTTGGGTGTTGATGTAGTTGGCCCGGATACTCTCTTCCTCCAGGCAGCTCCTGATGAAGTGATACCTCACCCGGATGTGCTTGCTGCGCTCATGGAAGACTGGATTCTTTGCCAAGGCCAAGGCGGACTTGTTGTCCACCCTGAGCTCCACTGCCTCTGCGTCTCTGCCAAGGAGATCGCCAAGCAGCCGAGCCAGCCACAAAGCCTGAGTAGCAGCGGTAGTGGCTGCGATGTACTCTGCCTCGCAGCTGGACAGAGCCACAATCTGCTGCTTGGCCGACTGCCAGCTGATCGGACACTTGCTGAGGAAGAACAACGTCCCGCTGGTGCTCTTGCTCGTGTCGATGTCGCCGGCGTGGTCGCTGTCGCTGTACCCGATGAAATGTGCCGTGCCGGGGCACCTCGGGTAGTGCAAGCCATAGTCGGAGGTGCCCGTGACATAGCAGAGGATCCTCTTCACGGCCTGCTGGTGCTCCGTCGTTGGTCGCTGCATGAACCGGCTGACGTAGCCGACGGCGAACGCTAAGTCCGGTCGCGTGTGGACAAGGTAGCGAAGGCTGCCCACAATGCGCCAGTACTGTGTCGCATCCACCTCCTCCTCCGTACTCTCCCGGCTCAGCCTCAGCCTCTCCTCCATAGGAGTGTAGGCTGGGTTGTAGCCGGTGAGACCGCCAAGCTCCACAATGCGCTTGGCGTAAGCAGTCTGGTGAAGGGAGGTGCCGGAGCTGTCCTGGTGGATTTCGATCCCCAGGTAGAAGGAGAGAGGGCCCAAGTCGCTCATCTAGAAGGTCGCCCTTATCTTCTCCTTGAACGCCTCGATCTCCACCTCCTTGGTACCGGTGATCACAAGATCGTCGACGTAGACACCTACCAGTAGGGCCTTTCCTCCACTGCCCCACCGGTAGATGGCCGCCTCGTGCGGGCTTTGCTCGAAACCCATCCCCTTCAACGTGGAATCCAGCTTGGCATTCCACGCCCTCGGTGCCTGCCGCAAGCCGTAGAGGGCCTTGCGCAGGCGAAGCACCTTGCCCTCCTTGCCGGGAATGGTGAATCTCGGCGTCTGACGTACGTAGACCTCCTCCTTCAGGTCACCGTTAAGGAACGCCGACTTGACATCCATGTGATGGACACGCCAGCCCTCCTGGGCAGCTAGCGCAAGGAGGAGTCACACAGACTCCATCCGTGCCATGGGGGCGAAGGCGTCGTCGAAGTCGACCCCCTCCTGCTGCACGAAGCCTCGTGCAACCAAGCGAGCCTTGTGCTTGACGATGGCACCGGCTTCATCCCTCTTCAGCTTGAACACCCACTTAAGGGTGATCGCGCGGTGACCATGAGGGAGGTCAGCGAGCTCCCAAGTGCGGTTTTGCTCGACCGTGTCCATCTCCTGCTGCATCGCGGCATGCCATGCCGCGTCTCCCTCCGCCTCAGCGAAGGAGCGAGGCTCATGTGCCAGGTGCAGCTCCGCCTCGAAGTCGTGTACCGCCAGCCCAGGGACAGGCTGGTTGCCGAGAATGTTGTCCATGGTGCGGTAGCATAGAGGCTCGTCATCGTGGTAGGCGTCAACGCGGTCCTCATCGTCGGACAGCGGGGTGGCGAACTCCACCGAACGCTGACGGGCCAAAGCTGCTGGTGCTGATCTTGGAGATGCCGGCGCTGGTGCAGGAGAGTGGGGAGCTGGTGCAGGAGTGCGTGGTGTAGCCGGTGGTGGTGGTGGACTCGCTGGTGGCGGAGGCGGTGGAGGACTCGCCGAAGCTGATGGCGAGCCGGTTGCCGAGGAGGACGAGCTCGGTGAAGATGCGCTGCTAACTCCCCCGGCTCCCTCCAGGTGGACGTAGTCGACGACGAAGTCCCTGAGGGTCGAAGCCGAGCTGTCGTCCTCCGCCTTGTCCCAGGTCCAGCCTCGCCCTTCGTCGAACATGACGTCCCGGGAGATGCGGACGCGCTGTGTCGTAGGGTCGAGGATGCGGTAGGCCTTGGCGCCCTCCGCGTAGCCGATGAACACTCCTGGAGTGCTCCGGTCGTCGAGCTTGCCGACGTGAGTGAGCTCCATGGCGAACGCCAGACAACCGAAGACGCGGAGGTGGCTCACCCCCGGCTTGCACCCGTGCCAGGCCTCGTACGGCGTCTTGCCGTCAAGCGCCTTGGTGGGCGAGCGGTTGAGGAGATGGACGGCAGTCATCACCGCCTCCCCCCAGTAGATCGCCGGCATCCCTCTCTGCTTGAGGAGGGCGCGGGCGGTGGCTACCACCGTCTAGCTGCGGCGCTCGACGACGCCGTTCTGCTGCGGGGTGTACGGCGCGGTGAAGTGGCGCTTGATCCCCTCATCGGCACAGTACGTCGTGAACTCAGCCGCCATGAACTCGCCGCCGTTATCCGTGCGCAACACCCGAAGCTTGCGGCCGCACTCCTTCTCCGCAATGGCTTGGTGGTGCTTGATGGCGTCCGCGGCTGCCCCCTTGGTGTCGAGGAGGACAGCCCACATGTGGGAGGCAGTCCGGTACGGCGACGTTGACTGCGACCAGGATCGACGGTTGAGGCAATTTTCTGGGTTTATTTCTCATACCATGCTATGCCAACCTTAGGGGTTGGGGATACATATTTATAGGCTGCTAACCAGCCAAGCATATGCTAAGATGCTAGTCTAAGATGCTTTTCTAGATGCTGTCCTAGATGCTGTCCTAGATGCTGTCCTAGATGCTAGTCAAGATGCTGTCCTTAAAATGCTAACTGCTGTCCTAAAAGCAGTCAAAGATGCTTTTACAAAGGACACAAGGACCATGTGCTCTTGCAGCACACACACAGGGACTTATCCATCACCATGTAGCTTATATGCTGATCAGTGATCAGATAATACGAGACTGTGAGATGCATGCCTTCTACTAATATATAACATTTCAAATGTGTTTTTTCCCCGAAACCTGCTTTTTCTAATAAAAAATAAACTGTCTTCTATAACTTATCTTTTGTTAAATGTAACTTTTTGACAAAGGCAGTAGGGCCTTGAATGAGCGTCTCAACCACTAGCCATTGGATAAATGTGTAGGCAATGGGCATGTGCGGGACCCTGGGCGTACGAGCACTAGCACACAAGTTCATCCCTTTCCCTATGTGCCTCCTTTGTTCGACCTTCTACCTTAATCTAATCACGTGCAATTGTGTGCATGATTGAGCTGAGTGGTAATCTAAATTGATCGTGTGCTGTCTCGGACGAAGCAAGCGTCACTATGCACTCATGGTTTGTAACCAGCAACAGGCAGTGATATTCTGTACTATACACAAAAAAATCCATAACTTCTCCATATGAGAGGTTGGATAAGCATAAATTTTACATCAAAATTATAGAGTTCAAAGAGACCTAAAACGTCATAGTTAATGACTTTTTAATTTGAGATGGTTTACATGTTCAAATATTCATATAAATTCTTGGATAGGATATGAGATGGTTAACAATGTCAAATGGAGACAGTCAATATTCGTAAGTTCTATTCACAAGTATTGCATAACTTAGCTGGTATGGATGCTCAAGAGAACGTTGAAGTCTTGAGTTCAAACCGGCCATGATGGTGCAAGCTCATCGATCAATGTCGATTGCTCTCTGCTGGAACGGAATTGAAGCCAAGTTTGGACTAGACAGAGAAAAAATAATCGCGGTCTTTATGAATCGTCGGATGGCAGTACGTCCTTGGCCATCACACTTGAGTTGTAATACTAGTTTTTTTTTTGTAATATTTGATTTGATCGTGGATATATAATCGAACCAGGTGCTTTCTTGAAACCAAATTAGTTAATAGAGGCTAGGCAGGTGGGTGAAGAACTTAAATATCTATGTCATGAGATGCAACCACTCCTTACCATTAATAGTTAGCACCTTCCCGCGGTGCCTTGTGACTAATGAGAATGGTAGAAGAGCGCCAGCCAAAGAGAGACTTGGGAATACCGAGTGCCATTGACATTTCTATGTAGATATATGGGGACAACGGATGAGATGGCTGTTGTTCATTTAGCCTTCTTTCCACCAGGATTCGTTCCAGGTGATAAAATAGCACAAATTAACACAACATTACTGGTTAAATTCATTCTTGGCGTCTATTCCGTGTGAAACGAACAGGTCCTAATGCGGCGGTGGACCTGACGAGACAGGGACGTCAGGGAGAAGCGGCTGTGTTTTCTAGGGGGTTAAGTAAAGATGTTTCTGGAAGTAGCAGAATTGGATAAGTTGTGGCCGTTGGTACGAAATATGACGGACATGAAAACGCGGTGGCTCAATATGAGCAGGATGTATTTTTGTTTGCACACGGCTCAATTTGCTGTGGAGCATGTACTGTCATGAGCCTTCTACATACGAGCCAATTCTTGGTTGTCATTGGGCTTCACATGTTTGTGCTTAATGATTGGTGAATATGGCTGAATGCATAGCTTACCATAAATAGCTATCACCTTCCCATGGTGCCTTGTGATGACCTACCAGATTGGTATTAGAAGAGCGAGGAGCCGAAGAGGGAGACTAGGGTATACTGACTGCCATGATGTTTCTACGGAGTGGGATGCAGCTGGAATCGAGGGAACACGATGGCAACGGAGTGTGGTGCCACTATGGTGATAGACCAACAGCTGAGATGCAACACCTAGCTTGACCAACTCATTGTGTTTGTTAGAGTGCATAGCGGAATTTGGTCCAAAAGGCAAGTTTGTTGGGTTGAGTTAGACCTAAGGTCTGGATATGTTGTGAGCCCTGATGGACCTAGGTCCGAGGGGTTGTCGGCTCATTGACGCGCGAGCTTTG
Organism: Bothriochloa decipiens; assembly: GCA_023333625.1. Lineage (NCBI taxonomy): Eukaryota > Viridiplantae > Streptophyta > Magnoliopsida > Poales > Poaceae > Bothriochloa > Bothriochloa decipiens. The sequence goes on from CM041636.1 coordinate 15,169,003, forward strand.
CCATTTTCCACTGTGCACTCGAGCAAGGCACACACATCCCAAATCCAGTTTCACGTGTTCCATGATTTGAGTGCATGCAAGAAATCCTTGAGTAAGATCGCGTCCGATCGAGAAACGAAAGACCGGGGAATATTTTACTCTCCTTTTTCCCGATTGGCACCCTTCTCACGTCATCAATTTCTTTTCTTGACTCCTATCCAATCCCAGCCACATGTTATCCAAAACTGCACAGAGATTCAACACCAGGCCAATTGTTGCATACGTATCCGTGTCTGCATGTGGTTCCTCGGCTGTCCATGTTAAACGAGTTGTTATCTCATGTATAGGAGTATCCTCCGGATGGTTAGTTGGTTAGGATAGACTAGCTTGTTCTTGTATATCAAGTAACTTATAACACAAGATGTAATCTCTGATCTTAGGCAGGTTGTTGTAAGTGCCACGGTAGAGGTTGTTTCTATCTATATAAACACGTAACCGGACGCCCCAAAGGGTATCCCGTTCCTGCCATTTTCACATGGTATCGGGAGCCTACATCCCAATGGAAATTCTCCATGGCATTCGCTTCTTCCTCCTTCATGCTCTCAGCTGCAATTTTCCTGACCACATTCTTGCCGTCGGTCTCAGAAAAATTAAACCGCACAAACCATCAATCCTGGAAAGCACAAGTTCTTGCAGTGTTGAGAGGAACCCAACTCGCTGATTGGCTTGATGCCAACTCTGAGCCACCGGCTCAATTCTTGCCGAAGAAGAAACCAGATGATGCAGATGAGGCACTCGTGGTCAATCCTGATCACGGCACCTGGGTGGCGAAGGAGCAGATCATCCTCTGCTACCTCCTCACCAACCTCTCCAAGGAGATCCTTGGCCACGTCAACACGGAGACCACGGCCACGGGTGCTTGGGCAGCGATTGAGGCGCGCTTTGCATCTCAATCCTGTGCCAAAATCATCGGCACGCGTATGGCGCTCATGTCTGCCACCAAGGGTATGTCTACTATCAGTGAGTAGTTCACCAAGATCAAAAGTCTTGTAGATGAGATGGCAGTAGTGGTTCACAAGATTCAGGAGGAGGAGTTTGTGTCCTACGTGCTTACAGGGCTGGATCAGGACTATGATTCAATCGTGTCAGCTGTAGCGGCACCGGTCGAGCCAATCACCATCGCCGAGCTTCACACCCAGCTGGTTGCTCATGAGCAGCACTTAGAGATGCGCAATGGAGGAAACCAGTCCTCCACAAACCTCCCACCAAAAGAAAAGGTGGTGCGGGAAACTCCTCCCATGGAGGACATGGTGGCGGCGGCCGAAATGATGGTCGTGGCAATCGCGGGGGTTTTACCCGTGGTGGAGGCAATAGTGGCGGCAATAGCGGCGGCAACAACGGTGGCCTCCGCGCTCCCTTCCAGCTGGGGGTCTTCTGCCAGATCTGTGGCAAGGAGGGTCACCCGGCATACCACTGCTTCAAGCGGTTCAACTCCAACTTCGACGGACCTCCTCAGAAATCTGCGTCGGCTGCAACGACCTCATCGTATGGAGTCGACACAAATGGGTACATGGACACTGGTGCCACCGACCACATCATGGGCGACCTCGAGCGCCTGAGCTTCCACGACAAATATCATGGTGGTGAGCAAGTCCACGCTGCCAATGGTTCAAGTATGGAGATCATGCACATTGGGCACAGTACATTACGGGCGACATCTTAGATTAAACAATATCCTTCATGTTCCTCAAGCTAGAAAGAATCTTCTATATGTCCATCGCTTTACAAATGATGACAATGTGTTTGTTGAATTCCATCCACATCACTTTGCGGTAAAGGAGTCGGCGACGAGGAGAATGCTCCTTAGAGGCAGGTGTGAAGGAGGCCTCTACTAGCTGCGATCATCAAAGGAGGCCTCTACTAGCTGCGATCATCACCAAATAAATCTTCATCAAATAAACAGGTCCTCAGCATTGCTAGGCCGATGACATCATTGTGGCATAATAGGCTAGGACATGCTTCATCTCAAGTAGTGCATAGTGTGCTTAGTCGCCACTATGCACTACAAGGCAACAAGGCATGAATAAGGGTCATGTGTGTAATGCATGCCAACAAGGCAAAGCTCATCAATTGCCTTACCCTCGGTGTACAAGCATTTCAGCTAGACCATTTGATTTGATTTTTTGGATGTATGGGTGCCAGCAACAGCCTCTGTTGGACGGAAAGACTATTACGTGAGTTTTATAGATGATCATAGCAAATTTTGTGGATTTATCTCTTGCACCGTAAATTTGAGGTTTTCCAAGTTTTTCATGATTTCCAGAATGTGGTTGAAAGGCAACATAATCTCAAAATCCTAGTGGTGCAAACTGACTGGGGTGGAGAGTATCAATCCCTAAATTCCTTTTTCCAGCGTATTGGGATCACACATCGTGTGTCCTGCCCTTACGCACACCAACAGAATGGATCTGCAGTATGCAAGCATAGGCATATTGTATAGGTCGATCTCACTCTTCTTTCACAAGCAAGCATGCCACTCAAATTCTGGGGTGAGGCCTTCATCCATGCTGTTTATCTCATCAATAGACTTCCTTCCAAAGTCATTAACAACCAGACACCTTTATTTTTGTGTTTTTGGTTGTGCATGTTGGCCAAACCTCAGACCTTTTAACACCAAGAAATTTGAGTTTTGGTCGAAATAATGTGTCTTCCTCGGGTTCAGTAATTTGCATAAAGGATTCAAGTGCCTTGATCCAAAAGAAGGGCGCGTATATAGATCACGTGATGTTGTTTTTGATGAGGTTGTTTTCCCCTTTTCATCTCAGCACCCTAACGCTGGAGCAAGGCTTCGAGCCAAATTGCTTCTCCTTCCTCATCATCTACAAAATCCCGAGGATGCTAATAACTATGACCATGATGTGTGTTCTCCTGGACCTAATGATTTGTCTACAAGTTGTGCAGGAAATGGAGAAGAAACAGCGAAAAGTTTGCAGCCAAATGATGTTGTTTTCAAGTCATCAGCTGGCATTGATGGGCGTCATCACATGTGTCAGTCCGGCGGGAGTAGCGGCTGGCGGCGCAGTTCCTGGAGCAGGATCAGCTTCAGGATCAGCGACGATTGCTGCGTCAGGCGGTGATGGCTCCGTGTCTCAGCCAGAGACACATGTGCAAGCAGACGGGGGGCAGATTCATGCCTCTAGATCTTCTACGGCTGCGCATACTCCACCAATAAACTCAGGGTCTTCACCGCTCTCCACATCTGATCCAAGGGGGACACATCGTTCTCCACAACTCCTATCGAGGCAGATTCGACTGGATCGGCTGTGGACGACAGTGGATCCAGTGCGCTGCATTCGACTATGGCAATTGCTGCATCTGAGAAAGTGAGACCAGCTACAGGATTGCAAAGTGGGATCACCAAGCCGAAGATCTACACTGATGGCACTGTAAGATGGGGTATGCTTGCTGACTCGTCTGTTGAGGAGCCCATGTCAGTTCTAAAAGCTATGAGTGATCCAAAATGGGTTGAATCTATGGACTTGGAACATGAAGCTTTGCTTCGCAACTGTATTTGGAAGCTTGTACCACGGCCAAAAGGAAAGAACATCATTGGGTGTAAATGGGTCTACAAAGTGAAACGAAAAGCTGATGGTGAGATTGATCAATACAAGGCTCGATTGGTGGCCAAAGGGTTTAAGCAAAGGTATGGAATAGATTATGAAGACACATTTAGTCCTGTAGTGAAGGCAACAACAATTCATCTGATTTCTGTCATTACCTATTTCAAGTGGTTGGTCATTGCGCCAACTAGATGTTCAGAATACCTTCCTACATGGTGTGATAGATGAAGAAGTATACATGGATCAGCCCCCAGGTTATGCCAGCAAATCTCATCTAGATTATATTTGCAAATTGGAGAAAGCATTATATGGGCTCAAGCAAGCTCCTCCAGCTTGGTATGCAAGGTTATGTGCGAAACTTGTCTCTTTGGGGTTCAAGCCATCAAGAGTAGATACTTCTCTCTTCTATTATAGCAAGGGTTTCCATACTTTCTTTGTATTCGTTTATGTGGATGACATTATTGTGGCTAACTCTTCTTTTGAAGCAACAAAGGCATTGCTCTCAGATCTTCAGAGGGATTTTGCATTGAAGGACATGGGGGATCTCCATTATTTTCTTGGGATTGAAGTCAAGCAAGATTCTAATGGGTTAGTACTGTCACAAAATAAATATGCAAAGGAGATACTGTCTTGGTCTAGGATGGTTAAGTGCAAACCAGTTGATACTCCACTCCCAAGTACTCAAAAGATCAGCTTAGTTGATGGTGACAAACTGGGTGATGAAGAATGTATGAGATACAGGAGTTTGGTAGGTGCACTGCAGTACCTGACCTTAACTAGACCCGACATCAGCTTTGCTGTCAACAAGTTGTGTCAATTTTTGCATGCCCCCATGACAACACATTTTAATGCTGTCACGTGGATTTTAAGATATATACGTGGTACAAGCAACTTTGGTCCTTGTATTCGGAAATCAAATAGCTGAATTGTTAGCGCGTTCTCAGATGCAGATTGGGCGGGAGATGTTGATGATCGTCGATCCACAGGAGATATTGCAGTCCTCTTTGGTGAGAATCTCATCTCATGCAACTACTGTTTCTCGATCGTCAACAATGGCTGAGTACAAGGCGCTAGCTAATGCAATTACAAAAATGATGTGGGTACAAAAATTGTTGACTGAGCTATATGTTCCTCATGAAAAGGTAGCTCGGTTGTGGTGTGACAACCTTGGAGCAAAGTACTTATCAGCAAATCCTATCTTTCATGCTCAGACGAAGCATATTGAGATAGACTTTCATTTTGTACGCAAAAGAGTAGCTCAGAAGCTGTTGGCTATTCGGTTCATTGCTTCAGGCGATCAGTTAGCAGATGGATTCACCAAGTCTTTGCTGGTGGTCAAGCTTCAATAATTTAGACACAATCTCAACCTAGTAAGTGCCTGAGATTGAGGGAGGGTGTTAAATGAATTGTTACCTCATGTATAGGAGTATCCTCCGGATGGTTAGTTGGTTAGGATAGACTAGCTTGTTCTTGTACACCAAGTAACTTGTAACACAAGATGTAATCCCTGATCTTAGGCAGGTTGTTGTAAGTGCCATGGTAGAGGCTGTTTCTACCTATATAAACACGTAACTGGGCGCCGCAAAGGGTATCCCGTTCCTGCCATTTTCACAGTCCGCTCCTAGCCTTCCATCCCAACTTGAGCGGTCGACGCCCCCGCCAGCATATATATGCATCGACCCGTGCCCACGTGGTCTCTTGTAGGTGGGTGAAGAACTAAAGTCACTCGGACACTCTCAGTCTCTCAATGCATCTCCACCTAGGTTAAATAGTTGTCTTCTTGTCCCGGTGCCTTGTGCCAACAAGAATGCATGTTTTGTGCTTGATATTCGAACAACAGGGATATGGGATAATACGAATTGACTGCCGTCGGTGGGTCATGTAGTTTAATAATCCTACCTACTATGGACTGGGATGCAGCGGGAGTTTAGGGAAGATGTCCTTAAGGAGTCACATGAACTTGGATCTCCGATGCGTCCCCCGTCTCCGGCAATGGCTACATTCTCGTAGCTGCTACTAGTAGCAAGAGGCCAAATCATTGATCCTTCATTCCATGTATGGTCATTTGCCTGTTTCCAGGTGGTGGGAAGCATGGCGACCAGCAACTGAGGGACAACTTAGATCTTGCAGCTATTTGGGACCCCTGCTAGCAGCATGCCAACAGCTGCCGAAAGCCATTACTTCTCCAGGTAGACCACAGGTGTGGAGTTGATGTTTAGCTGTCCCGTGGGCGCCATTGTATTACTTCGTCAAATGTCTGATTACTTCAATCTTTAGCCTGGCAACATCATGCCCCTCTTAATTGGATCGATAAAGCAGTGCTACGCAATTGGAAGGATAATTGCCGAATCTATTTCTAGCTTTTTTTAGGTCAAATATATTTCTAGTTTAGATTGTGCTTCGTCTCTCTACTTGTACCCTCTTTTTTTTTTGGCAAATCCTGCATGCGAAACTTGTGCAAATCATGATATAACGTTCAAAGGTGCAGTTAAGCCTATGTTGGCTATCCAACTTTTACCTATAAATTTGGTTTCAATCATGTCACTCTAAAGAACAAGAACTTTGTTTTGAACACCGAATAATCGATCAATAGCACAGGCTAAACTAGATGACCAAAGTAAACAAATTAATAGCAGTGCGAAACTTACTTTTTTTTTGTTTTATTTTGGCGCTCTAAGCTTGACATTTAATAATATACAACATGAGCAGTAGTAGGGCAGGTCTAATCCAATTCCTGTTGCATCTCACTCCTAGCTAGCAACTTATGTGATCCATTGACGCCACTCAATATTTTCCCTAGTTGTGTCTCTTCTAGGATTCGTGATTCTAGAGACTTGGCAGACAAATGATATATGTGCAGACAACTTTTGCAATTTTCATCGGCGGGTCATGGCACAACGAGAAACTAGCTAATTATAGGTAGTATATTCAATCCCACGGTACAGTTGTGTACAGATTTTAGTTTCCTTTATTCAAAAGTCCAAAATGTAAAGTGGTCAAAACTTAATTTTGGATAAATTGACGTAGGTGTGTTGCTCGAAATAAGATCAGTTACTGTACGCTAGGTTGGTGGGAAATTAAAGAGCTGAAGTCACGTTGTCACTCTTAGCAATGCCCATAAATAGCTACCTTCTTCTCATATGGTGCCCTTTGTGTTGCCAACGAGATTTGTAAAAGTCTAGAAGATGAGGGAGATGTGAGACGCCATCCATGGCTCATGGACAGTGTTCCTACGACTAGGATGCAAAGGGAATTCGGGGGATGTTGTGCAATATAATCATGTCTGTGGAAAGATCTATTTGCTGCCGTGGTACATTTTGAAGTTGCAACCACTAAAAAAGATAGAAATTGAGTGAAAGGATGTACACGTGGAGGAATCTACGCTTTCGGCATTTCTGCCTTCTGGACAATGGCTCGAGTACCACTGTCTTCCTAGAACGTGCTCTACTATATCTCCTTACAATCTGTGTAACCTTGTCCCGATGGTGTAGCAGCCAGCACAACAGTGAGTTCGTTCATCTTCTAGTAATCAAATAGGTAGATCAGCTATTACTAATAACACACATGGCTCGGATAATGGATGGGCCTTCCAATGCATCCATACGTAGAATTTTTAAAGGAGAAGATGATGCAACCGTAATCTGGCTACCATGCAGATCAGACACCGTTGCTCATCACATCAGCGCCTTAAGTTCCCTTCCCCATTGCGGCCGCTGCTGCCATCTGTATTTAGTAAGCAGCAGAGCACGCTACTATATATATACTCCTATTTTGATGATTTGTGTGCTCTGTCAACTGGGCCGAAGGAGATGAACCACAGTCTAGCATCATCTCCAAAGCATGAAGATAGATCTGGCCGCCGCAGGCTGAGTCTCTGTGTGTCCTGCCCGGACTGGGTTAAGTAGTGAGTGTGTGCGTGCGAGCAAAAGGACTACGAGCCACCATACATATATGTTCCCTTCCCAGTGTGGAGAGGGGGAGGGATGGATAGTTTTGTAAACAATCTCACCATTCTAAAACCAAGCTTTCTTCGCCATCTCTCTCTCAGCTTCTTCTCTCCTGCTTTGTTATTCAGATTTCCCTTTCGGGTGTCTGGTAACAAAGTTCCCTTCGCACTGAAGTACTAAAATAGACTGTCAATCATTGACAATAGCCACTTAATTAGTACTATTATTGCTTCTCTTCTGTGAGCCTATATAAATAAGCCAGGCAGGTGCCGGAAGACAGGCTAGTCGGTGAAAAACTTAAAGTATCGGGGTAAGTTAGTACAATTACTCCTTATAAATACCTGACACTTCATATGGTGCCTTGTGACAAAAGAGAATGGTAGAGGAGCGAGGAGGGAGATGTGAGAATACCTTTCCATTTTTTTTACAAAAAAAGAGAATACCTTTCCATTTGGCGTTTTCTATGGAATGGGATGCAGCTGGAACTTAAGGAACAAGGTGGTAGCAAATGCTGTCTCAAAATGAATTCTGATCTCAGTGCTGTCCAATAATGGCCGCATGCCTGCACCCATGGCTGCCCGTGGCAGGATGTTGCGAAGTCTCCAAATGTACGTGGAGTCTGTGATGTTTAACCAGGACTAAGGTGCACCGAGCATCCTTGGATGGGATGCTGGACTGGCAGCTGAGGTCGAAGCCTTCTTTGAGTGAATCAATCAGTTAGGACTTGCGAGGATGTGGACAAAATTGCATAATGCACAGACCATAGTAGCCTCAAAGTATGTTCCTAGAATGACGAGGAGCATTTACTGGCATTAGTGGATTTTATGTACCGTTACCTACGATGTCATTGTTGATTCACATGTGTTTGGACCTAATTTAGTGAATGCTAACCTGGCTGGCAATAACTCTTGGGACGCTGCAGCCACCAGAACTCTGTAGCTTAGCGCCTTAGCCTTCATCATTTACCAATCAGATATATGAGATAATGAGATGCATGCCATCCACTACTATACCTTTGAAATATATGGTCGGTGTTTAATTTCTCTTTGAATCCTTAGTTTCCCATGGAAATAAAGTGATTTCTATAATTGTTCTGTACAATTTCCGTGAAATTTCAACATTCCAAAGTGGCCCTGCATGTTAGACCGACGAATGATGCATACAGTCACATTGGTTACCCAACCCCTACATCACGGATCCTGACGACCCTAATCAGTGACAAAGATTGATCACTAAAAAAAAGGAGCTCTTCCTTAGAGTCGCAGTGGCCAGTGGAGAGGAAGAAAGAAAGCCGTGCCTGGCACATGCGCGCTGCCATGCTCCGAAGGGTAGTCCAAATGCACCATCGCTAAACACGTCATGGAAATGCACCGGTGCCGGTGTTGTGCCCAGCGGGAACGGTTGCCCACTGGCTGTCTGAAGATGATGATCGAAACCATCTCACCTATCCGGTGCCGAGAGACCAGCTAGAGGAGAGCCACTGCCTGTGGGTGCAGCTGGCCAACATCAACACCTAATCTGATCATGGCGTTGGCATGAAGAACCATTTTGTTGTTTGCTTAGTTGCTACCTCGTGGAGCTATATGAGGCTCTTCCATCCGAATTCCTGTTACCTCTCACTCCCACAACATACATGACCTGCTAGTAAGTGCACATACTAGTATTTTTCTTGTCCGTTCTATACTTGGCATCTCAATGATACACACACAACATTTTGCATTTTTGAGCTGCTTGTCATGGGTCATATGGCAGCGAGAACCTCTAGCCTATATTTATAGGTAGTATGCAGAGCCCCATGGTACAATTGTTTACGGCGTTCCTGTCTGCTTTTATTAACTTTCCTTGTTCAACGCTACAAAATAGAAAGACACTAATTTGGATAATCCTTGCGAGTAAAAAAAAGCTCAGACAAAGTTAGCCGTCTTTACTCTATATACATGTACTAGTATAAATTTTGTCATGGATATATTAGCTAATGACTGATGAGCAAGGTGTTGCTTGAATTAAACAAGATAAGTTACTACGGGTGGGTGGAGAACTTAATTCTCTCCTGCAAACCACACCTGCTTAGACTGACTCCAACAGACTACTCATATAGCAACCCAATCCCAAAATTCATCTTGAATAGAAGAAAACAGCCTCCAACAACATAGGCAACTAGTCACCTATTTTACCTACAAGGAGAGAGAAAACCCAAATATAGGTGCTCCTTCAGCTTCTTTGCATCGTTCTGCACCGTGGGGCCCATGACCGTGACAAAAGGAGACCACCGGAGCCGGCAACGCGGCAGTCGCGCGGCTGCTCCGGCCAGTGCCTTGCCGCCCCAGATCCAGGCCAGGCCTCCACCGCCACCCCGGATCTCCGCCTACTGCTGCTTGACCCTGGGCGCGGTGGCGGCGGCCGACGTGAGGCGCATGGCGAGGGCGGCCCATTGGAGGGGCGCGGACATGGCGGCCAACGGCGTGGAGGGAAGTGGGGTTGAGGATCAAAATGGCGGCCTCCCCGTTGAGGGCAGGTGAAGGGTGATGAAGCGAGCGAAAGGGGAGGAGGAGGAAGTTGTCGCTGATGCTGCCGATGGGTACCAGTTGCGGTATGGTTTGGCTACTTTGGCCAGAATCTCAGGCGAATCTCAAGCGAGCGCATCGCCTCTAGGAGGTCGTACTCGTCCAGCCGGTGGACAAGTTCCTCGTTGCAGGTGACGGAGACGAGGACATCGAGCTCCACGGCGAGTGAGAGGAGCTGGGGATGAGGATGGGAACCATCTTCGGAGATTGGGGTGCCGAGCTCGATCGCCTGAGGAGGCCTGCCCATGGCGAGCTGGGTTCGCCTGAAGAGGCCTGCCTACAACGAGCCTGCGCCCGGAGGAGGTGAGGAAGACGAAGAGGGAGGCGGAGCTGAGCAGGTGTGCGTCGCCCGGGATGGCCTTGCCGCCGAGGCGGACGCGTCGCGTTTGCCGGAGCCAGGGACTAGGAGCGCGGCCTCCTTGATGCGCCGGCGGCTGCCGCTTCGTGCCCTCTGTTGGAGGGGACGGGGCTTCCATAGGGTGGGGAGGGGATTTGTGATATCTGGTCTTCCTTCGTTGTTGGAGACCAGCAAAATTCGGGTGTTGGCATTTTCACTGTGTAGGACCCAAAGGTGTTAGATTTTCCTTCTCATTGTTGAGACAGCCTTACCATAGATAAATACTTGATGCACAGAGAGAAACTAATGGCCTTGTGACTGTCAAAAATTCATTGTGAAGTGCGAGTAGCCAAGGTGGGAGACGAGAGGATATATACCAACTGCCATTGGCGTTTCTATGGAGTGGGATGAACCTGGAATTTATTAGGGAACAAGGTGCCAGGAATCAGGTGTGGTGCGGTGCCACGGTGATGCTCAGGCTCAGCATCTGCAATGCTAGCTCCCGGACTCACTTGCAGTGGCTGGGGAAGGTTCCAGCTCGCTCGTGCAGGGGATCTCGCGCGATGCCCGGTGGCGGCCGGTGTCTGCGCTCGGAATTGCCTGGTGGGGGACCTTACTCGTTGTCAGCGTCCATGGTTGCCAAGATCAAGCTTGTGCCACCTGTGGCGGCCGCGATGGGGAAGCGGAGAAAGAAGGGACGTGATGGGACCCGCAAAGCCAGCGGGTGTAGCAGGCCAACATGAGCGTTTTTGTTGATCATGGCGCTGGCCTGCAGCACCATTTTGTTGCTTGCTTGGCTGCTACAGTGCTACCTCGTGGAGCTATATGAGTCTCTTCAATCCGCATTCCTGTTACATCTCACTCCCAAAAGCCAGAACATACATGACCTAAAAATGGCACTCAGTATTCTTTTTGAATGTAGGCTTCGCTTTGGTATGTCGTTTCTATACTTGGCATCTGAATGATAGACACAACCTTTTGCATTTAGCTTCTGGTTATGGGTCATGGCAGCGAGAACCTAGCTTATATTTATAGGTAGGAATGTAGGATGATGCAACCCCATGATACACTTGTGTAGGGCATTGCATTGTCCCTCTCGTCTGTATTAGTTTTTTATTAGTTTTATTACTTGTTCAAAACTACAAAATAGAAAGCCACTAATTTGGATAATCCTTGCGAGTAAAAATGTCAGATGGGGTAAGCGGTCTTTACTAAGTGCATAGGACTAGTGTGTTTGGTCGTGGGTATATTATTATCTGACGAGCTATGTATATATAGTACAAGTTACTGGAGGTGGGACAGGTGGGTGCAAAACGTAATTGTTTATCTGCAAACCCCTCTTTACCATAAATAAATACTCTACCTCCACAGAGAGAAATAATGGCCGTATGATAAGCTTTTTGGCATACGTGGCGTCCATCGAAGATGTGTCTGCACCAAGACGCGGACCACGCGGTGCAGGGGTCTGCACCCAATTTTTTCCCTCCACAAAGAACAGTAGCTCATCAACAACAACAGAACACTGAACACCCCCGTGAGCCAGACCGCTTCATCAGGTGCAACAAGCGAACGTGTGAGCACCTGATGTTTTCATGCCCCTGACCTACACAACCAACCATTTTACAGCTGAGTTGCAGCAGTGTGCAAGATTTTACCAAATGGAGCCACAAGAGCGCGCTGGATCCTCTTCAAACTGAATTCCTACTGCATCTCACTCCTAGCTAGGAACATATGTGGCCCACTGACACCATTCACTGTTTTCCCTAATTGTGTCTGCTTCAATCTATGATTCTAGACTTGGCAGCCAAATGATAAGTATACAACTTTTGTATTTTTCAGCTGCCAGTGATGGCACAACTTGAACCTAGCTATTTATAGGCAGTATGCAATCCCACGGTACAATATACAGTTTTCAGTTTTCTTTGTTCAAAAATCCAAAATGGTAAGTGCTCCAACCTTAATTTAGGATAAATTAAATTATGTGCGCTCTTGAGAAAAGATCCATTACTGTATGCTAGGTTGAATTGGTGGGAAATTAAAAAGCTAAAGTCACGTAGTCACTCTTAGCATGCCCATAAATAGCTACCTCTCTTCTCATGGTGCCATTTATGTGGCCAGCGAAAATGATAAAAGTCTAGTAGAGGAGGGAGATGAGAGACGCCATCCATGGCTCATGGACTGTATGTTACTAGGACTGGGATGCAAAGGGAATTCAGGGACGTTGGGAAGCATCAACTTGGATCGCAGTTCCGTCTAACGCTGGCCACACCGGCCAATACATGTAGCATGATGTGGTGCTCTAGAACAGACGTCATGTCTGTAGAAAAATCTATTAGCAGACGTGGTGCATTTCCAAAGTTGCAACCACTAGTGAAGACAGAAGTTGAGCGAAAAGGATGTGCGGACACATGATTTTCTATATCATAGTGTAGCATCTTTTGGTGTGTGATGAGTGATTGTCAACATGTCCAACACTTTGGTTGGTGGTTCATCTTGGTGGTTCACTGATCCCCTGGCACAGGGTTACGTGTTGAAACGTGTCTCTTGGCTGGTGATGTGCAGGTGTGGAGTCCGGAGGCGACGACAGTGGTCGCGTGAAGGTCAAGTAGAGGCGTGCCGTGCTGACGGACCAGGTGTGGTAAAGGGCGGACCCGAGGCTTGGACTGAAGGACCAGACGATCAGGTGGTCGGTCGCGGTGACTGGCACTTGGGACATCGACCAGTGCAAGTGTACACGGCGGGGGACGCGTACGGGCTACGCTACTCACGAGGAGGTTTGGTGGTTTATCCTCAAAACCATCGGCGGGGGATGCGTATGGCTACGCTACTCGCGGACGGTTTGGTGGTTTAGCCTAAAACCATCGGTGGCGGGTTTCGCGGGTTTGGGCCTCAAAACCCAGGTGGTCCTAGTGTGGACGGATGGCAAGTGACGGCATCGGGGAGATTGCATCGAGGAAAGGCTACCGGTGAGAAGGCGCGGTGGCCATCGGATTAGGAAATCCTGAGTTGGACCACAGTGCCCATGGCTAGGTGTTTCTCTCCAATAAAAACCTAGGGGTAGTAGTGTTATAGCATAGGGACTATAAATATAGGTGGGAAGCACTTGGAGTAGGTACCTCTTTCATTTTCTTCTGTTACCCTTATTTTTTTCCACCTACGCCGCCGCCGCTGCTGCTGTGTGTGCGTGTGTTTCTGTTCTTGTAGAGGTCCAAGAACAAGAATCTTTCCTATGTATCTGTGAGATATTTTGTGGGAATGGAGGCCTGAATCCTCCTCGTGCCCTCTGGCCTTTTTATGTTCGATCTGTGAAGTTGTCCTATTTTTGTGCCCCGTTGACCTTCTGTGAACGAACTTCGATTCGTTGCTTTTGATGTGTTTTGGCTTGATATTTTTGCATTGATCGATGCTTTGTCGAGTGACAAACTAGATCCGCTGAAGGATTGAATCAATTCCACTCGAGCATCGCAATTTTGGGAAGTTGGCAGAAGTTAATTGTTTTGGGTAAAACTGCGTGTTTTTCCTTCAGTCTGATAGTTCTTCGATGGAGTACAAGTTTGGTTTCGATCTCTCAGAGCGAAGCCCTAAGTCAATCAGTTTTTCTTGATTCGAGGTCCTCCTGGTTTTCTTCTCCGTACTTTAACCGAGCAGTTCATCTTTCGGGGTTTTCCAGGCAGGGATCGAGGGTCTAGAGTTTTCAGTCGACGGAGGTGTCTTTCCAGTAGAGCCTTCGTAGGTTTTCTCAAGGGTCTAATAGTCGAGCGGGTTGTTTCTTTTGCTGATGTCCAGAGGTCAGTTGTTCAGGGTTTAAGGATAGAGGGGTCGAGTGTTTTAGGGGTCAAGAGATCGAGGCTGTGACTCGAGTAGCTTTGTCGAGGGTTCGAGTAGATCCAGTCGAGTGTCTAAATGTTGAGATCGAGGCCCAAGCGAGGGGTCGTTTGATTCGGATTTTTCTCTGTCTCCTTTGTCGAGGCCCCCATCGAAAGAATTTCTTCTAGATCATCTCTTCGAGGCAGGGGTCGTTCGAATCGGAACTTTTTCGTCACTTTTGTCGAGGGTCCCCCGATAGGTTTCTCGATCAGCTTTCTGCTCCTACCAGGGCTCGATCTATTTTCGACTAGCTTTTCTCTCTGTCTTTATCTCTTTCTCGATTCCAACTAGATGCTTCTACCCGACGTCTAGTTTCTGATTTTTGTTTCACTCGAGGGTACTGGTTCGAGGGTCTTTCTCTTTCGTTCAAGGTCTCTCTTCCGTTCGAGGGTCATTCTCTTTTCGTTCGAGGGTCCCTCCTTACTTGTTGATGCTCGTGGGCCTCTCTTCTGTTTGAGAATCTTTCTCTTCTCTACTTGAGGGTCTCTCTTCTCTGTTCGAGGGTCTCGCATTTATTCGAGGTGGGGCAAGAGAGTTTTTGCAGGGAAATTTTTCAAGCTCCCATTGACCCCTCCTCTGGTCGCCTTTTCGGTCCTTCAGGATGACTAGCAACCACTACTGCATGTGACTAGCAACCACTACTGTTTCTTCCTAGCACGTGCTACTACTATTATATCTCCTTAACATCTGTGTAACCTTGTGCCAGTGTCTAGCAACCAGCACAGCACTGTGTAGGTTCATCTTCTAGTAATCCAATTGGTAGATCAGCTACTGATCATGATACACATGGTTTGGATCGGCCTTCCACTGCAGCCCCAAACCGTCAGCCACTATGTCATGACACACTATGTTAACCATTTAACAATATTCTTAGATACATACATGTTACTAATGCAACAAGTACTGTGCATCAAGAAAAAAACAGTGTAGTTAACTCATGTAGCGTTAGAAATCTTTATGCTACATGCTGAATTGGATGAAACATGTGTAATGTAAGATAGGTGTGCACCTAGAGCTGCTGCTGCTGCTGTGTAAAGAATGGACACATGTAGGACTGCTATAGTGTTTTTTTTTTGTTTTTTAATGGTAATAGTGAAACGTTTTGATAAAACGCGTTTCTCATAGTTCCACCCTAGTGACGTGTCTTATCTAGACGCGTCGTGTTTTCCCCTTATTAGGAATGGTGGCCCTTGCCACCTTGTGTCCTCCGGGATTCGTTTGTTGAGTTGTGATTTGTGTTCATGTGGTGTTTTTCACGAGTTCATCCTTCCCCCTTCTAGTTCATGGTTCGACCTTCTGTTCTTCCCGAGCCTGTCAAATTCTTGCTAAATTCTACCCAAATCTACTCTATTCTTCCAATTTCGTTCAGTTATCATAAGTGATTCGTGAGGATCCTAACATGGACGCACTCATGACAGATGAATGATGCATACCATCGTATTTGTTACCCCAACCTGAAAAGTACGTGAAACGATGCCAATCACTGATCACTAATGAACTTGACAAACAAATGAACTGTTCCATAGAGTTTCAGTGGCCACTGGCCAATGGCCAGTGGAGGAACGAAAGCTGCTGTGCCCAGCATTATCTGAAGGGCTAGTCCGAATGCACCATCACTGAAACGTCACAGACCAGACCAGCGCTGCTGTGCCCAGAGATGCCCATTGGTTTACAGATGAAGATGACGAAGTGGCTGCCCGGTGCTGACAGACCAGACCAGAACGAACAATGCGTCTGGCGGGTCCAACAGGGCAACAAGACCATCCAATTTGATCATGGCGGTGGCATGCACAGTCATTTTGTTGTTTGCTTTGTTGCTACCACGTGGAGCTATATTAGGCTCTTTGATCCAAATTCCTGTTACTTCTCACTCCCACAACATACATGACCAACAATGGCACTCAGTATTTTTCTTGGCTGTTGTCTTTGCTTTACTATGGCCTTCTATACTCGGCATCTAAATGACACACGCCAACAATCTTTTGAATTTTTTGAGATGCTGGTCATGGGTCATGGCAGCAAGAACCTAGTCTATACTTATAGGTAGGACGCAACCCCATGGTACACTTTTTTTGGTCGTGGATGTATTAATTAGTTGATGAGCCAGGTGTGTATACTTTTTTTTTGAAACTCGCCAGGTCTCTATACTAGTACTACTACAAAGATAAGTTACTGGAGGTTGGGCGGGTGGGTGTAAAAACTTAAGTCTCTCCGTGCAAACCACACCTAACCATAAACTAATGGCCTCAAAATCTGTACAAACGCCAATATTTAAGGACACCTCCTCCTCATCACACGGCGCCTTGGGAACATTGAAAATGCACGGTGAAGTGAGGGGAACCAAGGAGGGAGACAGAGAATATATATGTATATACCAACTGCCCTTGGCGTTTCTACGGAGTGGGATGCACGTGGAATTTAGGGAATGTGCCAGCAAACATGTGTGGTGCGGTGCCATGTTGATGCTCTGCGAACAGCTTCAAGCAGCCTGCAGGCCCTAACATTTTGGTGGTCTGGGGCGAGAGAAAAAAACCATCCATGGATGACCCAAGAACTGTGTTGCTAGCTAGGGACTGGGATGCAGAGGGAATTCAGGGGACCATGGGCCAGGCAACTAGGATCTCCATTCCGTCTGACACTAGCCACACTGACCAGCAGAGGAAGGTCAAGTTGTAGAACATGCATCATGTTAGCGGCAAGGGCACAACGTATCCTCATGGAGAAAAGCAATGGGATGGATCAAATTAGCCCCATGCTCAACTTGTGTTTTGATAGAGTGATCCTGGTAATCACCGAGTTTGTGTCAGGAGGTGCAACTTGTCATTCATGGTGGAGAGAGAGCACGGTGATTGATGGCCTCACTGAACTTTTTATTCATACCACGCAGCATGTCACCATGGCGGAGTCTTGGTGTAGAGCGTGTTGGTGGAGGCGCTTGAGGCGGCCACAGTACTCCCTGATGGACATGTCACCTTGGAACAGGAACTCTTGTTGGACGGCGTTGGAGACTATTATCGAGGAAGGAGGAAATGCCCAGCGATGATTGCAGTCGAGGTGCTGTACATACGCCGAGGTGCTGGGCTTAATTCAAGACCTCGTTCTGATGTCCTTGGACAATGTGGAGTAGAGCCACTGAAGGACGATGCACGCATCAACTTGCAGTCACTCGGGATGCACGCATCGAAGTGGGCAGAGGAAGAAGAAAGATCAATAGGAATCAGATACCATGTAAGAGTGAAGAGAGTTGGAGAGAATCTCTCATGCTCCATTACTGTGAGGTGAACGTGGTGCAATTCAGTTACAAGAGAAAGTCACCAAGAGAAGCTATCCTATCGTTGACTAAGTCTCCCACAAGTTCGACTCTCTTCCATCCTGTTGCATCTCACTCCGATCGAGCAACATACCTGACCTAATGATGCAACTCAATATGTACTCTTGTTGACTGTGTCCGACCGATACACACAACTTTTTTTGCAATTTTCAGCTGCTGCCCATGGCAGCGATAATCTAGCTATTTATTGGAAGGACGCAGCCCCATGCATGGTACAGTGCGTACCGGGTCCATCGTCTGTCATGATGATCCATGCATGGGCGGCCATAAACTCCATAAACGTTGAAAATTCATTTCAGGATCTCTAGTCTTGTTTGGTCATCGTTTAATTGCTTACATTTAAATCCTCTCTTCTGTTCCCAGGAACCTTCAAGGCAAAAACTCTGCAGCAAGTCCCGTGCTTTGTTTTTGGGGTTGTGTTTAGGATTGTGGCTTAAGTTTTTGAAAGAAGTTTCCAGCTCACGTTCAGCGCCGTCCCGCCGCTCTAATCGCTGCTTTCGGTCCTGATATTAGTGTGGCCCCGATGGGTAGGTAACGACTCTAGAGAGGTACGTACGCGTGCATCTTTTCCTACAAATAGTAGCTATATATATTTAGCTTCCCACACATTTCATGGAGCTTGCAAGAGTGATTTGACATATATGACGAGAATGGGCTGGGGAAGTAGAGTGACAAGAAGTGCTATTACATTGTTGGGTCAGCATGCATGTCTGATCCATAGGAGTGAGATGCAGCCGGAATTGTTGTGGTTTTACCCCTGGCGAGCATGCATGAGCTTAGCGGAGCAGGTTTACGTAAGAACATCCAGCACCGCGTGGGACAGCTAACTTCCACAATTTGCTTGCATTCGCGGCGCTGCTGGTTTCACAGTATAACACCTTTTCTTTCATCTAATGAAGGAGATGTAAACAACATCCATGTTTGATGTCACATGAGCGCCCTTGTTGTGTGAATACGAAGCTTGGCCATGTCCTCTTTGGAGTGGTGGTTGGAATTGCTCACCGTGTTTAAATTAAAGAAGCAAGGCACCTCTGAAATCATATCGCTAGCTACTGAAGCTCGGTTAATTCTCGCAGCATTTGAAATACATATGTTTGGTTGCCCTGCATTAATTAATATGATATTCAAGGATGAGTGTTTTTTCAATTTTTCTTTACATATGTATTCATTCCTTTTCTTCGCATTCTGGACAAACTTCAAATAATCACGATCTACTGATGGTTTGAAGAAAATATTCGAAATGGATGACCCTTTAATTTACCCCTATGTTTGAAATGGATGGTGCTTTATCACTTGGCTTCACGGCATTGACTTGTGCGTGACGAACCAGAGATGTCCCGGTTGGTGGCTAGTGGTCTAGGCGGAAGTCCAGTGGAATTGGATATTTATGGCGAAGATATCTCAAAATAACGCGCTTTTCTAATCCTTGATGTTCATGTTTCGATTTGTATTCTTATATAAGAAAGAGATTATTCCCCCTAGAGCTTGTCCACCCTGGACTTGTACAAGTATCTGACGTGATTAGTCGATGACATGATTCGAACCTATGACCTTCGGTACCCAAAACAGATGCGCTGACCAGACTGTGCTACACCTCGTCTCCCCCCGGAATATATGGTATGGATCTACCCAATCGAAAAAGACTTGAACCGCAGTCGCCCACCCCGTGGCACAGGGAGGCGAGAACCACCGAGTTTAGGAAATAAGCCTACAATTTGATTCTCGTCTTGTTTCACATGCATTTTCTTTCGTTCAGTCTCGTTTCGAGAGTGGAATCAAACCACTCACTCTGTTTGGATTGGGGCAATTGATAGACTACGTGTGGGTGTTTCTAACGACCTTTAAGTTCAATCCACGTTAATTTTGGGCCGGTGTGAGCCCCCATCATACTGGTGAGGATGCTCACAATGCAGACTCTATCATAGAGTCTAAATCTATTTATTACCTCAAACTTTGTGAACTTAGAGTCTAAATAAAACTTGGATTCTTATTTTTTCTCCGTCTTTCTTCAATAAATATGGTGCTCTTGTGAATCCCGTATAAGGTAGGAGTTGCTTAAAACGAGATATATACTCGGTGAAGAACTTGAAGTGTTTCTGTCAGTATATATATGCAACTACTCCTTGCCACAAATATATAGGTACCACCTCGATCGTCAAGGTGTATTATGACCATGGATAAGAATGGTAGAAGAGGGAGGTGGTGGCACCGTGGGACACAGGAGAACAAGGTGGCAGCCAGTTTCCATCGGTGTTTCTACGGAGTGGGATGCAGCTGGAATCTAGAAAACAAGGTGGCAGCCAGTCATGGCTCGACATGAAATCCAATCTCGATTCTGTAACGACCGTCTAACACCATGTGGGTCAGCTGCCTATTCTCCATGCACAAGAGGGGATAACTCACTCGCGTTGACGGACGTGCACACACCCTGTTCGTAGACACGCGCCGCTGGCGCTAAGTCTTCTTCCATACTTCTTTGTCATAGCACAGCATTTTCCTTTCTCGGTCCCGTCGATTGTTTAGCTAGCTAACTCCTCTGTATCTTTGTTTTCGTCTCCCCCTTGTTAACACGTGATGGTCGTTGTTTAATTACTTGCTGATATTTAACTGCCCCCTTATCTCTAGTATCAGGAATGGTTCCCTTCACTCTCTCTAGACCCTTATTATCTTGATGCTGGCACGCTGGCGCCACTCACAGTCCCACACTACCGGCCGCCCCAAGCTCTGACGCGCGCGCTGCACCACTTTGCTTGCTTCCTCAAGCCATGGTCACGGCCGAGACGCGGGACGCTCCGTGCTCTCAAGCAGTAGGAGGCCATGGTCCACGCGCAGGTCTGTGACCCAAGGGCACGGCGGCCCGACCCCTCTGAATGATAATTAAGCTGCGTATTTGTTTTTGGCCTATGAAATAGGTCGGCAGCCCGGCTATGCGGCCAACCACACACATTAACGGTCTACTTTGTCTTTTGTGATTTTGTCGACTGGTATTTAAGCTCATACATAACTCGAACTTTATGAACAAATGAACTCCTATACGTACGTAGAGCAGCATGGAGGGAATGAAAGCAAAGTGCATTCCCAGTGCACAGTAATGTCGAGCACACGCTATAACAAGGAAAAACATAGGTAATATGGACCTGAGAAAACCAAGAAAGCTTAAATGCACATTTGGCTATGACGTCATGGAAATGCTACTATGTTGTGTCAGCTGCATGATGTTTCGGCCACTAGCTAGCTCCCGATGACACACACCGCCAATGCTGTGACATGATAGACCAGGAGCTGAGCTTTCGACCTGCGGATAGTAGTTCTCAACGGCCTCAAGACAACGAGCAAGCCTCGTAGCTGTTGACTCGGTGGAGACAGACTAGGAGTAGGTACCGCTGCAAGAGTGCAGCAGAGCACCTAATTCGATCATGGTGGCGACCTACAGAACCAATCTTTACAGCTGAGTTGAGACGGCGTGCATGCTTAAGTTTGCTAAACTGAGCTGCAGGCGAATGACAACCCTCAACTTGAATTCCTGTTGCCTCTCACTTCTGGAAACATATATAAGCGACCCAATGATGCCACTCATTAGAAGACTTTCTAGCTACTTCGTTCTGGATATGGTAGGCAAACGATACCCACAAAAATTTTGCTTTTTTCACCTGCTGGTCACGCCATGACACGAAACTGGCTATTTATATATAGGTATGATACAATAACACATTACAGTTGTTTACTATTGATCATCCGCATCAGTTTTTCATAACACGCCATATTTATTAGCTTTCCAGTTGTCCTTGTGCAGCAGTCCTCCATATTAGCTATTTTAATGGAAAGAGGTTAACCAAGATGAGCGCTGTGTCAGACAATTTTTTTTAATAGCCTTATTTTGCATTTATTGTGGATGTAGGGCTGGCAGCGTGACACCCGCAAGCTCCTGCTGCGGACCACTAGCAGGCATGTGCGGAGGCGGGGGCACAACGGCGAGCTTTTATTTTTAATATCAAAATTCATTTTTAAAGCGGTTGTCATAAGTCAACCGTCCCTAAAGATCGAACTTTAGAGGCGGCTGTCTTAATTTAACCGTCTCTGAAAACCTATCTTCAGGGGCAGTTAAAATCCCATTGCTAGAGTTGTCTCATCTTTACAATCGTCTCATCTTTACGATCGATGGTGCAGTGGCGGCCATTCTAACCGTTACTGAAGACGCGATTTAACAGCCTTTATAATAACTTTTTGTACTAGTCATTTTGTTTCGTTCTTCGTGTCCTGAATCCCCCTTTCGTACCTTCCGAGCTCAGTTTGTAATGTTTCTTTTATTTGTACTTAAAACCTCCTTTTATTTTAATAAATATTGTAGGGGTGCAAACCCCTCCAGTCTTCCTCAAAAAAAAAAAAATGGCCCAACAGAGCGCTGCAGATCCTAACTCGATATGTGCCGTAGGTAGAAGGTACTGATGCATAACTCGATATATACTCTATGAGGAGGTACTCGTGTGCATTATTAGCAGTCATCATTTGCAGATCTACATACTTCTCCAGAGACGTGATGCTGGTAGATGATGTTTGAAATCAAACATGAGGAATTATTGATGGCTGGGCCAGTAGTTGAAGAACTAAATTTGAGGCACTAGATCACTCCGTGCTACTACACCTTATCTATATATAAATATTATCTACCTTCTCACATTGTCTTGTGACCAACGAGGATGATAGAAGAGAGACAAGAGAATACTAACTTCCACCAAAGGGTTGTGTTCCTAGGGATTGGGATGCAATGGGAATTCAAGAGACAACTGGCCGGCAAACATCGTAACATGAATATCAAGTGTACGTATAAGGTGAAGAAGTAACTGAATGCGACACCAGCAGCGACTCCATGCTGGCCTCCACGCACAGTAACACGAAGCTAGCTCCACGCGTGGGGGGTCAGCTGGGTCTCCGCATGTGTTCAAACATGTTCCATGTCACCGAGAAGCTGAACTAGTTGATATATACAACTTTGCTGTATCAATGGGAGGAACGAGAAAGGAACCAAGCGAGTGACAGGTTGCTCCAGTTTAGGGATCCGTGATGGCATTGTCTTGGAGTTCTTGGGTTGTCATTCTTGTCCACATTCCTTGGCCTAATGAGCAGACCTTGCCAATCCTTGGGCTCAGCTGGCCACAATGCGTCATCAGACATTAACAATAGAGATGGCATGCTTTCCTAATGGTTTTGTTTATTTCTCTGGTCATTGTTCAAACAATGACCATCGTTTCAAGGAAATATTTAAAATTCCACCGCACAACACCTCTGCAAAAGGAAAAAAATTAAAAGAATAAAAAGCCAATTGTACATTAATCTTGTCCACCGATTTTCGAAAAAAGTTACTGTACAGTGGTCATTACTACCACAAACATGATATGGTAATTGTTTCCTTTTTATTGACCTAGTACCTTTATCAGTCGCTAAGTATATAGTACTAATTCCATATGAATTAAGTTGCTATAAATTTGCAAAAGCACAGTTAGATTCAGATTATTTTCCACTCATCTTGTTTGTTCTCCCTAGCTAGTATTATTAGCTGTACCTTTTTTTATTCCATTTGTGGCTAGATTAGACGACTAGTTGCGTGCCACATAGGTAGAAGATAACTGAATACTCTAGAACACGTACTCATGCATTGGAATTAAGTTCGAGGTGATCTCAGTGGATGGGTGCCTGAACACGTAGTCTAGAACACGTCATATAAGTTCGAGGTGGATGGCTGCCTGAACCGGAGCAAGCTGTTGGTTTATGCTGGAGATATGAGTGGATGTCAAATTGGCACTTGCATTGGAATTAAGCATGCATGCTTGGCGAGCATACAAGCTGGAGGGTACTGATCGAATAACATCTGCAGAGACCTTGTTGAGCATGGCATATATATATTTCAGTGGAGAATGTACGTGCATGGTGTGGTGCTCCAAATAATGTAGCTCGTAGCTCGGCAGTTTAGTCCCGACAATCTTAGGTGGTGCAGGCTATTTGCTCTTATGGAGGAGCAACCTCTGAGCTGGATAGTCGTCCTGGAAATATAGAGAACTGGATGGCTCATAAGCTCTTACCAGTCCTGTTTTTATATTGGATATATATAATTAAGGTAGATATTGCTACCTGCTCTAAATATGAAAATTTACTGGTGGCCGGGTTGGTAGGTAAAAGAAGCTGTCACTCGTGCAACAACAACTTGTATATATAAATAGATAACTTCTTTGCATTCTCAGTGCGTGTCTTGTGACCGAAAAGGGAGAATGATAGAGAAGAGAGGCATGAGAATACTTACCGCCGCGCCATCAATGAGCTGTGTTCCTAGGAGTGGGATGCAATGGGAATTGAGGAGATGACGGGATAGCAAACATCACACATAGCTGTTACAACCCTACTGTAGATCAGGTGCCTAATGCTGATTCAGAAGGACTTGCCAATGGCCCAGGTACTGTAGCACATCCGGCAAGGGGAGAACCTGAAGCACTGAAACCCAAAAACACAGCAATCGCGAGAGATGTCCTAGCATTCTGGTTAACAGGCCTGAATGGGTATGCTATCTAGGCCGCACACAGCTGCGCTGCCAGGGTTACATTGTGGCCAATGCCGGTATATTATAAAAGAGAACCCCAAAACTGCTAACTAATCTCTGCCCTGTGACAGCTACCTCCGCTAGTTGTGCGTTTCCATTCTTCCTTCTCCCAGTTATACCCAATTCTCTCTCGATCTTGTTCCCTAACAATAACATGCTCTAGTCTCGGGTGCGACTTGTGCAGTAGTCGTGGTACCAGCCATGCACTTTAGGTGGCACACTACTGGAAACTCGTAATTTCTCCGTGTGTGCAAAAACCCATGGAAAAATACGTATACCCATAGAAAAATATATTTCCGACGGTGAACCGACAGAAAATTATCCACGGTCAACTCAATGAACGCACTTCCTTGTTCCTTATTAGTGGGAAGGTTGACTGTATCGATCATGAAGTGAAATTTCGCACCTCGATATGTCGATTCTCCAACTGTGCTGAGGGAACGGGAGTAATAATAAGCGAGCGAGGTGACTGATGGTGTGGCTAGTTGTTGTATGCCGACTTAATTGGTGCACCGCACTTGTGTTTTGATGTAGGGATCCTCAATTCCATAAGGCCTTGGAGTATGTACGTACGGGCCATCCTAAATAAGAGTAAGGAGGACTGTCATTGTTACTGCTTCATCTGCCAATTAGATAAGGCTGATCAGTAGTAGACAATAACGCAGTGTTTCAGGAAAGGAATGAAGGGAGATAAATTATGTTTCAGGTTGATAGGGTCTATGCTCCATATCTCTCTAGTCATGACAGAATGAGCGGTGCTTGCTTGCCGCTTAACTGATTATACATGCATCAACTTTGGGTTGTTAGCATTAAAACAGCAGTACTACTATACATACACTCCTTTTAACTTTGCGTTGTTAGTATTAACACAGTAGTAAAAGGAGTGTATGTATAGTAGCATACCAATGCAATGCTTGTGCTTTCCTACCTCTGTTCATCTTTCTAATCTGTTCCAATGCTACATGCAGCAGATCTCTTCGTTGATTCTTGCCTTGCTCCAGGCACAAAAATTCTTACTGCATCTAACTTCCAGCATATTAAGTACACGGACCCTCTGATGGATATGACATGACATTCGACATTTTTTTGTCCATTACCTTTTTATTCCTAGGCTAGAATAGCCATGATGTGTGTAGAAGAAAAGTGAATGTTGCGTTAATATGTATACTCTCCCTCTATAGCAAAATAATTTTAAATGTAGCCATCTAATAAGATGGTAAAGCCTTCCTCCATCCTCACTGGACAACATTACCTGCATATATATAGCAGTAGTACTAATAGGTTTCTGTTTGATTTTTGATGTTTAATTGAGATACGTTTTAATAGATGAGTTGCAAAACTTGTGTGGTGGTGGTGGGTGAAGAACTAAAGCCACTAGATAGCCCACTAGGTCAATCCGTGCATACGACATCTTGCCTATAAATACTTATCTCCTCACTGTCGTGCACCTTGTGATCCATGAGAACATGATAGTAGAGGAAAGAGACGGGCTCTGGAGCATATATGGATTACCATGACAGTATTCTGTATGGAGACTCTTTCTCTGCTTGCTGCTGATCGATATGCTAATAGGTCTCCGTATCTAGCTGTTGTGTCTCGCCGTATTTTTCTTTGTCTCGGGCCCCTATATCCTCTAGCTAGATAGCTTTCTATCTTTCTTTTCTTTCTTTTCTTTCTTTCTTTCTTTCTTTCTTTCTTTCTTCCTTCCTTTCTTTCTTTGTTGGTTGCTTGCTTGCTTGGAAGTGTTGGATTGGAGTAGGAGTGGTGTGCAGTGGATGCCCGCCGATTGGTCGGTCTCCGCTCTAGCCCCTAGTATATACTGCAGCTGCAGTGCCAGTGAGTAGAATTGAATCATGCTCGAACAATAAACACACACACATGCATGCAAAGTAACACGTATATGGCTGAAGATAGTGTATCCAGAGTGCATGGATTCGATGGTGGTTTTGGCTGAGATAGTATTCTGTTTTCTGGCCAAAGAGCAACTAACACTTGCTTCATTGAATCAATTACTTCATCATAAATTCAAGTTTGCAACAAGCGAAGGCTTGAGTGTGTGACGACGCGAGCTAAGCCCATGGGTGACGGCGGAAGCCCTCCAACAGCGCAAGCCCAAGGGCAACGATAGGATGACCCGTGCATGAATGGCGGAGGTCGCCGGGAGAGAAGGCGGAATTGGAGACCAAAAGCTGATGAAGGATGACGAAGACAAGCCTTTGCTTGGCTTATGCGGCTCCTACATGTTCAAAAGCAACATGAAAATCCATTTATTAAAAAAGCAACATGGAAATGACCTTCGTAGAATTGTGAATGAAGCGATTTGTGCGATATTCGCTGGGCTCATGTGGCACATGTTAAGAACTACACCCATATGGTCGTTCTCAATCTTACTATGTACACATTACCAGGTCCATAAGTAGCTACGTATTCTTCTCCCACCGGTGCCATCTTGGTGGCCAATGCGAGAAAGCTGATAGTCTAGAAGAGGAGGCACTACTAAAAATCCATGGTTTGCCAAGTGCAAAATCTTGTGCACTCGGCAAAGCCACTCTTAGCCGAGTGCCGCACTCGCCAAAGGATGCTTTGGTGAGAGCCAGACACTCGACAAAGTAAGGCAGTGGTAACGGGGGAGGCTCACCAGAGCTGGAGAAGATGGCGGTGGAGAATGGGAAGACGGCAGGTGTCGCAGGCACTAGGGTTCACCGGAGGGAGGTTCGGCACGCTTGCGGCTTGGGCGAGGCCGTCGGAGTCGGTGAAGAGGTTGCTGAGTTTTTTTTGTTTGCAACTCAAATTTGCTGTGCTAAAGGTGTGCATGCCGAATGCCCAAATGCAGCGTGTGCGTGCTGTAGCAAAGCCTTGCTAGCTGCTCGAAAAATATCACACATTGCACGGCCGTTAAAGGCTGAAGATGGCATGCCATTAGTCCGAAGCAGTACATACATTTTTTTTTTTGAGGGAACCCAAGCAGTATGTACATATGTCTACTATTCTATATACATTTTGTTTTTTCGGAGGCATCCTGTTTTCGAGAAGATCAAATCAAACTCAAGTCAGTGTCAGACTGTCACTGGTTAGCACGCCAGCCATGGCTAATGGCAACCTTCCCCATCGATAGCTTATACCACAGATGAAAGATGGAACTTGGCTTAACCATCCAGTGCAACTTCTTTTGGATAGAAGAGCAAGCGTGTGAAGCATCGTGACCACCGCTCAGCTCCTCCTAGTTAAACTCCGGCAGCTACTGCACAAGCGACTCTGGCGAGCCTAGCTACTTGTTTTGCTATAAACAATTCTACACAGTTGGTTTTTCTTCTCCTGTTTTATATACTATATTATAGTAGCAGATCAGATCGAACTCAGGTCATATATGGCTAGTGGCTTATAATCTTCCCCAAAGATCTATGGCTTAGCACACACTTTCAGAAGATGGAAATCAGCTTAAGCAAACAGCACGTGAAACTGTGTGAGTCATGCCGAGCATGGTATATCCCTGGATACAACTGGCTGTCAGTATCAAGTATCGCCATCAACGCTCAGGTCATTCTAATGGAACTCGGACAGAGGCTGACATATGCAGCTTAATTAGTGACATGCGGAGCTATCTAACAGTATCTGTGATGCATGCTTGCTTGATCCACCTTGAGCTAAGCCATTGTTACTCTATTGGACCCTAAATCCTGTTGCCTCTCTCTCCTAGGAACACGATACATCAATAATGCAATTTAATATTATTTTCTTCACCACGTCCATCCCTATTCGATCTCAGTCTGGTCTAGGCTTGAACTACCGGAATGTGCTCATAGGAGTAGGCTGTGTAGTAGAGGCTGTTGCTGACGGCTCAGTGATGAGAGGTAGGTATTTATAGGTAAGGAATAGGATGTAGTCGCACAGGACTGCGGTAGGCTACTGCTGTGTTCTATGACTTCTGTCCCTTTGTAACTAAATGCGATGGTTAATTAGTTACCATTATATTTCCTTCCCATATATCACATTATCTTGGACAGTTCATAATGATGATCAAGATTAATTTGGATATCTCCCGAGCACCGGTGCCCGTATTTATTAGTTGCTCTTCATTCGTATATATGTAATGTTTGTTCAAGGTGATTCTTAATTGGTGTTACATATACCCATTGTTAGAAAAGCAACCATTTGCCTTTTCCTGTTGTGTTTTTTCCTGTTTCGATGAATGTTCAACTAATAATGCAACTAAATATTTACTTGATGCTGCCATGCTAGTCCATTGTTGTACCAAGGAAACATATATATGTAATGGACTGGAGTTGAGAAACACTGAGAAAGCCTAAATGCACCATGACTACGACTTGATGGAAATGCTATTATGTTGTGTCAGCTGCATGATTGGGACGGTCACCAGGTTTCTACTTAATAAAATACATGCCAAAGCATGTTCTCAAAGTTGTGGCAGCCAGCAGCTAGCGCTACAGATGACACACACCGCCAATGCTATCGCATGACAGATCTGAGCTGAGCTTTCGCCCTGCTGGTATTTCACCAATGGCCTCAAAACAATGAGCAAGCCTCGTGGCTATTGAGTCGGTGGAGGCAGACTGGGTACTGCTGCACGAGTGCAGCAGAGCCCCTAATTTGATCAGGGCGCCGACCTACAGAATCAATCATCTTACAGCTGAGATGACACGTCGTGCATGCTTAATTTTGCCCAACGAAGCAGCAAGCGAATCACAATCCTCAACTTGGATTCCTGTTGCATCTCACTTCTAGAAACATAAGTGACCCAATGATGCCACTTCGTTCTGGGATGTGGTAGGCAAATGATACCCGCCAAAATTTTGCATCTTTCAGCCGCTAGTCACGGCATGGCAAGAAACTAGCTATTTGTATATAGGTATGATTCAATGCCACCTCTTTTCTTGTATCTTAATCCCCCCCACCCCCTCCTTCCCTGTTCCCTGTACTTTGTAATGTTCAAACCCTTTCTTTTTTTAATGCATTCACTGTAGGGCCCTGGCCCCTCCAGATTCTTAAAAAAAATGATTCAGTGCCACATTACAGTTGCGTGTACTATCGATCATCCGCATCACTTTTTCATTTTCACTCCATATATATAGCTTTTCAGTTGTCCTTGTGCAGAATTCCTCCATATTTGCTATTTTAATGAAAAGAGGCTAACCAAGATGAGCAGCGAGACAATTTTTTTAATAGGCTTGTGTAACTTGCATGTCCCATGGCCAAAAAAGCACAGGTTAATTAGAGGCCTGGCCCAGTCTCATTGGGTGACGGTGCCCCTGTGCTAAGGTGGGGCAGGGATTACGGGATTTTTCTCGACCTGCATCAGGAAATCTTTTTCTTAGGCATAATGCCCGGGTGCTGTTTTACCCCCGCTAGTCGAGTTTTTTTTTTAATTAAGATCGACAATAGCTGTTACTTTGACAGTCGGAACTGACTTGATGGAGAGCACAGAACGTTCGTGAGATGTGGATGCCCTCGTCATGGCATGGTTGACAACTTGGCATTAAGTCGCAGCCCTGAGAGCCTCGTCATGGCATCGTTGACAACTTGGCATTAAGTTGCAGACCTGAGAACCTCGTTCCGCGTCGGTGCAATATTTCTTCGTCAAAAGAGTTCACAACTACGAGGACACGATTTTCATTCCAGCTGAAGTTGAGAAAGTACAGAAAGTAAATGAAAGGCTGTACTCGAGCTAACCCTTGACGGTGATTATCACTCCCTTGGGGCAATACGAGCATGACTCGCCTCAGCCTGATTGAATTCTGGTTGCATCTCACTCCTAGTTAGTATGTAACCCACTGACACCACTCAATATTTTCGTAACCGTGTCCTGTTCGAACATTTGTTGTTTTGTACTCATAATAACATCTGCAATTTCTAGCTGCTGTTCATGGCACAACGAGAACCCTAGCTGCTGTTCTGGTAGTGAATTACTACGTCCTCATGGTTCTTTGTGACTTGTGAGTACTGAGCGACAATTGTGGAAGAACGTGGAGAGATTAGATAATAGGGCGCTACTTCCATTGGCCGATCAGTCATATATATAAGCGGCTAGCTGTGACATACACCACCAATTGTCCCATGACGAGACTTGAGCTGAGGTTCGAGCTGCTGTGTGTTGTATGCATTGCCCCGCGCCATGGACTCCTCTAGATAAATAACTGAAGTACGTAGCGGGCAAACTAGAAAAAAATGATCCGTGTTTTTGGTGGCCGGTCTGGTAGGTGAAGAGACTCGGTCAGTCCCTGTAACTACACCTTACCTATAAATAGCTAAGCCCACACGGTGCCTTGTGAGTACTGAGCGACAATTGTGAAAGAGCGCGGATGGCGAGATGAGATTATACCTAGTTCCACTGATGGGCCGATCAGTACATTCCTTGCGAGTAGGATGCAACCAGAATCAACGGACATGGAGGGGGTATAAGCTTCGCTCAACACATCAACTCTGATCCTCATTCCATACATCAATGCCAGCATTTGTGGCTGCAGGTTGCCGGATGCAAAGTCTCCCAACACAAACGATGTTAGTGAGAAGCTTCGTCAACTGCCAAGGACACAATGTTTTTAGAAACGGGAATATATTGATATTCCGGCCTCTGCATCGATGAATGCATATGGCCAAACCAGAGTACAATAAAGTTCAAATATCAATAAAGTTTACAGCGCACACAAAAGGGAGTCCACAAATAACTAAGCCGTAATACGATAGCAAAAATTTCAATTATTCCTAGCAAATATCTCCATCGCTCTGGACTCAAGCACACAGCAACCCCAAAGAACGTTGGGCCTTTCTTCCTTCACTTGAAGGAGCGTCCAGAAGCGTATCCAATGAGTCCCTCTGAAGAGTACATGCAAAGGAGTAAAACATGGAGTTTTGTTGAATACCAAATCATTACGGCTTAGCCAAATAGCCCACATAATAGAGCACGCTCCAACTAGAATCTTGTGGCACAAAGTTTTGTCCACTCCCCTTAGGCATCCCTGAAAAAGGAGTTCAACACTTTTCGGTGGATTGAGACCAAAGGTGAGGTGAACTAAACGCCAAATAAGCTTGACAAAAGGACAATAAAAAAAGAGATGCTGTATCGACTCATTTGCATTGCAAAAACAGCACTTTAGATTCCCCTCCCATCGTCTTTTTTGCTAAGTTGTCCTTAGTTAGAACTACTCCCTTTACTAAATACCAAACAAAAATCTTTATCTTTAAGGGAATCTTGAGTCTCCACAGTAAATGCTTCCTTGGTGGCACTGTAGGGTTAGACAAAGCTCGATACATAGAATTAACAATAAACTAGCCATTTTGGTGTAATCCCCAAACAAACTTATCATTTTGATCAGACAATTGGATGTTCATGATCTTAGCCACCAGCCAATGCCAGGTAATCATATTGTTTCCAACAAGCTGTCGTTGAAAAGAAATGTTCAGAGGATTTGAACTTAGAACTTAGAACCGAAGCTACTGTTGCATTCTTTTGTCGAACTATATTACATAACCCAGGATAGCATTGGCAAAACGGGACATGCCCGCACCAGCTGTCCTCCAAGAAGAGAATTTGAGTTCCATTACCTAGTTGGAACTGTCCCAGCCTTAGAAAGTCCTTTTTGACTTTCATCAGTCCAGACCAAAACTGAGAGTCGCCAGGCATATGTTCTACCTGGGAGATGGGTTTATTTCTCAAATATTTTCTTTTGAGAAGACTCCGCCATATCCCCTCTTCATTATATAACTTGAAAAGCCACTTACTTAATAGACACCTATTCTGCAGATCTAAGTTCATGATGCCCAACCCCCTTTGATCTTTTGGAGTACATAACAAACTCCACTTGGCGAGTCTATATTTCCTCTTGAGTCCCTCGCCCTGCCAAAAGAAACGGGAGCGATAATACTCTAGTTTCTTAAGCACTGCGCGTGGCACTTCGAAGAAAGAAAGCATGAACATGGGGAGACTGCTAAGCACAGAGTTTATAAGGACTAGGCGATCACCGACTGATAGCATTTTACCTTTCCAATTACTTAGTCTTTTCTGAAAGCTCCTCAACAGGAAGCCAGTCTGAGTTCCTGATCTTCCTATGATGCATTGGTATACCAAGGTAACTGAAAGGATATGGTCCCAACCCACAGCTGAAAATCTGGGTACATTGGTCCATATGCTCCATGGCAACACCATAACAAAACAATTCACTTTTATGGAAGTTAATCTTGAGACCAGACAATTGCTCAAATGCACAAAGCAAGAGCTTTAAGTTTTTAGCCTGTTCTAGATCGTGTTCCAAGAAAAGTATTGTATCATTAGCGTACTGCAAAATTGAAAGTCCATCGTCTACCAAATGTGGTACAAGGCCTGTTATTTGACCATCCCTTTTTGCTCTCTCTAATAGGATAGCCAACATGTCAATGACAATATTAAAAAGGATTGGTGAGAGTGGGTCACCCTGTCTTACCCCTTTTTTCGTCTGGAAGAAAGGCCCTACATCATCATTAATCTTAATGCCTACACTTCCTCTGGACATAACTTGGTGAATCCAAGAACACCACGTTTGTGAGAAACCTTTCATTCGCAGGACTTGTTGTAGGAAAGGCCATTTCATTTTGTCATAGGCTTTCTCAAAATCAAGTTTTAAAATGACCCCATCTCTCCTAGTTTTATGGAGTTCATGTATTGTTTCATGCAAAATAACAACACCTTCCATAATGTATCTACCAGGAAGAAAGGCAGTTTGTGACGGTCTTATTACTTTTTGCGCCACCAAGGTAATTCTATTAGTGAGGACCTTTGTAAAAATTTTAAAGCTGACGTTTAATAGGCATATCGGCCGATATTGTTGTACCATAACAGCGTCCGCTTTCTTGGGAAGAAGAGTGATGACTCCAAAGTTTAAACTGTGGAACGGCAGTTCCCCCTTGTGGAAACAATCAAAAAGCTGTATGAGGTCCTCCTTGATAGTATCCCAGAAGTGCTGGTAAAATTCAACAGGAAAACCATCCGGACCCGGAGCTTTGTTATGTTCCATCTGGAAGACTGCATCTCTCATCTCCTTTTCAAGAAAGGGGGCTATCAACAACTCATTCTCAATATCTAAGACTTGAGGGATGTCGGCTAGGTAGGTCTTATCTAGAATAAAATTATTACCATCTGGTGCACCAAAAAGTTTTTTGTAGTATTCCATGATATAAGTTTTAAGGTTGCCGTCCCCAGTAATAATGCCTTCCTCTTGCTCTAGTTGAACTATCCTCATCTTGCGATGTCCCCCATTAGCTAAAAGATGGAAATACTTAGTATTACTATCTCCTTGAAGTAGGCTAGTTGCTTTGGATCATTGTAACCAGTACAACTCTTCCCCTCGCAGCAAACTAGTCAACTCAGAGTGTAATTGATGTTTGTTTTCCAACTCTTGCAAGGACAATAACGAGGACTCTGCCTTTCTATCCAGTAAGTCCAATTCACTAATTAGTTCTTTTTTCCGCCGCTTGGACGCGCCTATTATATTTTTTGACCAGCCCCTTAGGTAGCGGCGCAAAGATCTAATCTTATTCTGCCATTTGACCATTGGGGATTGACCTCTAGTTTCCTTCTACCACACCACGGATATCAGATCATGAAAGCCCTCCTTGGTCAGCCAACTTAAATCAAACTTGAAAGTTGAGCTGTTACCCCTATGCGAAGCTTCACCAGTATCCAGGAAAAGAGGTGTATGATCAGAGAACTCCCTGGTCAAGGCCTGGACAGAGGCATGGGGAATTTCAGCTCCCAGTCAGTGCTAACCAGAACTCTATCGAGTCTTTCAAAGGTTGGCACAGGCGCAGAGCTAGCCCATGTGAACCGCCTTCCAGATAGGTCAATCTCCCGAAGGTTTAAAGCTTCGATACATGCATTAAACAGTGAAGGCCATCTATTATCAAAATTATCATTGCTTTTTTCTGTTGGGTTTCTAATGATGTTGAAATCACCTCCCACTACTAAGGGTAGGGAGACCGAGCTGCACGAGTTTACCAATTCAGCAAGGAAGCGTTCCTTGTTTTTCGCTTGTGCTGCACCATAAACAGCCATTAAAACTGACCGGAAACCATCAATCTTGCTTTTAACGGTAAACCAAACAAAAAAAATCTCCAACGTTGACATCCAGAACCTCAAACTACACTTGGTGAACTCCTAGAACAATCCCACCGGATCTACCATTTGGAGGAATCCAATGCCAAAAGAACTCTCTGTCCCCACACAAGTGCTTTAGACAAGCGTCAGAAAAGTCACGGCGTTGGGTTTCGAGTAAGATAATAAAATCTAGATTCCTTTCTAAAGAAAGATCATAAAGGAAATTGTGTTTAGCCAAGTCACGAAGACCTCTGCTATTCTAAAAGATTCCTTTCATTTTTTACCATTTTTAAGTTTAGCTCTCCTATTCTTCTTTTTGGCCCATTTTGAAACCTTGATATTGTACAGAGTAGCCAGACTCAAAGACTTATCCGAGTGATCGTCCATAAGCTCATCTGTGAGGTCCCCACATAGGTTACCTAGAGCCAATTTATCGATTTCATCCTCAGATTCGTCACAGTCTATCATGCTATCTCTGACAATATTGGTTGACGGCCTCACGTTCCTTTCGTGTTCCAAAGTTCTAACTAGAGATATAGAAGAACAAACTTGTGGCAAATTAGTACCTAATGAGATACCAAGACTACTAATGTTCTTCAAAATATGATCATTGGAAAAACATAAAAAGGAATGGGAGGACTTATTACCTTCATCAAGGTTCCGTTTGGCCGCTATTCTTTTCGCCCGGGTTGTGGAGTCTTCATCTGCTATGTCCGCCCGACAGGCGCTTCGGCGTAGAGATGCCGCCTCATTTGCACTACTCCCCACAGGCGCCACATGAAGCTCCTTCGTCACCGGAATGGGTTGCTGGACCCCCACTCCTTTGGTGGCATCAAGAGAAAGGACGGGCTCCATCTCTCTCATGATCGCCGTCTCATGTGACACCTCCATATCATCTAGCAGGTCATCATCCTCAAAGTCCATCCCCTCCTGTTGCGCTTCAACATCCATGTTGCTAGGTTAGGACTTATTCACCTCTGAACTAGGACCTACGCCTCCATTATTTTCTGGTGCCTTCTTACCACCATCCTCGGGCTCCTTCCCTTTTTTCTCTTTGCCATCCCCCTCGCCATTCTTGTCATCTCCTAGGGTGTTCTGAGACACAGTTTCAGCCCCCAGAATTGGTTCAATGGCAAAACATAGCAAAAAGTAGCGAGAGCCAATGACTATAACAGTCTCCAGCGGAATCAACTCTGGATCTGCAATAGCCACCTAGAATCTCCCAAAGTCACTCTTTCTGGTCGTAACCATGTCCACCTTCTGAGTAGCCCCAAACATGTCGCCTATTGCCCAAAGGATGTCATACTCAAGAAGGGGCTCAGGTAAGTTTAGCACCCTCATCCAAACAAGAGGAAGCTCCCGACCACAATTATCTTCCGCTTCATAGATCTCAAACTTGAGTAATCTCCCATCCTTGAGGTCAGCAGTGCCAAAGCTAGTGGTACACTCAACGTCCATCTTGGATGGAAAAGGCACAGACCAAGTATTGGGCGACAGCTCTTTAACTTGCCAATTAAACTTAGCATGCACCAACCTTCTCAATTGAAAGATTAAATCTTCTTCTTTGAGCTCTCCTCCCACCACCGAAACCTTGGCGGTGTGACTGTCTCCTTTGCTGCTAGGGAATGGCCCATAAGGAATATGATAGAAGCCTAGGTTGTCCACCGCACACCCCACTAAGCGACGTGCCGGTCTAGGCTTCTTCTTGATCGGACATTTGCCCACCAGATGATCGTTGCTCTGACAGATAATGCAGCATATTGCAGTAGCGCAATCTTCCTTGGCATGTCCCTTGGTATTGCACCTGTGACACCACTTCTCTTTGACTTTGCCCTTCGCACGATCTGCCTGCGCACCATCTAGCGGAGGCATTTGATTGTCTCTTCTCGGAGCATCTCTGTTAGCATGGACAGAAGGCGCCATGACCGCCGGCTGTTGCAGAGCAGCACCCGGCCCACCCGGAGCTCTAGTAGGCACGTAAGTTGCCGCTTGTGTGTTTCTACTGTGGTATGCTCCACGTGTAGCTCCATGGTACCTGTCCGCACGGTCGTCGCGTCCTCTGCCACGTTGAGCCAGAAATCCCTGGCTCGGATGAAACCCGGCGTTGGGCCCCTGAAAGCCAGCGGCACCATGCTACTCCTAGGCGAGGAAGGCTGCGTTCCCAACCTGTCCATAGCCTTGGCCCTGAGATGCTCCACGAGCAGCTGGCACCGGTTGTCAAAGACCTCCACGACGCAGATCAAGATCTCCCCGAGTGCCTACACCAGCCTGGCCGCCTCTGCCCGGTGCACCTCCCCCCTGATACCCTTTCCCAGCCATAGCGTCACCCTCCGGTGAACCACAAACCACGTCTGCGTACGATTTGGTGGCCAGTGAGGGATGATGATCTGGGGCAGCGATGGTAGGGAGCAACGAAGGTTTCGTCGATGGGGTGTACGGGGCGGAACGTATCGCGCTGGCGAGAGCGCTGTGGGACGTACGATGGAGAAGGTTCTTTACTGAACGTAGATTAGTGCGCCAAGGCCCACTTGGTCTAGCCTAGCCCAGAGTCGTAGCACCGACCGTATCACAAGCTGATCGCCGCCCGTTGCTCTGAGGCAAGTTGGGATCGAGAAACCGGTGCTCTGACGGTGACCGCCCTTCGCTAGCCTTCCTTCGCTAAAATGCTCTGTCAGTCGCCGCCCTTTGCTAATACAACACCCGTCACCAGAGCCGGACACCGGATGGTGGTGCGACTTCAGGACCGGGCGCCACCCGTCATCACACTGCTGCAATGCTTCCACGGCAGAGGATAACGGCGATCCCTGGCGAGCGATGACATCACCCAGCGTCAACGGTGAGGAAGATCGTGGCTTCGGCAGAGGGCCATGCCATTGACCTGCCCGAGGTTTCGGGCCTCCCCGAACAAGGGTTTGAAAGATGTTTCTCGCTTTCGCCATCTCCGAGTCAAGCGACGTAGGCGTGACTTGCGCCTCAATTTGCAAACACTTCATCGGATCATATAGTAGCTTATCCACCTTGTCCAGGTCAAGATCAGAGAACCCAGCTATGGAGGCTACCCTTTGAATCCGGTCGGATATAGGTGTTTTCAAAGGGGATGATTCTGTAGAAGAGGGACTACTATCCCAAAAACAAGTCTCCGATCCACTGGTCCGAAGACCAAAAAACGGATCGTTTGATTCTCGAGGGATATCTGCTGCAACCCATTCCACATCGTCTCCTTTGAGAATACATCCATCGCTATGCAAACCATCGCTACCTGCTGAAGAAGAATGAATCACCGTCGAGTCGCATGCAGCCTCCAATCGGTTTCGGAATTCTGCATCAGGTGCAATTGTGAGGCGTCTCTGTCGTCCCACTCGGGATCGCCCTGCAGCTAGATGTTGAACCGAGGGCTCCTCCTTCTACTGATCGCCGGCAGGCCGTGAGACCTGTAGGCCGACGGAGCCACTCTTCAAGATTTGGGATGGCCGCTGAATTGGTGCTCCTTCGGTGTCCTGCAAAATCCTGCAACAGACATCATCAGTGGCAAACTCACCTGCGATTCCACCCGATCTGCCCACTGGAGCGGAACATCGTTGCCCAATTGACTTCAGACCGTGGATCCAAGGAAGCTCCCTGGCAGACGCGTCGCCGGCAACACTGCTCTGGCCGGGATCCGACCAGGGTGCCTCGCCGCCGGGAGGCCATCCAAGATCGCCACCGGAGTCGCCTGCGGTTCTCCCGTGTCCAACGGTCATAATCTTTGGGTCCCCTGGGAGGTGGACTCATATCTCCGAGGACACAATGTAGTTCGACACTTAAAAGCAATGGGATGGATAAAATAAGTGACATGCTCAAGTTGCGTCTTGATGGAGGGATCTTGATGGCCTCCGGGTGAGTGGTCGAACACGCAACCCTTGGAGCACAGGTTGTTACTATGCGCCAGACAAGCGCAATAATCATCCTTCATCATACAGTAGCAGATGTGGTGTCGATGAATGAAACGAAAGCCGTGCTAGTCCCTTATTACCTTCAATTTTGTAATCTGACTAAAAATTTGTAAACGGAGTCTGAGTCAAGAAACACAATGATTTGTCTGAACAGACCATCCCTGAGATGTCATAGAAGTTGAACTAGCAACATCTAATCTAATGGTATTAAACTGTATAAATAACTACAAGTTACATCCATTTTTATATCAATTATCCATTTCTATTGTTCATGTATAAAAAATTATTAAGGATACCCTCATTTTTTTTATTAAGGATACCTTATTTTCTACCATTCTTGTGTGTGTGTGTGTATCATGGTAAAATGTTTTCAGAAATGAATCAATGACGCGCTCGCAGTTTTTTTATTAAAAAAAGTTGAAGTAATATCCAAAATGACAGTTTACAGAAGTTACTGTAGATAGATTTGTTATATTAAATGCAACACATTTTGACATATCTGTATACTAATATGGTATCATTGCAAGCTCTCTATTTTTATTCAACAATATTGACTAATAGACAAATAATTCTTGGATAAGAAAATTCAATATTTTGTTAGTAATTGAAGAAGTTTGTGCAAACAAGCAAGGGTGGCGTTATGGCCTCCCTGATTTTTAAGATTCCTTCGGAGCAAGTAGTGAATATTTGGTTTAAGTTATGATTATTCCCTAAAGTTTGGTATGGTCCCGCAGGGTAGGCAAGTAGTCTAAGAGAGAGGTATACGTACCACATGCATCGTTTTATCTATAAATAGCGATCGATATATAGATTCCCATGTTGCATTGAGATGAAGTGATTGAGGAGAATGGGCTGGGAACTGATAATGAGAGCGACAAAAAATATTATAATATTGCTATTGGTGGGTTGATCAGCTTGCATGTTTGGAGTGAGATGCAGCAGGAATTCTTATGCCTTTTAGTCATGGTGAGCATGCATGCGCTTAACGGAGCAGGGCTGCGGGATCAAAGCTAAAGGCGGATGCAACAACCCATTCAGCAATCAGCACCATTGGCAGTAAAAATACCAAATGGGATCTTTAACTTAAAAGTGCAATAAACACAAGCAAAAGAATTTTACCTTAACACGTGGATAAAAAATTTGTAAAATTTCTCGACTCATAATTAAGATCGACATAGCTGTACTTTGGCTGCAGTTGCCACCGGTTTTATGGAGAGCACTGAACGTTCGTGAGACGTGGATGTCCTCGTCAAGCGTGGATGGCATTAGTCGCAGGCTCGCAGCCAAAGTCGCAATATTTCTTCATGAAAATTGTTCGCAACAACGAGTCGAGGACACAATTTTCATTGAAGCGTAAAGTTGAGAAAGTACAAAGTAAATGAAACTAATTGTCACTCCCTTGGGGCTATATGAACATGATTCTCCTGAACCTGAATTCCGGTTGCATCTCACTCCTAGTTAATATGTAACCCAATGACACCACTCAATATTTTCGTAACGGTCTCCGCTTCAAACATTTGTTGTTTTGGACTAATAATAACTGGTGCAATTTCGAGCTGCTGGTCATGGCACAACGAGAACCTAGCGGCTTGTCTGGTAGTGTATAACTACGTCCCCATGGTGCCTTTTGTGAGTACTGAGCGATATTGTAGAAGTGTGTGGATGTGGCCAGAGATAACATAATAGCTCCTTCCATGTATACACCACCAATGTTGTCCCGTGACGAGACTTGAGCTGAGGTTCGAGCTTGTGTGTGTGTGGTATGCATCACCCACCGCCGTAGACTCCTTCAGAGGCTATGGAGCTGACCAATGGCCATGGAAGGGTGTTGGCGGTTCTTAAGTCATATTTTATACCGTCAATAAAAATATAAAAAGCACACAAAACTTATCGAATAGGGATTTATGATAATGCTTTCCACGAGTTTTGGTGTTTTTTTTTGTTTTGCAGGGCTAAGTATAAAAACATACCAAGTTGGGCCAAAAGAAGAATAAAACATAAGAAATATTCATCTCCCATTTTGGCCCAAGGCAAAACAAGGAAATAGAGAAATAATCCCGGCCCACTCACCTCAACCGAGCGAATCCACAATGGGGCAGCAGTCCAGGCCCGAGCCAAAGGCCACCGATCGAAGATGGGCGCGAACAGGCCCAGTGGTGTGGCGGTCGGCGCACCTAGAGCGGCCGGCGCACCAGAGAGGCGGTTCGGGCCTAGTCTTCTCGTGTCAGTACATTGATGGCAGGGGAGGACAGTGCGCTGCTCGATTTTCCCAGAATACCCCCGAACCGCCTTCCACTAGCTATAAGAGGAGGGGAGGAGGCACTCTCATTTCATTAACACACCAAGGGAAAAAGAGCACCACCACCACCACTAGAGTTCCACTCCAAAAGGGTTATGCCCTAGTAGCTATCTAGAGTAGAAAGTGAGATGTGAGGGAAGAGAGCGGGGACTTGCCGGGCTTGTCGGTGTCTCCCCGAGCTTGTACCTCTATGAACAAGCACTTGGCTCCTTCACAGGATCTTGGCTAAGTAAGTGTTCGTGTTTCTTATAGTCTGATAAAATTTCTTTGTTTAGCTAAGCTTTACCTACTTGCTTGTGGGATTGGCATCGTCCTTGTGGCAATTACTCTAGTAGAAGGACCCCGGAGACGGGTAAGCCTTGATATCACGCTAGAGTAGTAGTTGATAGCTTACACATGGTGTTTAGGCTCGAGGCTACCATCATTTGCACCGTTCATGTACGGTTGAGGTGGTAGGCGGTGGGGAGTGACCTTGTCCCATCCGTCCTTTGTAATCCCCCACGTCCGTGTTCGGCGTAGAGCCATAAGCCGGAGGTACCTGGTAGACCAGGTGTAAGTCGGTGCCCGAAGTGAGCAAGTAGAAGTATTGGAATGCCATCCTTGGGACCCTAAAGGCTGTAGGAATCCATCTCTACCTGCTTTTTATCTCTACCCTTGTGTTGTTCCTTGGACGAACTAGCTAGGATAAATACCTCCATTCCCTGTGGAAAATACGTTACCATGAATAGTTCCGGGTGAAGGCTAAAACGATACTTTCTTACGCTTGCGGATTCTCTGCATATGTTAAGAAGTACCAACAAGCTTTCTGGCGCCGTTGCGGGGGAACGGTTGCTATTTTCTCTGAACCTATTTCGTCCTGGTATCTGTATCCTTATTTTAAAAACAAAAAAAATATATTTTATATTTTTATTTTGTAAAACAAAATATTCCTTTTAATCCG
Source organism: Bothriochloa decipiens (assembly GCA_023333625.1). Classification (NCBI taxonomy): domain Eukaryota; kingdom Viridiplantae; phylum Streptophyta; class Magnoliopsida; order Poales; family Poaceae; genus Bothriochloa; species Bothriochloa decipiens. The sequence continues at coordinate 15,210,492 of CM041636.1, forward strand.
ATCTTTATACTATGAAGCCAATTCCATTTGAAAATCTTTTTGCTTCAAAGGGGGAGTTCTTGGAGCCACTATCTTTTTCAAAATTAAACTTTTCATCTAATCATGAACTCCACCCAAGATTCCAAGCCATGATTCGGGCAAATCCCATTTTTGGTCATGACAACGAAGATTCTCTGGTCATGACCACTTGTGAGAATTCGAGGAATTGTGTTCATGCCTAAGCATTTCTGGCATGACACAAGAAACTCTTAAGTGGAAATTGTTATCGTCCTCTCTCAAGGGGGAGGCAAAGCAATGGTTCACTAATGCCGTAGGAAGTATGAATGGGGACTGGAAAGAACTTAAAGATAAGTTTTGTCTTACATTCTTTCCTTTCTCCCGTGTCAACTCTCTACTAAGGGCAATCTTTGATTTTAAGCAAGACAAGGAGGAGTCTATAGGTGCAGCCTAGGCCAGGTTTATAATGTTAATACATGCTAGCCCAGATCTGTCTTTACCTGACAGCATGCAATTGCATCTCTTTTATTCGGGTTTATACATAGATGCTACCCTATGCCTTGACATGGCTGCCAGAGGGACGTTTTCACATAAAACCATGGCAGAATAGAGGAAAACCATAGATCACATCCTAGGGAAGCACACTTCCCCCATCGTAGAAACCCTCCAGGACATAGTGATGTCAAGTGTAGGGGAGACCCCATTAGTTGAATCCAACCACATACCATCCATAGGTTCGACTCATGAGCCCCCACCCGAACCACGAACACCGTAGAAGACGGCTCTCCATCCTTCAGAGTTCTTGATCAAATTCGAGGATTTTGGCAAAACCTCGAACATTTCTTGGCACGAAAGGGATACATTTCCTTCTAGGGAATTTTCCCCTAACATGGAGCCATCAAAAGAATGGTTGTTGGAAGTGAAATGTTCTTCTGAAGCAATTTCGATTCTTTCACCATCCACATCTATATCTTATTTGTTAGGAGGAAATCCATAGATGCCCTACACAACCTCACAGTTGGCACTTATATCATGTCACAATTCCTTGTTGAATCCCTTTTGGGCAATGTGCCACTAGTGCCGACCGACAAATTCTTCAAGAGTTCATCAGGGTTCATCATTGAGTGTCGTGGGATTGCTATGGCTGTGCCAATAGAAATTTATGCAACTGAGGTTTGCATAGACTTCCACATATTTGCCATCCTTGAGTTTGATATCCTCATAGGCTGTCCCTTGGATGAGCTTTTCGAAGATAAATCTTCTCAAGGGAGCCCTAATGAGAAGTTTTGCAAAATCGCTTCCACCACTCACCTAGAAACTCTAATGGTGGAACATCTTCCTAAACATAACCCATTCGAGGAGGAAAAGTTTAGTTCTCCATTCATTTCTCATCCCTGTGAAATAGAACATCCATCATCGCTCTCACTCGAACGTAAGCCATGTCCCTCTGGCCTTGGAATTGTTGCTCTTGATAATGACCGAGATGCAACATTAGTTCCACATGAAAACTTCCATGCCATGGACATGCCTGAAGCAACTACTCTAGAGACCAAGCAGCAGCCTGCTAATGAGCATGCTAACATTCCTTATGAGACATCTCATGTTTCATGCTCAACTTTGGAGTCTCTAGAGTTTGTTTTGCTCCTGACCCTGTGCTTCCATGAGATTTACAAACTTCTCTCAATCCTCGTTGTCAAACTTTTTAAGAGGTTGGTTGTTGATGCCTATGTTTACCATAAGCATTGCAAATCCTGTGGTAGCATGACGGTGTCAACCTTGCAGCGTGAACGTTAATGCCCTATGCTTGGTGGTGAAGCTGGGAACTACACCACCACTGATAGCTGCAGGGAAAAGTTCCCACGGTGAAGCTTAAGACCATAACTTAAGCACTACTGGGAGGTACCCTGGATTATCTTAAAAAAACTTTTCTACATTACTTTTATTGTTAAAAAAATAACTTTCCTTTTCAATAAAAATCCAAGACATGTTGTCAAGATAGTATGCACCTTCGGGTATGTTGCTAACCATTTCAGGCAAAACTAAGAAGAACATGGGTCATATGATGCTTGACATCATGGAGCGACATCAACTTCAAACTTTGATGCTCTTGGGCGATGGAACATACTCACAAGGAGAACCTGACCCAGAACACTTGACTTTTACACAACAGTCCAAGTGTGGGGGAAGAGGGTGAGAATTCTGAGTTTCACACACACCAAGGATCATCTTTAAAAAAAATGACGATGATGTCAGCCTTGCCTTGCTAAAAAATACATGAAAAGAGTTGAAAAAAATATATTAAGAAAAAAGAGGGAGAACTAAAAAAAGAGAGAATAAAAAAAAGAGTCTCCCTCTTCTGGACCTTTGGAATTACCAAGGCCTATGGCCCAGAAGCCACCTGTGCAGCTGTTACAACACTTTCATTCACATATGCTGCAGGTAAGTATATTCAGGTATGCAAAGGTAATAATTGTTCACCAAATCCCTTACTCATTCTTGTCTTCATATGCTCATACAAAAGCATGCTTTCTCTTGTTATTGTCACCTGCCTTGGTTGGGTGTATTCGTACGGTACATCCATAGGTATTTAAAATTAAGCATGGTGCTTAGGTTAAAATGACCTTCTTTGATCAAATTTTGACATGGAGTTGAAATTTAATCAATGAACTTTGAGTTGTTGACATAATAATAGAAGTAATCTTATACGGAGATGAGATAAGGCTTGTTCTACTTTGCGTCTTTTATCTTACCCTTGCTTGAGTTGGATGAATAAAAAAAATAATATAATAAATAAATAATAGTAATCATAATAAATTTAAGCTCCCCATGTTTCAACCTGGTAGAGCCCGTGCTTGTTTTCCTTTCTTCTTGTTAAAAATAAAAATAGGTACAACAACAAGTTTGGGGGAGATCTCTCAACCACAACTAAAACACACTCGAGATCTCCCGTACTTGTTGCACATCCAAGCGAGTCATCATGCAAGAAGGACAAGGACACATGACTTCCATTAAACTCCTTCATCTTCGATGGTGGTTTGTGCAACTCTATCCTCACATCTCCTAAGTTTACTTTGAAAGATTAAATTGATTAATTTAAAAAGGCATATCTTTTGGCACAACATCTCCATGCTATCCTTTGATAAAATTTGCATACTCCTTATTTTTCATCAATATTCCTATAACTTGTGAATAACTATCATAGGGACCCCATGTCATCTAAGTAATTGGAGTATGTGATATAGCTGGATGATTTGAACCTTGCTCTTTTATGATGGACTTAGGATTTATTTTACAAAATCAAAATTCAATAGCATGCTCCTCGATGATAATGAATTTCCTACCAAGGCCATATGACACGATTCATTTATACAAACCTTTAGTCATATGCTGCTTGTCGGATCATTGAGTTTGGTCAAATTATTGTGACCTATGTGAGATTATGGTCATGCACCCATGATTGAGATTCACGGGCACCCACAAATAAAATGCCAACTCTTACACTAAGAGTTGCACACAGCATGCACCCTTTCAGCCACCAAAAATGCCAACTCTCACCCCGAGAGTTGCACACTTGTCCACCAAATAAAAATGCCGACTCTTACCATGAGAGTCGCACATTCATTATCCATCATATAATTATTCCTCGCATTCCATCATGACATCTCCCCATCCAAAGTTTTCATTACCAGAAGAAGAGATATGGGTTATCTAAAAAAAAGAGAGAGAAAGAAAACATGCCAAGGGGCATGAGAAAAAAACAAAAAAAGAGAAACATCCATGCCAAGGGGCATAAGAGAAAAATCCAAATCCCCGTTCAAAAAAAATGCTTCTATAGCCCATATTCCTCTAAAGATATCATCCATCCAATAAAGAGAGTCATCATACATGGAGTACCAAATATTTGGAATTAGGAATCATCTTTCATTCCACACACTTGCACATCTCAATCTAGTGTATGACTTGTATCTCCATGTGGTTCAGTTTTTGACTTGACAATATATGTGATGCAAGTATGCCCACTTTTATACCTACTCAAAACTCCACTCAAAAGCTTTAGAGATAGGTTATGAAAAGAAGGCACTTTCCAAATGCCTTGGTGAGGAACCAGACACATATATGAGCAATTTGAGTGTATCATTTGAGGAGCAAGGCTATCTTTTTTTTTCAAAAATCTTATAAAAACCTAAGTTTCTGAGCTGACTGTTGCAAGGGGATTTGAATCCATGTTGTTCCATTATTCAATTACCCAAGATAATGTGGTAGACAATTCAAAGTTCACAAGTGTAGGTGAAGCTTGGAACATGTTTATGCAGGTTATATATTAAGGAGATGACCCATCTTAGTCCTAAACTTTACTCGAGGACGAGCAAAGTGCTAAGTGTAGGGGAGTTTGTTGGTGGTCCTTAAGTCACATTTTATACCACCGATAAGAATATAAAAAGCACACAAAACTTAGTGAATAGGGATTTATGCTAACACTTTCCACGAGTTTGGGTGTTTCAGTTGTTTTACAGGGCTAAGTATAAAAACATACCAAGTTGGGCCAAAAGAAGAATAAAACATAGAAATATTCATCTCCCATTTTGGCCCAAAGCAAAACAAGGAAATACAGAAAGAAACCCGGCCCACTCACCTCAACTGACTGAATCCACAATGGGGCAGCAGTCCAGGCCCGAGCCAAAGGCCACCGACCGAAGATGGGCGCGAACAGGCCCAGTGGTGCGGCGGCTGGCGCACCTGGGGCGGCTAGCGCACCAGAGAGGCGATTCAGGCCCAGTCTTCTCGTGTCGGTACATTGATGGCAGGAGAGGACGGTGCGCTGCTCGATTTTCCTAGAATACCCCTGAACCGCCTTCCACTAGCTATAAGAGGAGGGGAGGAGGCACTCTCGTTTCATTAACACACCAAGGGAGAAAGAGCACCACCACCACTAGAGTTCCACTCCAAAAGGGTTATGTCCTAGTATATATCTAGAGTAGAAAGTGAGATGTGAGGGAAGAGAGCGAGGAAGTGCCGGGCTTGTCGGTGTCTCCCCGAGCTTGTACCTCTACGAACAAGCATTTGGCTGCTTCATGGGATCCTGGATAAGTAAGTGTTCGTGTTTTTTATAGTCTGATAAAATTCCTTTGTTTATCTGAGCTTTACCTATACTTACTTGCGGGATCGGCATCGTCCTTGTGGCAATTACTCTAGTAGAAGGACCCCAGGGACGGGTAAGACTTGATATCACGCTAGAGTAGTAGTTGACAGTATTGGCGTGGTGTTTAGGCTCGAGGCTACCATCGTTTGTACCGTTCACTTACGGTTGAGGTGATAGGCGGCGGGGAGTGACTTTGTCCCGTCCGTCCTTTGTAATCCCCCACGTCCGTGTTCGGTGTACAGCCGTAAGCCGGTGCCCGAAGTGAGCAAGTAGAAGTATTGCAACGCCATCCTTGGGACCCTAAAGGGTGTAAGGATCCATCTCTTCCCGCTTTCTATCTCTACCCTTGTGTTGTTCCTTGGACGAATTAGCTAGGAGAAATACCTTCGTTTCCTGTGGAAAATACGATACCCTAAATACTTCCGGTTGAAGACTACAACGATACTTCCGTACGCTTACGGATTCTCTGCATACGTTAAGAAATACCAACAAAGGGTCTCGTAGCGGTTGACTCAACGGAGGCAGATATACTCAGCACCGCTGAACAACCAGATGCAGCCCGAACGTGAGCAGCTAGTCTGATCGTGGCGCTGACCTGCAGAACCAGCCATTTTATGGCTGACCTGTGGCTCTGTGCTTGCTTAATTTCACCAGATTGAGCTATACGATCATGACTATCCTCAACTTGAATTCCTGCTGCATCTCAGTCCTAGCTAGTAACATATATGTAGTCTACTGACGCTATTCAATACTTTTGTAACCGTCTCCTCGTTAGACATTTAATTTGTTGTTCTATCCTTTGTAATTTCCAGCTGCTGGTCATGGCACAACGGGAACCTAAGCTATATATAGGCAGGATGCAATTCCATATGGTTGGTACTGTTGTAATTTATAGGTAGATGAGAGAAATCAAACTCTGAGAATTTTGAGAGAGGACAAAAGGAGTTTATTATGCTAGAAAAAAAGGTAAGTGTCCTTGGTGGCCTGTCTGGTAGGTAAAGAGACTGAATAACTGAATCCACTCGGTTAGTCCCTGCAACTACACGTTAGCTATAAATATCTACGTCCTCACGGGTGCCTTGTGTAACTGAGCGACAATTGTAGAAGAGCATGGACGTGGGGAGAGATGAGATAATAGCTGCTTCCATTTGTGGGCCGATCAGTACATTCCTTGGGAGTAGGATGCAGCAGGAATCAAGGGACAACCAGGGGGTATATGCTTAGTTCAACATCAACTCTGATCCGGCCCCATTCTATACATCAATGGCAGCACTTGTGGCTGCCGGTGGAAGGAGGCAAAGTCTCCCAACACAAATCATGTTGGTGAGAAGCTTTGCCAACAGCTAACGACACAACGTACGTATCTTCATGGAGAAAAGCATTGGGATGGACAAAATTAGCTCCATGCTCGATCAAGTTGCATTGTGATGGAGGGATCCTGATGGCCTCCGAGTGAGTGTTAGAAGGCGCAACCCTTGGAGTACAGGTCGTTACTGTGCACCAGTCAGACGCAACCATTCTTCATCATACAGCAGCAGAGGTGGCGTGTAGCTAGATAAATGAAACGAAAGCCATTCTAGTGGCTTATTATTACCTTGTATTTTTTTAGACTGACTAAACATATGTAAACGGAGTCTGAGTCAAGAAACATGATGATTCGTCTGAAGACACCCTGCAACGTCATCGAAGTTGACTAGCAACATCTAATCTAATGGTATAAAAATGTATAAATAACTACAAGTTACTTCCATGTTTTTTATCAATTATCCATTTCTATTGTTCATGTATAAAAAGTTATTAAGGATACCTTCATTTTGTACCTTCTTGTGTGTGTATCATGGAAAATATTTTTCTTTCGAGACCGGGGATATAGCCCGTTTTTCATTAAGCAGAAGGGATTGGTCAATAGACCTACACATATGGATACAAAAGGATTCGCAAGTAATCCATGGATTACCAACGAAGTCCTTGACACAAGCACAAAGCAAGAAACATGATGGGTGGGGGACCCTCCACTAACAACCCCAGCAGCTGAGCCTAAAACAAAATAAACCACAACACCTTGGTAGCTAATAGTTATAGGAGCCGTAGATGACAACAGCGGAAAAGCATCCGCTAAACTCCTCGGTGGCAAAGCATCCACCGGAACCACCATGGCGGCAATGCATCCACAGGGAATGACCATGACCTTGACAGCAAACACGCCAGAAACACAACCTACAGGCTATAGCCCACAGGACCACGGAAGAGGACTCACCTAAAGATACACCGGCGGCCAAGTAGCCAACATAACCCTCGGCAGTAAACCATCCACTGGAAAACACCTCGACGGCAAAGCATCCGTCGGAACCCCTCGGCGGCAAAGCATCCTCCAGAAAGACCACACTACGGCTACAACTAATTACAGCTAGCCAAACCAAGGTGATGAAAGACAAGGAGCTCGAATAGGCATAGATAAAATGACAACGCTGACCAAGCACGACGCCAAAGAGAAAGAGGCCCACATGCACCATGACATGGAACTTCAGAGGTAACGCCTTCAAGAAGGACTGCGACGCAGAAAGTGCTGCTGTTGCCAGCCCAGACGGGCTAGGTTTTCACGAAGAGGTCCACACCGGCCGAAGAGGGGGTGCAACGACAGATTCCTCCAAGGAGGAGAACGGCGCCAAGAAGGCATCGCCATCGTCAGCCAAAGGCAAGGCTTTCACCTAGCGCCACCCTCCCAGACGCTGCCAAAGCTGGCGATGCCAACACTACCAAAGCCGACAACCACGAGGGCCTACCGAACTGACACCCGGCTCGCCAATGAGACGAAGCAGATGCAAGAATGAGAGAGGCTACACCATCCACGCCACCATGGCGTCGGTGGTGCACCGCCAGATAGCTGCCCACACCGCCATGGTGCAGGCAGCGCACATGGCAAGCCTCGCACCCACACCATCTTTAGAGAGGTGTAGACGCCGTCGGAGAAGGGGCCCCACTGCCCGCGCGCATTGCTGCACATGTAGTCACACGGGCAAGACCGACCGCCGTAGCCTCGAGATCTCGGGACTAGGGGGCCTAGATCCGGCCGGCCCCATGGCCGGCAGCACCGCTGCCTGTCGCATCCCTGGTGGGGTGAGCAGATCCCAGGCCTAGAAGCCCGGATCCGGCAAGACCCGGCTTGTACCGGTCGTCGGAGCAGGTTCCAGGAGACCAACACCCCCCCGAGGCCGCCGCATCGCCGCCGCCGCAGGGGCCAGATCCTAGACCCAGGAGCTGGATCCGGCCGCCCCCGGCCCGCCCTGGACGTCAGTGAGAACGACCAAGCTGGCGGCACCCGCCGGCCGCCGCAGTCGGAGGAGGTGGGGGGGAGGCAGATCCGGGTCCAAGGAGCCCGAGTCCGGCCAACCCCTGCCCGCCCTGGTCACCAGAGCCGCAGGTTCGTCGATGCTCACCTGTCGTCGCCGTCAAGAAGGGGTGGGGTGGAGGGGGGGAATGTGGGGAGCGCGGGGGGTGGGAGGGCATGAAGGAGACGGCGGCAGCCGCCGTTTTGAGAGCGCCGCCGCTGGCCGCCGCAGCTGAGAGCAAGGGTGGCGACAGTGACCGGGGAACGGGGGCGTCGCCGCCCGAGTCGTCCTCAGCACGAGAGCGACACGGGGCTATCGCGGGGCGAAATAGTCCGGTATGGAAAATGTTGTCAGAAATGAATCAATGACGCTCACTGTCTTTATTAAAAAAGTTGAAGTGAGATCCAAGATGACAGTTATCTAATATGGTATCGTTGCAAGCGCTCTATTTTTTTGACAATATTAACTAATAGACAAATAATTCTTGGATTAGAAAATTCAATATTTTGGTTAGTAATTGAAGAAGTTTGTGCAAACAAGCAACGGTGGTGTTATGGGCCTCCCTGATTGTTAAGATTAGTTTGGAGCAAGTAGTGAATATTTGGTTTAAATGATGATATTCGCTGAAGATAGGTATGGTGTCCCGCTGGGTAGGTAAGGAGTCTAAAAGAGAGTTACGTACCACATGCATCGTTTTCTCTATAAATAGCGATCGATATATAGATTCCCATGTTGCATAGAGATGAAGTGATTGAGGAGAATGGGCTGAGAACAGATAATGAGAGCGACAAAAGAAGTCTTGTCATTATATTGCTATTGGTGCGATGATCAGCATGCATGTTTGGAGTGAGATGCAGCAGGAATTCTTATGCTTTTTAGCCCTGGAGAGCATACATGCGCTTATCGGAGTAGGCTGCGGGCTCTGAGCTAAACGTGGACGTAACAACCGTCCAACACCGTGAGGGTCAGCTGCCCAACCTCCATGCAGAAGAGGGGATGGCTCACGTTGACGGGCGTGTTTGTGCACATGCCTCTGATGGTCTCTGCATGCCATGACTATGTTTCCGGCAAAGTGGCGGTGGACCGGTTGGAGCCTGCAGGCACATGCCGGTGGTTGGCAATGCCACCATTGGGGATCCCAGATACATACTCTTATTCCTCGTCGATCTGGCACTTGTTTTTATTCGAAACTAGCAACCATTGAAAAGGCGTCGTTTCTGGTTTAGTTTTCATGACGATTGGTGAGAGTTTTATTTTTCGCTGCTGGTCCTGTATACTGATGTGGTGCTAGCCGGCCATGCGTCGTCGGCGCGTGTGGCACTGCATCTATAAAAGCTTGTTTGTGTACAAATGAAACTAGAATTATTTTGTTAGCGTGCCTTTTTTAACAACTGTGGTTCTTTTTAGTAAATTTTGATTTGCCTCTTCAACTGTTGTTAGATATATATAACATCATCTAACTTAACACAAGATAACCTACTCCAGTTAACATTCAAAAGTTCAGTGTGCATGTGTTGGGTGATGAAATCACACAAACATAATGAGATGAAAATGAAAATGCCAATTGCAATTGTCTTTCATTCTCAATCATAATTTTACACCTTGGGGGTATTAATAGGGACCTCCCAACTTCGCGGTCAAACAGGAATTACAAAGTCAATTGTAAATTTCCTATACATTTGGCTAAAAGACGCTGAGCGAAGTGTGTAACACTGCGCTTCTCGTATCTACCTCTTCTTGACCGTCTTAGCTTTGACATCATTTTCGGATTCAGCAAAAGGTCGAGACAGATTCTTTGCGAAGTCAACACATCAGCTCCACTGAACTCCTCATGAAGTCGCCTTCGCTCCTGAACCTGGAAAAGATGAAAGTTACTGGACGAAGCTCAGAATGAGATATGCGAAGTTGTCACATCATCTTTGCTGGTTTTTATCTCTCTTCAATATTTTCATGACCAAAATTATACGTTTACTCAAAAGTTTGGACGAGTCATTTATGTGTCAAAGTTGTTCCCCAACAGCAGCCCCTCGCGGGCGAAGGCCTACTCTAAAGGTCTGAATCCCGCGAAGTTTATTTAAACTTTGACCTTTGAAACGCCGTCCGAACTTTGGAGTTGGCCGTTTGGTTTTTGAACGTTGAAATTTGAAATTTTAACGGTTAGTTTGACTGTGTACCTGACGTCCGCTTGGTTTGACCGGAGTCGGCTATAAATAGCGGTGGCCCCCACCTGGAGCCATCGTTTTTGGAAGATGGGAAACTCTGGCAAAATTTTTATTGAATCGCAAAGTCAACAAAGTTTCCCACTTCACCGGTTCTTAGGCTTTGTTCTTGTGCTTGGACTCTCTTGATCTTTGCAACGAAGGTTGTCCCTCGCCTTTGGCAAGGTTTGTTTATCTAATTCTTTTCTAGAATTTGTATAGCAAAAGTTGTGTTTAACTTTGTTTTTCTTTTACAGATGTCTTCGCATGAATACAGATCCCAGGCAGAATCTGACGAAGACAATATTGATGATGTTGATGTTTCTGTTGAAGATTTGGTGAAGGATGACGAAGGTTATACTTTGACCTTTGGAAGGACTTTGTTTGATAAGAGTTGTCTTGATGAGATGGTTAGATTGCAGATTGTTGATCATGATCTTGTTAGGGTTCCTGATCCTGCTAAGACAAATCCTGAACCTCATCAAGATGAATGCATTGTTTATCGGGAACTTTTCACTGCTGGTCTTCGATCTCCGTGTCATGATTTTATTGTGGATGTTTTGAAAGCTTTCAAGATTCAGATGCACCATTTGACTCCGAACGGTGTGGTCAGGCTGGCTCAATTTGTTTGGGCCGTGCAATCTTTGGAAGCTCATACTGATATTGCTGCTTTCTGTGAGTTGCATGAGATGCACACTTAGTATAAAACTTTTATACTTGATGGTCGTGTGATTACCAAACACTTTGCCTAATGTAGCTTTAAAAGAGCTCGTAATGTTGTTCGAATTTCTCCTGCTTCAAAAAATAAATGGGAAGACGGTGAATGGTCGATATATTGGTTTTACCATAAAGTGCCAATGGTTGAAGAGAAGGACTCTAGTACTCAAAAGATGGTAAAAAGGTATCCCTTGGTTGCAAAGATGGTTATTGAAAAATTTGCTTTTACTCCTTCCTTTTCCTCTTTGATAATCTCAAAGACTGCAGTGAAAGCCTTTAAAGCAATAGCTTCCTTGCAATGTGCTCGTGATATTGTTGAAGAGTATGCTTCTGCTAAATTTTGGCCATTGAATAAGGGTTGGTCTTTCTTTCGCTTTCATTCTAAGAAAATTCGATGCATTAATTACAAGTATCCGGATAGGGATTTTCACCGTTCGAGGACGTTTGCTTCAGATGAAGAATTTGTTAAGTCTGTCCAGAGCAGGGCAGATGATTTTCTTGGCAAATATTTGAAGTGTGAAAAAGATAATATTGACAAGATTATTGGTTTAGAGTTTAAACGCTTGAATAGGGTCTTTGAAGTTGCGAAGATTGAGTATCATGAGAGGCCTCCTACTGCTTATAGTCGAGAAAAGAAACAAGGCCAGAAGAAAGAAATTGTTAAAAGGAAAGAATAAGCGTAAGGCTGCTGAAGGGGTAACTAAAGTTGTTGTGAAGAAGACCAAGAAGAATAAAAGTCGTGCTATTTTGCTTGATGCCGATGAAATTGATGCTATCTTGGAGCAGAGTTTAGATGCTGAGGGTAATGTTATTTTTGGTGTTGGTGTTTCTGGCGAAGGTGGTGTTGATACTGTGAGAGATGCTGGTGATGTTGGGTTTTCTATGTCTCAACATATTGAAGATGAGGTGAGAAAAGTTGGTTTGATTTTTTCTTCTAGTGGTTTGACACCGCCATTACTTACTCCGCTTGACAGTGATCTACAGAACTTGCATGCTCGTTATTGCTCTACTTCTAATCCTGGTGAAGATGTCATTGGTGCCAATTTGACTTCTGAAAAAGAAGTCCAAGTTGAAGATTCTCAAAAAACAGCTGGCCCGGCTTCAGCAAGATTTGATTTGGAGAGTCCAGATCTTGGGCCTCATGATTGTGATGGTCATCATGATGTTGAAACTATTTGTGGAGAACCTGCTTCGACTAGACAACCTTCACCTGCAGGTGCTGGTGAGGCTGTGGCTGATGTTGTAGCCAAAAAAGTTGGCGCTTCTCGGGTTTATAATCTTGATTTTAATGAGAGTGATGATGAGGTTTTTGATGATGATACTAATGAAGGACGCTTGTTGTGCTTGTCCAGCTCAACTATTGATGTTGAGACTAGTAAGAAAGTTAGTTGTGATTTGGGCGAGCGTGTTTCTACTGGTGAGTGTTAATGTTTGCCCTTTATATTTTTCCTTTTTGTTTTGCCTTCTACTAACTTATGCTTTCATCATTTTTTTAGAAACTATTTTCCCTCATGCACCAGCTTCTCCTTGTAAAATTGTGGATGTTGGTAGCTTGAAGAGTGTTCTTCAAGATCCTGCAACTCTTGTTGTACTAGCTGAAACAACTGGTGAGGGGGAGATTTCTGATGCTTTGAAGCGTTCTTCAGAAGTTTGCCAGAAGCGAAGTATTGGTTTGGATTCTTTCAAGTTTGTTGGTATTGGGGTTGACAAGCTGCGAGTTATGCCTAGCACTTCTGAGATTCAACTTTCCAAGTGCATAGGCTTATACTATCCCTGATGCGGAGCTTGAAATTTCTAAGAAACCTCTTCTTGAAGTTGCTGATGCTGGTCTATCCTTGTTGTATAAAGGTTCTCTTTTTATGAGGGGTTTGTGGAGGGGGTTGGATAATAAGGAGACAAATTTTGCTATTCGTGAGAGGGATTATCAGGTTTAGATTGAAAGTTTGGAGAAACAACTTGCTAAAAAAGAGAAAGAGAGATCTAAAGCCATGGATGCTCATAATATTCTAGAAGGTAAGTTGATTAGTGCTCTTGCCCATGTTGAAGAGAAAGATGAGTGTAAGAAAATTATGGAGGATAATGAAAAGATGAAAGAAAACATGAGGCGTATGGAGTGAAAAATTAAGGAGGAAGATAAATCTTTCTTTGACAATTGTAGCCGTATTTGGGAGCTTTGTTTTGAATGCTATGATAAGTTTGGAGCAAGGCCTGGGGAGAAATATTGAGATCTCGATGACCGTGACAGTTTTTTCACTTGGCTTTGCCGTCAATATGAAGATTTATCTTAGGTCATGGAAACTACAGTTGACATTGGTGTCTTCTATTCTGTGCGCGCCCTATTTCATTTGATGAGGCAGAGTCAGGACCCTTTGTTTAACTAGCTTTGCGATGAAAAATATAAATTCCCTGCTTGGATAGTTTGATTAGTGTTAACAAAGCTACTCAAGTGATGTGTGTTTCTTGAGTAGTGCTAGAGGTCTGGTGGTCGAAATCACTGTTTTGACAAGGCAAGGGAGAAGTTGCAAAGGGTATGTTTTCCGCTATCCATTTCTCTGATGTCGCTATTTTACTTATTCTTTATATTTTTATTCCGATCTGACTTATTTTTCCTTTGTAACAAATTGCAAAGGAAACAGAGGCTGCTTGGAAGAAGGCTGAGGAAGATGTGAAGAGGGAGGCGAGGGCCAGAAGTCAAAGTGGTGCCGGTTCAAGCAATGTTAGTGGTGGCCATGTCTTGGCTTTTAGTTTTTATTTTTGTGAGGTTGAGAGTTGAAACATGTGACTTTAAGCTGTCATTCTTGTAAATTAAGTATTTTGAAGTTGTTTAACTTTTGTCCATCCTACACAGGTTCCTCACGATGAGCCTGTGTAGGATGTTGAAGATGTTGCTCCACTGATGATGTGTAAAAATGAATTCATTTTTGAGCCGTCTGAGTTTTATGATTTTCGCACAAAACATGGTGGTTGTGACGTCGATGATTTTTCTTGCTCGTATGTCTTTTCCTTTGTTTGCTTTTTGCTTTTAGTTTTGGAAACTTCATCTTACAAAACATTTGTAGATATGAATAAGTGATATCATAGTATCAGACCTCCTAACTATCTTGTGTTTGATTTCACAGACTTCGCTCAGGTATAGCCGACATATTTTCATATTTGCTTTGTGAATGAATTCTTATTGTAACATCTTCTTTTTTTATAGTCATCAGGATCGAGTACTTCTACGACATATGTTGGGGAGGACTTTTTGCGCCGTGAAGCTGACGGAATTATTAATGAGGTTGTGAGTGATATACTTGGTGGTGCTGTAGAAGTAATTAGCTTTCAAGATGATTGATTTTGTAATCCCGTAATTTGTATTTTGAATAAGTTGTAATGTAAATGCTTTATTATTCTATGAAAAGAGAGTGGATATGTAATTGAATAAGTGTTCACAAATTTTTTAATTATCCCTGTTTTTATTCGGAGTTGCTGCATCGACTTCGCTTGGAAGGTTAGGAGATTTTTCGATGTATTAAAATTTAGCTGAGAAATTTGGTTAATTTGCAATGTTGTACCTTCTTTTTTCATACGAAGTGGGTGTATGCACTTCGCTTAAGAGCTTGGTAAATATTCATCTTAATGAATCTTAGTTGAAAAATTTGCCTTACCAAATTTGAAACGCCGTCCCTTCTTTTTCATTCGAAGTAGACGTGTACACTTCGCTTAGAAGCTTGAATAGTTTTCACCTTAGTGAAACTTAGTTGAAAAATTTGCTTTAGCAAATTTGAAACGCCGTCCCTCCTTTTTCGTTTGAAGTAGATGTGTACACTTCGCTTAGAAGCTTGAATTGGGCTTGCTTTGAACACATAAGTTAGCATTTTAAGTTTATTAAAATATTGATGCTAACTTATATTTTAAGTTTTTTATTAGGAGATGCAAGGAAATTTTCTTTGGGGAAACTACTTTCTCATTTATACTTTCATGAGATTTACAAAGAGACTGCCTCGTTAGAAAACCACTCACCCTACAAAGGGTGTCCCCTGAGTGGAAAAAGAGTGCAGCTCGTTTACATATTTGAAAAAATGAAAACTTCTACTTCTACTTTGAAGAAGAGTAAACTATTCTTCTAATGTTTCTTTTGGCTAAAGGTAATATTTTCAGAGTGCTTTTATATTCCAGGTGTCATTGAGTTCTTCACCTTTTAGATTTGCTAAGTGATATGCTCCTTCATTGTTTGTTCTCGTGATGACGAAGGGTCCTTCACACTTTTACTAAAATTTCCCAACTGTGTCTTCATTTTTTTCTTTTTAGGATAAAATCTCCTGGTGCTAACTCCCTTGGCTTGACTTTTTTGTTATACCACTTTTTTGTCTCAAGTTGTTATTTCTTGATATTCTCGAGCACTTCATTTCTTTCTTCTTCGAGTAAATCTTTGCTTGTTGCTTGGTTCTCTTCTGTGATTATTTGAATATTTGTTCTTCATCCTTCAAATTTTGTTTCTTTGGGTGTCATGGCTTCATCTCTATATAAAAGCTTGAATAGGGAGAAGTCTGTTGGTCTTAGTTTTGTAATGTTATGAGACAAGATTACTCTTGGAAATTCGTAAATCCATTTTCCTTTCTTTAGATTTGTTAAGCACTTTGATATTGCTGTGTAAATTATGCCATTTGCCCTTTCTACTGCTCGATTTGACTGTGGGTGCCTGACAAATGCAAAACAAAGTTTGATTCCCATTGAGTGACAATATTGTCTGAAATTTTCGCTGTCAAATTGGGTCCCATTGTCTACTGTGATGTGTCTTTGGACTTTGAATCTGCATATGATGTTTTTCCATAGAAACTTTTTCATTGTATGGGATGACATGTTTGTGATTGGCTTTGCTTTGATCCATTTTGTGAAATATTTGGCTGCTATTATTGCATATTGATAATTGCCTTGAGTTGGAGGTAACTTTCTGATTATGTCAATGCCCCATCTTACAAGTGGCCAAGTTGGTTCAATAGGTTGTAAAGTTGTTCCTGGTGCGTTGACTTTGCTTTCTGCCATCTGGCAGTTGTGGTAGGTTCTAATTATTTCTTTGCTGTCATTTTGGGCTATTGGCCAGTAGAATCCTTGTCTAAAAGCTTTCCCGACTATTCATCTAGCCCCAGCGTGGCTTCCACAAATTCCCTCATGTATTTCTTTCAACAGATTTTTTTCCATCTTCCCTTGAGATGCACTTGAGTGGTGGTTGGAAAATTCCCTCCTTGTATAATTCTTTGTTGATGATTTTGTAGCTTCTTGTCTTTTGGTTCATTCTTATTTCATCGACTTCATTTTCTAGTTCGTATAAGCCTTTGAGAAATGCCATGATGGGTGCTCTCCAATCTTCGTTTCCGATGATGTGTATTTCTTTCGGTTGCTCCATCTTCTTTTTTGTTAAGGCTTCAGTGATAATTTGAATGAATACTTTTGGAGGTAACTCTGTTTTTTGTGCTGCAGCTTTTATGATTTCATCTGCATCCATGTTGTCATTCCTTGAAATATTTTTCACTGTGAATCCAGCGAAGTGTTTTCTTGGTCCCTTAACAACTGGAGATATTTTGCTAACTCTGGGTCTCTTGCTTTGTAATTTTTCACAATGTGTCCTGCTACGACTTAGAATCTAGCTTGATTATCAGCTTTTGAATTCCCATTGCATTTGCTTTTTGGAGCCACAACAGTACTGCTTCATATTCTGTGATGTTGTTTGTGCATTAGAAATCTAGTCTTGCTACACATTTCATTTTGACTCCGGAGGGTGAAGTTATAATTGCTGCTGCGCCTGCCCCCGCGAAGCCTCAAGCACCATTACAATAGACTATCCATTCTGGTTGTTCTATTTCTTCTTGATTGAACTTTGATGGGGTCCAATCTGCTACGAAGTCGGCTAACACTTGAGATTTTACTTTTGCTTTTTTTTGAATTGGATGAAGTATTGTGATAGTTCAACTGCCCATTTTGCCAATCTCCCTGAGGACTGGCAGCCTTGTAATATTTCTTTGAGCGGTTGATTTGTTGGTATTCTGATTTTATGAGCCTGAAAGTAGTCCTTCAGCTTTCTTGATGCCATAAGTACTGCATATGCAATTTTCTCAATTTTTGAGTAGAAAATTTTTGACCCTGACAAAGCTTCCGAAGAAAAATATACTGGATCTTATCTTTTTGAGTGGTCATTCTCTTCTTCTTGTATCAAAACTGCACTGACCATGCTTTCATTTGCTGATATGTATAGTAGGAGATCTGCTTTTGGGTTGGTTGTAGCTAGAGTTGCAGGGTTTGGTAGATGCTTCTTTATTTCTTCAAAAGCTTCTTGTTGTGCTTGACCCCATTTGAAATTTTCCTTTTTCCCTTTCAAAGCTTTAAATATTGGGAGACTGCGCTCTGTAAATTTTGATATGAATCTGTTTAGTGAAGCCAATCTTCCTGTAAACTTTTGGATATCTTTGATGTTTCTTCGGACTTTCATATTCAGTATTGCCTTCACCTTCTCTGGGTTTGGGTCGATGCCTTTTGCAGAAACAATGTAGCCTGGAATTTTGTCTGTGTGAACTCCAAATGTATATTTTTCTGGGTTCAACTTTAGATTTGCTTTTCTGAGGTTTGAAAAAGTTTCCTGCAGGTCTTCGATGTGGTGTTCTCTTCTCTTGCTTTTTACTACTAAGTCATCGACATATGCGAGTAAGTTTCTTGGTATTTGGTCTTTGAGGACAGTGGATGTCATTCTGATGAAAGTTGTGCCCACATTCGAAGCCTTTCGGCCATCCTTTGGAAGCAATAAGTTCCAAATGGGGTTAAGAAACTTGTGAATTCTTCCTCTTCTTTTTTCATCCAAATTTGATGATAGCCTGAATAGCAATCTTGAAAACTGAGCATTTCACTTCCTGCTGCTTAGTCTACCAAAGTGTCTATTCTTATTAGTGGGAAGTTTTCTTTTGGACATGCCTTGTTAAGATCTGTGAAAACTATACACATTCTCCATTTCTTATTCTTTTTCTGTACCATGACTATATTTGCTAGCCAAGTTGTAAATTGTACTTCTCTTATGACTTTTGCATCTAGAAGTCTTTGCACTTTGGCTTAAACGGCTTAGGTTCTATCTTCGGGCAACTTTCTGTGCTTTTGCTTTTTGGCCTAAAGTTTAGGTCAATGTTTAACTTGTGTTCTATGACATCTCTGCTTACTCCTCCGAGGTCTTGTGCAGACAAGGAGAAGATGTCTTTGTTGCTTCGCAGTGATTGAATTAGCTTCTCTTCTTCATCTTTTGATGATTTGTGCCAATTATCACTTGTCTTTTCGGCACCATTGGCTCAAGTAGTACCCTTTTTGTGTCTTCGCATGGTTGTGCCTTTTCTTGTGACTTTGCATTCTCCGTTTTGAGCTCATCTTCATCTTCGTCTTCTATGATGTGAATATTCTTCAATGCTGGGCTTGAATCTCTTTCTATGTTTCTTGCTTTAGTTTGATCACCGAAGATAGTTATGATGCCATTGATTGCTGCCATTTTCAGGCACAAGTATGAGTAGCTAATTATTGCCACGAAAGCATTTAGGCTTCTGCTTCCAAAGATTGCATTGTATTGGCTATGCATTTTGACTATGTCAAATGCAATTTGCTGTGTTCTTGCATTGTTTACCGTCCCGAAAGATACTAGTAGTATTTTTCTGCTAACTGAATTTATTCTTTTTCCACCAAAGCCAACTAGTGGATGTTCTGCTCGTCTCAGAGTTTTTCTGTTAATTTTCATTGCTTCTAAATTTGATGTGAATATGATGTCAGCGGAGCTACCGCCATCTACTAGGATTTTTGAAACTGCCCATCCTTCGATGTTTGCCTCTATTACCATTGTGTCCATGTGGGGTTAGTCTTTTAATTTGAGGTCTTGCTCTGAAAAAGTGATGGGGAGATGAGACCATCTTGTTTTCTTGAATAGGCCTTGGAGTGCGATTGAATTTACTCTTCTAAAATAATTTCTTGTTTCATTTCTTGTATCGAGTTCCATTCTATTTCCTCTAGAAATCATCATGATTCTGCCTTTGCCTGGAATGATTGCATTTCCATTGCTTGTTGATGCTACTGGGGAGTTGTTGATGTGTTGATTTTGGGGATTGCTGTTTGCCACTGAACTTTCTGGATGGAAATTTTGTTGCTGATTTTGGCCCCATTGGTTTTGTGGGCATATTGCCAGTGGCTGGCAATTGTAAATGGGCAAAGATAGTGGTAGCATTTGTTGAGGGTTGGCAATTGGCATGTAATTTGTCCTTTGTGGGGCTAAATGATTGATAATTTTAAGCTACAAAATTGCTCTGTTTTCTTCTTGTATTTCTTTAATGCTTTTCTTTACTCTTGGGCACATTTTTGATGTGTGGCTAGCCCCTTTGCCATTTATGATGCAATACATTTTTTCGGGCATCAAGATTTTTCTTTCAAAATTCCTGGTCTGGTTGTTGTAATTTGCTGTTTGCTGATTGTTCTCTCTGTAATTTCTGTTTTGTTGAAAATTTCTTTGGTTGAAATTTGCTGACCTGAATTGTTGGCTTTCCTTGTATTGTTTATATGATTCACCATCTGGAATTGTCTTCACTCGGTATTTGTCATTCTTGCATGTTGAAATTTGTTGTTTGTCCTTGACATGTTTCTTTCTCTATTTTCTTCTTCTATTCTTTTTCATATAATGTTTGTCAGATTCATAGTATTTCCTTATTTGTTCGTACATTTTTTCTATTATGGTTGGTCTTTCTCTTTTGAAGTTTGATGAAAGTTGACCTGGTCATAGCCCTTTGATTGCTGCAATGATGACGACTTCATCTCGGATGTTTGGTATTTGTGCTTTTGCTTGTACGAATCTCTTGTAGTACTGACTTAGTGGCTCTTTTGGTTGTTGCTTGATATTAAATAGGTCCCCACTTGTGAGTTTAATTCTTTGCAGGCCTTGAAAGTTTAGGAGCAAAGTTGTGCGAAGTTAATCCCAGAATTTGATTGATCTTGGCTTCAGCAAAGAGTACCAATGTTGTGCTGGTCCTCTTACGACCATGATGAGTGACTTCGATAACGTGTTTGCGTCTCCTCCGCTTGATGCTACTGCTGTTTCCAAACTCATCAGGAATTGCCGTGGATCCGACATACCGTTGTAGGTTGGGATGATGTTGAATTTGAAACCCACCGGCCACTTCGCTAGCTAAATGTCAATTGATAAAGGTGATTATGTGTCAATTGTTGCGATCTCATTCTGATTTTCCTTGTTTTGGGTCAATTGTTGAGTTTGGATCTTAAATCATTACTTCGTTTTCGTTCTGGATTTCTTCATTGAGCTTTCTTATTTTTGCTTCTACTTCTGTGATTCTTTGTTTTAGGGACTTCTCTCCTATTTTCGCTCTTACCTCTTCTAGCTGCTTCTTTTTGATGATTAGTTAATCTTCAAGTTCCTTGAGTCTTCTTTCTTCGTTCTAAGTCTCTTGATCTTCTTATCTGTGTTTGTTTTTGGTTTCTGTTTTATCTTCTAAGATTGGGTCTTCGTCTTGGATTGTTTTGTCTTCGACCGGAGCTGTCTTTTTACTGGGTCTTCCCATTTTGCGTCTGAGTGGTGGTCATGGGTGTCTTCGATCACACAAATGGACGGCGCCAGATATTGAATGATGAAATCACATAAACATAATTAGGTGAAAATGAAAAATGCTGATCGCAATTGTCTTTCAATCTGAATCATAATTTTACCCCTTAGGGGATATTTATAGGGGCCCCCGACTTTGTGGTCAAACAGGAATTACAAAGTCAACTGTAAATTTCCTATACATTTGGCTAAAAGATGCTGAGCAAAGTGTTAAAACACACTTCGCTTCTCTTATCTACCTCTTCTTGACCATTTTCAGATTCAGCAAAAGGTCGAGACAGATATGGGAAAGATGAAACCTAGAAAAAGGTCGAGACAAATATCGGATTCAGCAAAAGGTCGATGACATCATTTTTGCTGAACTCCTCGTGAAGTCGCCTTCGCTCTAAACCTAGAAAAGATGAAAGTTACTGGGCAAAGCCCAGAATAAGATATGGGAAATTGTCACATCATCTTCACTGGTTTTTATCTCTCTTCAATATTTTCATGACCAAAAGTTTACTTTTACTCAAAAGTTTGGATGAGTCATTTCTGTGTCAAAGTTGTTCCCCAACAGCATGGTTTTGATATGATGGTTTTGGCTGAGATAGCATGTGAGCCCCACACATCTTCAATTTTTAGTTATCTATCGCTAGAGGACTCTAGCTCAATTTCTTAGATCTTTCCGACAGCACCCCTCAGGTCTTAAATTCGAACACCGTACCTAATTTATGAAAAAGCAAACTCAAAGACCGTAACTAATTTAAAAACATCATCCAAAGGACACAAAGGGGCTCCAGGAAGCAATCTCCAAATTATGGCACCAATCTCCAAATTACAGCAACAAGCTATCTCACAACATGAATGCTAGAGGCCAGGCTAGTTGGTGAAGAACATAAAGAAAAAAGAACTTAAAGTTTCTCGGTTAGTTCGTGCAACTACTCCTTACAAAGAGCTAACACCTCATGCATGGTGTGGCTTTGTGACAAGAATGGTAAAATAGCAAAGAGGTCGTTGTGAGAATACCATCTCCCATTGACATTTTCTATGGAATGGGATGCACATGGAATTTAGGGAACAAGAGGTGGCAGCTAACGCGTGGATCAACATGAACTCTCATCTCCGTTGTGTGCAACAGAAGCACTAGTGGCTGCTAGTCTAGGGGACAAAGTTTCTGAACGTGCCTCCTGGTGTCTGTAGTAATGCTGGTCCACGATCTAAGGTGCGTGGAACATCATCGGTGATGCTACCAGTCCAGCATCTGAGGTGCAGCCTTAGCTTGATTGACTCAGTAAACTGGGAGAATGAAAGCAAACAACATGATGATGTTGCCTTTATATGGAGGGACACGGCCCAAAGAGCCTCAAAGCATGTTCTAAGAGGGCCATGAGCATGTACCGGCATTAGTTCTTTTTATTACCTAACAATTCTTTGGTTGTCATATTAATTCCCATATTTGGGCCCAACTAATATGCTAACCCTGATGGTTCTTTGGCTGCTGTAGTTAGCAAAACTATGTAACATAGCCTTCATCATATCCTGATCGGATATATATGAGACCATGAGATCATGCCTTCCACTACTATATACCCTTAATTTGGAACATGGGGTCTTCTCTCTAAATCCTGTGTTTTTCCTATGAAACGAACCGATTCCTGTAAAATTCTTTTGACATTGCTGCATTGCAAAGGGATGATAGATGTTGGATCGGTGAATGATACCATCACATTTGTTACATCGAGGCAATACAAAGTATTCAGAAATGCCTTTCGGACTCTCATTGAAAAAAAAAAGGCACACAGAAATGACAATGCAAATGTGTTGTGCCAGCGCATTCTATTTCCCAAAGGATCAATATATAGCTGCTCGAGGATGACGTGCGCCACCAATATTCTCCCGTGATGAGATCCAACCTGATTAGTGTTGGGCACTCAATATATAGCTGCAGATGGTTAGTGAAGAACTTAAGTTGCTCTCGATCAACCATGTGACAATGTAAATCTTCACCCACAAATAAATAGCTATAGGTTCACGGTGTGTGCAGCCGTGATCTATCAAAGAGCGAGTGATTCAGCCAGAGAATAAGAAAGAGAGGGATAGAAAATATAGTTAGACGAGCATTGATACGTCGGTTGTAGCTGTAGAGAGTGGGATGCGTCGAGACTTTGGTTGCGCCTAACCATGCTGGTGATGAATACTCGTCCTTTTCTGCCGTATGTGGTTGAGCAAGAAAAAGCAGATTAGTGCAGAGCCGAGAAAGGGCACTTGCACTTAAGTCCACACATCAGAATAATGTTGTGGCCTCCACGACGGAGGGTCGCGATTGAGCTAGATGGCATAATCAGTCGGTGTAGGCAGGAATGCAGCTCTGGAAATTTCTCTAGAGATTTCA